>CP125973.1:59374013-59974013 GCA_030063025.1 Avena longiglumis
ACCGTTTAATTAAATGTCGGGACTCGGTTCCGCTTTTATGGCTTCTTAATCTGCATTGCAATCTTTTGCTATGTCATACATCATACATGCATCATGCCCGATCTTCTCGCCGTAGTATTAAATAGTGCATCCGTGTTTATTCTAGTGTTTTGTCTTCGCGGATAAGGCTGAAGTTGATGCGCAGTGTCGACCCGATCTTCGGGTCTAACCTTCGGCAATGTTTTCAGGCGTGCAGCATCTCCCTTTCTACCCATCTTACTTTTTATAGTATTTATTCTCTCTGGTTTCTATTGTTATCCGTGTGCGTGCTCTAGTTTTCGCACCTGTGATTTCCTTGCAGTTCCTTATATTGCCCTTGGACACATCCTATTACTCCTGTTGTTTGGTAGATAGTTGGACTTGCGTCTATTTAGTCGCTTTCAAGGCTGCTATTACAGTGTCGCCAAGTACCACAGCTTGTTGGAGTATTGCCGCGTATGTTTATTGTTGAGATGATCATAACTTTAATTATCTGTTTAACAACTAAAATTGAAGTAAGTAAGTGTGAGGCACAGGTGGGCAATAGATGTTATTTGGTTGTTAATCATTCACTTGTGTCCCAGAGGACCCTAGTACTTGATACCTGCTCCTTGAATATTCGCTACGTATCCACATCCTGAGGATTATGGGGACCCCCTGAAATGCTGTGAGCTTGATTCATTCTTATTTCTTGGGGCCACAAACTAGTTTGAGGTTTTATTTACTATCCGTACTTTTATGCCATGCTTTATCATGTATTTTTATTTATTGTGCGAGGAGTACACTGCGATCGTTTTAGGATCGGACACGTCGCGTGCTGTGTCGACAAGCCCGCTTTTGGTTCCCAATGCTCACAAATTGGCCCACCCAAAACCTTCTTGAGTCCGGCTCTCGAGTCACTTGTCATTGCCATAGTGTACTTCCAAGGGTGGCCCCTCAAATATTTTCTCTGAACCCAGGATTGCTTTGTCGTGGAAGGCCCTGCTGGGTTTTATGGATTCGTTTTTCGAGGTTGATCGAGTGTGTGTTGTTATTTGTGCACTCCCGCAGCCAGGTAAAATTCAAAGCCGTGTCCGCGGTTATGGACGCATTTGGAGCACAGTATCTCGATCATGGACAACTATAACTAAAGTAGTGCTATAAATTTGACTTCAGTAATGACTAGTAGTGCAGCTTCACTATAATGGAATGGCTAAATAAACTGCCAACAATTGCTTGTTTGGGTTGTCGCCATACTCATTGTATCCTCGACTAGTAAGTACCGCAACTATACCAACGGAATGGCTAAATAAAAGTTCCAAATAAATCTGCTGGGTTTGGATATCTCATGCTAATTGTACTTGATTCGATTAGTAAGTGTCGCAACTACAATGGAATGGTTAACTAAAATTCGCTCGCCGCTTATTATATCGTGATGATTATCTATACCCTGACTAGTAATTACCGCAACGATAATCAATAAATAAACTGCTAATCGTGGTGAGTTCCTTATGACTTCCCTCGCTTGGTCTCGAGGGGAAACACCAGGATGGGTTGTTTGGTGTTAGAATCAGGCAAGTTGGTCTTTATAGGTCTTTTTCTTATCCTTTCTCTCACGTATGGCCGGCTAGCAGATCGAAGTCTCTATAGGGTCGTTTTCCAGCATGCATGCCGCTACCGCTTCCAGCCCACCATACCTATGTAGGCAAGGACTGACCATTAACGCCTCGCTGTAATCGCCTCAAGAGATCACGCTTCTTTCCTTTTTTTCCTTTGCCCTTTGTCGCACCCTTGTTTAAGGTGTTTTGCGATCGACGTCGTTAGGGAGAAGGGTTACCCTTCCGCTTGGCCCAAAGCGTGGCTACATGGACGCCTATTAATTATTCTTCTGTGGCTCTTAGCCCCATTTATCTTGTCCGGGTGATATCGGACGCCATATCGCTTTTCTAAGGTGATTTGGATCTTGTGTATATTACATCTCGTATTTTTGACCTCTCGAAGTCGTTGTTGTTGTATATATCTCTGCTTTTGTGGGTCCCATCGAGGACTATTGTGTAATGTTATTACTTTTCCGCTTTCCAATTCGCGATCGAAAGTGCCCGGTGGGCACCTTTTGAATCGTGCTTTCATGTGGCCTAGCTGAAAGCTACTAAACTTGCATAGGGTCGATTCCCCTTGAGGGTGTTAGACAGTGGGTATCGTGAGCTCACAGAAATATACTATGCATACTCCCACAAGTCCAAAATTGTAGGATAACTCTAGCTAACGGGTCAAGTAGGGTGTCAAAAAAACTATTTTTCAAAATCAAGGATAGTTCTGATTAGGTATAATTTTACTTCCTTACCCTCTCTCGCTGCTCTCCTCTCACCTTCGCGTGTTTTTGAATCCTCCTTTCTCCCTCTTCGAGGTTCAGGGATATCTCGCGGGTTGGGCTCACGCCGCACCTTCGTGGTTTCCGCCTCCTTCGGGTAACGGTGTTGCTACATATGGTCTTCATGCTATCCGAGGAACCCTTCGTCTTCGATGGACTTCCTTTGTTCCTTCTCGCCTTCCGGTGTTTTCCGACGCGACCACATCATCTACGCCAGATCCGGCGTGTGAAGTCTCGTGATCACCTCTTTGTTTCTCAACCTCGCTTGTCGAGATCTTTCATTCGATTCCAGAGTTGGCTGCATAATCCGCCTATTCGTAAAAAAGTGTAGTAGTAATGGTTTAAAAGCGCGCTGGCGGACTGATCACCATCCGACTACTTCATCATTCGCTTCTTGTACATCGAATCAGTGGATCCTGCAATTCACATTTCGGCCCACGGAAGCTACAGGAGGTGGCTTTATTTGTTGATACCTCTACCTTCGACCTTTTGTTTCAGAGTGTTTCTACTCTGGTCACTTCGGCAACGACCTCTTGTTAGTAGGCGTCGCGAGGATCTACACGTGGGTTTGTAGAAGATGCAGATCACCTCGACCTTCTTTTCCGGTAAGATATGAGGCGGATCTCGAGGCGCAGGATCCATTGTTAGTAGTGTCAATTGTGGCATCCCGCAAAACCGCTACTAGAAAATCGTTGTTTTTGTGCATTGCATCGCCATCATCATGCATTTGTTTGTCTAAAACTATTTTCAATAAGCCTATTTTTGTTTTCTAAAAAATACCCTTCTCTTATTTCAAAATAAGTCTTATATTTATCTGTTAAATTAATTGCCTAAAAATTATTTGCTAAAAGATTTAAAACAAAACAACACCATAAATATTTTCTGATTTAACTAATACAAACCCAAACCCTAATCTATTCCTTTTCTACCCAAACCTCTAGTCTACCCACCTATCCTAGCTCTCCCACCTCACCTTCCTCCACCTCATCTCACCCACCGCCACCTCACCAATCCACAGCCCCCACCTACACCCCCCCCTCTCTCTCACCTAGCCTCACCTACCCCCTCCCCGCCAGCCCGACTCCACCCTGGACCTCACCCACCCCTCTCTCACCCCAACCCGCACCCCTCTCTCTTCCCTGGCCCCACCCCTGCCAGCCTCACCCCGCCCCGCCCGCCCCACCACTCCTCACCCATCCTGGCCCACCCCACCCCACCTCTCCCTGCCTCCTCCCTCCTCTCCTCACGCGCAAGCACCAAGCCACCACACCCTCCTCACCGTCCTCCTCCTCCACCGCCTGGCCCTCCGGCCACGCCTGGCCCAAGTGTATGCTACCTCGCCCGCCTTCCTCTGGCTCAAGACGCTCCCACCAGCCGCCGCCCCGCCGCCGCTGTATGATCTCCTTCGCCTCCCCTCTCGCCGGCCCGCCCTGGGTCATTGCCGCCTCACCATTGCGGCCCGCCCCCAACCTCCTCTCGCGCCTGCTTCCTCTCCTCCGCCCGCCTCCTCCTCCGCTCACGCCGGCCGCGCTGCCTGCGCTCCAAGCCCAGCTCGCCAGCGCCCCTTCCACCACCGCCTCAGCCCCTCCTTGTCGCCTCTCTTCCCGCGCCGCCGCCAGAGCTCGGCCACATCCAGCTCCTCGCTCCCTTCTGACGCTGCGCCGCCGCTGGTGATTCCGGGCTCACCATCCTCTCCCGGCGTGCCTCTCCCAAAGAGCCGGAATCTCCGCAGTGTCGCCCCTTGGGACCCCAGGCTGCCGCCCAGTGCTCTTCCCTCATGTCGTGGATGCCGCGACGCCCTGTGACAGTTTTGTTCATGTCCGTGAGATCACTTGCTACCACCCGATGACCTCGACGAACCGTCCCCATGCCGAGATCTTCCAAGACCGACCTCGAACATGGAACCCTGATGTCACACACGGGCCCCGAGTTCGCCATCACGGGCATGTGGTGTTGGAGATATGCCCAAGAGGCAATAATAAAGTGGTTATTATCATATCTTCACACTTATGATAAATGTTTACATACCATGCTATAATTGTATTAACCGAAACATTAATACTTGTGTGATTTGTAAACTAAAATAAGAGTCCCTAGTAAAGCCTCTTGTTAAACTAGCTTGTTGGTTAATATATGATCATGGTTTCGATCATGAACATAGAGATGTTATTAACAATGGATCATATCATTAGGAGAATGATGTGATGGACATACTCCTATAGATAAGCATAGCATAAAGATCAAGTCATTTCAATAGTTCAATTGCTATATGCTTTCTCGATACATAGTAACCCAATTCCTTCACCATGAGATCATGCATATCACCTTACCGGATGGATGCTTTGATGACATCAAACACCACACCGTGAATCGGGTGGCTATAAAGGTGGCATTAAGTGTTCGGAAAGTATTGGTTGAAACACATGGATCAAGAGGGATTTGTCCATCCTCATGACGGATAGATATACTCGGCCCTCTCGCGGAATGTCATCCAATTAGCTTGCAAGCATGTGACTTGGTCACAAGGATCACATATCACGGAACGGAAAAGAGTACTTATCAAGAACGAGGTTGAACTAGGTATGCAGAGATACCGACGATCATAACCTCTGATAAGTAACATATCGTGAGACAAAGGGAAATTGGTATCGTATGTAAGTGGTTCATTCGATCGCAGTAATCGAGAAATATGTGGGAGCCATATGAATTTCAGATTCCTCTATTGGTTATTGTTCGAGAAGTGTCTCGATCATGTCCGCATAATTCACGAACCGTAGGGAGACACACTTAAGGATTCGACGTTGTTTGAGTAGTTATGGTATTATGAGAAAGAGACCGAATGTTGTTCGAGTCTCGGATGGGATCCGGATATCACGAGGTGATCCGGAATGGTCCGAGAATAAGATTCATATAAGGAAAGTCCTGCTTCGAGTTCGGGAATGATTCCGTGTTTTCATCGAATGTTCTAGAAGGTTCCGGATTGTCCTAAGACTGGGAAGGGTACATGAATGTGTCATTGCTCATTGAATGATTGCATCATGTACTAAGTGTTCTTGCTGTCCCAAATAAAGGATTAAATTGAATCCTAAACAGAAAAGTCAAATGTCCAGCTTGAAAGTCAAACCGCCAAAACAAGAAACCAGGAAACAAGCAAGAGGAGTTGAACCAACCCGAGGAGGAGTTGACTCTCCAGCCGGGCCCAAGCCCTAGGCCGAGCTGGGGAGGGACTCCTCCTCCCCGGCGCGCCAAGGACCCTCCCATAAAAGGAGGGCAGGCCTCCCAGAGACACATAACTTTCTACTCTAGATCTCCTGCTTAGAGCCGCTTTGGTTTAGAGCTTCTAATTGCTTTAGCCAGTTTAGAGCCTTCTAATTGGTTTAGAGCCTTCTAATTGGTGTGTCTAATTACTAGACCACTAATAGCCTCTCTCATAAGCTCCACCATACTCGCACCGCTTAAGGCGGCCTCATGATCTCCCTCTTCCGCACCACAGGCCGCCGGAATCGCGAGGAGAGTGCTACAACCTCCGCCTGCTGGAACAAGGGAGAGGAAGGTCTTCGAGTACCGAACGCGGTGACCGATCATGGAGCGCTGCCGAACGTGGCGGAAGGATCGCTACGCGATCTTGAGATCGAAGTGTACTACATCACCCACGAGAATCGCTCTCGCTAACCGCTTTGGAATCTTCGAGGGTGAGTTCTTCTATCGACTCGCTACAATCTAGTAGATAGATCTTGGCTTGTTTGTTTGTATGCGATAGAAAATTTTGTTTTCCATGCTACGAACCCCTACAAAGGGTATCGTGAGCCGTGTCTATATGTAGATCTCACAGACGAGTAGAACACAATGGTCATTGTGGCGCTGATGCTTTTATTGTCGATTGCTTCTTGTGTACTTTGTATCTTGCGTGCGTGATGTTGGGATGAAGCGCCGCTAACCTTACATGACATCGCTCATGAGACTTGCTCCACGCTGACATGTAACTTGTATTGCATAAGTGGCTTATGGTGCATGTTTCTCCTAGCATAGTTAAGATCCAATTTACAACGGTGATCAACAATGCTAGTATCAATGTTGTGGTTCTTGTTCGTAGTTAGAACGACACTTATTGAAAGCCCCAAACCACGAAATATGCAAAGAAAGTAGAGGCGCCTAACTTTGTTTTGCGGTGTGCAAGATGTGATATGGCCATGATTGTGATTATATTTGATGTATGCAATGTTCCTTATTGTAAGTCGGCAACCGCAGAGCCATATGGTTGTCTTTAATTTATGTTAAGACCCGCTGTCTATTCAAAGTAGTTGTAATAGTTGAAGCCGTGGACGACAACCATGGAGGCGCCATTGACCTTGATGCAATGCCGTGATGATGGAGATCATGTTCGTATAGAAGATGGAGATCGAAGCACAAAGAAGAAAAGGCCATATCATATCACATATTATGAATTGCATGTGATGTTAATCCTTTATGCATCTTGTATTGCTTAGTAGACTTGTAGCATTATAAGATGATCCTCATGCACATGAATTTCAAATCATAAAGTGTTCACCCTTAGTTAGCACCGCTAAAGCTTGTTGTTTCAAACACCACGTGATGATCGGGTGCTAGATTCTGCAAGTGTATACAACGTGAGCAAGCCAGATTTGCTCATGCGTAAACTAAGGTTTGATCTTGACGAGCCTAGCATGCAGCATATGGCCTCGTGAACACGGATTACCGAAGGTAGAGCATGAGTCATATAGTAGATATGATGAACATGTCGATTGTTCGCCATTGAAGCTATATCAACTCTCGTGATGATCGGTTTTGATGTGGTGGATTTGGTTCGTGATCACTAAAACAATGTGAGGGATATTGTTTTGAGTGGGAGTTCACCTAGATTAATTTAATTATTAATTAGAACTCAATTTATCATAAACCAAATCAAAGTGAATTTGCATAGTTGTTGTAGTCATTGGCATCCGCTTACCACCTTGCGCTTAGTTATAATTGAGATGATAGAGCTATAGAATTCGTTAGTTACTTTACGAACCGGTATCGTATTGTTTTGAAGTGTTAATCTAAAGTTTAAAAGTCCTATTGCAAACTTTCAAGAAGTTCTGTTACTCCATGAAGTTTAATAATTGGTATTAAAACAAGAGTAACAATTCCAATGTTAGTATATAAGTATCATGTTTGTTCTCCACGATTCTTGATATTCAAAGGATTCTCTTAATATCAAGGTTATCTAGGATCCGAAAGAGTTGTTTCGTAAACCATGATGTGTGGAAGATATTGTGATATCGAAACAAAGTTTTGGTTGCAACATGATAGAGTATAATATGGCAAAAGTCATGTTCTCATATTTGATGAGAATTTGCAAAAGGTTGGAGACACTAGTTGTCCTAATCCTCCAAAAGGTTTTGAGAGCAACATTATACTCAATTCACCGTTACAAGCTAAAAGTAGTTTGATCATGGACGATTCCATGATAAGGATGAATATTTGATGTAGGTAAAATGTTTACTACACCAAGAGATTACTAAATAAAGGAATTTGAAAGAACACCAAACATTTGATGATGGTGATCTACTTCAAGGTGCAAGTCCAAAGACATTGGTATTTAACTATACACGCTTTGGACTATGTGTCATATGTATGACTCCACTATTGATATTGATAGATTCTTTCAAATGTAAAAGGAAATACTGGAAAGAGAATCTCATAAATATATGGCGTAAAAGAAAAGATTAGAATTGTTCAATTTAAGTATATAGATGATATACATGTTATGGCTATATTCTTTGCTTATTAAACAATGTGGTTCTTAAGTATTTGATACGAATTTGTTGGTATGAATCGTCATACATAACAAATGTAATTCATGAACTACAATGGCCTAAGTAACTAGCAAAGAATATGTGATGATGTTCATCGAGAACAAAATAAAGGGTTATTGTGTTGCTCGTTAAACATCAAAGCTTGCCTTCAAGATTTGTTTTATCAGTATTATGAGAACAAAAGGGTTGTTCAAATAATTGCCGTAATCCATAAAAGATGGATGATTCACAAATCTCGCTGGAGAAATCACATCCATAAAACTAGTGCTAAAATGTCGAAGACAAATTGATTGAAAAGATCACTTAGGAAGTGACATCGCCGCTTAAATTATATTGAAAGAAAACATGAAGAAACTCCATATGTATGGAATTTTGGAGTCTTTTGATTTTGATCAAATGACGCCAGAAACTTTCCTAGAGATAATTAAAACTTCGCTCATAGGCCAAAAGGAACGAATGACTAGCTTATTGGAAATTGTACATATTGTTGTACAAAGTCCATCATGTGTAGTCAAGAGCGATGGATTTCAACTTCATATGCTTTCTCCGAGAATTTGAGTGAATATATGAATATTTACTTAATAAGGATGAAGTATGAAACACTTGAAAAGTTCAAAGACTTTCAAGATGAAGTGCAAAATCATTGTAACAAGAATATAAACAGTTTATGATAAAGATCATAAAGGAAGATATTTGAGTTACGTAGTTTAGCATAATACCTAAGATTTAAGGAATCGCTCCATGGATTTGCATTTTCCAAACACCATAAGAGTATGGAGCGTTCGAGATATGTAATTAAACCTTGTTTGACATGGTAAGATCAAAGGTATAATTTATAAACTGCCATTATATTTTAAAGATTAAAAGCTTTAGAGATTACCATTTTCCACCGAAAAGAGCTTCATCATAATCCGCTGAAATGACACCATATAAGGTTATGGTTTGGGATAAACCCAAGTAGTCCTTTTCTAAACATTGGTATGCTATACATAAGAAAGATGTTTGCAACCAAAGTCGGATGAATCTGTCTTTGTTAAGTATTTCTCCATAACACCGGAGACAAAAGTGTTTGTCGCTTAGAACGCCAAGTTTCTTTAAGAAGGAATTTTTCGTGAAAAGTTAAGTGGAGGACAATAGAACTTTGATAAGGTTGAAAGAACCTTAGCTATATGTGCAGAGTTACGCAGCAACCGAAAAGTGTTCCGAGGCAAGAACAAAGCTCATGGCTCACGACTCAAAGGTTGTGGTCACGAGATCCAAGTTCCTATTGAAACAAGTAGGTCGGATAAACAATCAAATACCAAGATTTGAGGGTTGAATCATTATTTGAGAATAATGAACCGACTACATGCAAAGAAGCGATGATGGGCCCTGACTTCGTAAAATGGCTTGAAGCCATAAAATCCGTGATAGTTCCATACACGAGAAAATCAAGTTTTGAACTTGAAGGACCTCGAGAAAGGTGTAAGACCTTATAGTTGTGTCCGGATCTATAAAGAAATAGACAGGGATGTGTCAGATCTAGGAAATAGTCGACATGTTGGGAAAGAGTTCACAACAATGTTCAAAGGTTGACTATGACAAGATTTGATCTTTCATAGTGATATTTAGTCTAGACGGATTAATGTAGCAACCACTACATATAATTTGTTATATGGTAGTTGAATAAACAAAACAAGTTCTTCTAATAGAATCGCTACCAGGACATGTGCTTAACACGGTCCATAGGGTTTTGTTAATTCAAAGGATGCTAAAAGCATATGCAAACTTCAATGGTTAAAGTAAGCATCGGAGTTGAATCTTCACTATGATGAAACTATTAAAAGAGTTTAATTTCATCGGAGACAATGAAGATGCTTGCATTTGCAAGAAATTAAGTGGGAGCGCTAAGACATGTTTCTAATACATTATGTGGAAGACATATTGTTGATTGGAAATAATGTATCTTTTATTAACACATATTAAGAATTTCATCCCGATGAAAGACTTAGGCAAAACCCAAATATTTGGCATCAATAGACGCCAATATGGTTGTGCCGTATACATAGACAAGATATTGAATGAGTTCAATATAGAAACTACAAGAGAGGTTCTTGTCACACAGAAAGGATTGAATAAGTTCAATGTTGATGATATATTCAAGTGTATTGACATTTGGTAAAGTGAAACAAATAATCAAGTATAGATTGATACTTGATGTATGAAATCACAAAGAGTATTTATATCAATCATACTGTGATATGTATAACCAGATATGTCCTATGCTCTAAATGTTGTGAGCATATACCGTAATGATTCGTAAGATGATCATTGGACAATAGTAAGGATATTCTTATGATCTTTGGAAGAACTAAGAGTATAATATTTGTAGAAGTGACAAATAGATGGTTAGTTCATTGTAAAAGTACTACATTGATACTAGTTTTGTCACAAAGTACAAATTAAGTTTATCTCAATCTAAACTAAGGGTGGCACAATATAATGGAAGGTGAGTTCCATAATGGATTTGGATGAGTTCCAAAGTTAAGACATTGTGATGATACTACAACAAAAGGCTAAGTATATAACTGCTATTTTAGCAGAAAAGAGGGCATTTGTGTCAAGTAGTTTGTTATCAAACTAGGTGTAGTTCACAGGATAATACTATGAAGATATATTGTGCGACAATATTATCAACATGTTTTAACCCCAAAGAGCTAAAGGTCACACCGAAAGACCAAATTTATACAAAGCCATCTCATTAGAGAATGAGTGATGCGAGAGACGCAAAGACATGCAATTACACACGGACCGAAGTGTCGATCCGAGATCGCTTGACCACTAGCAATCGTGTACATACAACACCGAAAGCCATAGGTGTTATATACACAAAGGTTTGAAACTAGATTATTGACTCTAGTGCAAGTGGGAGACTGTTGGAGATATGCCCAAGAGGCAATAATAAAGTGGTTATTATCATATCTTCACACTTATGATAAATGTTTACATACCATGCTATAATTGTATTAACCTAAACATTAATACTTGTGTGATTTGTAAACTAAAATAAGAGTCCCTAGTAAAGCCTCTTGTTAAACTAGCTTGTTGGTTAATATATGATCATGGTTTCGATCATGAACATAGAGATGTTATTAACAACAGGATCATATCATTAGGAGAATGATGTGATGGACATACTCCTATAGATAAGCATAGCATAAAGATCAAGTCATTTCAATAGTTCAATTGCTATATGCTTTCTCGATACATAGTAACCCAATTCCTTCACCATGAGATCATGCATATCACCTTTACCGGATGGATGCTTTGATGACATCAAACACCACACCGTAATCGGGTGGCTATAAAGGTGGCATTAAGTGTTCTAAAGTATTGGTTGAAACACATGGATCAAGAGGGATTTGTCCATCCTCATGACGGATAGATATACTGGGCCCTCTCGGGAATGTCATCCAATTAGCTTGCAAGCATGTGACTTGGTCACAAGGGATCACATATCACGGAACGAGAAAAGAGTACTTATCAAGAACGAGGTTGAACTAGGTATGCAGAGATACCGACGATCATAACCCTGATAAGTAACATATCGTGAGACAAAGGGAAATTGGTATCGTATGTAAGTGGTTCATTCGACGCAGTAATCGAGAAATATGTGGGAGCCATATGAATTTCCGCATTCCTCTATTGGTTATTGTTCGAGAAGTGTCTCGATCATGTCCGCATAATTCACGAACCGTAGGGAGACACACTTAAGGATTCGACGTTGTTTGAGTAGTTATGGTATTATGAGAAAGAGACCGAATGTTGTTCGAGTCTCGATGGGATCCGGATATCACGAGGTGATCCGGAATGGTCCGAGAATAAGATTCATATAAGGAAAGTCCTGCTTCGAGTTCGGGAATGATTCCTGTTTTCCTGAATGTTCTAGAAGGTTCCGGATTGTCCCAAGACTGGGGAAGGGTACATGAATGTGTCATTGCTCATTGAATGATTGCATCATGTACTAAGTGTTATTGTTGTCCCAAATAAAGGATTAAATTGAATCCTAAAACAGAAAGTCAAATGTCCAGCTTGAAAGTCAAACTCCAAAACAAGAAACTGTGGGAAACAAGCAAGAGGAGTTGAACCAACCCGAGGAGGAGTTGACTCCTCCGGGCGCCCAAGCCCTAGGCCGAGTTGGGAGGGACTCCTCCCTCGGCGCGCCAAGGACCCTCCCATAAAAGGAGGGGCAGCTCCTCCTAGAGACACATAACTTTCTACTCTAGATCTCCTGCTTAGAGCCGCTTTTGGTTTAGAGCTTCTAATTGCTTTAGCCAGCTGTTTAGAGCCTTCTAATTGGTTTAGAGCCTTCTAATTGGTGTGTCTAATTACTAGACCACTAATAGCCTCTCTCATAAGCTCCACCATACTCGCACCGCTTAAGGCGAAGCCTCATGATCTTCCCTCTACTCCCACCACGCCAGGCCGCCGAATCGCGAGGAGAGTGCTACAACCTCCGCCGCTGGAACAAGGAGAGGAAGGTCTTCGAGTACCGAACGCAGTGACCGACCGCGGAGCGCCGTTAACGCATACCGAAGGATCGCTCACACGATCTTGAGATCGGAAGTGTACGACTACATCACCCACGAGAATCTGCTCTCGTTAACCGCTTTGGAATCTTCGAGGGTGAGTTCCTCTATCGACTCGTTGCTACAATCTAGTAGATAGATCTTGGCTTGTTTGTTTGTATGCGATAGAAAATTTTTGTTTTCCATGCTACGAACCCCTACATGTGGCGCCACACCCCAAGATTTCCAATAAGGAATAACAAGACCCTCGGAGCACCAAGATCTCCCAGTACCGAGACCCGAGTCCGACACCGACAACCGAAACCGCGGGACCGATGAGTTCGCCTAACCGGACACCGTGCGACAAGATCTTCTCGGACCCAAGGACCATCAAGACTTCCGCTCGGCAACGCCAAGTACTCCTTCCTGGCTTCGAAGCCCGACCCCGTGGGACCCGACAAGATCTCGCATCGACAAGATCGACACCGACCACGGCGAGTCCGATGCACCCCCGACGCCACACCAAGTCCTGCTTCCCGGTTGCGACAAGACCTCCTTCCCGTACCGATCCCGATCCTGCTGAGACCGATCCCGTCGAACCCTGAACCCTGAGACCGAACCCCGAAACCCTCGGAACCCCAAGATCGCCGAACCCTAATGTGTGACCCTGATCCGAGCCCCTATTTTTATAAATGCCATCTATATTAATTGTTGCATATTAAATTGTTCATGCATGCATACTTGTCTGTGGTTTGGGGGCCTTATGCCGATTCACCATATAATTAAATATGGGGCCCATATGCGGGCAAATCTAGTCTTATATTGGCCTCATTTAAACTTGTGTAGCGAACCGGTAACTTATCTTGCCCTGTTAAGACAACATTTAATTTGCGGGGTAGATAAATAACTTGAACCGTTTAATTAAATGTCGGGACCCCGGTTCCGCTTTAATATGGCCTAATTGCATTGCACCTTGCCATGTCATACATCATACATGCATCATGCCCGATCTTCCGTAGTATTAAATAGTGCATCCGTGTTTATTCTAGTGTTTTGCTTCATGGATAAGGCTGCCGAAGTTGATGCGAGTGTCGACCCGATCTTCGCCTAACCTTCGCAATGTTTTCAAAGCAGCATCTCCCTTTCTACCTATCTTACTTTTATAGTATTTATTCCTCCTGTTGCTCTATTGCTATCTGGTTATGCTGTTTCTAGTTTTCGCACGTGATTTCCTTGCAGCCTTATATTGCCTTGGACACATCCTATTACCGTTGTTTGGTAGATAGTTGGACTTATCAGTCGCTTTCTCAAGTGTTGCCATGCGTGTCGCCAAGTACCACAGCTTGTTGGAGTATTTGCCGCATGTTTATTGTTGGAGATGATCATAACTTTAATTACTGTTTAACAACTAAAATTGAAGTAAGTGCAGAGGCACAGTGGGCAATAGATGTTATTTGGTTGTTAATCGTCCACTTGTGTCCGTAGGACCCCAGTACTTGATAATCCTTGAATATTCAACTATCCACATCCGGAGGATTATGGGACCCCCGAGCCGAGCTTGATTCATTCTTATTTCTTGGGGCCACAAACTAGTTTGAGGTTTTATTTACTATCCTGTACTTATGCCATGCTTTCATCGCTTTATTTACTATTGTGCGAGGAGCACACCTGCACTGCTTAGGATCGGACACGTTGCTGTGTCGATAAGCCCAGCTTTGGGTTCCTAAATGCTCACAGCCGTCCACCCAAACCTTGAGTCCGTCTCGGAGTCAGCTAGCTTCGCTGCGGGTGTACTCCAAGGGGTGGCCCCCTGAAATATTTCTGAATCTTGTGATTGCTTTGTCGTGAAGGCCTCGTTGGGTTTTGATTCGGTTTTTCGAGGTTGATCGAGTGTGTGTTGCTATTTGTGCACCCCTACAGGGTAAAACTTTCTAAAAGCCGTGTCCGCGGTTATGGACGACTTGGAGCACAGTATCTCGATCATAGACAACTATAACTAAAGTAGTGCTATAAATTTGACTTTATAATGACTAGTAATCAGCTTCACTATAATGGAATGGCTAAATAAAACTGCCAACAATTGCTTGTTTGGGTTGTCGCCATACTGTATCCGACCACTAGTACATCGCAACTATAACGGAATGGCTAAATAAAAGTTCCAACAACTGCTGGGTTCGGGATATCTCATGCTAATTGTATCTGACTAGTAAGTGTCGCAACTACAATGGAATGGTTAACTAAAATTGCCCGCTGCTTATTATATCAGGATGATTATCTATACCTGACTAGTAATTACTGCAACGATAACTGAATAAATAAAACTGCCAACGGTGTGAGTTCCTCGGTTGACTTCCTCGTTAGGTCTCGAGGGGGAAACACCAGGATGGGTTGTTTGGTGTTAGAATCAGGTTGGTTCCGGATAGGTCTTTCTTATCCCTTTCTGATGGCCGACAGTTATATCGAGTCTCTATAGGTTGTCTAGTGCATGCTGCCGCTGCCGCTTCAGTCCACCATACCTATGTAGGCAAGGACCGCCGAATTCTATCCTCGCCGTGTAATGGCCTCAGTACTGACCGCTCTCTCTTTTTCCTTTGCCCTTTGTCGGCACCCCTTTTGTTTAAGCAGGTTTTGCGATCGACGTCGTTAGAAGGGTTACCCTTCCGGCTTTGGCCGTGGTTATGGACGCCATTAATTATTCTTCGTGGCTCTTAGCCCCATTTGCATCTTGTCCGTAGCTGGACGCTATATCGCTTTTCAAGGTGATTTGGATCCTTGTATATTATATTCAGATTCTTGACTCTCCGAGTCGTTGTTGTATATCTGCTTTGGGTCCCATCGAGGACTGTGTAATGTTATTACTCGCTTTCCACCGCGAAAGTGCTGGTGGGCACCTTTGAATCGCTTTCTGCGGGTTTGGCGGAAAGCGCTGAAACTTGCATAGGGTCGATTCGAGGGTGTTACAGTGGTATCGAGCTCAGCAGTTGCGATACATTCCACAAGTCCAGAGATAACCTAGCTAACGTACAAGTAGGGTGTCAAAAACTATTTTTCAAAATCGGTTGGATAGTTCTGATTAGGTATAATTTTACTCCTTACCCCTCTGCTGCTCTCCTCTCACCTTCGCGTGTTTTGAATCCTCTCTTTTCTCCCTCTTCGAGTCTAGGATATCTCGTGGTTGGGTTTCCGTCGCACCTTCAGGGTTTCGCTTCCTCCTTCGGTAACGGTGTTGCTACATATGGTCTTCATGCTATCCGAGGAACCCTTCGTCTGATGGACTTCCCTTTGTTCCTTCTCGTGCCTTCCGGTGTTTTCCGACGCGACGACATCATCTACGCCAGATCCGGCGTAGTCTCGATGATCACTCTTTGTTTCAACCTCGCTTGTCGAGATCTTCACCGATTCTCGAGTTGGTTGCATAATCCGCCTATTCGTGTGCGAGTAATGGTTTGGGTGCGCGATGGACTGATCACCATCCGACTACTCTTATCATTCGCTCTTGTACATCGAATCTGGATCCGCAATCTTACTCGCCCACGGAAGCTAGAGGTGGCTTTATTTGTTGATACCTCTACCTTCGACCTTTTGTTTCCGTGAGTGTTTCTCGACGGTCACGGGCAACGACCCTCTTGTTAGTGGTGTCATGAGGATCTACACGCGAGAAGATGCAGATCACACCTTCTTTCCGGTAATTGATGAGGCGGATCTCGAGGGCGAGATCCATTGTTAGTGGTGTCGAATTGTGGCATCCCGCAAAACCGCTACTAGAAAATCGCGTTGTTTTTGTGCATTGCATCGTCATCATCATGCATTTGTTTGTCTGAAACTATTTTCAATAAGCCTATTTTTTGTTTTCTAAAAATACCCTTCTCTTATTTCAAAATAAGTCTTATATTTATCTGTTAAATTAATTGCCTAAAAATTATTTGCTAAAAAGATTTAAAACAAAACAACACCATAAATATTTTACGAACTAATACAAACCCAAACCCTAATCTATTCCTACCCAAACCTAGTCTACCCACCTATCCTAGCCTGCCACCTCACCTTCCCTCCACCTCACCACACCCACCGCCACCTCACCAATCCACAGCCCCCACCTACACCCCTCTCTCTCTCTCTCTCACCTAGCCCTCACCTACCCCCTCTCCCTGCCAGCCCGGACCCACCCCTGGACCCTCACCCACTCCCTCTCTCACCCCAACCGACCCGCACCCCCTCTCTCTTCCCCCTGGGCCCCACCCTCAGCCCCTCACCCGGCCCTCCGCCCCACCACTCCCTCACCCATCCCCACCCACCCGACCCCACCTCTCCCTCCCTCCTCCCTCCTCTCCTCACGCCGACCGGGCTTGCCACCACCCCTCCTCACCGCCCTTCTCCTCCACCGCTGGCCTCCCCTCCGCCTCCGCCTCCCCGGGCGCCTCCTCTTCTTCCCCGAGGTCGCCCTCCCCACATCTCCTCTGGCCACGGCTTCCCGGCAGAGCCCTCACCGCCTCTCCTTCCCTGCTGCGGGCCCGCCTCCCACCTCATGCCTCCTACTGCCACCGGACCTCCGTCGCTTCCTCCGCGCCAGCCGCCGCCGTGGCATCCCGCAAAACCACTACCGTAAAATCGTGTTGAATTTGTGCATTGCATCGTCATCATCATGTATTGTTTGTCAAAACTAATTTCAAAACCTGTTTTGAATTTCCAAACGCCCCATCTTTATTCAAACAAAACCCGGTCTCCGGAGTTAATTTGTTTGTTGCTATCGGGTTGCAAACGGCCCAATTAGAATAAATAAAAATTTAAATTATTTTAATAGGGGCAGTCAAACGGGCCGATTGACCCGATCGACCACCCCAGGAAATAATAAACGGTCCAAACCAGCCCACCCTTTATTCCTAAACCTACCCATCTTCCTACCCACCAATCCCAGGCTGCCACCTCCCTCTCTCACCCCAAACACACCCACCTGCCACCTCATCCATCCAGCTCTCTCTCTCTCTTTTCTCACCCTAGCCATCCTACCCTCTCTCCCTCTCCCCCCACCGACACATGGACCCCACCAGCTAACTCCCCTCTCTCTCCTTTCCCCTGGCCCCACCGCCACCCAGACTGACCTCACACAGCCCCACGCCACGCCACGCTACAGCCACGCCACACGCCTCCACGCGCGCCCCACGCGCTGGCCACGCGCCTGCCGCCCTCCCCACACTCTCTCACACCCAGCCCACTGACCCTCTCCCACTGCCACACGGGCCCCCCAAACCAGCCCCGCCCCTGGATCCTTCTCACCCTCCCCGACACGCCCCACCCCCCGCTGACACCCGTGGCCCCCACGCCTGGACCCCACCGCTCCCTCTCTCTCTCTCCCCGCAGCCTCTCCCTCAACCTCCCACCGTCCCTCACCTCCCACATGCTGCTCCTCCTCTCCTCACCCGGCCCCGCTCGCTCCCTCCTCGCCCTCTGCGGCCGACCCCGCCTGCTGCTCCCGCCGCCCGCCTCTTCTTCTTCCCGACGACCATCCCGCCCGCCACCGCCCTGCCCTCCTTGCCAAGGCTCACGCCTGTCCTCCGCCCTTCTCAAGGCCACGCGAAGCTCCATCACACCTCGCCGCCTGGACCTCCGCCGCCGTCGCCCGCCAACCTCCGAGCCCGCCTGAGCTCCGCGCCCCGCCGGCCGCGCTCCGGTCGCCGCCTTCCTCCTCCTCCGGCCGCCCTCTGCCTCCCCCACGCGCCCTTCCTCTTCCTCGGCTCGCCCATCCTCCCTCTGCCCAGCACGCAACCGCGACGAGCTGCGCCCACCTCGCCTGCGCCGCCGCGCATGCTCCGACCTCCGCCTCGAGCCCCCTCGGCCTCCTCCCCGCTGGCCCTCGCCGCCGCCGCCCAAGTCGCACCCCTCCGGCCCCAGACTCGCCATCGCCGTGCCCGCCGGCCACCTCAACGCCCCGCGCGCCCACGTCCTCCAAGTGCTCGGCCTCGACCCGGAGACCGCGTTCCCAGCATCCTCCCTCGTCGCTGGTCCAACACGTGCTTGAGATCGAGCCTGGAAGTGATGAAGATCAGGTGGAGAACGACAACCTTGAACCTGGAGCGAGCCAGGACGGGATGTTGCTGCGTCAATATGTGAAGATGGTGTCGCCTCTAGAAACCCGGGCGTCGAACCAAGATCATCTTGACACTCGTAGTCGGATCCCCAAGGCCGTCGACGCGAAACCACAAGATCGCCTACACGGATCTCCATGTTCTTCCTTCCGTCGCCGAGACCCGGAACGACAAGAACTCCGTCTCAACCGTGCCGACGAGAATCGCTACCAAGACCGCCATGTTGAGATCCGAAGACCGAACCTCGAACCGCCAAGTTCGCCGAGACCCTAGACGCAAGATCTCCTTTCGGGACGACAAGTACTCGACATGGGCCCGATGGGAGCGAACCCAAGACGGTAGGTGCGACAAGATCTATTTCACGGACATCGAGTGCCAAGATCGCCACAGAACCGGTTGTCGAGACTCGAGGACCCGCCTCCCGAGACGAAGACCGAATCCGACAAGATCGCGACGACAAGAACGGCACCGACCGAACAAACCCGGCGCGCCGCACGGAAAGTACGGCTTCCCGAACGCCAAGACCTTCAGAACGACAAGACCGACAACATGGCCAAGACCCGGATGCGCCAAGACCTACCTCGAGCCCGAGAACGACTTCCGAACCCTAAACTCGGACCCGAGATCGACCTCGACCTGTCGAACCCCGAACCCCGAACCCCAAGATCGCCGAGACCCCTAAATGTGTGACCCTTTTCTCCGAAAGCACTATTTTATGAATGCTAAACATAAAACCTGTTGCATATTAACTTGTCATTCTTGCATGCATCTTGTCATGTGGTTTGGGGGCCTTATGCCGATTCACCTAATAATTAAATATGGGGCCCATATGCGGGCAAATCTAGCCTTATATTGGCCTCATTTAAACATGTGTAGCGAACCGAATCCATCTGTTGTCTTGCTATACAACATTTAATTTGCGGGGTATCTAAACAACATGAACCGTTTGATTAATTGTCGGGACCCCGGTTCCGCTTAATATGACCTAAATGCATCGCATCGTGCCATGTCATACATCATACATGCATCATGCCGATCTTTTGCCTTAGTATTAAATATTGCATCCGGTGTTTATTCTAGTGTTTTGGCTCTTCGCGGATAAAGCCGTTGAGTTGATGCGAGTGTCGACCCGATCTTCGGGAAAAACCTTCGGCAATGTTTTCAGGCGAGCATCTCCCTCTTTCTACCTATCTTACTTTTATAGTCTTTATTCCCTCCTGTTGATCCATTGTTATCTGTGTTGCGATGTTTTAGTTTCCGTACCCGTGATCTACCGTGCAACCCTATATTGCCTTGGACACATCCTATTACCTGTTGTTTGGTAGCTAGTTGGACTTGCGCGTCGTAGTCGCTTGCTCAAGTGTTGTCGCGTGTTGTCAAATGCCACAGTTGTTGATGTATTGCCGCATGTTGATGTTGGAGATGATCTTAGTTTTACTTATTGTTCACTTTAAATTTCTGTTTAACAACTAAAATTGAAATAAGCAGAGGCATCGGTGGGTGATAGAAAATATTTGGTTTCCGAACGCCCACTTGTGTCCCGTAAGACCCCGAGTACTTGATACCTGTTCCTTGATTTATCGCGCTATCCACATCCGGGAGGTATATGGGACCCCCCTGAGCCAGAGCTTGATTCATTCTTATTTCTTGGGGCCACAAACTAGTTTGAGGTTTTATTTACTATCCTGTACTTATGCCATGCTACTTTCTGTATTTAAATTGTGCGAGGTACTGCACACTGTACTGTTTAGGATCGGGACACGATTCCGCGGTGTCGACAAGCCCAGCCACACTTTCGGGTTCCTAGTCGTTCACATGCCGTCACCCAAACCTTGAGCCCGCCTCGAGTCGGCTTCTTGCGAGATCTACTTAAGGGTGGCCCCTGAAATATTTCTGAATCCTCGTGATTGTTCAATGTGAAAGCCTCGTTGGGTTTTGATTTGGTTTTTCCGAGGTTGATCGAGCGGTGTTGCTATTGGTGCACCCCGCCGGTAAAACTTTCTCGAAAGCCGTGTCCATGGATATGGACGACTTGGAGCACAAGATCTCGATCATAGACAAGCATAACTAAAGTTTACTGCTATAAATTTGACTTATAATGACTAGTAATTAGCTTCACTATAATGGAATGGCTAATTAATACTGCCCACAATTGCTTGTTTGGTCGTCGCCATACAATTGTATGTATCCGACTAGTAAGTATTGCAACTACAACGGAATGGCTTAATAAAAGTACCAACAACCGCTGGGTTTTGGGTTATCTCATGATAATTGTATCTCGACTAGTAAGTGTTGCCACTATAACGAATGATTAATTTAAAGTGCCCATCGCTTACTTTATCGTGACGATTATCTAAACCTCGACTAGTAAAGTGCCGCAACTATAACCGAATAAATAAAACCGCCAACCGTGGTGAGTTCCTGCTGACTTCCTCGCTTGGTCTCGAGGGGAAACGCCAGATGGGTTTGTTTGATGATAGAATCAGGTTGGTTCCGATAGGTCCTTCTTACCCTCTCTGCTTGACGCCAATGGATCGAGTCTCTATAGGTTGTTTAGTGCATGCCTGCCGCCATCCACCATCCCTATGTAGGCGAGGACCGCCGAATTCTAGCCTCGCTGCATCGCCTCAAGATCGACGCCTCCTTCTTTTTCCTTTGCCCTTTGTCGGCACCCTTTATTTAAGCAGGTTTGAGATCGACGTTAGCGTGGTTACCCTTCCGCTTGGCCCGCAGGGTTATGGACGCCATTGGTTATTCTTCAGGGCTCTTAGCCCCATTTGCATCTTGTCCGTAGTCGGACGCTCTATCATTTTCAAGGTGGTTTGGATCTTTGTATATTATATCTGTATTCTGGGCTCTTTGAGTCGCTGTTATATATATCTGTTCTTTGGGTCCCTTCGAGGACTGTTGTGTAATGTTATTACTTCGTTTTCCACCCGCACGAAAGTGCCGGGTGGGCACCTTTGAATCGTTTCTATGCGGGTTTGGTGAATTTTGCTCAAACTTGCATAGGTCCGATTCTGAGGGTGTTACAGAGTGGTATCAGAGCTCAGAAGCGACATTCACAAGTCCAAATCAGAGGATAACCTAGCTAATGGCCGAAGTAGAGTGTCAAAACTATTTTTGAAAAATCGGTTGGATAGTTCTGGTTAGGTCTGATTTTACTCCTTACCCCTCTGCTATTCTCCCCTTATCTCGACGTGTTTGAATCCGCTCTCTTCTCTTTCTTCGAGTCCAGGAAATTCTCGTGGTTGGGTTTCCGTCGTACCTTTAGGGTTTCGCTTCCTTCTTTGATAACGGTGTGCTACCATCCGGTGTTCAAGCTGCCTGAGGAATCCGTCTACGGTGTTACCATTCTTTGACCTTGCTTGTGCCTTCCGGTGTTTTCCGACGCGACGACCTCGTCTACGCCAGATCCGATGCAGAGACTGCATCACCCCTTTGTTTCCGAACCTCGCTTGTCGAGATCTTCAGTCTGTTTTCGAGGATGGTTGTACTCTTTCCTACTGATTGTGCAGAGTAATAGTTTGGGTGCGTGATGGATTGGCCCCCATGCCGACTAACCCTTCTATTCGCTTTTGTACATTGAAGTGGATGAGAATGCGTCGGTTCCCTTTTCCATCGGAGTTAGAGGTGGCTTTATTTGTTGATACCTCTACCTTCGACCTTTTGTCCCCGGAGTGTTCCCTCGACGATCACGGACAACGACCTCTTGTTAGTGGTGTCGCGAGGACCTACACGAAGCGAGAAGACGCAGTTCGCCGACCTTTCCTTCCGGTACCATGAGGCGGATCTCGAGGGCGAGATCCATTGTTAGTGGTGTCGAATTGTGGCATCCCGCAAAACCACTACCAGAAAATCGCGTTGAATTTGTGCATTGCATCGTCATCATCATGTATTGTTTGTCAAAAACTAATTTCGAAAACCTGTTTTGAATTTCCAAACGCCCCATCTTTATTCAAACGCAAAAACCCGGGTCTCCGGACTTAATTTGTTTGTTGCTATCGGGTTGCAAACGGCCCAATTAGAATAAATAAAAATTTAAATTATTTTAATAGGGGCAGTCGAACGGGCCGATTGACCCGATCGACCACCCCAGGAAATAATAAACGGTCCAAACCAGCCCACCCTTTATTCCTAAACCTACCCATCTTCCTACCCACCAATCCCAGGCTGCCACCTCCCTCTCTCACCCCAAACACACCCACCTGCCACCTCATCCATCCAGCTCTCTCTCTCTCTTTTCTCACCCTAGCCATCCTACCCTCTCTCTCCCCCACCCCACACATGGACCCCACCAGCTAACTCCTCTCTCCTTTCCCCGGCCCCACCCGCCACCAGACCACCCTCACACACAGCCCACGCCAGCCACACGCCCACGCTGCTTGGCCACGCGCCTGCCGCCCTCCCCACACTCTCTCACACCCAGCCCACTGACCCTCTCCCACTGCCACACGGGCCCCCCAAACCCGCCCCCCTGGATCCTTCTCACCTCCCCACGCCCACCCCTCACGACACCGTGGCCCCCACGCCTGGACCCCACCGCTCCCTCTCTCTCTCTCCCCGCAGCCTCTCCCTCAACCTCCCACCGTCCCTCACCTCCCGCGCTGCCTACTCCCTCCTCTCCCTCGCCGGCCCCTGCTCCTCCTTCGCCTCTCACTGGCCGACCTCGCCGCCCCGCCTCCGCCTCGCCTCGCCTCTTCTTCCCCGACGACCATTCCGCCCGCCACCGCTGCCCCTGCTCCCTCCGGTGCTGCCTCGCCCGCCTCTGCGTCGCGCCACCGGGCGAGCTCCATCGCCACCCCGCCGCCTCGACCCTCCACGCTGCCGCCCGCCAACCGAGCCGCTCGAGCTCCGCCCCGCCGCCACGCCCGGCCGCCGCTTCCTCCTCCTCCGCCGCCGCCCTCCCCCACGCGCCTTCCTCTTCCTCGCTCGCCCATCCTCCTCCGCCCAAAGACGCAACCGCGAAGGCGCCCACCTCGCCTGCTGCCACAAGATGCTCCCTCCGCCTCGAGCCCCTCGGCCTCCTCCCCTCGCCCGCCGCCGCCAAGTCGCACCCTCCGCCCCAGACCGCCATCGCCGCGGCCCGGGCCACCTCAACGCCCGCGCCCACGCCCCTCCAAGTGCACGGCCTCGACCCGAGACCGCTTCCCAGATCCTCCTCGTCGCTGGTCCAACACGTGCTTGAGCTCGAGCCGAAGTGATGAAGATCAGGTGGAGAACGACAACCTTGACCCCAGCGAGCCAGACGGGATGTTGCGTCAATATGTGAAGATGGTGTCGCCCTAGAAACCCAAGGCCGTCGAACCAAGATCATCTTGACACTGTAGTCGGATCCCAAGGCCGCCGACGCAAACCACAAGATCGCCTACATGGATCTCCATGTTCTTCCTTCCGCCGAGACCGAACGACAAGAACTCCGTCGAACCGTGCCGACGAGAATCGCTACCAAGACCGTCCATGTTGAGATCCGAAGACCGAACCTCGAACCGCCAAGTTCGCCGAGACCCTAGACGCAAGATCTCCTTTCGGGACGATACTCCGACATGGGCCCGATGGGGAGCGAACCAAGACGGTAGGTGCGACAAGATCTATTTCACGGACATCGAAAGTGCCAAGATCGCCACAGAGAACCGGGTTGTCGAGACCCGAGGACCCGCCTCCCCGAGACAAAGACCGAACCGACAAGATCGTCGCGACGAAGAACGGCACCGACCAAACAAACCCGGCGCGCCGACGAACCAAGTCCGGCTTCCCGGAACGCCAAGACCTTCGTAACGACAAGACCGACAACATGGCCCGAAGACCCGGATGCGCCAAGACTTACCCCTGAGCCCGAGAACGACCCCGTCGAACCCTAAACCCTGGACCCCGAGACCGGACCCTGGACCCTGTCGAACCCCGAACCCCGGAACCCCAAGATCGTTGAGACCCCTAAATGTGTGACCCCTTTTCTCCCGAGCACTATTTTATGAATGCTAAACATAAAACCTGTTGCATATTAACTTGTCATTCTTGCATGCATCTTGTCATGTGGTTTGGGGGCCTTATGCCGATTCACCTAATAATTAAATATGGGGCCCATATGCGGGCAAATCTAGCCTTATATTGGCCTCATTTAAACATGTGTAGCGAACCGGATCCATCTGTTGTCTTGCTATACAACATTTAATTTGCGGGGTATCTAAACAACATGAACCGTTTGATTAATTGTCGGGACCCCGGTTCCGCTTAATATGACCTAAATGCATCGCATCGTGCCATGTCATACATCATACATGCATCATGCCGATCTTTTGCCTTAGTATTAAATATTGCATCCGTGTTTATTCTAGTGTTTTGCTCTTCATGGATAAAGCCGTTGAGTTGATGCGAGTGTCGACCCGATCTTCGAAAACCTTCGCAATGTTTTCAAAGCAGCATCTCCTCTTTCTACCTATCTTACTTTTATAGTCTTTATTCCCTCCTGTTGATCCATTGCTATCTGTGTTGCGATGCTTTAGTTTCCGTACCCGTGATCTACCGTGCAGCCCTATATTGCCTTGGACACGTCCTATTACCTGTTGTTTGGTAGCTAGTTGGACTTGCGCGTCGTAGTCGCTTGCTCAAGTATTGTCGCGTGTTGTCAAATGCCACAGTTGTTGATGTATTGCCGCATGTTGATGTTGGAGATGATCTTAGTTTTACTTATTGTTCACTTTAAATTTCTGTTTAACAACTAAAATTGAAATAAGCAGGCATCTGGGTGATAGAAAATATTTGGTTTCGAACGCCCACTTGTGTCCCGTAAGACCCCGAGTACTTGATACCTGTTCCTTGATTTATCGCGCTATCCACATCCGGGAGGTATATGGGACCCCCCTGAGCCAGAGCTTGATTCATTCTTATTTCTTGGGGCCACAAACTAGTTCGAGGTTTTATTTACTATCCTGTACTTATGCCATGCTACTTTCAGATTTAAATTGTGCGAGGTACGACACCGCATCGTTTAGGATCGACACGATTCCGCTGTGTCGACAAGCCCAGCCACACTTTCGGGTTCCCAGTCACACCGTCACCCAAACCTTGAGCCCGCCTCGGAGTTAGCTGGCTTCTATGGATCTATTAAGGTGGCCTCAAATATTTCAATTCTGTGATTGTTCACCGTGAAAGCCTCGTTGGTTTTGATTTGGTTTTTCCGAGGTTGATCGAGCGTGTTGCTATTGGTGCACCCCGCCGGTAAAACTTTCTAAGCCGTGTCATGGATATGGACGACTTGGAGCACAGTATCTCGATCATAGACAAGCATAACTAAAGTTTACTGCTATAAATTTGACTTATAATGACGAGTAATTAGCTTCACTATAATGGAATGGCTAATTAATACTGCCCACAATTGCTTGTTGGGCTGTCGCCATGCACAATTGTATCGACTAGTAAGTATTGCAACTACAACGGAATGGCTTAATAAAAGTACCAACAACCGGGTTTTGGGTTATCTAATGATAATTGTATCTGACTAGTAAGTGTTGCCACTATAACGGAATGATTAATTAAAAGTGCCCACTGCTTACTTTATCAGGACGATTATCTAAACCTGAATAGTAAAGTGCCGCAACTATAACCGAATAAATAAACTGCCAATCGTGTGAGTTCTCGGTTGACTTCTCGTTTGGTCTCGAGGGGAAACGCCAGATGGGTTTGTTTGATGATAGAATCAGGTTGGTTCCGAATAGGTCCTTCTTACCTCTCTCTTGACGCCAAAGTGATCGAGTCTCTATAGGTTGTTTAGTGCATGCCGCCGCCCACCATCCCTATGTAGGCGAGGACCCAATTCTAGCCTCGCTGCATCGCCTCGATCGACGCCTTCTTTTTCCTTTGCCCTTTGTCGGCACCCTTTATTTAAGCGATTGAGATCGACGTCATAGCGTGGTTACCCTTCCGCTTGGCTCGTGGTTATGGATGCCATTGGTTATTCTTCAGGGCTCTTAGCCCCATTTGCATCTTGTCCGTAGTCGGACGCTCTATCATTTTCAAGGTGATTTGGATCTTTGTATATTATATCTGTATTCTTGACTCTTTGAGTCGCTGTTATATATATATATGTTCTGTGGGTCCCATCGAGGACTGTTGTGTAATGTTATTACTTCGTTTTCCACCCGCACGAAAGTGCCTGGTGGGCACCTTTGAATCGTTTCTATGCGGGTTTGGTGAATTTTGCTCAAACTTGCATAGGTCCGATTCTGAGGGTGTTACACCGCCTCAGCCCTCCTCCCTGCAAGACGCTCACGCCGCCGCCACGCCAGATGATCCTCCTCTCCGCCGGGCGCCTCCGCTTCGTCATGTCTGCCGCCCGCCCGCCCCCAACCTCCTCCGGCAGCCCTGCTCCTCCGTCCGCCGCCTCGGGTCCCTCCTCCGCATTGGCCGCCTGCGCCGCTTCGAAGCTCCACCTCGCAAGGCCCCTTCCACCACCGCCCTCAGCCCCTCCTTGTCGCCCTCTTTCTCTATCTGGTGCGCCGCCGCCAGGAGCTCGGCCACATCCAGCGCCTCGCTCCCTTCTTGACGCCAGGGCTGGGTCGGTGATTCCCGGCGTGCTCACCATCCTCTCCTGGCGTGCCTCTCCCAAGAGTCGGAATCTCGCAGTGCCGCCCTCCCTTGGGACCTGGCGCCGCCTGCGTGCTCTTCCTCATGTCGTGGGATGCCGCGACGGCCCCCGTATGTTTTGTTCATGTCCGTGTGAGATCACTTGCTGCCACCCGGATGACCTCGACGAGAACCGTCCCCATGCCGAGATCTTCCGAAGACCGACCCCCGGAACCCGCGGAACCCTGATGCCGTCGACACGGGGCCCCTAGTTCGCCATCACGGGCATGTGGCGCCACACCCCAAGATTTCCAATAAGGAATAACAAGACCCTCGGAGCACCAAGATCTCCCAGTACCGAGACCCGAGTCCGACACCGACAACCGAAACCGCGGGACCGATGAGTTCGCCTAACCGGACACCGTGCGACAAGATCTTCTCGGACCCGAGGACCATCAAGACTTCCGCTAAACGCTAAGTACTCCTTCCTGCTTCAAGCTCAGAACCCTCAGAATCAGACCTATACAAGTTTGGGCAAAATTCACCAACCCCGCATAGAAACGATTCAAAGGTGCCCACCAGCACTTTCGCGGGTGGAAAACGTAATAACATTACACAACAGTCCTCGATGGGACCCATGTAATGAGATATATAACGGCGACTCAAAGAGTCAAGAATACAGATATAATATACAAAGATCCAAATCACCGAAAATGATAGAGTCCGACCACGGACAAGAAGCAAATGGGGCTAAGAGCCTCAAGAATAACCAATGGCCCATAACCCTGCCTGTGCCAAGCCGGAAGGGTAACCCCGCTAACGGCCGATCTCAAAACCTGCTTAACAAAAGGTGCCGACAAAGGGCAAAGCAAAACAAAGAAGGAGGCCAAGATCGAGGCCAAGACACGAGGCTAGAATTGCGGTCCTCGCCTACATAGGTATGGTGGATCGGCAGCGGCAAAGATGCACTAAACAACCTATAGAGACTCGATACAACCGCGGATATCAGAGAGGGATAAGAATGACCTAACCGGATCCAACCTGAAACTAACACCAAACAAACCCATCCTGGTGTTCCCCCTCGAGACCAATCGAGGAAGTCAACCGAGGAACTCACACAGTTGGCAGTTTTACTTATTCAGTTATCGTTGCACTTTACTAGTCGGTTTAGATGATCATCCCGATAAAGTAAGTAAGCACTTTTAGTTAACCATTCCATTGTAGTTACCACAATTACTAATCGACACAGATAGCATGAGATAAACCCAAAACCCAAATAGCTTGTTGGTACTTTTAATTCAGCCATTTCGCTAGAAGTTGCAGATTTACTAGTCAGGTACAATGGTCGCAAGCGACTCACAAAACAAGCAATTGTGGGCAGTATTATTTAGTCATTCCGTTATAGTGGAGCTGATTACTAGTCATTATAAGTCAAATTTATAGCAATAAACTTTAGTTATGCTTGTCTATGATCAAGAAACTGTGCTCCAAGTCGTCCATATCCGCGACACGGCTTTCAAAGTTTTACCCGCCGGGTGCACCAATAGCAACACACGCCGATCAACCTCGAAAACCAAATCAAAACCCAACGAGGCTTTCACGACCGAACAATCACAGATTCAGAATATTTCAGGGCCACCCTTAAGTAGAATCAACGGAGTAAGCAAGCTCGAGACGGCCTCAAGGTGCCGGGTAGACGGTGAACGATCGGGAACCCAAACGGGCTTGTCGACACCGCTGAATCGTGTCCCGATCCTAATAAAGATAAGGTGCTATCTCGCACAATCGTAAATAAAACAAGAAAGCATGGCATAAGTACATGATCGTAAATAAAACCTCAAACTAGTTTGTGGCCCCAAGAAATAAGATCAATCAAGCTCGCTCAGGGGTCCCATATACCTCCGGATGTGGATAGCGCAAATCAAGGAACAGTATCAAGTACTGGGTCTTACGGGACACAAGTATGCTCGAAACCAAATATTATCTATCACCCACCGATGCCTCTGCTTATTCAATTTTAGTTGTTAAACAAAGTAAAGTGAACAATAAGTAAAACTAGGATCATCTCCAACAACAACATGCGCAATACATCAACAATCGCATATGATTTACACACATCCGCACTTGAGCAAGCAACTACGACACTAAGTCCAACTATCTACCAAACAAGGTAATAGGTGTGTCCAAGGCAATATAGGGCTGCACGGTATATCAAGGGTACGGAAACTAAAGCATCGCAACACGTATAGCAATAGATCAACAGAGGGAAGTAAATACTATAAAAGTAAGATAGGTAGAAAGGGGAGATGCTCATTGAAAACATTGTCGAAAGGTTCATCCAAGATCGCTAAGCTCACATCAACTCAACGGTCCAATCCGCGAAGAAGCAAAACACTAGAAGAAACACCGGATGCGCTATTTAATAAAACGACAGAAGATCGGCATGATGCATGTATGATGAATGACATGGCAAGGTGCGATGCAATTAGGTCAATTTAAGCGGAACCGGGGTCCCGACAATTAGTTAGATGGTTCAAGTTATTTAGAACCCCCGCAATTCAAATGTTGTTTTAACATGGCGAAAATATAGTACCGGTTCGCTACATCAATTTAAATAAGGCCAATATGAGCCCGCATATGGGCCCCATATTTAATTATTAGGTGAATCGGCATAAGGCCCCCAAACCACAGGCAAGGATGCATGCGAGATGACAATTTAATATGCGACAAGTTATATTGTGTTATAAAATAGGGTTTCGTAAAAGGGTTCACACATTAGGGTTCGGCATCTTGGGGTCCGGGTTCGCAGGTCCGGGTCCGTCTCAGGTTCGTGGTTCGACGGAAGCGTGCTCAGATAACGGGGTAGATCTTGTTGTCCTGGGTCGGAGACCTCGGCATCCGGGAAGCAGGACTTGGTTTGGCGCCGGGGGCGCAACGGTTGCTTGGTCGGTGTGTCGTTTTGTCGTCGCCAGATCTTGCCGGGTCCCACGGGCCGGTCTTGCTGCTATGTAGGGTCTTGTCGGGCCACGGGTCGATCTTGCCGCTTCGAGGTCTTGGGGTCCGGCTCAGATTCCGTGAGGGAGATCATGGCGCCGGTGAGGTCGATCTCACTGGTTCCACGGTTTTAGTTGTCGGTGTCGGTCTCGGATTCAAGTGCGGTATTCGACCGGGGTAGTTCTTGTCGATGTGGCCGCCAAGTAGATCTCGTAGTCCATCTTTGTCGGTGGTGAACTTAACTGCTGGTCTTGGTCCGGAAAGGAGCACTTGACGTCCCATGAAGGGGATCTTGCCTAGGGTCTCGCCAACTCGGTCGTATGCTCGTGTGGAAGTTCTCGGTGTCCGAAAGAAATGCTGGCGTCCGTGGTCGATCTTGTCGATCGAGGCTCGGCCTCGTGGTCCATGAAGGAGCTACGCCCGCGAGGGGCCGGACTTGTATTGCAGATCCCGCCTCCCGGCGGCAGACAGCAGGCACTCGACGCAGGGAAGCAGCGCGGCACGCACGGGCTCGAGGCAACGGCGGTTGACCGACGGTGAACGCAGCTGGTGAGCCGCGCGACGCAAGGCGCGCGACACGGCGATGACGCTCGCTGCTCGCAGCAGGGCGGCCCGAGGAGGTCGCCGCGACGGGCTTGAGCGGGAGCCGCGGAGGTCGAGGGAGGATGGCGGCGAGGGCGAAGCGGCGGCGGGCGACGGCGAGGTCCGGACGGCTAGCCGGGCTGTGCGCGGGATCTGCGCGGCGCAGAGCGAGATGAGGGCGCGGCTGGGCGGGGCGGCGGACGTCCGGGCGATGGCGAGCGAGGCGGCGGGCTTGAGGTGAGCGACGGGAGGCGGCAGGAGGCGGAGACCGGCGGGCGCTGGAGCAGCGGCGGAGCCGCAGGACGGGCCGGTGGCGCTCAGGGGAACGCGGGGCTAAGGCGGCGGTGGGCGGAGCTCGAGGCGATCATGCCGCGGGGTATGCGAGGCAAGGCGGGAGGAGCAAAGGGCTTGAGAGGCGAGGGGAAGCGGCAAAGGGAGCAGCGGGCGCGAGCCGGGCGGTTGAGCCAAGGGCGTGAGGGTGGCGGGGTGAGCGAGAAGGGAGCGGGAGGCGGGCGCGGCCACTGCGGCTGGGAAGGCACGGCGGGCGATGCGGTGCTCAGGGGAGGAGGGGCGAGCTAAGCGGGAGGAGGGAGACGCGGTGCAGGTAGGTGGGGAGCGGGAGGGAGGAGCCTGGGGAAGAGGAGCAGTGCGTGGTGGGGCCGGGGTGGGGTCGGGGTGTGGGACGGGGTCCACAGGGCAGGGGGGGGGCTGGCAAGGCGTGTGCGTTGGGTCGTGTTGGCGTGCTGGGAGGGAGGAAAGAGAGAGAGAAGAGAGATGGAGAGGGGTGAGGGACTGGTCTAGGTGGCGACTTCCGATTGGTTGGGGGTTGGGGCAAGGCTGAGGTGGCGTGCAGGGATAGGAGGGAGTGAGGTGGAGCTAGGGGTGGGTAGGATTTTAGGTGGGTTTAGTTTTAGATGTGGCTGGCAGGTTGGCCGATTTAGAAAAACTGGGGCGGTCGTTCGGGTTCTGCCTGCTCGATCGCCCCAACTAAAAATAAAATAAAACTTTATTTATTTAATTGGACCGTTTGCAAACCGCTCGCGGCCAAAACAAAATAATCCGGCGAACCGGGGTTTTGCGTTTGAATAAGGATGGGGCGTTTGGAAAACAAATCGGGGTTTGCAAACATAGTTTTGGCATACAATGCATGATGATGACGATGCAATGCACAAATTCAACGCGATTTTCTAGTAGTGGTTTTGCGGGATGCCACAAAGCCCGACCCCGTGGGACCCGACAAGATCTCGCATCGACAAGATCGACACCGACCACGGCGAGTCCGATGCACCCCCGACGCCACACCAAGTCCTGCTTCCCGGTTGCGACAAGACCTCCTCCCCGTACCGATCCCGATCCTGCTGAGACCGATCCCGTCGAACCCTGAACCCTGAGACCGAACCCCGAAACCCTCGGAACCCCAAGATCGCCGAACCCTAATGTGTGACCCTGATCCGAGCCCGTATTTTTATAAATGCCATCTATATTAATTGTTGCATATTAAATTGTTCATGCATGCATACTTGTCTGTGGTTTGGGGGCCTTATGCCGATTCACCATATAATTAAATATGGGGACCATATGCGGGCAAATCTAGTCTTATATTGGCCTCATTTAAACTTGTGTAGCGAACCGGTAACTTATCTTGCCCTGTTAAGACAACATTTAATTTGCGGGGTAGATAAATAACTTGAACCGTTTAATTAAATGTCGGGACCCCGGTTCCGCTTAATATGGCCTAATTGCATTGCACCCTTGCCATGTCATACATCATACATGCATCATGCCCGATCTTCTGCCGTAGTATTAAATAGTGTATCCGGTGTTTATTCTAGTGTTTTGCTTCTTCATGATAAGGCCGAGTTGATGCGAGTGTCGACCCGATCTTCGAACCTTCGCAATGTTTTCAAAGTAGCATCTCCCTTTCTACCTATCTTACTTTTATAGTATTTATTCCCTCCTGTTGCTCTATTGCTATCTCGTGTTATGCGTTGCTCTAGTTTTCGTACTGATTTCCTTGCAGCCTTATATTGCCTTGGACACATCCTATTACCTGTTGTTTGGTAGATAGTTGGACTTATGGCGCTGTAGTCGCTTGCTCAAGTGTTGCTATGTGTCGCCAAGTACCACAGTTGTTGGAGTATTTGCCGATGTTTATTGTTGGAGATGATCATAACTTTAATTACTGTTTAACAACTAAAATTGAAGTAAGTAAGCAGGCAGGCAGGTGGACAATAGATGTTATTTGGTTGTTAATCATTCACTTGTGTCCTGTGGGACCCCGAGTACTTGATACTGCTCTTGAATATTCAAGGCTATCCACATCCGGGAGGATTATGGGACCCCCCCTGAGCCAGAGCTTGATTCATTCTTATTTCTTGGGGCCACAAACTAGTTTGAGGTTTTATTTACTATCCTGTATTTATGCCATGCTTTACTGTATTATTTACGATTGTGCGAGAGCACACTGCATCGTTTAGGATCGGGACACGCTGTGTCGACAAGCCCAGCTTTTGGATTCCGTTCACAGCCGTCCACCCAAACCTTGAGTCCGTCTCGAGTCATTAGCTTCTATGGTGTACTCCAAGGGTGGCCCCTAAATATTTCAATCTTGTGATTGCTTTGTTGTGAAGGCCTCGGGTTTTGATTTGGTTTTTCCGAGGTTGATCGAGTGTGTGTTGCTATTTGTGCACCTGCAGGGTAAAACTTTCTGAAAGCCGTGTCCATGTTATGGACGACTTGGAGCAAGATTCTCGATCATAGACAACTATAACTAAAGTAGTGCTATAAATTTGACTTTATAATGACTAGTAATCAGCTTCACTATAATGGAATGGCTAAATAAAACTGCCAACAATTGCTTGTTTGGGTTGTCGCTTGCGACCATTGTATCTCACTAGTAAGTACTGCAACTATAACGGAATGGCTAAATAAAAGTGCCAACAACTGCTGGGTTTGGGATATCTCATGCTAATTGTATCTGACTAGTAAGTGTCGCAACTACAATGGAATGGTTAACTAAAATTGCCCACTGCTTATTATATCAGGATGATTTTCTATACCTGACTAGTAATTGCTGCAACGATAACTGAATAAATAAAACTGCCAACGGTGTGAGTTCCTCGGTTGACTTCCTCGTTTGGGTCTTTCTTATCCCTTTCTGATGGCCGACAGTTATATCGAGTCTCTATAGGTTGTCTAGTGCATGCTGCCGCTGCCGCTTCAGTCCACCATACCTATGTAGGCGAGGACCGATTCTAGCCTCGCCGTAATCGCCTCAAGATCGACCGCTCTTTTTTTCCTTTGCCCTTTGTCGGCACCCCTTTTGTTTAAGCAGGTTTTGCGATCGACGTCGTTAGCAGGGTTACCCTTTCGGCTTGGCCTGGACAGGGTTATGGACGCCATTGATTATTCTTCAGGGCTCTTAGCCCCATTTGCATCTTGTCCGTAGCTGGACGCTATATCGTTTTCAAGGTGATTTGGATCCTTGTATATTATATCTGTATTCTTCACTCTCTGAGTCGTTGTTGTATATATCTGTTCTGTGGGTCCCATTGAGGACTGTTGTGTAATGTTATTACTTCGTTTTCCACCCGCACGAAAGTGCCTGGTGGGCACCTTTGAATCGTTTCTATGCGGGTTTGGCGGAAAGCGCTGAAACTTGCATAGGGTCGATTCTGAGGATGTTACACATAGTCTCCCTCAAACCAACGCTGAGGATTCATCTCAACACTCTTCACCCTCCCTATCCTCCTTGCGAGCTGGTCCACAACGGTCTGCACCCTGTACAATTCCGGTATAGAATGAATCTGCGCCCATCACGCACGATCGAGAATGACCTCGAGGGCAGCAAGACCATCATATTCAGCCATCACCACAACTAACTTACGAAATAACCAAGGTCCATTGTTCATCACCTTGTTCCAGTCCAGCATGTAAAAATCTGCAGTAAACAAGTTGTCGCCCACCTCCGCAGCTCGATCATTAGCTAGTCCCCATACGCATCTCAAAGTTTGAAACAAAGCTTCGAACTGAAAGGTTTACGCGTATGAACCCTTGCTACTGCAAGCCAGCGCGCCTGCTTTCTTATGCCAGCAAGTTCCTCCTCCCCAATGAAGACATCGTCAAGCTCTCCCTCCCGTAACTCTAAATTCTGCAACGCCCTCGCGAGCGCCTCATCTCCGTCCTCCTTCTTTCTCATTCCCGATCCTTCTCCAGACGACGCCATACCACAGCAGATTCTCCGACTAAACCAAGAAAACCTTGCTCCAACCCAAACCCTAGATACGAAACCAAGACCGTCAGGTAGATTAACTACCCCCTTGACCAGTCCAAGCACGCAATCAGAGTTGTGTTCAGAGAAGGGAATCACGAAGGAAAACTCAACTGAATCTCACGCCAGAGTAAACGCCGGCGGAGCAAAGGAACCCTAAGGTACTGATCGATTTTTTATCCTCCAACCTCCCACGTCTCTCGTGCGGTTCTCTTCCCGGTATAATTTTTTTGCAGCCCAATAACATCAGCTGTGAATATAGAGAAGGATGTCGTCATGGCCCCCCAAAGCATGGGCCCTAGGGCGTCGCCCAAGCTCGCCATGGGTCAGAGCCAGGCCTGGTTGTTTTGTACAATCTCAATGCAAATATGTGTTAAGATTTATTTGACACTAAATTTTCTATTTATGCGTGTCTCTTATTATTAATTATAGTGCCATGTCAGCATTTTTGCATGCATGAAACACATGATACTACTACTTATTGATACTTTCATTGTGACTAGTCTCCTCCTCTCGGCACGAAACTAGAGGCAGGCCTTGAGATCGCCGGCGTGCGTTCCGGCCCCTCCCTAGGCGCACTCGCTGGAATAGCTGGCGAGTGGCGGCCGGGAGATGGAGCCGAGGTAGATAGGTTTAGGTTTTTGTTTTGCTTTTTGAGTTTGGGCTGTTTGCCTGGTTGCGGAGATCCAGATCAGGACCGGATTTGGAATTTTTGGTTCTCCCTTGCCGTGTCCTTGCTCCTCTGGTCAGAGCTAGACCTGGTGCTGGCGACCACCGCATCTTCGAATAAAATCGAGGTTGTTGTCTGCCTGCTGATCTCGGGAGCTTCTGCTTGTCATCATCTTCTTCTGGCCGGCAGGGGCGGCGAGGGGATGAAGACGATGGGTATGGCGAGCTGCAGAGTTAGAGGTGGCGGGAGTGATTCCACTCCGGCACGTGGGGCGCCGCGTTGGGCTGTGGTCTGGTTCGTCCTCTGCTTCTATGCTTCTTCTTCCGGCCGACCGAGGTAGCGAGGGGACAAGGAGATTGTGGAGGCGACGAGCTTCTTGCTCCCTGTTCAAGTGCGGCCACCTGTTTGTTCCTCTCTCTTCTAAGCTTCCTGTCCTCCTGGCGGGCTGTGGCGGTGAGCGGGAGGGGGGGGTGAGCTTGTGGTGGGATGCGGCTCGCAGTTGTCCTGGGAGGCTACCTGGCCTCCGGGAGCTTTTGGCTCTCTATGGAGTCTTACGAGTGTCAGCCTCGTCACGCCGCCGCTATCTACGGCCACAAGGGTGGTCACGCCGCACTCGCCTTCTTCATCGATGCGAGCTTCTTCTTCCTCTGCGAGAGGAACTTCCGTAGTTTCGTTGCGGCATTGAAGCCCCTCCTGCAACCAAGTGGTATAGTCCTCAATTGTCGTTGTGGTGGCGCCGCCATGGATCTGCTCTTCGCCGCGGTCTGCATGGACTTGATTGCTTTTCTGCAATCTTTTTTAGGGTGTCATGTGTTAATTTCAGGAACCTGTTAGCACTTTTCTCATTCTTTTTGTATCTTCTTGTAATTGTACACCCGCAGCTGGAACAAAAATATCCCTAGCCCTCTGGCCTGTATCTATCAAAAAAAAAATTGTGACTAGTCTAAAAAAAGTAAGGTCGGTCATAATAGAAGTATGATAGTACTAGTATATGTATACGATACTAGTGTATGACAATGGCAGAGCTGCACACTATATGTGTGGTCAAACGACGACACAAAAAAGAACTATTGAGACCTGACTATTAATATATCATAATTGACCCTATAAATTCTATTTTTTTTATATCACTACAGGCTTTTTTTGAGTTTTGACATCATTGCGTGCTAATCCCAGCTCCATCACTGGTGTATATGATACTATATCTTTAGTGTATTGTATCATATAGTACTAGCATAATAGTAGTATATTTATTGATTTGTGAAATCTCTATGTAAAATTTGTATACAAGATTTACTTGCCAGTAGGATTTGTAGTTTTACATAATATGATACGATACCTACCTATGATACTCCTATCATGCGTGCTAGGATTTCTATCTTTCTTAGACTAGTTATTATACATGTCATGTTTGCAAAAATCTGATGTGAAACAATAATTAATAAAAAAAGAAAAAATAGAGTATTATAGGTAGATACCATATCATAACACGTAAAACTAGAAATCCCAATGCATGTAAATTTTGTAGACAATTTTATATTGAGATTCTACAAATCATTAAGTATAGTGATAATATGATATTACCATATGATACAATTACACTATAAAAATAGTATCATACACTAGTATCATATACTCCCTTCGTCCCAAAATAGATGTCTTAGGTTTTTTAAAATTTAGATGCATCTACATACTAAATAGTGTCTAGATTCATCAAATTTTGTTAAATTTAAGACATCTATTTTTAAAACCGAGGAAGTACATGATAGTAGTAGTAGGATACTCTTGCTATGACAAGTCTAAGGCATAGATTGTCGAAAGCGCTAGAGCGAAATGAACTGTGAACGCTGCGATTCCGAAAGCTGGCGGCGAGGTGCTTTCCGCTGCTTCCCCCGCTTCCCGAGTTGGACGGGACCAAAATACCCCATACAATTCGCAGTATTAACGAAACAATTGCCATCCCTACCAACCCCCATCCTGCCTGATGTCTCCCACTAGTTTCCCTCCTCCTCGTTCAGTTCCCATGGCAGGCTAGGATTTCGCCGCCCGGCCGCCGCTCTCCCCATCCCCAACTCGTGTGCATCCTGACTAGCGCCGGCGGGGATAGGACGCCGCAGCTCTCCCCATATCCAACTCGCGTGCATCCCCATCGAGCTCATTCTCCAATGAGATGGCATTGTATAAATTTGGTCTTTCGGTGAGACCTTTAGTTCCTTGGGGTTAAAACACGTCGATACTATTGTCATACAATATATCTTTAGTGTTAGCCCGTTGCGAACCACACCTTAGTTTGATAACAAACTACTTGACACAAATTCCCGTAGCCGCTCCCTGCCGGCGCAGAGGGAGACCTCCCTGCTCAGTCGCCGTGATTCTCCGCCCTCCCCCTCGGCCATGGCTCACCAGGGCTTCCGCCAGCCCCTCCCGCTGTGTCGCTCCGTTAGGGGCCCAGCAGCCCCCACGCATCCCTGCTCTCCGCTGTGGGGTCGAGGCTCACAGTCCCCGCCTCGCCGCGACAAAAGGCCGGGTCCACGCGGCAGTGCCCAAGCTCCCTGCCAAGGCACCAGGCCTCCCTCGCCGGAGGCCGCCCACCAGGAGGCGGTGCTGCGGCAGCAGGCCCTTGCGTCCCGTGGGAAGTCGCAGGATGCGCGGGGTGAGCCAGGGCACGCCGACGCGGCCAACTGGCGGGTTCCCCCGGCCCCTCCGCCTCGGCCCCCCCGCCACTGTGGGATCCGCCACTAGTCTTCCCGGTGCTCCGGCGAAGAAGAAAAAGAAGTCCAAGAAGAAGAAGCTCGCCGCCGTGTTACCTCCTGCTGGTGCTCCCTCTGGTGTGAGTCAGGCCCCGGTACCCCGTCCTGGTTGTCAGTGCCTCGAGTAATACGGCCATGGGGTCAATGGTGGCTTATACTACATTGACCTTGGGGGCGTCCAGATGGCGGTTCTAGAGACGCTCGCGACGGTGACCCTGCTTCCGCAGGACCCCAGATCCAGGTGGAGGTGACGGAGGACCAGATCCACCAGGAGTTCTACGAGGTCCTCCTAGGGCACGCGTGGACGGTGAGGAAGATCTATGACACTGAGTTCGCAATGTCATTCCCCTTCGTGGCGACCCTGCGAATGTGTGCCATTGGGGCCTCCTTCACTCTGCCGATCCACCAGCTGCAGGTCCTGATCAGGCCTTCTACTGCCGACCAGGGGGTCACCGCTACTCTGTCTGAGGTGTGGCTTCACTTATCTGGAGTCCCTCCCGAGGCGAGGAGGCTTGAGTTATCTCTCTCGTGGCTCAGACGGTGGGCAAGTGCTTGGAGGTTGATCCGCTTTCACTCGCTGGTATCGGGGCCATCCGCCTTCGCGTTCTATGCCCCGACCTGGCCATGTTTCCGGTGTCTATCGAGCGCTTCTTATTCAACCGTGCTGGTAGGGACCTGTTGATGGAGCTCGACGACCCCCCGGCATCGACAGACCCTGGCTCCACCTCTCCGTCCCTGCCCCCGGATGATGACCTGGGAACGGTACGGGGGGATGGAGGGTCGGATGAGGACTCCTTTGGCGAGGACTCTCCGACGGTGGCCAAGCCTCCGACTGCGGAGGCTCCTGCTCCTACCCCGTCCCAGCGTACCACGGCTGGCGGTGGGGTGACCGGCCACGTAGCCGGGGGTGTCGGGCCCTTCTTCCCGGATCGTCAGCCGCTGTCTAGGAGTGCCTCGGCCAAGCTGGTGCCAGTTGATCTCCCCCGCCACACCTGTCCTTCCCTGCAGGAGCCGCTCGCCTTCGACATCGCCCAGTACGGCTCCAACCTCGACAAGTCTCAGCTGTTCTTGGGAGGGGATCTGGAGGGGAGCAAGGAGTGCCCCCTCCCTCCTCCATCCTGGCTTCGTCGTCGGAGGATACCTCGGGGAGCGTGGGTCTGGATGTGTTCCCCCAGTCCTCCCCACGCTCTCCCGGGGTGGTTTGCTACTCTCTCTCGCCCCCGACACTCTGATCCTGGGCGCTGGGGGTCCCTCCACGGTCTCCTCCCCCTCTCCGGGCCCCAGGGCGCGCCGGGTCCGAGGCCCCCGCCAGCCTTCCCCTCCGTCCTCGCGCCACAACGAGCGCATTGCGGGAGCGCGGAGTGGGGGGCCGGGGCCGGAGCCGACGATCGCGGAACGGGCTTCCCAGAGGGTGACCGCCCGCGATGAGTTTTCAAGTACCCTTCGAATTCCTACACCCTCATCTTGTGCTTCTGGCTTGCCTTCGGGCTCTAGGTTCTCGGTTTTGGAGGAGGTGCCCCTGGACCACCTAAGTGGGGTGGCTGCTGATTGTGGTATTGTGTTTTGCAGCGAGAAGGGCCCCCGGCTGGGACAGATCGAGGCCATTAAGGCACGGAGGTGCACGAGGGCTGATTGCCGCCTGCACGGATGCACGGGAGCGAACGGCCCTCATGTTGGCAGGTGCCCCGCTCCTGAGCCCGGGTCCAGCTCGGCTCCACCCCCTGCGCCTGATGGCCGGCCGCCTTCCTTGAGGAACCCTGCCTAGGAGGCCTCGAGGCGCTGAAAGCCCGGCTTCCCGCGACGGTTCCCTCCCGCCGCCTCAAAGAGGGCCGCCGAGTGATCGTTCTTATGAACATCCTCCGGGCGTTCTGAGTGTTCATTTGGAACATCCGGGGGTTCGGGCAGGAAGGGCGCCTTCGTCATATCAAGGAGTACTTGCGTCAGGAAGATGTGGACATCGTGGGCCTGCAGGAGACGATTCGCCATGATTTCTCTGAAGGGAATATGCCCTGAGAGGCAATAATAAAGTGTTTATTATGTGTATTCCAAGTATATGATAGATGTTTATTTTGCATGCTATAATTGTATTAATACGGAAACGTTAATACATGTGTGTTTAATAAACAAACAGAAAGTTCCTAGTTATGCCTCTCTCATAAACTAGCTCGTTGATTAACAAGATGATCAAGGTTTCCTGATCATGGACATTGGATGTTGTTAATAACGGGATCACAACATTAGTGTAATGGTGTGATGAACATTCATCCGAAGTATAGCATTACGATCAAAGTCATTGAGTTTATATTGCTATAACAACTTACGAAGTGATCCTAATCCTTAGACCATGAGATCATGTCAATCACTAACACCGGAAGAGTTTCTTGATAACATCAAACGTCACACCGTAACAGGGTGATTATATAGATGGATTCAGAACTAATAAAGTGTTATGTTGAGGCTCATGGATCGAGAGTGGAATTTGTTCATCCCGATGACGGATAGATATACTCTGGGCCCTCTTGGTGATATCACATTGATTAGCTTGCAAGCAAGTGATTTGATCACTAGAATGTTATATCATAGGAACGAGAAAAGAGTGCATGTCGGTAACGAGATAAAACTAGGTATGGAGATACCGATGATCGAATCTCGGACATGTAATATATCGTGAAACAAAGGGATTAAGATACTGGCGTAAAAGGTTCCGACGATCACAAGAAAGTCATCGTTGAATGTGGGAGTCGATGGGTCTCCAGATCCCGCTTCTGATTATTGATCTGAGAGGGGTCTCGATCATGTCCGCATTATTCACGAACCGTAGGGTGACACACTTAAGAGACACCGGCATCCAATTGGAGCAAATGTTTCATGCCGAAAGAATGAACAAGCGAAATTTATTTCACTAGATCTTGAAACAGGTTTTCGGGTGAAATTGCATAAAGTGGTTATGCATGTGAAATAGAATTCTAGCAAGGGGTTATTTGTGAATGTTTGTCATTAAAGTAATTGACAAAATTCTGACTAAAATAAAAGAGTTTTATTTAATGAGAGTTTGCATTAAATTTGGTGGAAATTTAATGGGAATTTGAGTGGACTTTTGAGTGGAGGGACTTTAAAGGAGATTTGTGAGTGGAGTGTCCACCCACATGAAGAGGGAGGGCAGGGGCAGCCCCCATGCGGCCACCCCTTGGGGTTCCCCTCCTCCTATAAAAGGAGCCCCTCCTCACTTGTCTCTCACCTCCTCGTGAAGGATCTCTCTCCCCTCTAGAATTTATCCCCATGGTCTCGGACTAGCGAGATACATGTTCCCGTGGCTATTCGGCAAGAAAGAGTTGTGCTTCGCTGCATAGCTGGAGCGAGGCGGAGGTTGCTCGGTGCCTCGAGCGTGTGTGCGAGCACGGATCTGCGCTCTGATTTATGGCGCTAGGACTTCCTCTCGATCTTGAGATCGGAAAGAGATCGTCTACATCAACCACGAGTTGAACTCGTTAAGCTTTGTCGGTCTTCAAGGGTATGTTCTCTACGGATATACATCCGCCCGTTGTTTGTATCTAGTACATAGATCTTGGTATATAGTTCACATCGTATAAAATTTTGTTTTCTATGCTGGGAACCCTACAGTGGTATCAGAGCCGGATCTATGCGTAGATACTTTACACGGGTAGTACACATATGAGTATGTGGGCGATGATGATCATGTTGTTGCTCCTTTGTTGTAATTTTGGATATTGGTGGCATAGTGGGATGAAGCGGCCCGGACAAACTTTACATGTCCTCGCACATGAGACCTGTTCCACGCTTGACATGCAACTAGTTTGCATAAGTGGCTAGCGGGTGTCTGTCTCTCCTACTATAGTCAATATCTATTTTGCAAGCGAGTTGTCAACAATTTGATTATCCTCGTTGTGGTTCATGTTCGTAGGTAAGAACGGTTCTATCTCGAAAGCCCTAAGCCACGTAAAACTTGCAATGGATAACTTAGAGGCGTCTAGTTTAGATTGTTGCTGGGCTAGTGTTATGATATGGTAGTGTTGTAAGTATAAGTATGAGATGATAGTCTTACAACACACATAGCGTGTAAAATCCATAGACCTTGGATTTACACATATAGGTATGATAGTGATCATACCACGATGCACATGATAGAGATCATCTGCGGGAACCATATAATTTCACTAATAAACATATGATGTTTGATAGCATCTTATATTGCTTGTTTAGCGCTTTGTTATCATAATAAGATGATCCCTCATTTAAATATCAAGATAAGAATGTGTTCTTCCTTTAGTATGCACCGATTATGTTTTCGTCGCTCCAAGACATCACGTGATGATCGGGTGTTCTTGGATCCACGACCATATTTCGGGTGTAAAAGCAGTTACACACGCCAATACTAAGGTTCTAACTTGGCGAGCCTAGCATGTACGCACATGGCCTCGAACACGGACCGAAGGTTAAGCATGAGTCATATAGTTGATATGATGCCCATTTGATGCTCGCCTTTGAAGCTATACCGACTCACGTGATGATCGGACTTGGTATAGTGGATTTGGTTCATGTAATCACCAAAAGGCACGAGGGATGTCGTTTTGAGTGGGAGTTCATTCGTAATATAGATTAGTTGAACTCAATCTATCATACACTTAGTCTAAACTTTACAAATTCTGTTGTAGATCGCACCACCTTTTAATTTCAATGTGTTCATGGAGAAAGGAAACTAGCAACGAGCAGTAGCAAGTTTACCGAATGGGCCATGAATTTGAGGATTCTCCTCTCTGCACAAAAGCAATATGTGCTAGAAGCGCCGTTAGGCCCCACCTTTGATGATGCCCCGACGAGGAGAAGAATGTCTATCGACTCGTCGGAGGACCACAACTTAGTTCATTGCGGCATATTGTATGGGCTAGAGCCGAACTTCAAAGCGTTTCAAAACGGCAATGCATTTGATACAATGGGAGAGTTGAAAATGATTTTCGACACACATGCTTCAGTGAGAGCTACAACTTGTAAAAGTTCTTTAGCTGCATGATGGAAGAGCACTCCGTTAGTGAGCATGTACTCAAGATGTCGGGTTCTACCGATAAGCTTGTGTCCTTGGGAATATCGATTCCCATTGACTTAGGCATCCATCGTGTTCTCGCAGTCTACGCCACCTAGCTATAAGAGCTTCGTGATGAACTATAATATGCAAGGCATGAAGAAGTCTCTCCCGAGCTTCACAATGCTTAAAACTGCAGTGGAGATCAAAAGGAACATCAAGTGTTGATGATCAATAGGAACACTGGTTTCAAGAAAGACAAGAAGGAAAGCGGAAGGAAGTAAGGGCGGCAAGCTGTTGCAGCGCTGAAAAGAAACCCGAGTTGGACCTAAGTCGATTCGAGTGCTACTATTGTAAGGGACCGCCATCGGGCAAGCGCCCCAAGTATCTGGCGCATAAGAAGGCGGCAAGGCAAACAAAGGTATATATGATATACATGTTATTGATGTGTACTTGACTAGTGCTCGCAGAGCACGGGTATTTGATACCGGTTCAGTTGCTAATATTTGTAACTCGAATCAGGGGCTGCGGAACAAGCGACCGCTAGCAAGGGGTGAGGTCAAGATGCGTGTCGGCAATGGATCAAGCGTTGATGTGATCGCCGTCGGAATGCTGCCTCTCCACTTACCGTCGGGATTAGTTATAAACTTGAATAAAGTTATCTGGTGCCTGCACTGAGCATGAACATTGTATCTGGATCATGTTTGATGTGAAGTGATTATTCATTTAAATCCGAGAACAATGGTTGTTCCATTTATATGAATGAAATCTTTTATGGTCATGCACTGATGATGAATGGTTTATTTCTATTAGATCTCGATGATAATGTTACACATATTCATAATTTTGATGCTAAAAGGAAAACTTAATGATGATATATCCGCATATATGTGGCACTGCCGTCTAGGTCATATTGGCGTTAAACGCATGAAGAAGCTCCATTCGGATGGACTTTTGGAATCACTTGATTATGAATCATTTGATACATGTGAGCCATGCCTTATGGGCAAGATGACTAGAACGCCGTTTTCCGGTTCAATGGAACGGGCGACAGATTTATTGGAAATCATACATTCTAATGTATGTGGTCCAATGAGTGTGTCGGCGCGAGGTGGATATCGTTATTTTGTTACTTTCACGGATGATTTGAGTAGATACGGTTATATCTACTTGATGAAACACAAGTCTGAAACCTTTGAAAAGTTCAAGGAATTTCAGAATGAAGTGGAAAATCATCGTAATAGAAAGATCAAATTTCTACGGTCCGACCGTGGAGGTGAGTATCTAAGTTACGAGTTTAGCACTCACATGAAAGAGTGTGGAATTGTTTCACAACTCACACCTGCCGGAACACCACAGCGAAATGGTGTGTCGGAACGTCGTAATCGTACTTTATTAGATATGGTTCGATCTATGATGTCTCCGACGGACTTGCCGTTGTCATTTTGGGGTTATGCACTAAAGCTGCATTCACTTTAAATCGGGCACCATCTAAATCCGTTGAAAAGACACCGTATGAATTGTGGTTTGGAAACAAACCTAAGCTGTCATTCTTAAAGTTTGGGGATGCGATGTTTATGTGAAGAAACTTCAACCGAATAAACTCGAACCCAAAGCGAAAAATGCGTCTTCATAGGATACCCTAAAGAAACTATTGGGTATTCCTTCTATCACGAATCCGAGGGCAAGGTTTTGTTGCCAGAATGGATCCTTTCTAGAGAAAGAGTTTCTCGCGAAAGGTGTGAGTAGTCGGAAGGTAGAACTTGAAGAGGTTGTGGAACCTTCTCTTCAAAGTATGGCGAGTAGCGCAGCGGAAGTTGTTCGGAGTTGGCTCCACTGTTGAAGAGGAACTAATGATAATGATCATGAAACTCGAAGAGAGTACTATCGAACCTCGCAGTCAAGCAGACGCGTCAGCTCCGAGCTGTACGGAAATCCTGTCATGAATTTCATGGTTGATGAAAATGATGACCTGCGTATGAAGAAGCGATGATGAGCCGGATTCAACAAATGGTTAGAAGCCATGAAATCGAGATGGAATCCATGTATGAAAATCAAGTTTGGAACTTGGTGGAATTACCTCACGACCAAAAGGCCGTGGAGAACAAATGGATTTTCAAAGGAAAACTGATCTGATGGTAATGTGACCGTCTATAAAGCTCGACTTGTCGCAAAGGGGTTCGACAAATTCAAGGAGTTGACTACGATGAGACTTTCTCTCCGTAGCGATGCTAAAGTCGATTAGGATTATGTTAGCAATTGCTGCATATTTCGATTATGAGATATGGCGGATGGATGTCAAAACCTCGTTTCTCAATGGTAATATTGAAGAAGAGTTGTATATGATACAACCAAAGGGTTTTGTCGATCCTAAGGATGCTAACAAGGTGTGCAAGCTCAGCGATCCATCTATGGATTGAAGCAAGCATCACGGTTGGAATCTTCGCTTTGACGAGGTGATCAAAGAGTTTGGATTTGTCCAAACTTATGGAGAAGCTTGTATTTACAAGAAAGTGAGTGGGAGCAATGTGGCATTTCTGATATTATATGTGGATGACATATTATTGATCAGAAATGATATAGATCTTTTAAACAGTGTTAAAAGTTATCTAAACAGCAAATTTTCAATGAAGGACCTAGGTGAAGCGTCATACATATTAGGCATAAAGATCTATAGAGATAGATCTAGGCGCCTAATAGGGCTATCACAAAGTACATACCTTGATAAGATTTTAAAGAAGTTTAAAATGGACGGAAGTAAGAAGGGGTTCTTACCTATGTTGCAAGGCAAGACATTGAGTAAGACTCAAAGTCCGGCTACGGCGGAAGAAAGAGAGATAATGGAAAAAGTCCCTATGCTTCACCATACGATCTATAATGTACGCCATGCTATGTACAAGACCGGATGTGGCACATGCTATTAGTTTGACTAGTAGGTACCAATCGGATCCGTGTTCGAACATGGATAGCGGTCAAGAATATCCTTAAGTACTTACGAAGAACTAAGGATATGTTTCTTGTATACGGAGGTGAAGAAGAGCTCGTCGCTAAGTGTTATGTCGACGCTAGCTTTGACACCGATCCGGATGACTCTAAGTCTCAATCCGGATACGTATTTCTCATGAATGGCGGAGCGGTTAGTTGGAGGAGCTCCAAACAACCTGTGGTAGCGGGATCAACAATGGAGGCCGAATATGTTGCTGCTTCGGAAGCGGCTCAGGAAGCAGTTTGGATGAAGGAGTTCATATCCGAACTAGGAGTGGTGGCCAATGCGTTGGACCCAATGGTGATCTATTGTGACAACAATGGTGCCATTGCCAATGCCAAAGAGCCAAGGTATCACAAGAATTCCAAGCATATTAAGCGCCGGTTTCACTCCATCTGCGAGCATGTCAAGGATGGAGATATAAAGATTTGTAAAGTACATACGGATCTCAATGTAGCAGATCCGTTGACTAAAACTCTCCCTAGAGCAAAACATGATCAACACCAGAACTCAATGGGTGTTAGATTTATCACTATGTAACTAGATTATTGTCTCTAGTGCAAGTGGGAGACTGAAGGAATATGCCCCGAGAGGCAATAATAAATTGTTTATTATGTGTATTCCAAGTATATGATAGATGTTTATTTTGCATGCTATAATTGTATTAATATGGAAGCGTTAATACATGTGTGTTTAATAAACAAACAGAAAGTTCCTAGTTATGCCTCTCTCATAAACTAGCTCGTTGATTAACAAGATGATCAAGGTTTCGATCATGGACATTGGATGTTGTTAATAACGGATCACAACATTAGTGTAATGGTGTGATGAACATTCATCCAAGTGTAGCATTACGATCAAAGTCGTTGAGTTTATATTGCTATAACAACTTACAGTGATCCTAATCCTTAGACCATGAGATCATGTCAATCACTAACACCGAAGAGTTTCTTGATAACATCAAACGTCACACCGTAACAGGTGATTATAAAGATGGATTCGTAACTAATAAAGTGTTATGTTGAGGCTCATGGATCGAGAGTGGAATTTGTTCATCCCGATGACGGATAGATATACTGGCCCTCTCGGTGATATCACATTGATTAGCTTGCAAGCAAGTGATTTGATCACTAGAATGTTATATCACAGAACGAGAAAAGAGTGCATGTCGGAACGAGATCAAACTAGGTATGGAGATACCGATGATCGAATCTCGGACATGTAATATATTGTGAAACAAAGGGATTAAGATACTAGCGTAAAGGTTCCGACGATCACAAGAAAGTCATCGTTGAATGTGGGAGTCAGATGGGTCTCCAGATCCCGCTTCGATTATTGATCCGAGGGGTCTCGATCATGTCCGCATTATTCACGAACCGTAGGGTGACACACTTAAGAGACACCGACATCCAATTGGAGCAAATGTTTCATGCCAAAAGAATGAACAAGCGGAATTTATTTCACTAGATACCAAACAAAGTTTTTGGTGAAATTGCATAAAGTGGTTATGCATGTGAAATAGAATTCTAGCAAGGGGTTATTTGTGAATGTTTGTCATTAAAGTAATTGACAAACTTCTGAATAAAATAAAAGAGTTTTATTTAATGAGAGTTTGCATTAAATTTGGTGGAAATTTAATGGGAATTTGAGTGGACTTTTGAGTGGAGGGAATTTAAAGGAGATTTGTGAGTGGAGTGTCCATCCACATGAAGAGGGGAGGGCAAGGGGGCATCCCCCATGCGCCGGCCACCCCCTTGGGGTTCCCCCCTCCTCCTATAAAAGGAGCCCCCCTCCTCACTTGTCTCTCACACCTCCTCGTGAAGGATCTCTCTCCCCCATGGTCTCGGACTAGCGAGATACATGTTCCTGGTGGCTATTCGGCAAGAAAGAGTTGTGCTTCCGCTGCATCGCTGGAGCGAGGAGGCGGAGGTTGCTCGGTGCCTCGAACGTGTGTGCGAGCATGGATGCGCTGCTGATTTGCGGCGCTAGGACTTCCTCTCGATCTTGAGATCGGCAAGAGATCGTCTACATCAACCACGAGTTGAACTCGTTAAGCTTTGTCGGTCTTCAAGGGTATGTTCTCTACGGATATACATCCTCCTGTTGTTTGTATCTAGTAGATAGATCTTGGTATATAGTTCACATCGTAGGAAATTTTTTGTTTTCTATGCTGCGAACCCTACATTCTCGATTGGGGAGCTGGAGGCCCTGTCCAGACATAAGTTCGTCTGGACGTGGCTTCCGGCCTCCGGTCACTCAGGTGGTATCCTCCTGGGGGTGAAGGAGGAGACCTTCGAGGTAGAGGATATGGACCGCGGGTACTTGTTCGTGAGCATGGCCCTCACCCATAAACAATCACGCCTCAAATGGAAGGTGGTGATTGTGTTGTTGGAGATATGCCCTAGAGGCAATAATAAATATAGTTATTATTATATCTTTGTGTTTATGATAAATGTTTACATTCATGCTATAACAGTTTTAACAAGGAAACATTAATACTTGTGTGATTTGTAAACTAAATTAGAGTCCCTAGTAAAGCCTCTTCATAATACTAGCTTGTTGGTTAATAGATGATTGTGGTTTCCCTATCATGAACATTGAGATGTTATTAACAACAAGATCATATCATTAGGAGAATGGTATGATGGACATACTCCTATAGATAAGCATAGCATAAAGATCAAATCATTTTAATAGTTCAATTGCTATATGCTTTCTGATACATAGTAACCTAATTCCTTCGACCATGAGATCATGTTTATCACCATCACTGGAAGGATGCTTTGATGACATCAAACACCACACCGTAACTAGGTGGCTATAAAGGTGGCATTGAGTGTTTGGAAAGTATGGGTTGAGACACATGAATCAAGAGTGGGATTTGTCCATCCATATGACAGATAGATATACTCTGGGCCCTCTCGGTGGAATGTCATCCAATTAGCTTGCAAGCATGTGACTGTCTCACAAGGGATCACATACCACGGGAACGAGAAAAGAGTACTTATCGGTAACGAGGTTGAACTAGGTATGCAGAGATACCGACGATCAAAACCTCGGATAAGTAAACTATCATGAGACAAAGATAAATTGGTATCGTATGTAAGTGGTTCATTCGATTGCAAAGTAATCGTAGAAATATGTGGGAGCCATATGAATTTCCAGATTCCTCTATTGGTTATTGTTCGGAGAAGTGTCTCGATCATGTCCGCATAATTCACGAACCGTAGAGAGACACACTTAAGGATTCGATGTTGTTTGAGTAGTTATGGAATGATGAGTAAGAGACCGAATGTTGTTCGGAGTCTCGGATGGGATCCGGGATATCACGAGGAGATCCGGAATGGTCCGGAGAATAAGATTCATATAAGGAATGTCCTGTTTCGGGGTTGGAGAATGGTTCCGGTGTTTTCATCGGGAATGTTCTAGAAGGTTCCGGAATGTTCGGCACTCCGGAGGGGAAGGGTACATGAATGTGTCATTACAAGTTGGAATGGTTGCATCATGTACTAGGTGTCATTGCTGAACAAAATAAAGGGATAAATCAAATCCTAGTTTGAAAAGTCAAACGCCAATTTGAAAAGTTAAACGGCTATTTTGTTTGGTGGAGGGAGAGTAGGAAACCTACTTGGGGAGGAGTTCCTCTCCCTCCACCGCCAGCAAAGGAGGCCAAGTTGGGGAGGGACTCCCCTCCCCTTGGTCGCGCCCTCCCACCTATATAAGGAGGGGCAGGGCTGCCCCTCCTAGACCTACAACTTGCGCCCCTCTAAACCCTAACCCTAGCCGCCGCCCACCATAGCCGCCGCCGCCCTAGGGTTTCTCCCAAGCCGCCGAGTTGGGGCTTCTAGTTGCCCTAGCCGCCGGCCTAGCTCCCTCTACTTGGTGTGTCTAAACCCTAGATCATCGAGGCTCTCTCATAGTCCACCATACTCGCTCCGGCTTAAGGCGAAGCCCTGCGAGATCTCCCCTCTACTTCCGGTACCACGCCGTCATGCTACCGGAATCGCGAGGAGAGTGCTACAACCTCCGCTGCCTACTGGAACAAGGGAGAGGAAGGTCTTCATCGAGTACCGAACGTGTGACCGACTGCGGGAGCGCTGCCGGAACGCAGCGTCGGAAGGATCGTCTACACGATCTTGAGATCGGGAAGAGTACGACTACATCACCCACGAGAATCCGCTCTCGTTAACCGCTTTGGAATCTTCGAGGGTGAGTTCATCTATCAACTCGTTGCTACAATCTAGTAGATAGATCTTGGCTTGTTTGTTTGCATGCGATAGAAATTTTTTGTTTTCCATGCTACGAACCCCTACATGTGTATGGCCCCGCGGACCATAGGAGGTCCCAGAAGTTTTTGCTGGATCTCAAAGATAGGGTGGAGCGTATGGAGACCCCCGTTATAGTGGCAGGGGACTTCAACCTAATTCGCTCCGCCGCGGACAAGATCTCGGTGAACGTGGACCTCAATAGGATTAGGTTGTTCAATGACTACATCTTCGACCTTGCTCTTAGGGAGATCACCCGGGTGGGTGCAAGGTTCACCTGGACCAACAATCGGTTGGACCCGGTCCAAAGCGTTTTGGATCGGGTCTTTGTCTCGGTGGACTGGGAGCTGGTGTTCCCTCTCTGCTCCCTCCGCGCGGTCACCAGGGTGGCTCAGACCATACCCCCCTCCTCATCTCCTCAGGAGGAGGGCGCCCTCCTAGATCACATCGCTTCCACTTTGAGAACTTATGGCTCCACCAGAGGGGCTTTGTGGAAGCAGTGCAGGCTAGGTGGTTGGAGGCTTCAGCGGTCCATATATGGATTGAAGCAAGCATCCCGAAGTTGGAATCAATGTTTTGATAAGGTAATCAAAAGCTTTGGTTTTATACAAACTTATGGAGAAGCTTGTATTTACAAGAAAGTGAGTGGGAGCTCTGTAGCATTCTTAATACTATATGTAGATGACATATTGTTGATTGGGAATGATGTAGACCTTCTTAATAGTGTCAAGGATTACTTGAATAATAGTTTTTCAATGAAAGATCTTGGCGAAGCAGCTTACATATTAGGCATAAAGATTTATAGAGATAGATCGAGACGCCTAATATCATTGTCACAAAGTACATATTTGGACAAAGTTCTAAACAGGTTTGGAATGGAAGATAGCAAGAAAGGGTTCTTGCCCAGGTTGCCCAATACGACCTTGAGTAAAACTCAAAGTCCAGCAACAACAGAAGATAGAGAAAGGATGAGTAAGACTCCCTATGCCTAAGCCATAGGATCTCTTATGTATGCCATGCTATGTACCAGACCCGACATTGCATATGATGTTAGTTTGACTAGCAGATATCAAAGTGATCCAGGAGTGGATCATTGCACAACGGTCAAAAACATCCTTAAGTACTTGAGAAGAACTAAGGATATGGTTCTTTCTTATGGAGGTGATGAACAACTCGTTTTTAATGGTTACACCGATGCTAGTTGGAACACCAATCCGTATGATTCTAAATCTCAATCTGGATACGTATTTACTTTGAATGGTGCGGTAGTTAGCTGGAGGAGTGCAAAGCAAAGCGTTGTGGCGAGTTCTTCAACTGACTCGGAATACATAGCTGCTTCGGAGGCTTCACAAGAAGCGATATGGATGAAGGAGTTCATTACATAGCTCGGTGTCGTTCCAAGTGCGCTGGACCCAATGTCTATCTACTGTGATAACATGGGCGCCATAGCCAATGCGCAAGAACCAAGGTCACACAAGAAGCTGTAGCACATCAAGCTACATTTTCACGCTATTCGAGAACATGTCCAAGATATTGACATAAAGATTTTCAAAGTACACACAGATCTGAATGTGGCGGATTCGTTGACTAAACCTCTCCCGAGGGCAAAACATGAACAACACCAAACTGCCATGGGTGTTCGGTATATTACCATGTAATCTAGATCAGTTGACTCTAGTGCAAGTGGGAGACTGTTGGAGATATGCCCTAGAGGCAATAATAAATGTAGTTATTATTATATCTTTGTGTTTACGATAAATGTTTACATTCATGCTATAACAGTATTAACCGGAAACATTAAATACTTGTGTGATTTGTAAACTAAATTAGAGTCCCTAGTAAAGCCTCTTTATAATACTAGCTTGTTGGTTAATAGATGATTGTGGTTTCCCTATCATGAACATTGAGATGTTATTAACAACAAGATCATATCATTAGGAGAATGGTATGATGGACATACTCCTATAGATAAGTGTAGCATAAAGATCAAGTCATTTTAATAGTTCAATTGCTATAAGCTTTCTGATACATAGTAACCTAATTCCTTCGACCATGAGATCATGCTAATCACCATCACCGGAAGGATGCTTTGATGACATCAAACACCACACCGTAACTGGGTGGCTATAAAGGTGGCATTGAGTGTTTGAAAAGTATGGGTTGAGGCACATGGATCAAGAGTGGGATTTGTCCATCCATATGACGGATAGATATATACTCTGGGCCCACTCGGTGGAATGTCATCCAATTATCTTGCAAGCATGTGACTGGCTCACAAGGGATCACATATCACGGGAACGAGAAAAGAGTACTTATCAGTAACGAGGTTGAACTAGGTATGCAGAGATACCGACGATCAAAACCTCGGATAAGTAAACTATCGTGAGACAAAGGGAAATTGGTATCATATGTAAGTGGTTCATTCGATCGCAAAGTAATCGTAGAAATATGTGGGAGCCATATGAATTTCTAGATTCCTCTATTGGTTATTTATCGGAGAAGTGTCTCGATCATGTCCGCATAATTCACGAACTATAGGGAGAAACACTTAAGGATTCGATGTTGTTGTGTAGTTATGGAATGATGAGTAAGATACTGAATGTTGTTCGAAGTCTCGGATGGGATCCGGGATATCACGAGGAGATCCGGAATGGTCCGGAGAATAAAATTCATATAAGGAAAGTCATGTTTCGGAGTTCGGGAATGATTCCGGTGTTTTGACCAGGAATGTTCTAGAAGGGTCCGGAAGGTCCGGCACTCCAGAGGGGAAGTGTACATGAATGTGTCATGACAACGTGGAATGGTTGCATCATGTACTAGGTCACTTGGCTGGACAATATGGAGAGAGAAATCAAATCCTACTTTGAAAGTCAAACGCCAATTTGAAAAGTCAAACGCCAAGTTTGCTTGGTGGAGGGAGAGTAGGAAACCTACTTGGGAAGGAAGTCCCCTTCCTCCACCCTCCGGCCAAGGAGGCCGAGTTGGGGGAGGACTCCCTCCTCCCAACCGGCCACCCTCCACCTATATAAGGAGGGGTAGGGCGCCCCTACCCCTCACACCCAAAACCCTAGCCTCCAAGTCGTCGGCCACCTCCAAGTCGCCGCCTAGGGCCTCCTCTAACTCGGCGAGTTAGGGTTTCCCCAAACCCTAGACGCCGGCCAAGCCCTCCCCTTGGTGACCTCTAAACCCTAGATCAACAAGGCCTCTCTCATACTCCACCATACTCGCTCCGGCTTAAGGCGAAGCCCTGCGAGATCTCCCCTCTACTTCCGACACCACGCCGTCGTGCTGCGGGAATCGCGAGGAGAGTGCTACAACCTCCGCTGCCTGCTGGAACAAGGGAGAGGAAGGTATTCATCGAGTACCGAACGTGTAACCGATCGCGAAGCGCCAGAACGAGCATGGCCGGAAGGATCGTCTACGCGATCTTGAGATCGGCAAGTGTACGACTACATCACCCACGAGAATCTGCTCTCGTTAACCGCTTTGGAATCTTCGAGGGTGAGTTCATCTATCGACTCGTTGCTACAATCTAGTAGATAGATCTTGGCTTGTTTGTTTACATGCGGTAGAATTTTTTGTTTTCTATGCTACGAACCCCTACAGTGGTATCATAGCCGTTTCTATATGTAGATCTGTTGCACGAGTAGAACACAATGGTCATTGTGGGCGGTGGTGCTTTTATTATCAATTGCTTTTTGTGTACTTTGCATCTTGCGGTATGATGGGATGAAGCGGCCCGGGCTAACCTTACATGACATCGTTCATGAGACTTGCTCCACGCTCAACATGCAACTTGTATTGCATAAGTGCCTTTGCGGGTGCCTGTCTCTCCCATCATAGTATAGATCCAATTTACAACGGGCACTTGATAGTTCAAGCATCAACGTTGTGGTTCTTGTTCGTAAGTTAGAACGACACTTATTGAAAGCCCCAAGCCACGTAAAATATGCAAAGAAAATTAGAGGCTTCTAACTTTGTTTTGCAGGGGTGTGCTGTGATGTGATATGGCCATGATTGTGATTATATTTGATGTATGCAATGTTCCTTACTGTAAGTTGGCAACCGGTAGGAGCCATATGGTTGTCTTTAAATCCGGGTGTCTATTCAAAGTAGTTGTAATAGTTGAAGCTGGTGGACGACAACCATGAAACGGCGCCATTGACCTTGACGCCATACCGGTGATGATGGAGATCATGTTCATGCTTGAAGATGGAGATCGGAAGCACAAGAAGAAAGGCCATATCATATCACTTATTATGAATTGCATGTGATGTTAATCATTTATGCATCTTGTATTGCTTAGTTAACGACGGTAGCATTATAAGATGATCCCTCAAGCACACAAATTTCAAGTTTTAAAGTGTTCATCCTTAGTAAGCACCGTTGCTAAAGCTCGTTTTTTCGAAGCACCACTTGATGATCGGGTGTGTTAGATTCTGCGAGTGTATACAATGTGAGCAAGCCAGATTTGCTCATGCGGTGGCTAAGGTTTGATCTTGACGAGCCTAGCATGTACAGACATGGTCTCGGAACACGGATCACCGAAAGGTAAAGCATGAGTCATATAGTACATATGATGAACATGTTGATTGTTCGCTATTGAAGTTACATCAACTCTCGTGATGATCGGTTTTGATGTGGTGGATTTGGTTCGTGTGATCACTAAAACAATGTGAGGGATATTTTTTGAGTGGGAGTTCACCTATATTAATTTAACTATTAATTAGAACTCAATTTTTTGTAAACTTAGTCTAAACTATTGCAAATATGTTGTAGATCAATGGCGGCCCCTACCATCAATTTTAATGCGTTCCTAGAGAAAGAAAAGTTGAAAAACAATGGAAGCAACTTCGCGGATTGGTTCCGCAATTTGAGGATTGTCCTCAATCTTTGGTAATTTGACCTATGTCTTTGGATGCATTTGGGTGACCCGCATGCAGCTACTGCTACCGATGAAGTAAAGAATGTTTACCTCACTCGGAAGAATCAGTACTCCACAGTTCAGTGTGCTATCTTGTATGGTTTGGAATCGGAGATTCAGAAAAGGTTTGAGAACCATGACCCACATGATATTGTCCGTGAACTCAAAATGATATTTGAGGCTCACACGGCAGTTGAGAGTTATGAGGCTTCTGAAAAGTTCTTTAACTGCAAGATGGAAGAGGGAAGCTCCGTCAATGAGCATGTGCTTAAGATGTCTGGGCACGCAAACAAACTCCAAAGTTTGGGTATAGTGATTCCTAATTCTTTGGGGATTCACCGTGTCCTCAAATCACTGCCACCAAGTTACAAGAACTTTGTGATGAACTACAATATGCAAAACATGGACAAGATGTTGCCAAAACTCTTCTCCATGTTTAATTCCGCGGAAGTGGAGATCAAGAAAGAGCACCAAGTGTTGTTGGTCAATAAGACCACCAAATTCAAGAAAGGCAAGTCCAAGAAAAAGGGAAACTTCAATAAGGGCGGTAAGAAAGTTGCCGCACCGGCGAAGAAGACCAAGGCTGGGCCTAAGGCTGATACTGAGTGTTTTTACTGCAAGGGATACGGTCACTAGAAGCAGAATTGCCCAAAGTACTTGGCGGATTTGAAGAACGACAACATCAAGAAGAAAGGTATATCCGATATACATGTTATTGATGTGTATCTCACTAGTACTCATAGTAGTTCCTGGGTATTTGATACTGGTTCGGTTGCTCATATTTGTAACTCGAAACAGGTACTGCAGAATAAACGGAAGCTAGCGAAGAACGAGGTGACGATGCGCGTTGGAAATGGATCAAAGGTTGATGTGATCGCGGTCGGCATGCTACCTCTTCATCTACCATCGGGATTAGTTTTATACTTAAATAATTGTTATTTGGTGCCTGTTTTGGGCATGAACATTATATCTGGATCATGTTTATTGCGAGACGGTTACTTGTTTAAGTCCGAGAATAATGGTTTTTCGATTTATATGAGTAATATGTTTTATGCACATGCACCTTTGATAGATGGTCTATTCTTATTTAATCTCGATTTTAGTAATACATACATAAATAACATTGAGGCTAAACGTTCGAAATTGAGCGATAACACAACATATATGTGGCACTGTCGTCTGGGTCACATTGGAGTGAAGCGTATGAAGAAACTCCATTCCGATGGACTTCTTGAATCACTTGATTTCGAATCACTTGAAAGATGCGAAGCATGTCTGATGGGTAAAATGATTAAGACTCCATTTTTTGATATGATGGAGCGAGCTACGGACTTATTGGAAATCATACATACCGATGTGTGTGGACCAATGAGTGTAGCATCACGCGGTGGTTATCGTTATGTTCTTCCCTTCACGGATGACTTGAGTAGATATGGGTATATCTATTTCATGAAAAATAAGTCCAAAACTTTCGAGAAGTTTAAGGAATTTCAAAGTGAGGTGGAGAATCAACATAACAAGAAGATTAAATTTCTACGATCTGATCGTGGTGGTGAATATGTAAGTTACGAGTTTGGCGAGCATTTGAAGAAATGCGGTATACTTTCACAATTTACACCACCGGGAACACCACAGCGTAATGGTGTGTTAGAACATCGTAATCGAACTCTCTTAGATATGGTTCGTTCTATGATGTCACTTACAGATTTACCTCTATCATTTTGGGGTTATGCATTAGAAACAGCCGCATTCACTTTAAATAGGGCACCATCTAAATCCGTTGAAACGACACCGTATGAATTATGGTTTGGGAAGAAACCTAAATTGTCGTTCCTTAAAATTTGGGGTTGTGAAGCTTATGTAAAGAAGTTACAGCCGGACAAGCTTGAACCCAAAGAGGAAAAATGCGTCTTCATAGGATACCCGAAGGAAACTATTGGGTATACCTTTTATCATAGATCCGAGGAAAAAATCTTCGTTGCCAAGAATGGATCCTTTCTAGAGAAGGAATTTCTCTTGAAAGAAATGACTGGAAGGAAAGTAGAACTCGACGAGGTTGTTGAACCTTCTCTCGAACTTGCGAGTAGCGCAGCACCGGAAGTAGTTCCTGTGGCGCCTACACCAATAAGAGAGGAAGCTAATGATGTTGATCATGAAACTTCGGTTGAAGTTACTACAGCACCTCGCAGGTCGACGAGAAATCGTACCACTCCTGATTGGTATGATCCCGTTATGAGTGTCATGTTGGTGGACAACACCGATGACCCTGCGACATATGAGGAAGCGATGATGAGCCCAGATTCCAATAAATGGCAAGACGCCATGAAATCCGAGATTGGATCCATGTACGAAAACCAAGTATGGACTTTGGTGGACTTACCGGATGGCCGGAAGGCTGTCGAGTACAAATGGATTTTCAAGAAGAAAACAGATGCTGATGGTAATGTTACTGTCTATAAATCTCAATTTGTCGCAAAAGGGTTTCGACAAATTCAAGGAGTTGACTACGATGAGACTTTCTCACCAGTAGAGAAGCTAAAGTCTGTGAGGATTATGTTAGCAATCGCTGCATATTACGATTATGAGATATGGCAGATGGATGTCAAAACAGCGCTCCTCAATGGAGACATTGATGAAGAGTTGTATATGATGCAACCCAAAGGTTTTGTCGATCCTAAAGATGCTAAAAAGGTATGCAAACTTCAACGGTCCATGTATGGATTGAAGCAAGCATCCCGAAGTTCATCTATCGACTCGTTGCTACAATCTAGTAGATAGATCTTGGCTTGTTTGTTTACATGCGGTAGAATTTTTTGTTTTCTATGCTACGAACCCCTACAGGGACCCTATCTCGCCCTTGCTCTTTAACGTTCCAGTGGATGCCCTGTCAGGGATCTTGGACAGAGCCAAGGTTGCTGGCCACCTATCAGGGGTGGTGGGGCATCTAATCCCCGGAGGTGGTATCACCCACCTCCAGTATGCGGACAACACTATGATTATGGTTCAGGGTTCGGAGTCGGACATCATTAACCTCAAATTCTTGCTGCTTTGTTTTGAGTCTATGTCTGGACTCAAGATTAACTTTGACAAGAGCGAGGTTATGGTCCTAGGGTTCCCCGAGGACGAGCGGCAGTTGATTGCTGACCGGATTAACTGCAGGTTAGCGGACTTTCCCATATCCTACCTGGGGATGCCCATGCGCGACGCGCGGGTCCTGATCAGGGATTTGACCCCCATGGTCGCAAAGGTTCGGTCCAAAGCCGAGCCATGGCGCGCTCGCCTTATGTCCAAGGGGTCCAAGACGGTCCTGATCAATTCCTGCCTGTCCAGCCTCACCATGTATCAAATGGGCCTGTATCCTGCTGCCCGAAGGAGTCCATGCAGACTTAGCGAAAGAGCTATCGCGATTCTTTTGGGCGGCAGGCGACGGGCACCAGAAATACCATATGGTGAAATGGGCTGACAATGTGTACCTACTCCTTAAATGGGTCTGGCGTATCCTCCAAGAGGATGGAGGGTTATGGCTCCAACTGATTAAGGCCAAGTACCTTCGTGGCCGTCCCCTGCTGGCGTGCGAGCGCCGTGAGGGATCCCAGTTTTGGAGGGCTCTTCAGGACATCAAGCACCTCATCCGCCGAGGGTTAACCTTTGCGGTCGGGGACGACCATGCCGTCCTGTTTTGGGAAGACCCCTGGTTGCTAGAGGTCCCCCTCAAGCGGGAATTCCCGGCGCTCTTTGCTATTTGCACGGCCCCTACGATGTTAGTGGCGGAGGCTATGCAGGAGGACCAATGGAACATCCCGTTCTGGAGGACCTTCAATGTAGCCGAGGCGGCGGACTTCAGGAAGCTGCGGGGTTCCCTACCCCTATCCCTCTCTGGGGAGAGGGATTCGGGGTCATGGAACCAGTCTCCCTCGGGAGCCTTCTCTGTTAGCTCGGCTTACCGGACCCTCTTGCAGGGCCCGGAGCTCCCTTGGATGGCACACCTGTGGAAGGCCCCCCTTCCCCTGAGTGTGCGCATCTTCCTGTGGAAGTTACTCCGGGACCGCCTCCCCTCCGGGGTGGAGGTCGCGAAACGTAACGGCCCGGGTAATGGTCTGTGTCCATTATGTGGGACCCAAGAATATAGCACCCACATAATGTTCTCTTGCTCTGCCGCCCAGTTTCGATGGAACTTTATCCGCGAGGCCCTGGGTCCGGCTTGGCAGGCCCAGGAGCTTGGAGAGTTCCTGGAAACTGAGGCGACCAGCACCAGAAGTGGGCGCCACCTCTTCTGGTTGGTGGTCGCGGCCATCACTTGGACGCTGTGGAAGATTAGGTATAAGATGGTCATTAAGCGGATTTTTCCATCCCGGGCTTCTGACTCTGTTTTTTCTTTGCTTGCGCATCTCCAGCAGTGGTACCCTCTCTCCAGGCAGCGGGACCGGGTTCGCGTGGACGGCATCTTGCATGCGCTCCGGGCGTCGGCGCATCGCTTCGCCGCTCCTGCTAGTGCGGCCGCGACCCTGTAGGGGTGCCCCTTCCTGCTCTAGAGGCGCGTTTTTTTTTGTTTTGGGCTTATTGTGTTGTTGCCCCAGCGGACTCTTTTTATTTTCAGTTTTGACGCTCTGGACGTTGGTGAACTTGTATCCTGGATAGTTGTTGCTTTATTTATAAAGCTGGGCGTGGAGCCTGTTTCGAGGAGAGAAACGGGTTCTCTTTCTTCATGAATTTGGATAACACCTTCGTTCAAAAGAAAAGGATAACACGAGATAGCATCGTGGGCCTACCACAAATCATAGATCAATTATTTAGCACGTCCTCTAAAAATTTAATTTAGCACGTAAGAAAAGCACCAATAGAAACCTTAAATTATCCTCATAAAAGAAGGTAATTTGTGGTACTTATGCTCTTAAAAATGACTATTATGGAAAAAGCTAGTTGGAAATAGCTAATTCATTTTAAATTAACACTTGTATAACATCTTCTGTTCATGACTAGTCTAGCCATATAAGTCAGTTTTTTCTTTCTTGTTTCCTCTCTTGCTCATTCATGTTACGGAGTACATACGTTATCCTTTATTTATGTTGCACAATCTGAAAAGAAGTTCTCTCTATCATTGAAGTTTTGTTTGGTATGCATGTCATCTTGTTGTGACAATTATTTATCTTAGTTTGCATATAATGCCAAAAAATTATCTGTTATAGATAAGTTCTCTGCCTTTGGTTTACTCACTTGTTTAGTTTTTTGCTATTTCGAATTTCAAGTTACAGAAACAAATTCTCAATTTCTGACCTTTTTCGTGAAAAAGCAAAAGCCTTGTGTTTCGATTCAATTTCTATTGTCGTCCGTAGCTCCGTGCCAAATGCTATTGGGTGCAAATGTTGAGATTCTTTTCTTTTTTAGACCACAGATGTTTTTATGGCTATTGTCGTTTCAGTCACATGCAAAACTTAGTACACTATGTTTCAGTTTCTATTTCCCTGCTTTTCATGAATGATTGTCAATTGTATTCTATTTTTGTACCTTTCCATGTATCATTTTGAATCTTGAGTAATTTTCAGGTATCATTACTTGCGCGATGAATAATGATGCCACCTGACATAATATATGATCTATTTTACAGGACGGATACGAGATGAAAAATCCTTGTGAGTGCTGCCAGAGCAAGCGGAAGTTCATAAGACAAATAAATGGCAACTATATGCATAGCATGGTTAGCTCTTTATGCCTTTTCTGGCGCAGTGGGTGCCTGAATTTTTTGGAATTTCATTGTCGCCTGACTGTTATGGACCATTCATGCTTGCTACAGGTCATACCAGAGTGGTTTGCTAACTTTTTCGGAGGAAAGATCCCGGGGACCGTCCAACTAGAAGCCCCTGACGGTAATATATATGATGTTGGAGTTACTGAGAATATAAACAGAACAATCCTCAGGACCGGATGGGCAGCATTTGTTGATGCCAATCAAATAGAAGAGAACTATTCCTTGATGTTTCGACACAATGGAAATGAACGATTTGAGGTTACAATATTTGATTCCACTGGCAAGGAGAAAGTATCATGCTGTGCCAGAACAAAAGCTGCATCTGATGTTAAAAAACCCAGCACGTATGATGTTGATAATTCGAGTAGGTCCTGTGGTGGTACTACTCAGTCCTCGGCAGGTGAAGGATCAGATTCAGATAGAAGCCAGAACGAATGCCCATACCATACCATTATTATAAAAAACAAGCAAACACGCCTGCAATATCCTATTCTTCTCGGGGATATTCAGGTTAAGTTGTCTATTCAGAGTAATCAGTTACCCTCAACCACATGCTCTCTTACTGTTGAAACTTTTTTACTGCAGAAGACAATCCTTGTTTAGGCGATTCTGTGGAGTCTGATGACCGTCCGATGCTTTCAGATGATATTGTCTTATCAGGGCATTGCTACCTTACAGAAGAACAGGAGGTGAAAATACAAGCACTTGTAAGCAAAATGCGACCTGAAATCCCAGTGCTTGTTGCAATGATGAAAAAGACCAATGTAAAACAGTATGGTAACCTGGTAGGTTCTACTGGCTGAACTTTGTATGAACTTCTCATTTCTATGTACATACATTTTTTTCTGGTTATGACATTATTTAGGAAAGTTTGTGTTCTGCTTTTAACTCCTAGAAACCTCTGAAGGATAGTTTGCAGCAAAATGCATAAAAAAGTATATAAATCTAATCGACGGTATCGTTGCCTTATTTGTAATTTAAAAATCTAGCATGGTGTCCCTTGCAAATGTGAGGGCATCAATTTTAATAATCCATCTGTTTCAAATTAATTGACGCAGATTCGTTGAACCTAGATAGACGGAGGGAGTATATGTAAATTGTCCGAGTAATAAATTTACAGTTTTATGAATGTTCAAACTGTTGAACATGTAATACCAATACGGTATGGAGTATTTTTATGAATGTTCACATTGTTGAACATGTAATACCAATATGGTATGGAGTAGTACTCCCACGGTATCCGGTACAAACTCTTGTACCGATACCGATCGAGGATCGTTCCCTATCTCCTATATTAATGCCGTACACGAGCCATGTCAAGGGTATCAATGCTAGTCTAAAATTGACATGGTATTAGAGCTTCCTGTTCCCGACGTCTAGCAAAACAAAACCCCAAAATTGATCGCCATCGATCTCCACGATCCTCGTTTTCCGGTTACAATCAGGAGGGACCAAGAAGAGGAAGAACTTCTGCTGATAGTTAGGATCGGCATCGGATTAGAAAACAAAGAACTCCGCCTACTGGTTATGATCGGCATCGAAACAGATCAAAAACTCCTCGCCACCGGTTATGATCAGTCACATCCCACATCCTTCCCTCCCAATCTCCGATGTCGTCAACTTCCTCAACTGTGACGGTTATGGTGGAAACTCTCGGGGCACCCCCATTGGAGAAGCTCATGAGTACCCTTTCTCTTAGGTATTACATGTTCAACGCCCCTCCTTAAAAAAGTTTAGATTAAGGAGGGGCGTTGAACATGTAATACCGATACCAATCAGGGATCATTCCTGGTCTCTTATATTAACGCGTACACGAGCCTTGTCAAGGGTATCGACTCTAGTCTAAAATTGACACACATTATGTGATAGGAAATAATAAAGTTCTAGAACCACCATAAGTGTTCCTCAAGTGTTATGCATTTAGAATATGTGAACTTTTACGGTACCCTGGTACTCCAAAAATAGAGGTGGGAGTACCACTTAAATCTGACCATCCAAGTAAAGGGTTAGTTTCGTCTTCTCCTCTTGGTCATCTGGTTAAACTGTTCAAAAAAAAAAATCACGACATAACTGCTGAAGTAATGCTCGTGCCATCCACAGCAGGCAGCCGCCGCCGCCCGTCCTAGATTCCCAACCGAGAGACGGACATCACCGGGCCGCCGTCCCAAATTCCCAATTGAGAGGTCGCGCACATCGCCGTCTCGTTGGAGAGGTCACGCACACAGCCGCCTACGTCGTCCCCTACGAGCTCTCACCACAGCGCTTCAGTCTTTACGTATATTGTTCTGATCTGCACCATCTGAATTCCTCCCCGGCCCCCATTATGACCGCACGTACGGTTTCCGCCGTTTCTCCTTGCACGGGCGCGGTGACACTCTAAGAAGTATGGCCAATGTACAAATCAATCAATCGATGGATCTTATTTTCCTGCTTGCTTGCATTTGGAGGTACTGATCAAACGAACCATGGCGGAAAGGCCCCTGTCCTGCGACCGTGTCTCCCCGGCACACTCCGGCACGGCGGTGTCTATACTCTATACACATGAATGAAGGATTGGATTCTAGGGATAACTTAGTATCAAATCGTTTCCGTAGGGCCTAGTTTGTTAGCCTTCGTAGATTACGATTTTACCCCTGAACTCGAGGTACTCCTGGGTTTTCTAAGTCGGTACTCTCGTTTGCAACGGTGGAGTACCAGCTGAGACCGGCCATCGGATTGACAAAATTGGAGGGTCCATATTCTTTTGAGGGTACTGTAAAAGTCCTCTTAGAATATATTACTTTTTGTGAGGTTGTATTTTGCTATCATTTTGTTTTACTTATTTATGTTTAAAATTATGAAGATCTACTTGTTTTTTTCTTATAATATAAATAATAGTGTACATTAGATTAACCATTGGATAATTTGTCTTTTCATGAAATTATTCTAATTTATCTCTCTTTTAACATGGTATGGTTTTACTATATAATTGATAGATTCAAGAATTTCTAGATTATATTTGATTAATGCAGTAACTTTGAGGCATGTTTCACTGGTAGAGAACGCCCCATGCGTCCCGGTTGGTAAGGGCCATTAGTCCCGGTTGCCCAACCGGGACGGGGCAATCGGGACTAAAGCTCTAACCTTTAGTCCCGGTTGCCCCACCAACCGGGACAAATGGGGGCTGCGTGGCGGCATCAGGCGAGGGTGGAGCTTTAGTCCCGGTTCGTAACATAACCGACTGGGACTAACTTTGGCCCATTTCTTCCGCCAAGAGAATTCATTGGCACATTTTGTTGCCGCGGCAAGATTTCGCCACTTTTGTGCCGCAGAGAATTCATTTAGGTTGTTTTATTGTTTATTTAGTGTTTTGCACTTATCAATGAAGGAACCTTATATTACACAAGATCATCATGACAACATTTTACAATCCCTTGAAAGTTGCTATTTTTACAATCCCTATTGTCTATACAGCCGAATAGTATTCTCCTTTTGGGTCTAGGACTTACGCATCCAAGAATCCGCCAATTCCTCTGTATTGCTGTGTATGCGATCCTTTGGCAGAAGACCGTCCGTGAGCGCTCGATCTGATTTAAAAAGGTCAGCCTATATGAATATGAAACTAAACACAATTTGATTGTAATTAAAACTATAGAAATTGTTTACATACGTTGAGTTGCTCTAAATTTCTGCCCTTCTCATCGCATACGTCTGCGGATGAACTCGCATACATAGTATCCACATAGATTGTTACCGGTCCTGCGTCGGGCACTTTACGACAACGAGTTCAATCAAAATAATAATCAAGCATGATAATAATCGTATCAAAACTAGAATCAAAGAGATGCGCGGATATAGCTAGTGGTGCTTACATCTAGTGGTTGAAATGTAAGCTCCTCTTTCCAAACACCCTAGCCTTCTTGGTGAACCGTTTCCAAGCGCTGCGAGAAAGCGAATAAAATAAGTTATTAAGTACTTGATATCATAAAATTCACTTAACGTTGCCGATATAGTGTCGTAATGATTAGAATTACCGCTGGAGAAGTATGCATGTCCTTCCACGTCTCAAGGGGTTTATGTTTCGAGTCCATGACTAGTACCGCCCTTTGTCAAGTTGAATGATTAATGAATATAGTGGTACTGCGAATGCAGAACTTATCAATTATATACTTAACATCGAGTAAGCGAAATAGAAAGTGTATACAAGACAATAACACTCCTTTGGAAGTTGTAAGGAAATAGTATTTCCCTTTTGGTTTCTTGAAACCTTAACGAGTGTACTATATTATCCTCCGTATCACGGGGCTTATTTTGAGATTAGCTTCATGAACCCAATATGGGTCAATGAAGCCAATGTCATAGATTTGTCCTCTGCTGCATTCGAGAATCTTCATTCTGCATATTAAAGTATGATTATATACATGCAATAAACAAAATAATATAGATGGAGACTAAATTAATTACAGAATTAGTACTTACAGACAATAGGCACTCATGATCGATTTGTTCAAGGCGTCTTGATTGAATAATTGAAATAGTTCATCAAATTCAATGGATATCATGTCATCCTTATCTTTCCCATGATGCTTTTTGTAACCCTCGGCACTATCCGATTAGCCCCACTTGTGGCATGCATGTACCAGTTATGCAATCTTAGCATTTTGTTGAAAGATTGTTTACCTCCTCAGGTTTGACGAGGTTTTCCGTCTTGGTATTGGTATGCTACTTCACTCACGGGAAGAACTCTAATCGGGATAAATCTTGGCAATACTCATACCTTGAGCAGCGGCTTCTCCAGTGTGCAACTACCTGGATCATCTTGCTCTTATTTATATTTGGTCGACCCACATTGGTTTGAGAAATCACCTTGAGAGGGCAAGTCTGTTTGCTTGTTCTCCGAGATGGGCAACAGATTTCCGCTTGCATCAATCTTGCTCTTGAGGCTTTTGTGCCGCATGTGACTTGAGAATAGAACGCTCATAGTCTGATGACAGCTTTGGCTCGAGTTGATGAAGAGTCTTTAGCATTTTCAAAACTTTGGCTTTTCTTCTTTGGTCTTTGGGGAACTCGCTCTTCGGACGCCTCAACTTAGCGAAAAACGCTGTCGTTTCCGCATCAACGATCGCCGCAGTCTCCTCTTCAGTACAGTCATAAGCTCTCTTGGGAGGAACCGTTGGTACTTTTGGAAGAGGCTCTTGTTTACGTTTCGGCGATCGCTTACGACGCACAGTAGCGGTACGCTTACGCTTTTTATCCTGAGGCGCCGGCGATGGCTCCCGCGGCGATGGCTGCACCGGAGACGGGTGAGGCGGCGGGTGAGGCGACGGCTGCCGCGGCGGCGACCTCGGCGGAGAGCGGGTGAGGCGGCGAAGATGGCCTTGGCGTGTGATTTGAAGCACGATACAATCCTTGACCATAGAATGGTGGCGTTTTTTGCGTCACCACCCAGATCACATCCCTTCACCGGCGGTGGTAGTGAAGATCCAAAACCTCAAAGGTGGGCATGATTTCATCCACGCCGACAACAGCGTAGCCCTCTGGAACCGGATGACAGTGGTAAGTTGGTGTGGGTCCAATTGGTAAGGCATAGCCAACCGCCACCTTCATTGATATGTTCACAACTTTGACATGTAGCTCGCGATGTGTCATCTCGTGATATCATCCCTTTGGGTAGCCAATGGAGCCATCGTCGGTGCATCATCGCATCGCCATTGTCATCACCGGGACCTCGGTGGAAGCCACTGCTTTTCGATTATTCGATAGGCGGTAGCATCGAATGCGGTGTCTTCTTGAGATGGGCGTAGTACTTTGCTCTTTAAGTGAGTTAATTTCATCTTGTTGTTGCTTTAATCGTTCTTCAATTAAACGCATTCGCTCTTTCGACTTTCTTCACTTCGCCTGTCCTTACTCCTCGACGGCTTCTATCGGGATATTTCTTCCTCTCTTGAAACCCAGTCCTCCATGATTGGGAGCCTATTGTGCCTCGTGTTCGTCCATCATGTTCCTTATTTCCAAGGCGAGTGTGAGCTCATCATTCTCTCTATCGGGAATGAAGTCCCCATCTTTAACAGCCTTCTTGCTTTTCTCATCCTATCGATTGGCAAGGGTCTTCTTTATGTCGTATGTTATATATACACCTCCTTCCGAGTCCAACGTGCCCCATGCCCGTAAAACCAATTCCTTGCACGTTCTACCCAATCGTCTCTGGGGTGATATTTTTATCACGCAGTTCTGCTCAAGTTTCTCCCACTTAGGAATGCCAACCTTGTAGCCACCTTGCCCCATAGTATGGTGATACTTCTTCTTAGCGACATTCACTTATTCGTTTTACATTTTCTTAGCTTTTCTGATTTCTTGTATTCCACAAACTCATCCCGAATGGTTTTATCTTCTCAAACTGAATATTCTTGAAATCGAGTCTTCTTTTCACGACATAGTCAAGGTGCAATCTTTTCTTCCAGTTGGTGAAACATGGGCCATCTTCTTCAAAGCCCACTCACGACCTTAGCCTCCATGGCTCTCCCATGTTGTAAGGCGTCCTCAATGGTTCCTCGCATTTGGATCCAGCTCTATCTTGATAGTTTGAAATTAACCATGAGCCTCTTCCACGTAAATCTTTGGCGTGGTTAGGGACAAATAAACATGTTCCTCTTCATCCGCTTTAGCAGGCCTATTCCAGTTTCTAATGGTGATCGGATTAAGTCCCTAACGATTACTCGCATTGTGCCACAAATTTGGTTGCGACAACTTCGAGGCTGTCGGTCTGCCGTCTTGACGACATCTTGATCCTAAACCTCTCATGGTCTTGCAACTTTTGGTTGGGCCTCGTCTGCTCTTTTCGAGATTCCTTCGATCCAGGAGGCTAAAAGAAGAAAGATCGTTACTATTTCTATATAGATAGCAGATGATTAATTAATGAATTGATTTATATTACATGCACCTCGCGGAGCGATCGTCTTCTCGATTACACAAGGCATCGCTTTCTCATGAAGGCAACACCTTCAACCTCAAACAAGTTGTCTACTCCGGTAAAGAGGATCACCCTCACCGGAGTTGTTCGTAAACGTTGATACGTCTAAATTATCTTCCCACGGATCACACCTTGGATCAACTCTTCCTTTTCTTCGTCTCGGCGTGTGGGTCCATATTTTCGCATAGGTGGAAAAGCGAATAAGTCAAAGCGGCTAAAGGAGAAAGTTACGAATAAGTCAAAGCGGACGAATATTTTCCGATTGAAGGTGAAACCCTAATATATACATACACAATAAAAAATGAGAAACCCTAAACCCTAAGGCTATGAGAGGGGAACATGAGTATAAGGCTACAAAAGGTCTTCGATCTATCTATGGTCTTGATCTCGGTCTTCAATCTCAATCTCGATATTCCGGAGTTCCGAGGGGTGTAACCTAGTTCGGAGAAACCTCCGATGCATATGAGAGGGGAACATGAGTATAAGGCTACAAAAGGGAAACTATCCAGCAGAGGGTTTAAGAGGGTTCAGAATGCCCTGGCGAAGGCACATCGTCGAACCCACATGCACCTAAGGGGTATTAATGATTCCTTATCTAACCACAATGACTGACAATGTGAATCGGGTCTTGGGCTACCCACATTGACTGACCAGTGGGGTCGAATACCAATAATACCAAACTAATTAATAAACCTAATAATACCTAACTAATAATAAACCTAATAATCGAAACACCCAAAAGAAAGGGAAACAATCAACACATGGCATCGATGCAATGCTCAAGCAAGTATGATGATATGACAAGTTAATTTGCATTGGAATGTAACCCTAAGACATTCTCGACGATTTAATCGGGGTTACGACGGGTGAAAACCCTAACTCGGGGAAACTCCGGAACATATGAGAGGGGTGCATTTGTTCTTCTAATTATACTTGTCATTTAAATTGTTGAACTTGCATTTTGGTTTAATAAAGAAAGAACAAATCAAACCCTAAACCCTAACTTCCCCCTCCATTTGAAAACCATTCAAATGAGTTTTTTATTTAAACAACTAACTACATGAGTTGAGCCCAAAGTGTATAAAAGGGTCTCACACTATTTCATATACTTTATAAAAGTTTCTGTAAGTTGAAAAGATTCAAAACAGATTTGAAATTCAAATTACAAAAGGGAAATCAGAAATAGAAATAGAAAAAAATTTCTGGAAATAAAAAATGTATCCAACCTAGCTACTGGGCCGAGCCCATCTCTCCTTCTCTCTCTCTGGCGCTAGCAGGAAGCCCACCCGGGGCCCAAGAGCAGCCCAGCCAGGCCCGTACCCCATCGGCCTTTCTGTTTCTGTCTTCTTTCTCCCGACGCAAGCAGCTCGGTGGCTCGCCGCCGGCCACCCGTCGCTCCCCAATGACAATTCCGACGCTTCCCGACCGCGCCTCGCCTCGTCGATCCCTCCGCGCCGCCCGCGCCTACTCAAAATTGGCGGCGCCGCCCTCTGAAGGTGGTACAACGACGGCCGACGGCGGCGAACGCGGAATCTAACGGCGCAGACATGAACTACAGTGAGAGGGGAAGGAAGGAAGCATCCAGAAGGTTCGCTTGCTCACCCTGAGCGCGTGAGGTTGGTTGGAGAGAGCGCGGGAGGTCGAGGTTGAGCGAATCGACGCCGGCGAGCACGGTCAGGGTCGAGGAAGATGGAGTCGTGGGCGACGAGTGCGCGACGAACGGAGGCGGTGGCGGATGGAGCCCGACGGCAGCGCTGGGTTTCGGCTGACGTCAGGCGAAGCTCGGCAAATGCACGGCGGTTGTCAGCGCTGTCGAAGAAGTGATGGGAAGGGAAGAAGAAGAGGAAGGGCTAAAGGGTTATAACCAAAGGACCTTTAGTCCCTGGTGGCTCCAACCGGGACTAAAGAGTTATCGTCCGTTGGAGCCACCAACCGACCTATACTCCAATATTTTCAGACCAAGGGTTGGCTTGAGAAGTCTTTAGTCCCTGGTGGCTCCAACCGACATATTCCCTGCTTTCAAAAAATTTCGTATTTTCTCTGCTCCACCTTTATTTTTTATTTTGGGGTTTAAATTTGTATTGTTTTTAAATGATAATTAATTTGGAATTTAGAAAACTTTAAACATAAAAGTGTTTAGATTTGAATAAATAATTCAAAACCATTTTGTGTTTTAAAAACTAATTAATGTAACCATTTAAAATATGAACCATTTACAATTAAAAATGAATTAACTTATATTTTTAATATCAATTTGGAATTTAGAAAACTTTAAACATAAGAAGTGTATGGATTTGAATAAATAATTCAAAAACATATTCTATTTTTAAAAATAATTAATGTAACCTTTAAAATGAATTAACTTATATTTTTGAATATTAATTTGGAATTTAGAAAATTTTAAACATAAAAGTGTTTGGATTTGAATAAATAATTCAAAACCATTTTCTGTTTTAAAAAATAATTAATGTAACCATTTAAAATATGAACCATTTACAATTAAAAATGAATTAACTTATTTTTTTAATATCAATTTGGAATTTAGAAAAACTTTAAACATAAGAAGTGTATGGATTTGAATAAATAATTCAAAAACATATTCTATTTTTAAAAAATAATTAATGTAACCTTTTAAAATGAATTAAATTATATTTTTGAATATTAATTTGGAATTTAAAAAAATTTAAACATAAAAAGTGTTTGGATTTAAATAAATAATTCAAAAACATTTTCTATTTTAAAAAATAATTAATGTAACCATTTAAACTATGAACCATTTACAATTAAAAATGAATTAACTTATATATTTTTAATATTAATTTGGAATTTAGAAAAACTTTAAACATAAGAAGTGTATGGATTTGAATAAATAATTCAAAAACATATTCTATTTTTAAAAATAATTAATGTAACCTTTAAAATGAATTAACTTATAAATAATTCAAAGATAGGGACGCATCGTTAGAACTTGCATTGGATCTCAAGAAACCACATATTGCGAGTCTAAAATGATTTTTCAAAAATCACAGGCGATAGATCATGTACCGTAGTACAAACCGACCCACTTCACCGATTCTAAGCAGACATTTGTCCTTTTACCCGGGATGGACGAAAAGGTTTGAGATGTACCGTTGGGATATAGTCCATGTAAGGTGGTCTAGTATTTTAGGAAAATAGGACTAGCATTCAAACGGCATTTTGGTGGTTACTTCACAAAATCGACCGCTTTTTGCGCCGGAAAATGGAAAAGGGATTTTCCGTGCGACAAAAGGAAAACTTCCTCCTGCAATATTGTTCTACATACCAATGTCCACACACATGCATAATATGGGCACAACATCACAAACTATGCCGTGATTCAAGACATAACATCGGTCATTTGGACCGAAAGCCATGAAACCTCGAACATGATAGGTCATTTTGTGAAGGTTTTTGAAACATGATCAATATACCAAGTCTGGTATTTTTCCTTTCAACTATGTAACATAATATGACACCACGCCAAGGATTTTCATTGTTCGGATTTTTTTGAATTTATTATGCCCGCTTTGAATTATCTGAATTTCTAACTATGGTCGAACCGTGTGCATGAAGATAGGGGACGGCATCGTTAGAACTTGCATTGGATCTCTGAAGAAACCACATATTGCGAGTCTAAAATGATTTTTCAAAAATCACGGGCGATAGATCATGTACTGTAGTACAAACCGGACCCACTTCCGCCGATTCTACAGACATTTGTCCTTTTTACCCGGGATGGACGAAAAGGTTTGAGATGTACCGGTTGGGATATAGTCCATGTAAGGTGGTCTAGTATTTTAGGAAAATAGGACGGTAGCATTCTGAAACGGCATTTTGGTGGTTACTTCACAAAACGACCCGTTTTTTGCGCTCGGAAAATGAAAAAGGGATTTTCCGTGCGACAAAAAGGAAAACTTCCTCCTGCAACATTGTTCTACATACCAATTTCCACACACATGCATAATATGGGCACAACATCACAAACTATGCCGTGATTCAGCACATAACATCGGTCATTTGGACCGAAAAGCCATGAAACCTCGAACATGATAGGTCATTTTGTGAAGGTTTTTTCGAAACATGATCAATATACCAAGTCTGGTATTTTTCCTTTCAACTATGTAACATAATATGACACCAAGCGAAGGATTTTCATTGTTCGGATTTTTTTTTGAATTTATTATGCCCGTTTTGAATTATCTGAATTTCTAACTATGGTCGAACCGGTGTGCATGAAGATAGGGGACCGGCATCGTTAGAACTTGCATTGGATCTCTGAAGAAACCACATATTGCGAGTCTAAAAATGATTTTTTCAAAAAATCACGGGCGATAGATCATGTACCTGTAGTACAAACCGGGCCCACTTCTCACCGATTCTAGAGACATTTGTCCTTTTACCCGGATGGACGAAAAGGTTTGAGATGTACCGTTGGGATATAGTCCATGTAAGGTGGTCTAGTATTTTAGGAAAATAGGACGGTAGCATTCAAACGGCATTTTGGTGGTTACTTCACAAAACGACCCGTTTTTCGCTTTCGGAAAATGGAAAAGGATTTTCCGTGCGACAAAAGGAAAAGTTCCTCCTGCAACATTGTTCTACATACCAATGTCCACACACATGCATAATATGGGCACAACATCACAAACTATGCCGTGATTCAAGACATAACATCGGTCATTTGGACCGAAAGCCATGAAACCTCGAACATGATAGGTCATTTTGTGAAGGTTTTTCAAACATGATCAATATACCAAGTCTGGTATTTTCCTTTCAACTATGTAACATAATATGACACCACGAAGGATTTTCATTGTTCGGATTTTTTTTGAATTTATTATGCCCGTTTTGAATTATCTGAATTTCTAACTATGGTCGAACCGTGCATGAAGATAGGGACGCATCGTTAGAACTTGCATTGGATCTCTGAAGAAACCACATATTGCGAGTCTAAAATGATTTTTTCCAAAAAATCACGGGCGATAGATCATGTACCTGTAGTACAAACCGGACCCACTTCCTACCGATTCGGCAGACATTTGTCCTTTTTACCCGGGATGGACGAAAAGGTTTGAGATGTACCAGTTGGGATATAGTCCATGTAAGGTGGTCTAGTATTTTAGGAAAATAGGACGGTAGCATTCTGAAACGGCATTTTGGTGGTTACTTCACAAAACGACCCGTTTTTTGCGCTCGGAAAATGGAAAAGGGATTTTCCGTGCGACAAAAAGGAAAACTTCCTCCTGCAACATTGTTCTACATACCAATGTCCACACACATGCATAATATGGGCACAACATCACAAACTATGCCGTGATTCAGCACATAACATCGGTCATTTGGACCGAAAGCCATGAAACCTCGAACATGATAGGTCATTTTGTGAAGGTTTTTTCGAAACATGATCATTGTTCGGCACACATTTAGTCCCGGATGTAGTCACAAACCGGGACTAAAGGGATTGCGGCAGAGTGGGCCAGACAACACTAATAATAGGGGTGAGTGTCGACATTATGTCGCGGGTTAGGACCTTGTCCCGGATGGTGTCACCAACCGACTAAAGATGAACTTTAGTCGGTTGGAGACACCAACCGACTAAAGATGAGTCACTAATAATAGGTGAGTGTCGACATTATGTCGTGAGTGTCGACATTATGCCGAGTTGCTTGTACTATAAATATGCATCCTTGTGAGTCCAGTCCTCCACCAGTTTGAGGCATCTCCAAGATGGTTTTAGAGAGCAGGACACCACTACGGCGCCTGTGGAGATGCCGACGAGCCCAGCCTCCCATCTCCGAGAAATCGTCATAGAGGCACTCCTAATATGTGAAATTAGTTAGCTCAGGTATTGATCTAGTTAGTGAAGTTACAAGCTGCAAGATGGTTTTCGAGAGCGGACACCACTGCGCCAGTTTGGAGATGCCGATGGAGCCTCCTCCGGCATCTCCGAGAACTGGTCAGAGGCACTCCTAATATGTGAAATTAGTTAGCTCGAGGCTTATTGATCTAGTTAGTGAAGTTACAAGCTGCAAGATGGTTTTCGAGCAGGGGACACCATCGCGGCCAGTTTCGGAGATCTGGCGGAGCCAGTCCTCCGGCATCTCCAGAAAACTGGTCATAGAGGCACTCCCTAATATGTGAAATTAGTTAGCTCGAGGCGATTGATCTAGTTAGTGAAGTTACAAGCTGCAAGATGGTTTTGAGCAGGCCACCACTCCGACCAGTTTGAGGAGATGCCGACGAGCCAGTCCTCCAAAGATCTCCAAGAAACTGGTCATAGAGGCACTCCGCCCAGCCACAAAATGGGACTAACACTCAAGACATTTATTAATATTAAAAACGAGACTACAAAACCGGGACTAAAGGCCACAAACCATGAAGATATCCTTGGTCAAGCCACAAACCGCGAAAGACATGAACTAGAGTTACATAATATGAGCATGAACTTCTTGGCATATGTCATTCCTTATGACCGCTTGACGTAACCATGGAGCATCTTCTTTACTTAACGGAATGCTTGGGTCAGTTTTCCTTTGTGAAGGCGGAATTTCATCAAACTTATTATAATCTTGACATATACATCTTGTCCTCGATTCCCACGATGTTTCTTTTCCCTGAAAGAACTATGTGACGCTTTGGATCATCATATGGTGTATTCGTTTGCATATTTTTTCTTTTTTCGTTCTGGAGGACATGTCCTTCACATAGAAAACCTGAGACACATCATTGGCTAGGACGAATGGTTCATCTCTATAACCAAGATTGTTGAGATCCACTTGTTGTCATTCCACAACTGGTCTATCTTTACCCTTCCCCATTCAGGTTGACCCATTTGCAAAAAAACAAAGGGACCTTAAAAGAGACTCCATAGTCTAGTTCCCATATCTCCTCTATGTAACCATAATATGTGTCCTTTTGTCCATTCTCGTATTGCATCAAAGCGGACACCACTATTTTGGTTGGTGCTCTTTTTATCTTGGGCGATCGTGTAGAATGTATTCCCATTTATTTCGTACCCTTGGAAATTCAATACATAGAAGATGGTGACGCTGACCAACAAGTATAGCTGATCTCCAACGGTGGTGTCATTCAAGAGATGTGTCCGCATCCAACCACCGAAGACTTCATGTGTTCATCTGTAATCCATGATTCGGGCTTCCCGGGTTTTTGGGCGTACAATATTCTTGTGTTCCTCGATATCTGAGCTGCCAAGGTGGAATTATGTAGAAATGTGTAGTGTGCTTTTGTGAAAGAATCCCGTCCCTACATATCATTGCTTTCTTTCCCAGTGCCTTTTCCACTTAGTCTTCCCTCATGCGAGTCGAAACACCAATCGGCTTAAGGTCGAATAAAGTCAACACAAAACTCAATGACCTCCTCTTCCATATCCCTTGGAGATGCTTCCTTCTGGTCTAGCGGTTATGAACATATTTCTTTAAGACTCCCATGAACCTCTCAAAGGGAACATATTGTGCAGAAATACGGACCGAGAATGGCAATCTCTTCCACTAGATGAACCAGGAGATGCGTCATAATATTGAAGAAGGATGGTGGGAACACCAATTCAAAACTAACAAGACATTGTACCACATCCTTCGTAACCTTGGCGAATATCTGGATTGATTACCTTCGAGATATTGCATTGAGGAATGCACACTTCACAATGGGTACTCGAACATTTTCGGTAGAAGCCCCTCAATGCAATCGGAAGCAATGCGTCATAATCACGTGATCATGAGACTTCAGGTTTTGGAACTTTTTCTGCCATATTTATTATCCCCTTTATATTAGATGAGAAGCCACGGCACCTTGATCTTAAAGGACTTCAAAAAGATTTCCTTCTCTGCTTTGGTAAGAGCATAGTCATGACTTAAGTGGCCTTTATCCGTCTTGTTATCTGTATGCATGTTCTTTGGGTCTTTCATAATTTGTTGGTCCTCCGTGCTTCGTGTATCTTTTGTCTTACCATACGCCTAGGAATCCTAGCAGGTTCACGCAGAGATTCTTCGTCACGTGCATCACGTCGATTGAAGAGCGGACCAGGACTTTCCAATATGGAAGCTCCCAAAATATAGATTTCTTCTTCCACATGGGTGCGTGTCCTGTGGCGTCGTTGAACTGATTGACCGCGGGACCCTTTCCAAAGATTACTTCTATGCCCTTGACCATACCAAATACATCATCACCAGCGGAGTTCAGCTTCTTCCGGTGATCTGCCTCACCTTTAAAATGCTTGCTTTCTTTCTTACGGGATGATTGGTGGAAGAAATCGCCGATTCGCTAGGTACACAACCTTCTTGCATTTATGCAAATATGTACCTTCGGTCTTATCTAAACAGTGGGTGCATGCCTTATATCCTTTGTTTATGCGTCACGAAGGTTACTAAGAGCAGGCCAATCATTGATGGTTCTGAATAACAACCCTCGTAGATTAAATGGATCCTGTTTGTTCTCATCACGCACGTACCTGGTTTGCCCCACAACTGTAAGAGTTCTTCAACTAATGGCCTAAGGTACACATCAATGTCGTTGCCCGGTTGCTTGGGCCTTGGATGAGCACCGGCATCATAATGAACTTACGCTTCATGCACAACCAAGGAGGCAGGTTGTAGATACATAGAGTCACGGGCCAGGTCTGTGATCGCAGCTCCTCCTCAAAAGGATTCATGCCATCCGTGTAGACCAAACCATAAGTTCCTTGCGTCACGCAAAGTCGGGAAGTCTCTCTCGATTTTTCTCCTGTGACCCATCGCCAGGTGTCTCAACTCCCGTCTTTCTTACGGTCTTCTTTGTGCCATCGCAACAACCTGGCATGCTCTTTGTTTACGAACATGCGTTTCAACCTTGGTATTATAGGAGCATACCACATAACCTTAGCAGAACCCTCTTCCCGAGGGGCTCTCCCTCAACATCACCGGGGTCATCTCGTCGATCTTATACCGCACGTTGCATACCGGCATTTATCTAAATTCTCATACTCCTTACATGAGAGGATGCGATCATTAATGCATGCATGTATCTTTTGCACATCTAATCCCGGAAGGACGGAGAGTCTTCTTTGCTTAGGTACTCTCGGGAAGTTCGTTATGTTTTGGAAACTTGACTTCATTATTTTCAGCATCTTTTCAAATGAGAGTCAGTTAGACCACACTCGCCTTCCATCGCAACAATTCCAAAGGTGGTACCGAGCTTTGTGCTGCCATCTTCACAATTTGGGTACAACAATTTCTTGTGATCTTCTAACATGCCCTCTAACTTCAACTTCTCATTTTCTGTTTCACGGTCTCGCTTTGCATCGAAATGACCCTACCAAGTTCATCACCGGCTCATCGATGCCCGTTCTTCACCTTTTTCCTCTCCATTGTCTTCCATAGCGGTATCACCGTATTCGGAAACATATGATGATAGTTGTTATCATCATCTTCTTCTTCACCATCTTCCATCATAACCCCTCTTTCCCGTGCTTGGTCCAATTATAGTTGGGCATGAAACCTTTCATAATCGGTGGCGCGAATGATTTTCGAGGAAGAGTACTCCTTATTGTTCCGACATTGAACACATGGACAACGTATAAATCCATTCTCTTTGTTTGCCGTAGCCACATCGATAAATTTATCCACGCCTTTGATATACCCGGCTACCCGCCGGTCACCGTACATCCATTCCCGACCGTTCATCTGCATCATATAAGTAAGTTTATCAAAAAACAGGACATCATAAATAGTGAAATAACAAATTTACACCGACACATGAATTGTATCAATGACCTAGAAAAGATAGGATTGCTAACCTCGATCGAGGGAAATAAAGAGGAGAAAGCTCAAGTGCGTCTCGGACACCTTCTATATTTTTGTTCTATGAGAAATTCAACTGGATTTTTCACTCAAACATTTCAACAAACACCTTCAATGCATGCATGAAAAACTAGCACACACCCTCACACCTTACACCATTCGAAAAAAGCAGTGGAGGCGAGGGGCTGGGCGTTGCATTTATAGAGGGCAAGGGTCTTTAGTCGGTTGGAGCCAAGCAAGGGACTAAAGGTGCTGCACGCGTGGCTGTGGCCAAACCTTTAGTCCCGGTTGGTGGCTCCAACGACGCATGCCCTTACCAACCGGGACCCATGCCCCTGCCGTGCCGCTCCAACTGCGCATGCCAGCATTAGTCCCGGTTGGTGGCGCAACCGGGACTAATGCTCCCAGGGGTGGCGAACGGATGGCCCTTTTTCCTCTAGTGTTTTAGTCGTACGATGCAGTGTGTCGTTAGCCTTTAATAACAAAACTCAATACCAAATGGCCTATTTCTTAGACTTTTGGATTTTGGCCTATATGTTGCTTATCTGGTAGATCAGGATGCGGTCCACATAATTTGTAGGATTTTTTCTACACGAAATAAGATCAAGGAGGTACTTTGCATCGTCTCAGTCGCCACATTGACCACAAACGCGTGTTTTGACCTCATCAGATTTTAAAGATGCATTTTATGTCTTGTTATTAATATATATTAAGTCCGGATGACCTAATCTTTAGGCTTTCGGATTTGGCATATTTTTTGTTTATACTAACTAATTGCCATATAATTTTTTCTGTTAACTGATCAAGCTTTGTCGACATTTATATCAAGAGTTTCAAGTTGGCGTCATTAGTATATTGATTAGTTGGATCCATTGTATTTGGTCGTTAACAATGTCATCTAATTAGCGTAATGACTAACCGAGTATTTTTATTTTTGGGGATCTTGAGTTACATTTGTCTTGTCAACATTCATCATTTGAGATATATGTGTGTACTGTTCCTGGTGTGATCACTCGTTGATCGTTTTTTCAATGCATTAGCTTGTATGTCATGGAGGTCTGTCAGGACATGAATTTAAAATATATAAACAAAATATATAAACGTATTGTTAGAAGAGACATGGAGGTCCGTCAAATCATACCCCTAGCAATCCAGATCAGTCAAGCCTCAACATGCCGAATAAATCATAGCCATAAATTTTAAATTCAATCGTTATAGCTTGTTTAGATGACATGGCTCAGCGGGATGCCCCTATTAAACACCCGTATATTGGTTTTATACTATATACTCCCTCAGTTTCAAAATAGATGTCTTAGATTTGTCAAAATTTGAATGAACCTATATACTAACTAGTGTCTAGATTCATTGAAATTTTGTCTAATCTAAGACATCTACTTTGGGACGGAGGGAGTAATATATTTAGACTTCATGACAGTCTTAACTTCTTCCCTCCTTGATACTTCACCTATCTGATAAAACAAACTTAACGCTATCACATTCTGTCCCTTTTTCTTAATTAGGTAGTACGCAAGTATTATGCACTCAAGTACTTTCCATGTGAAGATACAAAAATCATACTCCAGGTCCCTAGGCGGAGCAAGCATTGGCAGTGCAGTTTGTACATCCGGCCTGATGGTAGGTGTTATATGTTGATCCAAATTCTACAAAGTATAGGCCAACTTCTGACGAGTGGAGCGAGGCCCGTCGCCGGAGGCTGTGCTGTTAGCTGGAAGGCTACATTGCAGGCTGTTGTTGCACAATCTACTACTGAAGCTGAATACATGGCTATTGCTGAAGCTTGCAAAGAATCTGTTTGGTTGAAAGGTTTGTTTGCTGAGCTTTGTGGAGATGATTCTTGCATTACTTTGTTTTGTGACAGTCAAAGTGCCATATACCTTACAAAAGATCAGATGTTTCATGAGAGAACTAAGCACATTGATGTCAAGTACCATTTTGTTAGAGACATTGTTGCTCAAGGTAAATTAAAGGTATGCAAGATCAGCACTCATGATAATCCTGCTGATATGATGACTAAACCTGTTCCTGTTGCTAAGTTTGAGCTTTTCGAACTTAGTTGGTTTAACTTGATTAGCCCAAGTGGCTATTGGCGCGAAAGTATTTGCTTTGTTTGTTCAGGAGATGGTTGCTGTTGATGCTACAAGGAGGAAATTGTCTCAAGGTGGAGTTTGTTATATGTTGATCCAAATTCTACAAAGTATAGGCCAACTTCACGAGTGGAGAGCGAGGCCCGTCAGCCGAGGCCCACCGTGCCAGGGGCGTCTGTAAGTGCGGCGACAGCCCCTTGATGGCACGGATCGTCAAGACCTAGGTTTCCACCGATATATAAACCCCTTGTAAGCCGCGGTTGGGAGTTGCATCTGTGAAATCCCCAGCGTTTAAACACTCCTCGATATAGTGAAGTTTCGCTGGCGCGTGGGTTTTTTCCTCTCTTTGTTGGAGAGGTTTTCCACGTTAAATCTGTGTCCCCTTGCTGTGTTTTTCGTTTTCGTTCTTCGTTATCTTCTTGTCGCAATTGTAACAGTAGGTGCAACCTATATATGAGCAAATTTGTCCGTGAAAACAGAGTTCAAGAAGGAGATGTCTGCATCTTTCAACCAATATCAAAGGTTAATGCAAGAGGATTGACTCTTATGGTCCATGTGCTCCAAAAACTGAGCATTGGTCACTCCCCTGGTGGAAGAACCGCTACTGTCTCAAACCACAAAAGAACAAGCACAAAGATGGCCTCAACTTCCAGTGTTAAGGAGGAACCAGACACCAACGGTATGCAGCACGACTCAAATAAGACACTGCCAATGATAAAATTCATGTGTTACATTTCTATTCACATCTTTTAATTTCTATCTAATTTATTTTTCAAACCTGTTCAGGTGAAGAGGTCTCGTCTTCTGGATATGAAGACCATGGATCTTCTGACAATTCTGAGGGAACTTCAGAGCCTCCCTTCATGCTAGCAGACACAACACGTCTAACACAAGCGCAGACTAAGAAAGTATTGGAGAAAGTTAGTACCATTGAGTCAGAGCGACGCATTTACGTCACGGTTATGAACAAGAGCAATGTTCGTCGGCACCATAGCCCCTACCTAGTAAGTTTAGAGAAAAAAACGATTTCTGTAGCTGTCTATCTGATCCTCATTTGCACAAATTTCTTTAGTATCTCTGCCTCTGTATTTACTGACATCCTACATGTATGTGCATATATAAACAGTCCTTGGGCGTGCGGTATGTGTCAAGGTATCTCAAACAGAAGTATGCTGCTGGGCATCGCGAAAATCGGAGTGGGATCACTTTGGTGCTTCAGCGGGAGGGGGAGAGCAGGACGTGGGACATGGAGCTGCGACACTGGAGCGATCGCACAGTGATCAGTAAAGGATGGTAGTCTTTTGCCCGCACCAACAACCTGCGGGAAGATGATCTCTGCCTATTCAAGGTGATGGAGAACGAGGAGCCGCTGAAGATGATGGTCTACATCATTCGTCGTGAGAAGTGTTTGGCTTGAGGCAGGCATGGTTGGGGCGCTTCCTATACTGATTATCTGGAATGTTGAAGTCAAAAACTAGCTAGGTTGCTTATAATATGGAGTCGGAGAGGAAGAAACTTGTCAGGTGGATTGTTATCTAGCATAACTTTGGATAGTCTAGTTTGAACAACTTATTTTGGATGGCCAACTTGGAACAACTTATCGCTAGAGCAGCGGTGCTTATTCTGTCTGCCCTTGTACTTAGAACAACTAGCCAGTGACTGTCATGTGGTGTTGATGATTGAGAGGCTTATGTATTTTGCATGGGAATTTGCTCAAGCCGTGAAAGGATAAGGTGTTCTTAATTTAGTCTAGTAGGAAAATAAAACGAGGATTGACCTCATGTTAGATTCTACTACTTTCTACAATCCATATTAATTGACTCAAATATAAATGTATCTATCTCTAAAACTTATCTACTCCCTCCATTCCAAAATATAAGACGTTTTAGGTTTGTGAAAAAAACGAATCTAGACTTATTTTAGTATGTAGTTCATTCAATTATTTTAGTATGTAGTTCATTCCAAAGTTGAATGAACTACATACTAAAATAAGTCTAGATTCGTTTTCTTCACAAACCTAAAACGTTTTATATTTTGGAACGGAGGGAGTAGATACATTCAAATTAGAGTCAACTAATATGGATTGAAGGAAGTAGTACAATCAAGGGCGTACAAATGCATTTTACAAGAAATTTGGCAACTTTCCATGATTGAAATGTCACGTGTTGCATTGTACAAGATTTGGGGACAGGACACAGAGGAAGTCTCGCAAGGATTAAGCCTGCACTCAGATACAAGCGGTGAACGATGTGATGACCACACCGTCTACAAACGATAAGCAAGCGGCTGGATAATCTGGCAAAAGAATGAATTTGGCACACGTGGAAATTAGTCACCACGGTACAGGCCACCGCTCCAATCTGTTAGCACCCCGGGCCGGAAATTTTAAGCAGGGTGTCAAGTGGGATCCCACCTAAATCCCACTTTTAGTTTGGTACTTATGTTTAAACTAGATTTTGATAAATGAACTAAAGGTGAGATTTTGGTGGGATCCCACTTGACATCCTAATTCTAAGGTACTTATGTTTTTTTGGAAGAATATGTATTAATATCGTTGTCTCAGGGTTAATTCTAAGGATTAGGCCACTTGCTGCAATTATTTGTTGTTTTTATTTACTTGCACTTTATTTTCTTGTTTCATCAGAAACCCCTAAAAATCTATTTGCTAAGTATTTACAGAGATTTTCTGCTCTATACCACTAGTCAACACCTTCTGCTCCTCGTTGGGATCGACACTTTTATTTATCGAAAGTATTACGATACACCCCCTATACGTATGGGGCATCAATATGTTGATGATACCTTGATAGTCATGAAGGCAGATTCAAAACAACTACTTTGCCTGAAATCAATGCTGAATAGCTTTTCCACATCAACTGGTCTCAGGGTTAATTATAACAAGTCTAGTATGATGCCTATAAACTTAGACCCCGAAAGATTGCTGCATTTCTCTACAACCTTTGGCTATAAAATGGGTAGCCTTCCCTTCACATATCTTGGGTTACCACTCAGTCTCACCAAACCTTTTCTAGAGTTCTATCTTCCAATGGTCCAGAGGGTTTAATTCAGGCTTAGTGAAATTGCAGATTTTTTGAATTATGGGGAAAACTTCAAATGCTCAAGTCTGATTTATGATCTTTACCACTCTTCTTCATGATCTCTCTTAATGTGCCTATTACAATCAAAGATCAAGTGGTTAAATACACGAGGCATTGTCTTTGGAGGAAAAAACCTGCTGATGTTCAGGCTAAAGGCTCTACAATGATTGCATGGACAAAGGTTTGCAGGCCAAAAACTCAAGGTGGCTAAGGGGTTCTTAATCTTAACATCCAAAATACTGCTCTGCTGCTCAAGAATCTTGATAAATTTTATAACCACCATGATATTCCTTGGGTACATCTTATACGGGAATCTTATTATACCCAAGGTAAACTCCCTGGTTTTCAAATGGAAGGATCCTTCTAGTGGAAGGATCACTTGAAGCTCATAGATGCATACAAAGCCATGGCTAAATGTCAACCAGGGGATGGAAAAACTGTCTACTTTTGGTCTGACCTATGGGATAATAAATGTCTGCAGTTTAAAATGTCTCATTTCCTCTCCTATGCAAAGAATACTAAAATCACAGTGCAGGAAGTTGTTCATACTGAATATCTTGAAGATCTCTTTAATCTGCCTCTGTCACAACAGGCTTATTCTGAGTTTGAACATCTAGAGTTGATGTGCCAGCAGTTTTTATCTAATCAGATGGGGCATCCTGATAAATGGACTTACATTTGGGGCAGTGATAAATTCTCTGTTAAGAAGGTTTATGAGATTATGGCTGGCTATCAACCTGCTCCACCTCACTTCACCTGGATATGGGATTCCTCTTGCCAAGCTAAGCATAAGTTTTTCTTCTAGATGCTTTTTTTAGACAGACTAAATACAAGAAACCTACTCGAAAGGAAAAATTGCACATTACCTGATTACAACTGTGCAATTAGGAACTGCCACTCCGAAGAAACATTGATCCATCTTTTCTGGACCTGTCCTTTTGTTGCTGATTGTTGGGATTACATTTGCCCCCAAAGAGATCATGGACTCTCTGTTTTTGAAGCCTTCCAAGACATAAAAAAGCAAGCCAAATCTTCCTTTTGCCATGGAGATAATAATTTTAACTGCCTGGGAAATATGGATATGCAAAAATAACATTTTTTTTGAAAATGTTACACCAGAGTTCTCTAATTGAAAAGCAGTTTTTGTGCAAGAAATGAGGTGGATCAAATTCACAATAAAAAATAAGCATGGCCTTCGGTTCAATAGCTGGTTCTAGAATCAAGTGCATTAGTGGGTTACTACTTGTAAACCCAAAACTTCCTTGTAATAGCCTACCCTTGTAACCTAGTAGTAGGGGTTTTATATACTTTAATTCAGATATTATAATAATAATGAAAAAAGCTGTAGTGGGGGTTCTTTCTCCTACTGTTTTCCCCTAAAAAAAGGGCATGTGACGCATGGGGCAGAATGCGCCACAGAAGTATCATTTCAAAATGTTCCACAAATTTTTTTATCAGTGGCGACATAACAGTGGCACATCCCATATGCGTCACGGAAGGCCAAAATGGATGCGTCATTGATGAAGGTTTTTCTAGTAGTGTCGCCTGTAGTAGCAACCCGTCGGGCCCAAAGAGCCCAGTTTGGATCAGCTCAAGGAGCCACCACCTCCAACTGCTTGAGCCGCACCATGCCCCATGCCCGTTCGCCATTGCGCCGTCACCCCGCTGGTGTAGAAGACGAAGAAGGCATCGCCGCCCCCGCCTCAGATCGATGCTGAAGCGATTCCGCTGCCGTCGCTCCACCCGGGCTTTTCAGGCAAAACCTTAAGCGGCGGCGAGAGGAGGAGGGCTTGCGGTGGTCTAGCTGGCGGGGTGGCGGAGGGTGCTCCGACTCCCCTCCATCACTAATATAAGATGTTTTAGCAAACTAAAAATATTTTGCTTTTCTAGAGAAAAACAAGCTACTCCTACTACTACAGTACTAGAAATAGCGCGCATGACAGCGCGTATACATGGCCATGCGTGCAGCTCAACTGAGGCCAGTTTTCAACAATATGTGGACTTTTTTTCGAGTGGCCGCACTTTCAGTTGTTTCCGTGGAAGAAAGACGGAATGCGACGACGATCGAGTTAGGTGGGCCGCACCGAAGAGTGACGTCCATGACCACGACTCCATGAGCATGCACGTATGTGCGCCAGCCAGCCTGCCATGGCGTGCATCTCCAGTTATACGTGTCGTCTCTGTTACGAGTCAAAAAAGGTAAGTTGACCACACGCCAGGGCTTGTGTATATAAGGGGTGCCTAGCGCAGCTGCATCGGCACACCAAGCGGGCCACCGAGGAGCACATACTCCACATATTTGGATCGAGGTAGCGGCGATGTCGAGGCAGGATGTTGCTTCCATGTTTGTGGTTGCCCTCGTCGTTGGAGCTTTTGCTTCTCTCCCTACATGTACGCATACCTCTGTATGTTTTTATTTTTTTTATCTGCTTTTCATGCAAGTTCATACTCGTATGATAAGGCCTTTCATATATTGAGTAAACTCCATTATTACATGGGTCTCTCTTTTTTTCTCTCTTGTACCGCTAACTTGGAAAAGATTTCAAAATCATCCGTCGTGGGTCTCTTTATTTCTTCGGCTTTCACTAGAGTTTTCTGTATGCACAATTTCTCGATGTTTTGCTGTACAAATCATAAGAAGTGGAAAAAATGAGGGCTAATTAGGCTCAAAAGTAATAAATAAAGTGCTAAACGGGGTGGCCTACTTTTTTCCAGACCACTTATGTGTTTAGAGTTGAAACTTTTCTCCCTTTTTTTTTATCAAAGAACCGATTAATTTTTCTTCGTGTTATTCTATTGATTAAATCTGTTTTACTACACAACTTCATAATTGCTTACTTCCCCTCTTCTTAATTCATGAATTTGTGATAAATAAAGATCTATCTTGAGTATAATGTGGCAAATTCTCTAAAACGAGGTGCTTTTATGGGAAACACCTAAAGGATACAAAGTGGATTTTTCTATAGTTTTGTAATGAAGAATTGATCAACTTATTTTATTGTTATTTTGTTGATAGAATTTGTAATGCATTGCACAAGATTTGGTACTCCCTCTCCGATCCAAATTAATGGTCTCGAATTTGCCTAGATTCGAATGTATCAAGCATTAAAGCATGACTACATTTTCTATATCTAGACAAATAGAAGACCATTAATTTGGATCAGAGAAGGAGTAAGTGAATTTGAAGAATAGTTAAGAGTGAGTTTTGCAACAAGTCCATCCGTGGTGTGGGATTCTTTTCTTCGGAGCCTAGTGGTTATAAATTTGTACGGCGTGGGTGTTTGTCCGTTTCTGCGGACTTGTACATGACTCTTCTCTTTTTATCGATACATCGAAACACAAGGCTTTTATGTTTTTGCGAGAAAATAAATAACAGAATAGCATCGGCTCTAGTAGGAATAAATAAAGGACGTAGAGAAGAGATAGAGGGGATAGACGTTGCTCCAGAATTTTAGTACTGAGCCAAAATCCAAATCGTTGCAATCGGTGGCGGACAAGCATCGTCGGTGCCTAGGGACAAATCCAAGTCATTCACAAGTCACAACATCGTAGGACAGCTGACGAATACTGACACTCCATTCCATATGCAGACGTGCAGTCGATCGGTGTGTGCTACGGCGTGATCGGCAACAACCTCCCGTCCCGTAGCGAAGTGGTGCAGCTGTACCGGTCCAAGGGCATCACCGACATGCGCATCTACTTCGCCGACGGGCAGGCGCTGTCCGCGCTGCGCAACTCGGGCATCGGCCTCGTCATGGACATCGGCAACGACCAGCTCGGCAAGATCGCCGGCAGCGCCTCCAACGCCGCCGCCTGGGTGCGGGACAACGTGCAGCGTTACCAGGGCCTGAAGATCAAGTACATCGTGGCGGGCAACGAGATCCAGGGCGGCGACACGGGGCGCATCGTCCCGGCCATCCGGAACCTGAACGCGGCGCTGTCCGCGGCGGGCCTCGGCGGCATCAAGGTGTCGACGGCGATCCGGTTCGACGCGGTGGCGAGCTCCTTCCCGCCCTCGGCCGGCGTGTTCGCGCAGTCCTACATGACGGACGTGGCGCGGCTGCTGGCCAGCACGGGCGCGCCGCTGCTGGCCAACATCTACCCCTACTTCTCGTACCGCGACAACCCGCGGGACATCCAGCTGAACTACGCGACGTTCCGGCCGGGCACCACGGTGCGGGACAGCAAGAGCGGGCTGACCTACACGAACCTGTTCGACGCGATGGTGGACGCGGTGCACGCGGCGCTGGAGAAGGCGGGGGCGCCGGGCGTGAAGGTGGTGGTGTCGGAGAGCGGGTGGCCCAAGACGGGCGGGACCGGCGCGAGCACGGACAACGCGAGGGCGTACAACCAGGGGCTGATCGACCACGTCGGCGGGGGCACCCCCAAGAAGCGCGGCGCGCTGGAGACGTACGTGTTCGCCATGTTCGACGAGAACCAGAAGACGGGGGCTGGGACGGAGAAGCACTTCGGGCTGTTCAACCCGGACAAGTCGCCGGCGTACCCCATCCGCTTCTGATATCATCATCATCGTAGACTAGCAGGTGTATTGTCGTCCAAATAAGCTGCACGTATCGTAATGCGGCAGTATTGAAGTGTGGCCGGATACCTACATCGTCATGAATAAAAGACAAGTCACTAAAGCGGCTATGTGATCCAGATGAGTATGCCGACGCGTATGTCATCATCATCCAATGTTTACGCTTCTCTCTACTAGCACGGCTCGGTCTTGACCGTTGTAGACGCGACAAGCAAATAATGCAAAACGAAAGTAAAACCATAGTAGTAGACACAGGATTTAATACACAGATAAATAGAGAGAAAAACCACGGTGTTAGACAGCGAAACTTTACTGTATGAGAAATGTTTACATAACACCAAAATTATCTCAGTCGACGATTTACAAAAGGTTTATATGATAAAACCATCTCAGCCCCGCGAGTCAGATGTTAGTCTTTTTAATAAATTTAGGTCATACTTCAACACTGATAACTAGTCAATTAGGCCGGCTAGACGGCCACTCAATAATCGCTCGTTCCATCGGGTCAAAGGACTTGCGAGTCTACATGACTGTGTTCCTTGATTTCGCACCTAGTCATGGTCCACGCCTCGCAAAACAGGACGGGAATGCGCTGTCTGCCGTGGCCTGCGTTGCCACGAGACCGTGTACAAAGCGAGGACGGGGGTGGGTTCAGAGTGGCCCAAATAGGTCCGGCTGGGCATGCTAAACATGCACAAGATGGGCCTTACCAATTCGCAAGAAAAAGACCTTGCCATGGAGTGAAAAGGTACCTGAAGTTTCGTCATGACTAGATAGTGCTACAAAGGGACCTTGTATTGCAATAGAACCTTTTTGCGGTAGTCTTCAGTTGGAGCATTGTTCTATAAATCAACCAATATCAGCATGTATTAGGAGCAACAACGATACTAAAACTGTACGCACCACATTGGCATTATGAGCAATCATAGGTAATTACCTTGATTGTAATCTCGGGAGCAATGAGTTATGCAATACATGTTCCAACCTATGGTAAATCGCAACATCATATGTGTTCGATAGAATACATCATGTTTAAAGAGTTGAGAAAAAGACATATATAGAAGTTTTGACTAACCTGCCAGCACTGAGGAACAAATAAGTTTGCTATGCTAGGATTCCACCAACGACCTCCAGCGAAGATTATAGACTTGCAGGGAACACGATTTTTTTCCCACCAATCCATACACACTGTCAATGAATACAGAAGGCGGCAAACTGGAAGACAACAATACTAAATAACATCATAAGGACATCATCAGCGTGCGCGAGGGGCGAGAGGACGCATATATGTACTCCCTCCATTTCAAAATATAAGATATGTTAGGTTTGTGAAGATGTATCTAGACTAGTTTTAGTACTAAAATATCTTATATTTTAAACGGCGGGAGTAGATATCTATTTCTTACCTTCTTGGACAATGCCCAGATAGCAAGGACATCAACTGTGGCCATGAACAGTGTGACGGCATGGTCATCGTCGATGGCGCTTTGTCTATACCGATGTGAGGCCGTCGCATGGTCTCCAAGCTCCCCTCCACGTGATCCCTCATCGTCATGTCAAGGAAAGGGAGGGAGGGGAGGACCTGGCCGTGTCAGTGGCTACATGAAGGCATCTCAGTTCCTCCTCCGCACGAGCTTTTCAACGCTTCCTTGTTGGGGGCAAGAAGGCCACAACCCCCGACAGCTTGCGGTGCACCTTGAGGATAGTTTCAATCAACAGATATGCAGCGGAAATAAAACAATGAGCACATGCACAGGTGACACAAGGATTTACGTGGAAAAACCTTCTCAAGTGAGAAGGAAAAAACCACGGGTGCGGACCAACCGGTCCACCGAGCTTCAATATGAGGAACCTGGATACAGAGTCTTCTCTAAAACATCTAGAGATATAAAACACACTCAGCACGTTGTCCACCGGCAACAACAGTAACAACCACTTGAGAGAAAGATTACAGCAAAGCATAGCATCTCAGTTTCTGTCCCCTTCGGTAATCAGCAAACTGCTCTTAAACTGCCGATCCAAACAGCACCAAACTTGGTAGACAAGCTAACATACGAGTACCCAACATACATGCCAAATTTCAGGCCAATCGGACATCGTTTGCCTGTCCAAACTGTTCGTCTATCAAAACTTCTCTATGTTGAAACTACAGTAGTCCGAACTGACTAAACCGCTTCCAAATCTGAAGCTAGACTAACCCAAATCTCAAACCAGCTAACCAGATTGAAGTACTCAAATCAAGGAACAAGCTCACCAAGTTTGGAGCCAATCCAAGCACGTTTGAGCCTCCAAACACCAGCTTGAAGACAGACCGGTCAGATCTCAGAAATCTGGACAAAAATCACCTCTCCTTCTTCTTCCTCTCTTCTCACTAGGTTATTCTGTTCTTGTGTGTTCTCTTACCCTCTCTCTTTCTCAGCTCACACACACTCTCACAGCGTGTCTCACACACAGCTAGGGTTTTCTTTTCTACTCCTCCCCCAAGGAGCACCTCATCCGTTGGATACGAACGTCGATCAACGGTTGAAAAATATTGGACTTTCACATGCTGATGTTGGGATGCCAACACACCTCCATGTGGAGGAACATGGCCCAACAAACTCCCCCTCCTGACATCATGGAGGGTCTCACTGCCAATCGGCAGTCATGCCAGCCGAGCGACGATATACCTCGACTTTTCCTCTTGTCACCACCTTGGTCAACATATCAGCCCCATTGTCATCTGTGTGCACCTTCTCAATTTGCATTTTCTTGGAATTCAGCACATCTCGAATCCAATGATAGCATACATCAATATGCTTCGACCTCGAATGAAAACTTGCATTCTTACTCAGGTAAATGGCACTTTGGTTATCACAAAACAACACATACTTGTCTTGCTCAAAACCAAGCTCATAGGCCAATCGTTTCAGCCACAATAGCTCCTTGCTCTCCTTAGTTACTGCGATGAACTCGGCCTCAGTTGTGTTCAACGCCACACACTTATGCAACCTGCTTTGCCATGCCAGTGCTCCTCCTGAATGGGTAATCAAATAACCTGAAGTAGACTTCCTTCCATCAACATCTCCAGCCAAGTCTGAATCTGAATATGCAATCAGCTTGGGATCACTACCACCAAAGCAAAGCTTCATATTAGTGCTTCCCCGGAGATACCTGAAAATCCACTTTACGACTTCCCAATGTGGTCTTCCTGGATTGGACATAAATCTGCTCACAATACTAACCGCTTGAGCAATGTCAGGCCGTGTGCACACCATAGCATACATCAAACTCCCAACAGCTGAAGCATAAGGAACATTTGTCATTTCCTTTTCCATCTCTTCAATGGAGGGACATTGCTTTTTACTCAACTTGAAATGAGCTAGGAGTGAACAACTCACTTCCCTTGCCTTGTCCATCTTGAACTTGCGAAGTACCTTCTCAATATATTTCTCTTGAGACAAGTACAACTTGTTGGATTTTCTCTCTCTCAATTCTCATACCGAGAATACACTTTGCTGGACCCAAGTCTTTCATGGCAAAACTTTTTCTCGACTCTTTCTTTAGCCTAGCAATCCTAGAGACATTCTTGCCAACAATCAAGATATCATCAACATAGAGTAATAACATGATAAAATCATCACCTGAGAACCTCTGAATAAACACACAATGGTCTGAGCTACACCCCTTGTAGCCTTGCTCCCCCATGACAGATTCAAACTTCATATACCATTGTCTCAGTGCTTGTTTCAGGCCATAGAGACTCTTCTTCAATTTGCACACATAGTCTTCTTTGCCTTTAACAAGAAACCCCTCAGGATGCTCCATGTAGATTTCTTCCTCCAACTTTCCATGAAGGAAAGTTGTCTTCACATCCATTTGCTCAACCTCCAAGTTGAGAATTGTTGTCATGCCAAGGATCGTTCGGATTGATGTCATCTTCACCACCGGAGAAAATATTTCATCAAAGTTAATACCTTTTATTTGGCTGAATCCTTTTACAACTAGCCTGACCTTGTACCTTGGATGTGACGTCTGCTCTTCTTGCTTGATTTTGTAGACCCACTTGTTCTTTAGAACTTTCTTGCCCTTGGGAAACTTCACCAGCTCATAAGTATGATTCTTATGCAAGGAATCCATCTCTTCTTGCATAGAATTATTCCACTCCTTTTTGTTCCCATCTTTCATTGCCTCATGAAAGCACTAAAGTTCTGAACCATCAGACAATAACACCATATATTGGTCTGAGTCATACCTAGTGGAAGGAATACGGCCTCAGCTGGACCGTCTGAGTGGAGAAGCTGGTGGACTATCTGGTTCAGGTGCTTGCTGATCATGATCATCTACTTCAGCATCATACTCTTGCTGCTAGGGAGCATCCTCACTTGTACCACTATGTGCATCATCTTGCATATCTTCTGCATCATCATTTTTTAGCCTCTTGTTGAGCTGAATCTGCAGGAACTAGGCCAGAATCAGATCTGTGTTGCTTCTGATTTTGAGGAGAAACATGTACTGGAACTTGCTCCAGAACTTGCACCTTTGTCTTCACAGTATCCTCAATTGTTTGGTCTTCAACAACCACAACATCACGGCTTCTCACAACCTTTCTTGCTATTGGATCATACAACTTATAGCCGAACTGATCACCTCCATAGCCAAGAAATATACATTGTCGTGTCTTTGAATCAAGCTTTGACCTTTCATCTTGAGAGATATGAACAAAGGCCTTGCACCCAAAAACCGTCAGGTGCTCATACGAGACGTCCTTGTCATAAAAGACCATGTTTGAAACATCTCCCTGCAATGGATAACTTGGTGAGAGATTAATAAGATAAAATGCAGTTGACAAAGCCTCACCCGAATAATGATTAGGCAACTTTGCACTCGATAGAAAGCATCTAACTCCCTCAATAATTGTCCTGTTCATCCTCTCAGCAAGACCATTCAGCTGTGGTGTCTTTGGAGGAGTAAATTGGTGCCTAATTCCTGCTCCTTGCAATAGGCATCAAATGGGCCAATATACTCTCCCCCATCATCAACGCAAATGCACTTGATCTTCTTCTCAGTTTCTCTCTCAACTGAGAGTTGGAATTGCTTGAATACACTTAGTACTTGATGTTTGTTCTTCAAAACATAGACCCAAACCTTTCTAGAACAGTCATCAATAAATGTGACAAAGTACTTTGCTCCACCCGTAGACCTCACCGACATTTTGTAAACATCGGAATGTATCAAGTCCAACACCTCGGGCTTCTTGTGAGGAGGTTGACTCTTGAACGCAACTCTGTGTTGCTTCCCCGCTAGACAATCTAAACATTTCTTGATGTAAACACCTTTCAAACCTTTCAACAGATTTTTCTTCACTAGAACCGTCATCCCCTTCTGACTCATATGCACAAGTCTCTTGTGCCATAAGGCACACACATCCTATTTCTGCAATGCATTGACACAAGCAGCATAAAGCTTAGCATGAACATGATACAAAATTGAAACCATGTTACCTTTTGCAACAACCAGGTTCCCTTTGGTGAGCTTGTACTGTGCATTTCCAAATCTGCTCAAGTACCCATCTCCATCAAGCAATCCAACTGAGATAATATTGATCCGAAGGGCCTCAACATGTCTCACCGACTTGAGGACTAGTGTCGTACCATTTTCAGTCCTCTCCTCCATGGTGGAAACACTGCTTCCATCATGTTCTCCATGCATGATAAACATGATCTCCTCTACCGCAGCAATCCGGCCTCCCTCACTATCACTATCACTGTCGACCTGTTTCTAAACTTTCTTCCTTTACTTTTTGTCTTTATTCCATTGTTCACAATGCCACTTGATGTGGCCCTTCTCATGACAGTGATGGCATATAATACCAGCATACTTGTCTTTGCCTCTTGATTTGCTTCTACTTTTTTCCTCCCATACTCTGACCTTTGCTCTTGCTTCTCCCCCGTGACTCGGTCACTAACATTTCAGAATGTGAGGAAGTGATGTCTACGCACTTATATCCTTGTAGACAGTTGTTGGGCCTCCAAGTGCAGAGGTTTGTAGAACAGTAGCAAGTTTCCCTTAAGTGGATTGCCCAAGGTTTATCGAACTCAGGGAGGAAGTGGTCAAAGGTATTCCCTCTCAAGCAACCCTGCAATCAAGATACAAGAAGTATCTTGTGTCCCCAACACACCCAATATAGGTGCACTAGTTCGGCGAAGAGATAGTGAAATACAAGTGGTAACGGTGCCAAAAAAGAGCTTGACGGTGAGGTAAAGACTAAAGGCAACAATAAGGAAGCAAGCAAACATGCAACAGATCTAGTAGAAAATGGTGTTTCAATGTTTAGAAATAAGGCCTAGTGATCATACTTTCACTAGTGAACACTCTCTCATATAAATATCCTCTCTTCATGATACTACTCTTAACTACTCTCCGGTTGGACACTCTAATCCATGGTAGGGCCTTCCCCAATCTAGATAACCCCACACTGTCACCTTGAGTGCTAGATGGTTCCAACAAACACCACAATTTTATAGACACATCCAACTCCAAATATAACTCATAAAAAATATTCAATCTAGCCAAAGTTCCACACACGGTATGCATGCTGTCACTTTCACACACGTGGGGAAAAACATAGATCTATTAAAGCACAAAGAGTATTTATGTAGACTCAAACCTAAGTGCCACCATGGCGTGCACGCTGTTACTTTCACACACATGGGGAGAGCAGAGATCTAATGAAGCACCTGAGTATCAAGGTAGATCTACTTGATTACAAAGATCATGACCACAACATGATCATGCATAGAGAGAGATGAACACATAGCTACCGATAGAGCCCTTAGCCTCGAGGAAGAACTACTTCCTCCTCATCATGGGAATCAGCAACAGTAAGGGAGATGGTGGTGGAGATCGATGGAGATGGCACTGGGGGCACTTCCCTGTCCCGGCAGGGTGCCGAAATAGAGACTTTCTATCCCCCGAATCTCCCCTTCGGTGGCGGCGGCGCTGTGGAGATTTTTGTGGATTTCTTCTGGATGCCCTAGGGTTTTTGGGTCAGAGGCTTCTTATAGGCGCAGGAATCAAGGTTGGTCAGGGTCTAGGGGGCTGTAACACCCTCAGAATCGGACCTATGCAAGTTTTAGCGAAACCCGCCAAACCCGCATAGAAACGATTCAAAGGTGCCCACCAGGCACTTTTGTGCGGTGGAAAAGCGGTAATAACATTACACAACAGTCCTCGATGGGACCCACAGAACAGATATATATACAACACGACTCCATGAGTCAAGAATACAGATATACGGTACAAAGATCCAAATCACCTTGAAAAGATGGAGCGTCCGACTACGGACAAGATGCAAATGGGGCTAAGAGCCCTGAAGAATAACCAATGGCGTCCATAACCCTGCCCAGGCCAAGCCGGAAGGGTAACCCTGCTAACGACGTCGATCTCAAAACCTGCTTAAACAAAAGGGGTGCCGACAAAGGGCAAAGGAAAAAGAGGAGCGTCAGTACTGAGGCCAGTACACGGCGAGGCTAGAATTCGGCGGTCCTCGCCTACATAGGTATGGTGGACTGAAGCGGCAGCATGCACTAAACAACCTATAGAGACTCGATACAACTGGCGGCTATCAGAGAGGGGTAAGAAAGACCTATTCGGAACCAACCTGATGCTACCATCAAACAAACCCATCCTGGTGTTTCCCCCTCAAGACCAATCGAGGAAGTCAACCGAGGAACTCACAAAGTTGGCAGTTTTAGTTATTCAGTTATCGTTGCAACAATTACTATTCAGGTTTAGATAATCATCCTGATAAAATAAGCAGTGGGCACTTTTAGTTAACCATTCCATTGTAGTTGCAACACTTACTAATCAGATACAATTAGCATGAGATAACCCCTAAACCCAGCAATTGTTGGTACTTTTATTTAGCCATTCCGTTGTAGTTGCAATACTTACTAGTCAGGTACAATGGTCGCAAGCGACACTCCAAACAAGCAATTGTGGGCAGTATTATTTAGCCATTCCATTATAGTGAAGCTGATTACTAGTCATTATAAAGTCAAATTTATAGCACTACTTTAGTTATAGTTGTCTATGATCGATATACTGTGCTCCAAGTCGTCCATAACCGCGGACACGGCTTTCAGAAAGTTTTACCCGGCCGGGGTGCACCAATAGCAACACACGCTCGATCAACCTCGGAAAAACCAAATCAAAACCCAACGAGGCCTTCACGACAAAGCAATCACAGGATTCAGAAATATTTCAGGGGGCCACCCCATTGAGTAGACCCGCAACGAAGCTAGCTGACTCTGAGACGGACTCAAGGTTTGCGTCAATGGCTGTAAACGACTGGGAACCCGAAAACTCGGGCTTGTCGATACCGCGAAAACACTCCTCTTTCCTAAACAGTACAGTGTGCTATCCATCGCACAATTTAAATACAGTAGTAGCATGGCATAAGTACAGGATAATAAATAAAACCTCAAACTAGTTTGTGGCCCCAAGAAATAAGAATGAATCAAGCTCTGGCTCAGGGGGGTCCCATAATCCTCCCGGATGTGGATAGCGCGATAAATCAAGGAACATGTATCAAGTACTCGGGGTCCTACGGGACACAAGTGGGCGGTCGGAAACCAAATGTTATCTATCACCCACCGATGCCTCTGCTTACTTACTTCAATTTTAGTTGTTAAACATGAATTAAAGTGAACGATAAATAAAACCATGATCATTTCCAACATTCAACATACGGCAATACTCCAACAACTGTGGCGCTTGAAGACACGCAACAGCACTTGAGCAAGCGACTACGACGTGCAAGTCCAACTATCTACCAAACAACAGGTAATAGGTTGTGTCCAAGGCAGTATAAGGATGCGAGGGATATCACGGGTACGAAACTAGAGCATCGCATACGTATAGCAATAGATCAATAGGAGGGAAATAAATACTATAAAAGTAAGATAGGTAGAAAGGGGGAGGTGCTCGCCTAAAAACATTGCCGAAGGTTCATCCGAAGATCGGGGCGAAGCTCACATCAACTCAACGGCCTTATCCGCGAAGAAGCAAAACACTAGAATAAACACCGGATGCAATATTTAATACTACGGCAAAAGATCGGGCATGATGCATGTATGATGTATGACATGGCAAAGGTGCGATGCAATTAGGTCATATTAAGCGGAACCGGGGTCCCGACAATCAATTAAATAGTTCAAGTTATTTAGATACCCCGCAAATTAAATGCTGTTTGAACATGGCAAAATATAGCACCGGTTCGCTACACCAATTTAAATGAGGCCAATATGAGACTAGATTTGCCCGCATATGGGCCCCATATTTAATTATGAGGTGAATCGGCATAAGGCCCCCAAACCACAGACAAGTATGCATGCATGATCAATTAATATCGACGATTTATATTTCATTTTATAAAATAGGGCTCGGAAGGGAATCACATTAGGGTTCGGCGATCTTGGGTTCCGGGGTTCGGGGTCGGGGTCCGGATCTGGGGTTCGGGGTTCGATGGGCTCGGTCTCGGATAACGGAGGTAGGTCTTGTCACATCCGGGAAGCAGGACTTGGTTCGGTGCCGGGGCGCATCGGATTCTTCCGGGTCGGTGTCGTTCTTGTCGTTGCGAGAACTTGTCGGGTCCTCGAATCAGATCGGTCTTGGCGTTCGGGGTGAAGATCTTGGCGTCCTCGAGGGAGTACTTGGTGTACCCGTGTCGTGGTTCTTGTCGGGGTTCTCGGCTTCGGGCGCCGGGAGTCTTGGCGTACCATGAAGGAGAACATGGAGTGCCGAGGGTTCGGTTTCGCCGAGGTCGGTCGTCGGGATCAGGGTCTTGTCGCCTTTGAACCCGGGGACTTGGCGTTCACGGTCTTCGGCTCCATGTGGTAGGTCCTGGCGCTCTAGATCGGTCTTCAGGGTCTCGGCCATCGGATCCTTGAAGGAGGCCATGGCGTCCGTGAGGCGATCTTGGCGTTCACCGAGAGGGATTCGACAGGGTTCGGGTCTTCGGACGCCGCGAGGAAGATCTTGAGGTTTCGGCGGGTTCGTTGTCGGATCGGTCTTCGGAGGCTCGGGATCTCGACACCTTTGGGTCGGGGACGGTGGTCTTGGGGTTCGCGACTCCACTTTCGATGACGATCTTGCTTTGATTGTTGGGGCCTTCGGAAGATCTTGTCGTAGGGGAACTTGGAGTCACATGGGTCCTCGACTCCTGACTTGGGAAGCATCATTACTAGGAGCGAGACAGTGACACGAATCAACGCCATGAGGCAACATGGTATCCCAGAGATCTCGATGTGGCCCAAGGGAACAACAACCGTCTGAGGGAACCTCACAACAAACAAGGCAGAGCCTGACGTGGACCCGACGTGGTCGCGCAGGACGAGGCCGGCGGCCGGCGCTGGGCGGCGGGCGGCGGCGCTCCGGGGATTGCTGGAGGCGAGGAAGACGAACGGGGTGGGGTGGTCCGTGGAGGAAGATGACTGGCGGAGGCGACTCGAGGCCAATGGCGTCGAGAGGGCGGGCGTGGCGGCGAGAGCTCGTCGGTCGGTGGCGAGAGGCGGCGGCGAACGGCGGGCTGGGCGCTAGAGGCCGAGGGCGGTGGTGGTCGGCTGAGATGGGCGAGGAGGCGGGCTGGCCGGACGAGGCCATTGGAGGAGGTCGCCGGAGAGGAGAAAGGCGGGGAAGGCGGATGGCGGTGGAGGAGCGCTCGGGCCGTGGCCGAGGCGGAAGAGGAGGCGCAGACGGACGGGGGCGGCGGCAGCGAGAGGAGGCGAAGGGTGGTGCCGAAGGCGGCGGCGGGACCCAGGCGGCGGGTGCGATGGCGGGAGGAGGCGGGGCGGGGTCCCGGCGGAGGTGGGAAGCTCGAGGGCGCCCGGGCGCGAGCGAGGAGGAAGGGGCAGGGGTCGGAGGTCTGGTCTAGGTGGGGCCACGTGGGACCAGGCGGGGCCGGGGCGTGGGGATCTGGTGCGGCAGGTGGGGGGTTGGACCGGGTCCGGTGGTCTTGAGTCCACGCGGGTGGGGCCAGTGGCAGGAGAGGCGTGGGGTGGTCTTGAGAGTGGCTGGCTCGGTGGGGAGGTTGAGTGGGTGGTGGGGTGAGTGGGACCCAGGAAGAGTGGGCCAGGGGTGTAAGTGAGGGAGAGAGAGAGTGGGTAGGATGGGCTAGGGTGAGAGAAGGAGAGAGGGTGGGGCTGGTGGATTGATGATGTGGCGGGGTGGGTAGGAAGTTGGGGGAGGGGTGAGGTGGCGAGCTGTGAGAGGTGGGTAGGATAGATTCGGGTGGGAATAGGATTTAGAGGGGGCTGATTTAGATGGACCGTTTTTATTCCGGGGGTGGTCGACTGTGTCGAATCGGCCCGTTCGACTGCCCCACTAAAAATAATTGAATGTTTTATTTATTTCAAACAGACTTTTGCAAACCGATAGCAAACAAAACAAAATAATCCGGTGACCCGGGGTTTGCGTTTGAATAAAGACGGGGCGTTTAGAAAACACAAACAGGTTTTTCCGCAAATAGTTTTATGCAAGCAAATGCAAGATGATGACGATGCTCAAATGCAATGTGGCATGATGACATGAGCATGCGGTCATGATGATGCAATGCACAAAATCAACGCGATTTTCTAGTAGTGGTTTCGCGGGATGCCACAGGGGCCCACACCCCCTGTGGGAGCCTCCAGGGCTTGCCCACACCTAGGGGGTGCGGCCACCCTATGGCCCCCCTCCGGCTCTGCTTCGTGGTTCCGTGTTGCTCCGGAAAAATAATGATTTTGGCTCTTGTCCCGTCCAATTCCGAGAATATTGATTTTCTGCCTTTCTGGAACCAAAAACAGAAGAAATCAGGCAACTGGCACTGTGGCAACTTGTTAATAGGTTAGTTTCAGAAAAGATATAAAAACACCTCAAAGTATAGACAAAGCAAAGCAAAGTAGATACAAAATAAGCATGGAGCATGGAAAATTATAGATACGTTTCCGACGTATCAGGAAGAACTGTCCTTATCAGCAATTTTTCTGGGCTCTTCATTTAGTACCTTGGTCTTCATAAGGTTCAAAGTGACTAGTCCATTAGGTGCTGAATTACACACGGTGACCTTAAAGGTCTTCCAAGTGTACGGTAATGAGCCAAGTAGCATCAAATGTGATTCCCATTAAAGATAGTTGATTTATAATGTCCTGAAATTCATTTACATGATTTGCAATTGGAGTGCCCTCCTTGTACCTCAAACACATCAATTTCTTGATCAAGAACATCTTGTTGGTACCTTCTTTGCGGGCATACAACTCCTCCAATTTCTTCCATAAGGTACGTGCATGTGACTCATCAATGATATGGTTCAAAATATTATCATCCACCCACTGTCGGATGAACCCAGAAGCTTGGAGATGAAGTACCCCCCAATGATCTTTTTTAATATCACTAGGCATCTCAGTGGAGAACACTGGCTTCCAGTAATCCTTCACATATAACAAGTCCTTCATCTTGCTCTTCCATGCTTGATAACTTGTACCATTCAAATAAATCATTCTGTTGGTATTCACTTCCATCCTTTACCACAAGCAAATGCACTCAGCCCAAAACAAACCTGGCTCTAAACTGACCACGAACTGAAGCTCAACTCTGATACCACTTTATTGGGGGGGGGGGGAAGAAGGCCACGACCCTCGACAACTTGCGGTGAACCTCGAGGATAGTTTCAATCAACAGATATGTAGCGGAAATAAAACAACGAGCACATGCACATGTGACACAAGGATTTACGTGGAAAACCTTCTCAAGGTGAGAAGGAAAAAACCACGGGTATGGACCAACCGGTCCACCGAGCTTCACTATGAGCAACCTGGATACAAAGTCTTCTATAGAACATCTAGAGATGTACAACACACTCAACATGTTTCCCACCGGCAACAACAACAACCACTCGAGAGAAAGATTACAGCAAAGCAGAGTATCTCAGTTTCTTTCCCCTTCGGTAATCAGCAAACTGCTCTTAAAACGCAGATCCAAACAGCACCAAACTTGGTAGACAAGCTGACACACGAGTACCCAACATACATGCCAAATTTCAGGCCAATCGGACACCGTTTGCCTTCCCAAATTGTTTGTCTACCAAAAATTCTCTGTGCTGAAACTGCAGCAGTCCGAACTAACTAAACCGCTTCCAAATCTGAAGCTACACTGACCCAAATCTCAAACCAGCTAACCAGATCGAAGTACTCAAAGCAAGGAACAAGCTCACCAAGTTTGGAGCCAATCCAAGCACGTTTGAGCCTCCAAACACCAGCTTGAAGACAGATCGGTCAGATCTTAGAAATCTGGACAGAAATCACCTCTCCTTCTTCCTCTCTTCTCACTAGGTTGTTTTGTTCTTGTGTGTACTCTTACCGTCTCTCTTGCTCAGCTCACACACACTCTCACAGCGTGTCTCACACACAGCCACCAAGGATGTCTAGGGTTTTTTTTTCACTCCTCTCCCAAGGAGCACCTCAGCCGTTGGATACGAACGTCGATCAATGGTTGAAACGTGTTTGACTTTCACGGGCTGATGTTGGGCTGCCAACACACCTCCATGTGAAGGGACATGGCCCAACATTCAACTCGTGCTCTCTTTGGGGGAGGTTTAGCTGATGGAAGCATAGGGCTTGCAGTGCGTGAGGTAGAGGGGGAGCAGAGGCGGAGAGGATAATGTGTAGAAAGATAGCCGATGATGCAAAGAGTGGTTGGCGAGGGCTAAGGCGATCCCATGATTGTTGGTTACCTAATAATTGTGGTGATCTTGGATGCCAGGTTTCCATGTTTTTTCTTTAACATTCGTGATTGTGGCGATCCCATGATTGTTGGTACTTTTTTTTTGACGTGGAACTCCCTGATTCCATTAACTCGGCGCATCGAACTCGCTGGCCACCAACACCCTTACATCATCTGGTACATTCTCCGGCCAGAGTAGCCGAGCCACATTTTGCCTAGCTCCCAATGCAGCAAGTTCATGGGCTACCTTATTACAAGCTCTAGGCACATGTGCCACTTCACAAGAAATAAAATTTAGCCTAATGAAGGTTCTCATATCTCGGTACAGAATACCTTCCGGAGCCAGGTTGTAATCTGGGCTTTGCAAAGCACGAGCTAGAATCAGTGAATCCGTCTCCAGCTGCACCTTCCCCATCCCCCATGTTGATATCGCATGCAACGCTTCACAGCAAGCCATAGCTTCCGTTTGTGTCGCATTAGCAGCATGGTGAATTCTCCCGGCGCCAGATCCACGAGCTTCCCCCCCAGCAATCTCTTGCCACAAAGCCCCATCCTCCCTGGCGTGTATCATACTAGAAAGCGCCGTCAGTATTGATCTTAATCAATTCATCCACCGGCCTCTGCCAACGCTGATCCGCAACAGCTGAGCTACTCGAACCTTTAGCGCTGCAATTTAGCAAGCATTATCTCGCCCAAAACTTGGATTGTCTCAGGACTACCGCGGTAGACATCTTCTGGCCTTCCTTATTCTTTTTGTTTCATTGCAGCCACCATTGCCAAAGCATGCAGAGAATAAGAACTCGTTTCTCATCCGCTAGTTTCAGGATCTCATGTATTACAGCTGGGACTGAGTCGTATGCGCTCATACTCCAGCGGAGCTCCTCCATTCCCACGCTTCTCCATAGCTCCTTCATATCTTTGCATTTGAGGATAAATGGGACCCGTATTCATCAATCCTGCCGCAACAGACGCAGAGTGGGTCGCATGCCATCCCCCTTCTTTTCACCCCCGTCATCAGCGGAAGGCTGTTATGAGCAAGCCGCCATACGAACTGCTTGATCTTAGGAACATAAGGTAGTTGCCAGATTTTCCTCCACTGTTCCTTCTCCTCATTACTATTCGAAGATGAATTTGTATCCCTATCCCGGATCTGAATATACACTTTATATGCTGATTTAACCGAGAAAACGCCCTTGCTGTCAAAGTGCCATGCTGGGAAGTCTTCAAATTCATCCCTAATTGGTGTGGACAGAATAATACGTGCATCCATTTCCCAAAAGGTGTCATGCACAAGGTGTTCATCCCACTGACCAGTATAAGGATCGATGAGTTCTCTGACCCTAGTCAGAATGCACGGGCCTCTCGGAGTGACTGGAATACGGCAACCCTCCCTAGAGAGCCACGGCTTTGACCAGATATTGATGCTTGTACCATCACCCACTCTCCAAATCAACCCTTCCTTCAACAGCTGGATACCCTTCAGTATACTTCTCCAAGTGTATGAAATCCCCTCACTAGGTACAGCGTCCAGTACAGAGGTATTTGGGAAGTATCTAGCCTTCATCACACGAGCACACAATGATTCTGGATTAGTGAGCATTCTCCACCCTTGTCTCGCTAGCATGGCCATATTAAAACCATACAGGTCCCGAAATCCGAGCCCCCCTTCACTCTTCGGTTTAGTGAGAACTTCCCAGCTTAGCCAATGTACTTTATTCTCTTTATCTTGCTGTGACCACCAGAAACGGCAAATCATCATGCTCATCTCCTCACACAAGGATTTTGTTAGGTCAAAGCATGACATAGCAAAAGTTGGAATTGCCTGTGCACAAGCCTTTATAAGAATGTCCTTTCCCATCTTAGATAGTAACTTCTCCTTCCATCCTTGAATCAGCTTCCAAATCCTATCCTTTAGATATACAAACATCTTCTTCCTTGATCTACCCACATAAACAGGCAGACCCAAATACTTCTCCGTTCTTGCCTCAGCTTTAATCTTCAATTCCTCCAGCACTTGGTTGCGTTGAGCCTCTTTCGTGTTATCACTAAACATCACAGCGGACTTATCGAAATTAATTGTTTGTCCCGAGCACACCTCATAAAGTTGTATAATTTGTTGCAGGGATTTGGCACTCTCGCTAGTAGCTTTCATAAGCACCAAAGAATCGTCTACAAACAGCAAATGGTTAGAACTCGGGGCATTGTTACAAATTTGAATGCCCTCTAACTTCCCTTCCAGCTCTGCCTTATTCAACGAAGAGGAGAACGCCTCAGCACATATAAGGAAGAGGTACGGCGACATGGGGTCGCCTTGCCTCAACCCTCTCTCTGGTACAAACACCTCTGAAAGGACCCCATTGATCCGCACCTGATAGCTGACCGAGGTCACACATAACATCACCCGGTTGATCCATCTTTCATCAAACCCAAGTTTCCTCATCATCCTCTCCAAAAAATGCCATTCCACGCGATCATAAGCCTTGCTCATATCCAGCTTGACAGCAGCAAACCCCTCATTCCCACTCTTCTTAGTCTTCATGTAGTGAGTACATTCATATGCTAAGAGGATATTATCCGTAAACAACCGACCAGGAACAAATGCACTCTGGTTCGGCGAAATGATCTCGTCCAAGATTAATTTGAGTCTGCCAGCCAACATCTTGGAAATGAGTTTATACACCACATTGCAGAGGCTAATCGGCCGGAGATCCTTCATGCTTTCTGGTTTTTGCACTTTTGGGATCAGCACAGTACAAGTGTCATTCCAGTCCGATGGCATAGGTCCTCCGTTCGACACGTTCAGCACCTCTTCAGTCACTTTCTCCCCCACCACATCCCAGAATTTTTTATAGAAGAGAGCATGCATACCATCAAGCCCCGGAGCTTTCATATCCCCAATACTGTCTAGAGCCTCTTTAACCTCTTTTTCAGTGAATTCCTTTCCTAGCATTTCATTCATCTCAATTGTCACACGTGGGTCGACATGGGAGATCAGCTCCTCCATATCTCTGTTGATTACCAAAGCATTTGACATGCACGGAAGCATGGCCAACGAGAGATCGAATGGTCAATGTTTGGTGTGTGTGTATTTGAGGATGATCTTCAATGTTTGATGTCTAAAATGAACCAACGTCAACTCCGTTTTAATATATACTAGTAGTAGTAAGAATTTTCTCGAACTTGCACCAACTAAAACATCAAACATTGCCAAAAAAAAATATCCGAAAAACTTAGGCATACTACATTTTTTTGAAATAGGAATAACGTACTCCCTTCGTCTAGAAATAACTTGTATTTAGACACATTTTAGTGTATAGATATATATATTCGAATCTAGATAAACCTAAGTTAGTTATTGCTGGACGGAGGGGTTACATAATTCCTAAGCTTGTGAACAGCGATCATATGACTGGTAAGGATCAGCACACGGGCAGTACGTGGATTCGCACAACATCGATCGTGTCAGTTCAGTTGTCACCTGCGCGGAGCAGCGAGAGGAGGCACGAACCAAACCGGATGGCCACCGCCGGCACGCCTGAAGACCGATTTCCTGGACGCGACCCCGCTCCGGAGATCGTACACGCCGCTCTCGAAGCTCTGGCACTCCTCCCCTCCGCCGTCTCCATCTTCATCCATGGCGTCGAACTCCGGCGCGAACGATCTGAGGACGTAGTACACGCAGTTGGGCTTCAGGCACGGGTACTCCCTCGTCGACACGCGCCCGCCGTGGTTAATCCCGACCAGCAGCGCCACCTCCTCGCCGACGTCCTGCAGCGCCCGCCACTCACCCTCGCGCTCGTCGACGCCGAACACCTTGAAGCGCCGCGTCCGCAGCGCGTTCCCATCGTCGAAGATGGCCACGGTGCTCACCACGAGAAGCCCGCCGCCGCCGTCGTCGCGCTCGGCGAGGTACCTGGCGCCCTCGTAGTACGCCTGCTGCCGGAACGTCTCGCTGTGGAACTCCACGCACCGCTTGAACTCCCACGTCATCACCGGCCCCGTGACGAGCCGCGGGTTCAAGGTGCGGCGGCCCTCGGCTGCCTCCCAGGCCTCGATGGAGCCGTCGCCGCGGCTGAGCGAGTAGAACGCGCCGTTGTGGTGGATGACGTCCGCGTACCGCGTCGACGCGGACGTCCGTACCGACGTCCAGGACTTGTCGCCGGGCCTCGCGACCGCCAGCCCGGAACCGCCATTGTGGATCACCATCACCGCGAAGCCCTCGGGTCGGCTTCCCGTGGCGGCGATCGCGGCCTTGTAGAAGAACTCGTCGCGCATGGCTTGGATCGTCACCGCGTCCGGTGGCGACACCTTCTTCCGAGGGCACCGGATGTGGGACCGGTACGCGTGGTTGTCCACGGAGAAGGACACCGCCGTGCCGTCCTCACCGTCGAGGGGCGTTATGAACTCGCAGTCGAACGACGTGACGGGTGGCAGCGGCAGCCGCCGGCCGTCGACGACGGGCTCGAGGAGCGACACGCCGCACGTCCTGTCCACGACGACAAGCCAACCGTGGGCGCAGCCGATGACGCGGTGGGGCCGCGCGCCCGCGTCGTCACTTCCTAGGTACGCCGTCTTGACGACGTCGCCGTGGCGGGATGAGAAGTCGACGGCGCTGGTGCCGGGCCGGAGGGACACGAGGTGGAGGGAGTGGCGGTTGAGCCGTGCCCCCGTGGCGCTCGACGCGCGGCGCCACGGCCTGCAGACGGCTGCGAACGCCGCGCGGTCGCGGTTACGGTCATCGTCGCCGACGCGCTGCGCTATGGCCTCCAGGAGCTCCGGGAAAAGGCTGGACCAGTCGGACGCGGCGGCGGCGTCGGCACTCATGTTTCCCAAATCGAGATCGAGACGAGCGCGGCGTTGGTGGTCTTTGAAAACGTCGCGGACGAATTATATCTGGTAGGTCACATCTGACGGATGGAAAGGTGCCAATCAACGCTAATTTTGGATCTCACAGAAACCTAATTGTAAACGGTCATTAATCCTGTCGAGGCCCAACTCATTTTCAAAGGAAAGCCCAATAGTTCAGTCCGTGACTAGGCCAAAAGGACGACATGTAAATTCCTTGTATACTTCTAAAAAACAAATCTAAAACCGAGGAGTAAAGATGCAAATAGATCACTATTAGGGTACCCTTTATCCTTTTTAGTTTTAAAAAATAAACTAATCTTTTCAAAATGATAATGTCATCATAAAAGTTAGTTCATTTTGTTGAACTAAGGAGGTGCGGATCCCGAGAATTGGGAAAGAAAGGCCCCGAAGGACAAAAGCGACGAACATGACCCGAAACCCAGCGCGAGGACAGGGAATTACCTCGTCACCGGGAATCCTGACGGCCTCCCTATCCTGTGGGATCAGACCACGCTCACGGAGCTTGCGGAGATCGCCCTCGCGTGTCTCCGATCGTCGCCAGCCACCATCGGTGACGCGAGTAGCGGCAACACTTGTACCAACTACGGTGGAGGCCTTCTTGGACTTCTCCATTGCAGTGTGGCGACGATGACGTGAACGCAGAAACAAAGATGGAAAGGTTCGAAGAAATTCCAGCGCGCGGCGAGAAAAACTCACGAAGATGGAAGCAGTGAAACAAGAATGGCTGCGGTGAAAACAAACAAAACTTTCCCCAATGATTATAAGGACGAAGAAAATGCACGGTGACCGTCCATCGGGAAGCCCTAGAGCCAACATCAGAATCCAACCGTCCACGTGTCAGCACGGCAGCGAACCATCGCTCACACGCCGTCCACTACGCACGGAAACCGAGGCGACGCCGTAATTATCTCAACGTCGCGCGTGACCAGTCAATTCAAGGTCAGAAGATGGGACCCACTTTCGTTCGGTCACGTCATCTCTGGCATTGCAGACGCTTGAGGTCACCGATCGTCAGCACTGACGTTATCAAAGCTATACTAGCAACGGTTATAAATCTTCAACCATACAACTTAAAGTACTCACTCGAATCTACTATTTGACTAACTACTTGGGGGCTACTCCTATCAGGAGCGCTGACCCGCACCCGAAAATGATCAAAATACTACACCATTGAATTATTCTTCGAGTCCTACGTCGAGTCTACAACTCCACTTCGAACTCGGGGGCTACTCCCATAGAAAGGATGGATTCAAGCATCCGAAAATTTTGTGTCATACGGACCTAAAAGTGAACAATGACTGAACTAAAAGTCTCTGCTCGAGTCTATGACTCGAACAGACACTCGGGGGCTACTCCCATAGGGAGCACTGGTCGCGCACCCTATGAATACTTCAACTGAGATCCTTCGGATCAGCATGCAAAACTTTTCGGCAACTTTGCCATAGTTAACGCTAAATGAGTAATATCCTCTTTGGCCACCCGAAACACCTCCGCGGTGATAAACATTCGGATGCTGCGTCTGCAATGCAAAGATAAGACCTACAGATACCATCTAATGGCCTGGCAACGCACGACCGCGCTCTGCTAGTAATAATCCGTGCCAACATGCGCGATGAAAATCCCGACGGACGCGTTGGGTACACCATTTGAAAATCACTGGAATTCCACTCCTGTAAGTCCTCAACGGTATGAATCGAATTACGCCAGCACATGTTCCGATTTCGAGTCGAGGGACTCGAATCTGAAGAAGATCGTGTTGTTTTGTCCTAAGACAGTTAACTGGTCCTGATCCGTCGGGAGAGTCAGGCACACGCATCAACAATCCCTACACACTAAAACCATTCTTTGATGACCAAAAACAACTGCACCCGAAAGATTGAAGAGTCGTCAGCCGAATCTACGATTCGACTGAGCACTCGGGGGCTACTGACATGGTTATACCCAACGGATACACGACCTTAGCACACCTGGTCCAGCCCAAGGAAGGCCCACAAGCATATACACGTCCCATGAAGACTTTTGGGTGTCCCAAGCCCATGACGTCTTCGAATCGTTGGAGAGCAAGACTAGACTAGGTAGAATATTCAAAGGGGAAAACCCTAAAACTTGTAACCGACTCGGTCTGTGCCCGGGACCTGCCTACTTCTATATAAGAGCTAGGATTGCACGATGAGGAGGGCACTTCATAACACCGCATACACACCTCCATGCCTCTGCGCACCCCTGTAACTTTCGGTCCCGCCGTAATCAAGAGCAGACAAGCGGGAGTAGCGTTTTTCCTCCGGGGGCCTGAACCTGGGTAAACCTCGTGTCCCCGTGTTACTTGTTTGCTAACCGTTCCACGATCTTCCGCATCCCCCATCTTCTCCAAAACCCAAGCTTATAACAATGGACATTAACGAGATTAAACCTCGTTAGGAGGATAGAGGGTACCCTAACATTAACCCACTTGCATCACTACCGAGCAGGGTGTGATCCCCTCCCCTGGGGCTCATATTCGCCGCTCAACGCGGGCCCGCTTAAATGTATCCTCTAACGGACCACGTCGGGAGCGGCACAATAAACATGTACTGTTTTGTTTTTTTTCTATTTTTCTTTTGTGTTTTTGTTTTTAAATTTGAAAATATGTTTACATTTTGAAAATGTTTAGATTTGAAAAAATGTTTAAATTTTTAAAAAATAGGTTTATAAAATACTCTTGGTTTTGAAAAGTTTCAAATATGAAAATTAGTCGAATTGAAAATTTTTTGAAATGGGAAAACTAGTTAAAAATAGAAAAAACCATGAAAAATAGAAAAATCACCGTGAAAAACTCTATTGTCGCCCTAAAAAGGCTGCGGCCCAGGCTACCTCCTGCACAGGCAAAGACTACATCGTCCCGCATTGAGCGGGGAATAGGGTATCTCGGATCCCGAAAGCACCTAGTATTTGATCCCAAGACTTCCAAAGTGGGATGAATTAGACGTAGACTCGACTCTTCTTACCACGTTTCAATGGTGTAAGATTCTCACCCTATGTAGTCTTTTACAGAACGGTTACTGTGCATGGGGAACAATGTTATCTAGATTCATATGTATATAGAAAACCTATGTACATATGAATTTGGAAAAATTTGTGACTTCTAATTTGGGACGGAGTGACTAATTAGTTGATCTATGTGGTGCATTGAGAATGCTTGGGGGGGGATTTAGAGTTTATCCATTCTGGTAGGAAAATGCATGACACGCCATAAGTACATGCCTAAATACCCGCGGCGTTCGAGAACTCACATGCCACCACTACTAACACGGTACTACCGGTGTGCCAATAATATTCTAAGTAATCAATATATAGGGACCAAACTTATGACTGGTGTTCAAATAACTAAGGATGCAACTAGCAATTTAGGCCGATCCTATTTTCCGGACCCAACTTAGTGGTGGCGTCAGAAATACTTTGTTGCGAATATTCTCTAAAGACAATCATTTATGATGTAATTTCTAATATATTCATAAAGTTTTTAAGATCTTCTATAAACATCTAATGTATCTATCTACTAATTTCTTCCCAGGTAGGTTGGTTCTTCACCATGTTTTCCGTCCGCTTTTTGTTTGGACGGTTTTGCCCCTGCTGGTTTGAGTTATTTACCCGCAATGCCACCAAGTGGAATAACTTTTCCGTCCGCCGACCCCTGTCAACCCCCTCAAAAAAAAACCCTCTGTTCCCCTCCATTATTTCAGAGAAAATGACGCAAAACTAACACATTTGAGATGATCTTGTTAAAAATCTACCATCTTTGGGTTTTTTGACACATAAAAACCATTTTTGGGGTATGGGTGTGACAGAAAGCTTTAACTGGCCGTGTTTAGGCATCTAACAGCATTTCTGGCAGGTGGGGCCCGTTGTCAGTGCTGGCGTGGCACGCACTTGACGAAGGAAGGCAACGACCGTGAAACGCGTCGTCGAAGGGGGTCGTTAGGGCAGCCCGCTCCTTGCCGATTGCGTGCAGCCTTGGCAACCCGCTCATATCATTTAATCTGGGTGCCGGTAAGCAGCAACCTCGACCGGAAGCTGAACCCTACAGCCGCCCGAGCTCACCTTCGCTACCTGCAGGCGATGGCAATGGCGGACATGCAAAAGCTGTACGCGCCGCCGCCGTCGCCGCAGGCTCCTGCCGGCGTGTACCAAGACTGTAGGGTTCGCAGCATAGAAAACAAAAATTTTCCTACGATGTGAACTATATACCAAGATCTATCTACTAGATATAAACAACGGGCGAAAGTATATCCGTAGAGAACATACCCTTGAAGACCGACAAAGCTTAACGAGTTCAACTCGTGGTTGATGTAGACGATCTCTTGCCGATCTCAAGATCGAGAGGAAGTCCTAGCGCCGCAAATCAGCAGCGCATCCGTGCTCGCACACACGTTCGAGGCACCGAGCAACCTCCGCCTCCTCGCTCTAGCGATGCAGCGGAAGCACAACTCTTTCTTGCCGAATAGCCACCGGGAACATGTATCTCGCTAGTCCGAGACCATGGGGAATAAATTTTAGAGGGGGAGAGAGATCCTTCACGAGGAGGTGTGAGAGACAAGTGAGGAGGGGCCTTTTATAGGAGGAGGGCACCCAAGGGGTGGCCGCCATGGGGCTGCCCTCCTCCTTCATTCATGTGGGTGGACACTCCACTCACAAAATGCCCTTAAATTCCCTCCACTCAAAAGTCCACTCAAATTCCCATTAAATTTCCACCAAATTTAATGCAAACTCTCATTAAATAAAACTCTTTTATTTTATTCAGAATTTTGTCAATTACTTTAATGACAAACATTCACAAATAAACCCTTGCTAGAATTCTATTTCACATGCATAACCACTTTATGCAATTTCACCGTAAAACCTGTTTCGGTATCTGGTGAAATAAATTACTGCGCTTGTTCATTCTTTCGGCTTGAAACATTTGCTCCAATTGGATGTCGGTGTCTCTTAAGTGTGTCACCATACGCCCGTGAATAATGCGGACATGATCGAGACCCTCTCGGATCAATAATCGAGCGGGATCCGAGACCCATACGACTCCCACACATTCAACGATGACTTTCTTGTGATCGCGGAACCTTTTACGCTAGTATCTTAATCCCTTTGTTTCACGATATATTACATGTCCGAGATTCGATCATCGTATCTCCATACCTAGTTTGATCTCGCACGACATGCACTCTTTTCTCGTTCCTGTGATATAGCATTCTAGTGATCAAATCACTTGCTTGCAAGCTAATCAATGTGATATCACCGAGAGGTCCCAGAGTATATCTATCCGTCACCGGGATGAACAAATTCCACTCTCGATCCATGAGCCTCAACATAACACTTTATTAGTTCTGAATCCATCTTTATAATCACCCTGTTACGGTGTGAAGTTTGATGTTATCAAGAAACTCTTCCGGTGTTAGTGATTGACATGATCTCATGGTCTAAGGATTAGGATCACTTCGTAAGTTGTTATAGCAATATAAACTCAATGACTTTGATCGTAATGCTATACTTCAAATGAATGTTCATCACACCATTACACTAATGTTGTGATCCCGTTATTAACAACATCCAATGTCCATGATCAGGAAACCTTGATCATCTTGTTAATCAACGAGCTAGTTTATGAGAGAGGCATAACTAGGAACTTTCTGTTTGTTTATTAAACACACATGTATTAACATTTCCGTATTAATACAATTATAGCATGCAAAATAAACATTTATCATATACTTGGAATACACATAATAAACACTTTATTATTGCCTCTCAGGGCATATTCCCTTCAGTCTCCCACTTGCACTAGAGACAATAATCTAGTTACATAGTGATAAATCTAACACCCATTGAGTTCTGGTGTTGATCATGTTTTGCTCTAGGGAGAGTTTTAGTCAGCGGATCTGCTACATTGAGATCCGTATGTACTTCTAAATCTTTATATCCCCATCCTTGACATGCTCGCGGATGGAGTGAAACCAGCGCTTAATATGCTTGGAATGCTTGTGAGACCTTGGCTCTTTGGCATTGGCAATGGCACCATTGTTGTCACAATAGATCACCATTGGGTCCAACGCGTTTGCCACCACTCCTAGTCCGGATATGAACTCCATCATCCAAACTGCTTCCTGAGCCGCTTCTGAAGCAGCAACATATTCGGCCTCCGTTGTTGATCCCGCTACCACAGGTTGTTTGGAGCTCCTCCAACTAACCACTCCGCCATTCATGAGAAATACGTATCCGGATTGAGACTTAGAGTCATCCGGATCGGTGTCAAAGCTAGCGTCGACATAACACTTAGCGACGAGCTCTTCTTCACCTCCGTATACAAGAAACATATCCTTAGTTCTTCGTAAGTACTTAAGGATATTCTTGATCACTATCCAGTGTTCCGAACCTGGATCCGATTGGTACCTACTAGTCAAACTAATAGCATGTGCCACATCCGGTCTTATACATAGCATGGCGTACATTATAGAGCCTATGGTGAAGCATAGGGACTTTGTCCATTATCTCTCTTTCTTCCTACTGAGCGGACTTTGAGTCTTACTCAATGTCTTGCCTTGCAACATAGGTAAGAACCCCTTCTTACTTCCGTCCATTTTAAACTTCTTTAAAATCTTATCAAGGTATGTACTTTATGATAGCCCTATTAGGCGCCTAGATCTATCTCTATAGATCTTTATGCCTAATATGTATGACACTCACCTAGGTCCTTCATTGAAAATTTTTGTTTAGACAACTTTTGACACTGTTTAAAAGATCTATATCATTTCTGATCAATAATATGCCATCCACATATAATATCAGAAATGCCACATTGCTCCCACTCACTTTCTTGTAAATACAAGCTTCTCCATAAGTTTGGACAAATCCAAACTCTTTGATCACCTCATCAAAGCGGAGATTCCAACTTCGTGATGCTTGCTTCAATCCATAGATGGATCGCTGAAGCTTGCACACCTTGTTAGCATCCTTAGGGTCGACAAAACCCTTTGGTTGTATCATATACAACTCTTCTTCAATATTACCATTGAGAAACGCGGTTTGACATCCATCTGCCATATCTCATAATTGAAATATGCAAATTGCTAACATAATCCTAATCGACTTTAGCATCGCTACGGAGAGAAAGTCTCATCGTAGTCAACTCCTTGAATTTGTCGAAACCCCTTTGCGACAAGTCGAGCTTTATAGATGGTCACATTACCATCAGCATCAGTTTTCCTTTTGAAAATCCATTTGTTCTCCACGGCCTTTCGGTCGTGAGGTAATTCCACCAAGTTCCAAACTTGATTTTCATACATGGATTCCATCTCGGATTTCATGGCTTCTAACCATTTGTTGGAATCCGGGCTCATCATCGCTTCTTCATACGTCCCAGGGTCATTATTTTCATCAACCATGAAATTTGTGACAGGATTTCCGTACAGCTCGGGAGCTGCACGCGTCCTGTTTGACCTGCGAGGTTCGGTAGTACTCTCTTTCGGAGTTTCATGATCATCATCATTAGTTCCTTCTTCAACAGGTGGAGCCAACTCCGGAACAACTTTCGGCGCTGCGCTACTCGCCATACTTTGAAGAGAAGGTTCTACAACCTCTTCGAGTTCTACCTTCCGACTACTCACACCTTTCGCGAGAAACTCTTTCTCTAGAAAGGATCCATTCTTGGCAACAAAAACCTTGCCCTCGGATCTGTGATAGAAGGAATACCCAATAGTTTCTTTAGGGTATCCTATGAAGACGCATTTTTCCGCTTTGGGTTCGAGTTTATCCGGTTGAAGTTTCTTCACATAAACATCGCATCCCCAAACTTTAAGAAATGATGTTAGGTTTGTTTCCAAACCACAATTCATACGTGTCTTTTCAACAGATTTAGATGGTGCCCGATTTAAAGTGAATGCAGCGGTTCTTGTGCATAACCCCAAAATGACAACGGCAAGTCCGTCGGAGACATCATAGATCGAACCATATCTAATAAAGCACGACACGACGTTCCGACACACCATTTCACTGTGGTGTTCCGGTGTGAGTTGTGAAACAATTCCACACTCTTTCATGTGAGTGCTAAACTCAGAATTAGATACTCACCTCCACGGTCGGACCAGAAATTTGATCTTTCTATTACGATGATTTTCCACTTCATTCGAAATTCCTTGAACTTTTCAAAGGTTTCAGACTTGTGTTTCATCAAGTAGATATAACCGTATCTACTAAAATCATCCGTGAAAGTAACAAAATAACGATATCCACCTCACGACACACTCATTGGACCACATACATCGAATGTATGATTTCCAATAAATCATCGCCTGCTCCATTGAACCGAAAACGGCGTTCTAGTCATCTTGCCCATAAGGCATGGCTCACATGTATCAAATGATTCATAATCAAGTGATTCCAAAAGTCCATCCGAATGGAGCTTCTTCATGCGTTTAACGCCAATATGACCTAGACGGCAGTGCCACATATATGCGGATATATCATCATTAAGTTTAATCCTTTTAGCATCAACATTATGAATATGTGTAACATTATCATCGAGATCTAATAGAAATAAACCATTCATCATCGGTGCATGACCATAAAAGATTTCATTCGTATAAATGGAACAACCTTTTTTCTCGGATTTAAATGAATAACCACTTCGCATCAAACACGATCCAGATACAATGTTCATGCTCAGTGCAGGCACCAGATAACATTTATTCAAGTTTATAACTAATCCCGACGGTAAGTGGAGAGGCAGCGTTCCGACGGCGATCACATCAACGCTTGATCCATTACCGACACGCATCTTGACCTCACCCCTTTCTAGCGGTCGCTTGTTCCGCAGCCCCTGATTCGAGTTACAAATATTAGCAACTGAACCGGTATCAAATACCCAGGTGCTATTGCGAGCACTAGTCAAGTACACATCAATAACATGTATATCATATATACCTTTGTTTGCCTTGCCGGCCTTCTTGTGCGCGAGATACTTGGGGCGATTCGCCCAAATGGCGATCCCTTATAATAGTAGCGATCGAATCAGACTTAGGTCCAACTCGGGTTTCTTTTCAGCGCAACAGGCTTGCCGCCCTTACTTCCCTTCCGTTTTCCCTTCTTGTCTTTCTTGAAACCAGTATTTCTATTGATCATCAACACTTGATGTTCCTTTTTGATCTCCACTTCTGCAGTTTTAAGCATTGACAGAAGCTCGGGGAGAGACTTCTTCATGCCTTGCATATTATAGTTCATCAAGAAGCTCTTATAGCTAGGTGGCAGAGACTGCAGAACACGATGGATGCCTAAGTCAATGGGAATCGATATTCCCAAGGACACAAGCTTATCGGCGTAACCCGACATCTTGAGTACATGCTCACTAACGGAGTTGTGCTCTTCCATCATGCATAAAGAACTTTTCGAGCGTTGTAGCTCTCTCAAAGCAACATGTGTGTCGAAAATCATTTTCAACTCACCCATTGTATCAAATGCATTGCCGTTTCAAACGCTTTGAAGTTCGGCTCTAGCCCATACAATATGCCGCAATGAACTAAGTTGTGGTCCTCCGACGAGTCCGATAGACATTCTTCTCCTCGTCAGGCATCATCTAAAGGTGGGGGCCTAATGGCGCTTCTAGCACATATTGATTTTGTGCAGAGAGGAGAATCCTCAAATTCATGGCCCATTCGGTAAAGTTGCTACCGTTCGTTGCTAGTTTCTCTTTCTCCATGAACACATTGAAATTAAAAGCGGTGGTGCCATCTACAACAGAATTTGTAAAGTTTAGACTAAGTGTATGATAGATTGAGTTCAACTAATCGAATGAACTCCCACTCAAAACGACATCCCTCGTGCCTTTTGGTGATTACATGAACCAAATCCACTACACCAAGTCCGATCATCACGTGAGTCGGTATAGCTTCAAAGGCGAGCATCAAATGGGCATCATATCAACTATATGACTCATGCTTAACCTTTCGGTCCGTGTTTCGAGGCCATGTTTGTACATGCTAGGCTCGCCAAGTTAGAACCTTAGTATTCGGCGTGTAATCGCTTTTACACCAAATATGGTCGTGGATCCAAGAACACCCGATCATCACGTGATGTCTTGGAGCGACGAAAACATAATCGGTGCATACTAAAGGAAGAACACATTCTTATCTTGATATTTAAATGAGGTATCATCTTATTATGCTAACAAAGCGCTAAACAAGCAATATAAGATGCTATCAAACATCATATGTTTATTAGTGAAATGATATGGTTCCCGCAGATGATCTCTATCATGTGCATCGTGGTATGATCACTATCATACCTATGTGTAAATCCAAGGTCTATGGATTTTACGCTATGTGTGTTGTAAGAGTATCATCTCATACTTCTACTTACAACACTACCATATCATAACACTAGCCTAGCAACAATCTAAACTAGACGCCTCTAATTTATCCATTGCAAGTTTTACGTGGCTTAGGGCTTTCGAGATAGAACCGTTCTTACCTACGAACATGAACCACAACGAGGATAATCAAATTGTTGACAACTCGCTTGCAAAATAGATATTGACTATAGTAGGAGAGATGACACCGCTAGCCACTTATGCAAACTAGTTGCATGTCAAGCGTGGAACATGTCTCATGTGCGAGGACATGTAAAGTTTGTCCGGGCCGCTTCATCCCACTATGCCACCAATATCCAAAATTACAACAAAGGAGCAACAACATGATCATCATCGCCCACATACTCATATGTGTACTACCCGTGTAAAGTATCTACGCATAGATCCGGCTCTGATACCACTGTAGGGTTCGCAGCATAGAAAACAAAAATTTTCCTACGATGTGAACTATATACCAAGATCTATATACTAGATACAAACAACGGGCGGAAGTATATCCGTAGAGAACATACCCTTGAAGACCGACAAATCTTAACGAGTTCAACTCGTGGTTGATGTAGACAATCTCTTGCCGATCTCAAGATCGAGAGGAAGTCCTAGCGCCGCAAATCAGCAGCGCATCCGTGCTCGCACACACGTTCGAGGCACCGAGCAACCTCCGCCTCCTCGCTCCAGCGATGCAGCGGAAGCACAACTCTTTCTTGCCGAATAGCCACCGAGAACATGTATCTCGCTAGTCCGAGACCATGGGGAATAAATTCTAGAGGGGGAGAGAGATCCTTCACGAGGAGGTGTGAGAGACAAGTGAGGAGGGGGGCTCCTTTTATAGGAGGAGGGGGCACCCAAGGGGTGGCCGCCATGGGTCTGCCCTCCTCCTTCATTCATGTGGGTGGACACTCCACTCACAAAATGCCCTTTAAATCCCTCCACTCAAAAGTCCACTCAAATTCCCATTAAATTTCCACCAAATTTAATGCAAACTCTCATTAAATAAAACTATTTTATTTTATTCAGAATTTTGTCAATTACTTTAATGACAAACATTCACAAGTAACCCCTTGCTAGAATTCTATTTCACATGCATAACCACTTTATGCAATTTCACCAAAACCTGCTTTGGTATCTAGTGAAATAAATTCCTGCGCTTGTTCATTCTTTCGCATGAAACATTTGCTCCAATTGGATGTCGGTGTCTCTTAAGTGTGTCACCCTACGGTTCGTGAATAACGCGAACATGATCGAGACCCTCTCGGATCAATAATCGAAGCGGATCTGGAGACCCATCGACTCCCACATATTCAACGATGACTTTCTTGTGATCGGAACCTTTTATGCTAGTATCTTAATCCCTTTGTTTCACGATATATTACATGTCCGAGATTCGATCATCGGTATCTCCATACCTAGTTTGATCTCGTTATCGACATGCACTCTTTTCGTTCTGTGATATAACATTCTAGTGATCAAATCACTTGCTTGCAAGCTAATCAATGTGATATCACCGAGACGGCCCAGAGTATATCTATCCGTCATCGGGATGTACAAATTCCACTCTCGATCCATGAGCCTCAACATAACACTTTATTAGTTCTGAATCCATCTTTATAATCTCCTGTTACGGTGACGTTTGATGTTATCAAAAACTCTTCGGTGTTAGTGATTGACATGATCTCATGGTCTAAGGATTAGGATCACTTCGTAAGTTGTTATAGCAATATAAAATCAATGACTTTGATCGTAATGCTATACTTCGGATGAATGTTCATCACACCATTACACTAATGTTGTGATCCCGTTATTAACAACATCCAATGTCCATGATCAGGAAACCTTGATCATCTTGTTAATCAACGAGCTAGTTTATGAGAGAGGCATAACTAGGAACTTTCTGTTTGTTTATTAAGCACACATGTATTAACGTTTCCGTATTAATACAATTATAGCATGCAAAATAAACATCTATCATATACTTGGAATACACATAATAAACACTTTATTATTGCCTCTCAGGGCATATTCCCTTCAAAGACGACGAGCCGTTAGGGCTTCTCCCTGCCGCCCAGACGACGCCGGCCGCGCCGGCAACAACCGACGGCGGCCTGGTCCTCAAGACGGAGTGCGAGTTCCCGGCCCTCGGGAGGAACGCGTCCTGGGACAAGTTCGCGATGCTGGTGCATGCCAAGGCGCCCGCAGACGTGGCGCGCGCGCCGCTGGATCTGGTCACCGTCCTCGACGTCAGCGGCAGCATGGAGGGCCAGAAGATCCAGCTCCTGAAGCAGGCGTTGGGCTTCGTCATTGACCAGCTCGGCCCGACGACCGCCTCTCCATGGTCTCCTTCTCCGGGGAGGCCACCCGCCTCACCCCTCTCGCGCGCATGACGGACGCCGGCAAGGCGACGGCCAAGCTCGCCGTGGGGTACATCGTAGTGCGGTGGACGGGCACCAACATCAGCGAGGGCCTCCGCGTGGGCGTGCAGGTGCTCGCCGACCGCTGGCACAAGAACGCCGTCGCGAGCATGATCCTCCTCTCCGACGGGCAGGACACCTTCAAGCCCAAGTGCCCCGGTCAGGATCTCGTGCCGCCTTTGTTCAGGCAGGCCGCCACCCGCCCCGGCCCGATCCACGTTAAACTTCGCGCCGACCACGACACGACCGTGATGCACGCCATCGTGGATGCCACGGGCGGACGCTCGTTCATCGAGAACCAGCGGCGATCCAGACTCGTTCGCGCAGGTGCATCGGCGGGATCCTCTCGGTCGCCGTGCAGAGGCACGCATCGCCGTCACATGCCCGCACCGCGGCGTGCGGGTCCAGGAGGTCAAGTCCAGCTGCACGCCAAGAACGTGGCCCGATGGCCGCCGCCTCCATCGAAGTCGGCGAGCTCTACGACGACGAGGAGAGGAGCTTCGGTGCTCGTCTATGTGCCGAGCACCCGGAGTCGGTCACCCGATGATCAAGGTCACTGCGCCTACCGCTGCAGCGGACGGCGGCCCATGCCGCCCAGCCGCCGCGATCATCCGAGGCGGTCCGAGGCGACGGCATGGCGCTTCGTCCATGGAGGTCGGCGGGGAGCTCGTCGCCTAGCGTCGACCAGACATCGCAGCGGCGAGTGGCCGCCGAGCGAGAGCCCGACGCCAAGAAGATACTCGACTCCAGGCTCAAGGTCGTGGAGAAGCCGTCGGCGACAGGAGGCGCTCAAGGAGGAGCTGCAGGACCTTAGCGCCCGCGTGGACGACCCCCTTCGACGACGCGTTTCACGGCCGTTGCCTCCCTCCGTCAAGTGCGTGCCATGCCAGCACTGACAACGGGCCCCACCTGCCAGAAATGCTGTTAGATGACTAAACACGGCCAGTTAGAGCTTTCTGTCACACTCGTACCCCAAAAGTGGTTTTTATGTGTGAAAAAACCCAAAGATGGTAGATTTTTAACAAGATCGTCTCAAATGTGGTAGTTCTGCGTCATTTTCTCATTATTTCACGCCACCGCCGCCTCCCGTCCACCGCCTACCAGCCTCTCGCCGATCTCCACGGCGGTGCCCAACTCCATGTGCCGGCGCGCTCCTTCGGTGAGGGAGGCTAGCCGTCAGAGCCGCGAAAATCCTCTTTTCCCCTCTACTATGCTCTGCTTCTTCCACGCAAAAATCCTCCTACGAGAGAGAGTCGTTGACTACCACGAGCTACCGCCCTCACGAGCGGGGATGGAACCGCCGCGTAGCCCACTTCTTCCTTGCTGAAGCCAGAGCCAGAGGCGCCCAGGAACAAGTGCAGCGTCAAGATCTTCCCGCCGATGTCCCTGACCATCTCTCCTCCATGGCCACCAAGCTATGGTCCAGCGAGGAAGTGAGGAGGCACCCCCCTCCTGCGACCTCCCTCATCTCCCGAACGCCACCACCTACCCCCGAGTGTGGGGCGAGCTGCGCCGCTCGGCCTGGACACGATTTTAGAGTTCCGCTTTGATCTGTTGAATGCGTCGGAGCTAGCACATTGGGAGGACGGCAATTCAGTCAACGACGTCGCGACCAGCCACGAGATTTGTATCCGCCAATACTGTCGTCCCACGGCCTGGAGATCGAGAAGGAGATTGGAGGGCCATGCAACATCCTCGAGAAGATCATCCGGAACAAGATCTGCCTGCAAATCATATATTTTCGCGATGGAGGCTGACTATATTTTCGCGATGGAGGCTGCCTCCAACTTCTTCGGGTTATTGCTGCTCACCATCACAATCAATTTTCTTCCAATTCGGTGTTGCAATCAAACAACACATAGACGCACATCGAATTAAGCTTGTGCTCTCAATCTTGACAGGCCATACGCCACTATATATGTATACAGAATGAATAGTTTGCTTCTTTTCTGATGTTTTGAGTTTATTGGAAATATTGCTTTCATTGTAAAGGAAGCCTGGATATGTCGTACTTTAGGGACGTGGTAAAATAGTCCAGACATCAAATCCACGCCGAATGGATGGTTTTTGCGCATGCGTTGGCGCAGTTTCGTTGTGCTCACTTATGTAGTGCCGTTTTGACAGATTCAGTGTCAAACTGTGTTTCGGATCTGGTCTCGCGTGTAATGAAGCCCGTGTTACCTGATTAATACATAGTTGAGTTTTAATTAAAAAAGTCATCACTACTTGACTAACTCGAATCTGCAAATAAATTTAAATAGAAGTTGTCCGTTCCATTTCCACATTGGCAATAAACTTTAGATTTCGTATATTTGTAGGCACATCGGTATGTGCGTATATATAGTGAAAGTGAAAGAAGTACTGGATGGTTGACCAAAAATAAAGACCTATGCATTTTTGTCTTTTTCTTTTGCGGGGAGATCTATGCAATGGTTGTACAAACCCCTAGAAGGTTTTTATTATGAAAGGAAAATGATTATCAAACAATCACAATTGTTATGATAAAAATAGTCGAATAAAACTAGGACCATGGTGAAATTTCTGTGCAAAAAATTGGACGAACTTCGTTCTAACACATAAAATCAAGAATCGGCAATGTCTAGCAGCAAAACAGTTGAATAAAATTCAGCCAAGCCTTGTGGTCGAGAATGTAAATGGCATATGATGGATTACCATGAAAAGAGATCCGAAACAAACTAATCAACTGAAGGCTTGACGACTGAATGCTAATCTGATATGGTTGTACTGAAAATTCTCTATGACAAGTCAGATTTCAAGTGTTGACTGAGCATATACAAAGATGATATAATATCAAATACTACCAAAAATTTTAGAACACATGAGCATGTGTTGAGTGTGCTATAAAAGTCTGAGTAAACGAGATCTTATCAAACTCGTGTTAGTTATTTTGACAGAGGAATCAGAGTTCTATAGATTACGGTCAGAAAGAAAGAAACATGAATTCTAAGGAATGGTGTTTGTGTAATCATATGGCAAGTAGATCGTCAGTTTGCCTCCCAGTTTTTTTTTACTTTACCTGGTCATGATTGTTTCATAGCTGATGAAACTTTTATGGTTGTGAGTTGCAGCCATTGATGTTTGTAAATCTGAAACCATCGCCGCAGGAGTGGTACCCTAGGTGTTTAGCTCATATAAGGATTGTGCTAAATTGTTTATATTATTTGAATGCTTGAATGTAAAGCATACATTGGTTTCAATTTTCACGTACAACTATCTTCGTTACTTAAGTGAGTTTGGTTTCCTCTTTTATTGTGAATTGAAAACCTTATTTAGTTTTTCATTATATTCTCAAATCACTATAACAATAAGGGGATTCATTTTTCATAAGTAGATGCTACTGAATTTTTTGAGAGAGATGAAGTTTTCTGTTAAGTTATGTTCGGATAAGCAATGGAAAAATAAATTTAAAAGGCAGTGGCAACGCCCGGGCATTCAGCTAGTATCATTAAATATGTAATTCAGTTGTAGAACTATATATTTATGTTGTTCTGGACACACAACTTAGACTAATGTAAAAGTCAATTGATGACTCGGTTCCACCTGTCATGGGTGTGGTGATGCTATTCCAACTTATAAGGATTCACCTGAAGAGTTTAGCGAGTAAGACCGGTCCTTATTGATACACAACGAAGTCATTTTTATGTCAATATAATACTTAGGCCTGAGGTTGTTGTATAATCTTAGTTTTGGATCACGGAATTAGGTTATGTTAAATGATGTTTCGTCACAAGGCAGTTATAAAGGCAGAGTTTAGGTCGATTGAGAATCAAACTGTGTGGTGTGGATAGCCAAGACGGGATTTCTCCCCTCAGACTGAAGAGATATTCTCTGGACCCTCTCGAGTGATACGATTTGGAAAGTATGGCCCTGCATGACTAAGTTAAGTGTTAACCAAGGCGATCGACTAAGAACTAGTCGGATGAATCACGTATCACTGATCGAGAAGAGAGTTGAGATATTAAATGGATGACATTTATTCGCCTATAGAAGGTATATCGTGAGCCAAAAGGGACTCAGATAAGTTGCATTGAAAAGGTATGTCGTCATGACTCTATGGAACTTAGGAGTCGACACGTTATGCTAGGAATCGCTACCGATTAATCAATTATGACTCGAACTCAAATCGTGTCTAAGTCGCCATGATCCTGCAGGGTCACACACTTAAGAACGGAAACAAGTCGGATGAGAATCCTACTGAGAAGTATGTCGTTTGTGTTGGATCCAAACTAGACGCAGACTAGGTCAGTGAGTTGGACTCTCGGTGCCCAGAATAGGTGTTTTAGTGGATGGGCCATAAGTGTTGTGTAGCCCACTATTACTGTTTATATATAATGGGGCGCAGGATACCCACAGGGAATAGTTCGACAATTCCACGCGTTGGAAACTCTAGCTGTAGGGGTTCGTAGCATGGAAAATAAAAAATTTCTACTGCATACAAACAAACAAGCCAAGATCTATCTACTAGATTGTAGCAACGAGTCAATAGAATAACTCACCCTCGAAGATTCCAAAGTGTTTAACGAGAGCGGATTCTCGTGGGTGATGTAGTCGTACTCTTGCCGATCTCAACATCGTGTAAACGATCCTTCCGGCGCTGCGTTCGGCGCTTCCTGTCGGTCACGTTCGGTTTTCGATGAAGACCTTCCTCTCCCTTGTTCCAGCAGGCAGCGGAGGTTGTAGCACTCTCCTCGCGATTCCGGCAGCACGATGGCGTGGTACCGGAAGTAGAGGGGAGATCTCGCAGGGCTTCGCCTTAAGCCGGAGTGAGTATGGTGGACTATGAGAGAGGCCTCGGTGATCTAGGGTTTAGACACACCAAGGAGAGAGGGCTAGGCCGGCGGCTAGGGCTTGGGGAAATCCCCAAGTCGGCGTCTAGGGTTTGCCCTAGGGCGGCGGCTGCAGGAGGGCCGACGGCTAGGGCTAGGGTTTTTGGGTGGTGGAGGTGTGTGTCTAGAGGGGCAGCCCTGCCCCTCCTTTTATAGGTGGAGGGCGTCGGCCAAGGGGGAGGGAGTCCTGCCCCAACTCGGCCTCCAAGGCTGGCGGTGGAGGGAGAGGAACTCCTCCCCTAGTAGGTTTTCTACTCTCCCTCCACCAAGCAAACTTGCCGTTTGACTTTTCAAATTGGCGTTTGACTTTCCAAACTAGGATTTGATTTATCCCTTTATTTTGCTCAGCGATGACACCTAGTACATGATGCAACCATTCCAACTTGTTATGACACATTCATGTACCCTTCCCCTCCGGTCTTGGGACCTTCCGGAACCTTCTAGAACATTCTCGATGAAAACACCGGAGTCATTCTCCAACCCCGAAACAGGACTTTCCTTATATGAATCTTATTCTCCGGACCATTCCGGATCTCCTCGTGAAATCCCGGATCCCATCCGAGACTCCGAACAACATTCGGTCTCTTACTCATCATTCCATAACTACTCAACAACATCGAATCCTTAAGTGTGTCTCCCTACGGTTCGTGAATTATGCGGACATGATCGAGACACTTCTTCGAACAATAACCAATAGAGGAATCTGGAAATTCATATGGTTCCCACATATTTCTACGATTACTTTGCGATCGAATGAACCACTTACATACGATACCAATTTCCCTTTGTCTCACGATAGTTTACTTATCCGAGGTTTTGATCGTCGGTATCTCTGCATACCTAGTTCAACCTCGTTACTGATAAGTACTCTTTTCTCGTTCCCGTGATATGTGATCCCTCATGAGCCAGTCACAAGCTTTCAAGCCAATTGGATGACATTCCACCGAGAGGGCCCAGAGTATATCTATCCGTCATATGGATGGACAAATCCCACTCTTGATCCATGTGTCTCAACCCATACTTTCTGAACACTCAATGCCACCTTTATAGCCACCCAGTTACGGTGTGGTGTTTGATGTCATCAAAGCAACCTTCCGGTGATGGTGATAAGCATGGTCTCATGGTCGAAGGAATTAGGTTACTATGTATCAGAAAGCATATAGAAATTGAACTATTAAAATGACTTGATCTTTATGCTACGCTTATCTATAGGAGTATGTCCATCATACCATTCTCCTAACGATATGATCTTGTTGTTAATAACATCTCAATGTTCATGATAGGGAAACCACAATCATTTATTAACCAACAAGCTAGTATTATAAAGAGGCTTTACTAGGGACTCTAATTTAGTTTACAAATCACACACGTATTAATGTAAACATTTATCATAAACACAAAGATATAATAATAACTACATTTATTATTGCCTCTAGGTCATATCTCCAACAGTAGCCCCATTTCAGTTCTGCTGCCATACCAGACCTAGCAGTCCACCGTCGACGCTTCTCCTCGTACTTGTGGATACTGGCAGAGGTGCTATATGTTCAACACTTCGACGGTCGTGGGATTGGATCGTGGGACTGCACTACATCAACCGATGCACTTCACCGATAATTCGCACATGCGCATCTAATGGTAATCATCGTAACCTCGGCTAAATCTTGGAAACACCGCGTAGAGAAAAGTTTCATTTATCTCTGTGTGGCCCAACATCCTTGGCATACCACTAGATCTTCATATAATAGCGGTATTGCATGCCCCGACTAATAACGGAGTAGCAACCACTTTTCCAATGGGACATGCCCCATTCTCCTTTTTGTTCCTCCTCCTAGCTCCCCTCTTCTTCTTCCTCCATTTTCACACTCAGCTCGTCCCTCCCACTCTCCTCACGGGATCTAGGTCTAGCTAATTAGTTAGACTAATTATGGAGCATCTCCACATATATATATATTATCTCGCACCACTCTCACCCCCCTCACTTGCTAGTTACTCACTCACTCATGTATTAAATATCCCTCTACCCTTCTCATTTATTAAGTCTAAACATCCACATTGTGTTTCCTCCACTTTTTGTCTTTCGCTACTTGTTCGATTGACATCTACGCGGATCTTCTTTGTCTCAAGGTGAGTATTGATTTTGATGGCATGTAATTACGTGGCACTAATGATTCTGTATATGCATATATGTCTTGTGTGTGGTGCCCGCCATCATGGCCGAGACGACATTGGTTGTTTCTTGCGAACATGTCATGCTTTGTGTTTCTTACTGCAGGTACATAGTGCCAATGTTTTGGCGAAATGTCGATTCATTTTCCCTTTCATTAAATTTTGGCACTCTTATGTCCAATTTTTAGCAAATGTCATGCCAATTTTTTCTATGAACTCATTGATTATTCTCTAATTCATTTTCTTATAACTTCTAGGCTTCGATTTCCATGGATTGAAGCCCATGTGGCTCCTTGGCATTCGCGATGGAAGATATGAATCAAAAGCGTGCCAATAAAATATTATGTCCATGTAGTAAATGCGAGAACAATGCTATATTGAACCCATTTAATGGGACTGTGTTGGTTCAATTGATCTAAATCGTGTCATGTCTAGCTATACCCGCTGGATACATCATGATGGGGAGGATGTTGCTAATGTTGTAGGGGCGGCAGACAAAGAAGGGGAAACAATAGCAAAGATTCGGAAGAATGAGGGAACAAGGGAGGGTACGAAGGAGGCAACAAAGAGATGCCCGAACATGATCATAAAAAGGATGAACATGAATAAGATTCTCTAGGCACTCAAGATTCCTCATTATTGGCTTCAATGGTAGGTGACCCTCATTATAAAGATTTGCTTCAGAAGAATACGACTATCAAAAGAGCTCCATCTAGAGAGACAGCCAAGTTGCCGCAACTAGAGAAATATTCAAAATATCCAGAGAACACAAGGTTAAGTATCACGCTCAATCTTTTGGATATCAAGGAAAAATTCAAATGGAACAATGCAAGCTTTGATGCGCAACTGGAGTATCTACACCAATTGCTTCTCGAGTGTAACATCGTTACCCACCGGTATCGATGAGGCTAAGAAAATCATGTGCCCTCTTGGTTTTTCTATAAAAATACCATGTGTGCCTGTATGATTATGTCATTTATCGAAATGAGCATTCAAAGTTGGAATAGTGTCTAGTGTACGGGACATCTCGAGACAAACATGGAAAGAAATCTCCTTGCGAGGTTGTTTGGTACTTTTCGCTCGTTCCCCGTCTACAGCGATATTTTGCAGACCCTAATGAAGCCTAGTTCATGCGTTGGTGCAAGGAAAGAGCCCATTTGAATGCAGAAGATGAAGTGCTAAGAGCATCACTAGTAGTACCCCTAAACCTTCAAACCCTCGAACCATTTTAAGGGTTGAGAATGGGAATATTCAATTATAAGGGTTGGGTTTGAGGGTTATAGTATTTGCCCCAACCCCAATCCTTCAAACTGTCATATGACATATCACAAATTTCATCATCTCAATAACAGTTTGAAGGAAACAATAATCATTCTAATTATTATTACAACACCGAATAGTACTTTCAAGCACATAATAAAATCATTCAAGTTATTACAACAATGTTTTTACAAATAACAATAATATTTCGAATCAAATAGGACATAGAAAAGTAAAACAAAGGTAGATCATTGGCCTTGGCGCCGCCCATCCAACTGCCAGTGGTGCTCTACTAGTTCATCCCGGAGTTGGGCATGACTCTTTTCATTCTCAATCTGACGATGTGCTTCAAGAAAAGCTTGTACGCGAGAACTGTTTCTTTCCGGTTGCACACGGGTACCAACATTGTCATAGAAACAAGGCAGGTTTAACCCTCTCTCATCCTCGAGGATCATGTTGTGTAGAATCACACAACATTTCATGATGTTCTCCAAGGTTTTTTTGTCCCAAAAACGAGCTGGACCCCGAACTATGGCAAACCTTGCTTGCAAAACACCGAAATCTCTCTCAATATCCTTGCGGGCTGCCTCTTGTGCCTTGGTGAAATGAGCCTCTTTTTTGGTTAATGCCACCCCATTTTCCCCTTTGATGGACTTCACAAGAGTTGCCTACTCGGGATAAATGCCATCGGTGAGATAGTATCCCATTGAGTACTCATTGTTCATGACCTTGTAGTTGCAAGTAGGAGCATCCCCGGAAACTAATCTTGCAAACAAAGGAGACCTATTGAGCACATTGATATCATTGAGTGTGCCCGGAAAACCAAAAAATGCATGCCAAATCCATGTGTCCTCCAATGCCACGGCCTCAAGCACAATGGTTGCATCACGGCTTTTACCGCAATACATGCTTTGCCATGCCTTTGGACAATTTTTCCATGTCCAATGCATGCAATCAAGACTACCAAGCATCCCCGGCCATCCCCTTTTTTTCATTCATCTCCATCAATCTCTTTGTATCTTGCTCGTTGGGTGCTCGAAGATACACATCACCATACAACCGGATGACCAATTTTGCAAACCTACGGACGGACTCCGTGGTTGTATCTTGTCCAATGCGAAGATACTCGTCGGTGTACTCCGCGGGTATGCCATAGGCGAGCACCCGCATTGCTGCCGATATCTTTTGGTACCCACTAAACCCCATGATACCGGCGGCGGATCTACGACGCTTGAAGTAATCTGAGGCGACCGCACAATTGGTGACAATCTTCACGAATAAACTACGACGCATTCGGTACCTTCTCCGGAAGAGGCGTGGGGGTATGTCGGCACCTCCGCGAAGTAGTCGTGCATCAATTGCTCATGGCCGAGAGCACGGTTCCGGTAGATGGTGACTCGCCCCATCTTCGACCCTCTCCTCTGATCCATCAGGTTCGTGCGGTCTTCAAACTCTTGCACGTCGACGAGGAGGCTCATCATCTCGACATCGTCATCTTGAAGCAACTCCTCAATATCCGAATCATCCGACGACGACCAACCGGAATTATCGGACAACGACGCCGTATCGTCAGTGTCCATCTACATAATACAACAAAAACTAATATATGAGTTTCCAACAATGAATCTAAAAGAAAAAAGAAAAAAAGGGCATACCGGAGCGAGGCGTCGGGGCCCGGGGCGGCGGGCGAGGCAACCCCGGCGGGAGGCGCGGGCCGAAGGGACGGGCCGAGGCGGAGGCGACGCGGATGAGGCTGGGTGGGAGGCGTGGCGACGGAGGCCGGGTGGAAGGCGAGGCGGGCGGAGGCGGTGGCACGGAGGCGGACGACCGGGGGCGGAGGCGGGCCGGAACAAAGGGGCGGGAGGCCGGGGTGAGGCGAGAGACGGGCCAGGCGGGAGGGCGCAGGAGGAGGAGGCGCAGAGGCGGAGGCGGCGACGGCCGGAGGGGAGGGAGGCGGCGACGGGAGGGCGCAGCGTCGAGCTGAAAAATCCCTCCCGCGTTCGTTCGCGAAGGGAAACGAGAGGAGTAGGGGTTGGGGCAAAAATGCCTCTCCAACCCCCACTTCTACAGGTTGGAAGGGGGAGTAGGGTTTGGACATGGGAATTTTTTTAGGGGTTTAGGGGTTTAGGGTTCTAGTCTACGTGTGTTTGTCGCTCAAAACAGTAAAAAAGCAGTTATTTTTGAGGGTTTGAGGGTTTAGGGGTACTACTAGTGATGCTCTAAGACACCATGTAGATGGTACCTTGGAAAGCATTTGACCCTAAACTCCGAGGATTTGTGTCTGATGCAAGGAACCTAAGGTTGGGTATGAGTATGGATGGAGTAAATAACTCTTGGCATTGTTGAAATATATTGTCTAGCTTATTTTTATCAGTTGAGACTTTTGGTTGAGTTGGTTATGAATTTAAAATGGTACCGGAGGCCAGATGTCTTGATTTTACGGTCCAATCGTAGTATTAAAACATATTTTGTGGAGTACACATCGAATCCATGACTAAGAACTAAAATAACCTAGACTTGGGGATGCTTAAATATATTACCTAGCACGTTTCCAAAAATTTATACTTTTAGTTAACTTGGCTAGGGCATGAATTCAATAGTCATGACTGGTATTATACTACGTGATTGGAATGAATTCTTAGAATGAAGGTGGTAATTTTCTATTCATTTTCGGATGTAATTATAATTATAATGGGAACCCAGCATTTGATGGATCTTTCAAATACACCCAAATATAAGGCGTTGAGAAAAATGACAAGATCCTAATTTTTTCTCTAGAATGGTTCATTTCATGCTGAAATTTTCTTTTAGAGGTCATATTTATGATTTTTTACACAGGAAACACAGCTGGTTGGAGGAGTTGCCAGTGACAAGGTATGGACACAATACGGGCGCCTTCTCTAGTACCGTTGTAAAGTAATCTCCAACAATATATACAGAAGGAATAATCGTATATACTATAAATTAATGTAAAGAATCGGCATTATAGATACACACATAATGAATATATATATATATATATATATATATATATATATATATATATATATATATATATATATATATATATATACATACAGCATATATACTACTATCACGTATCACCTCGGCCGCGCGTACATGAATCGACGACGCCCAGATCAATCAAATTCTCACTTGCTGCCGAAGCTGATGGGGTAGACCCTGTCGGTGCTGGGGTAGAAGAGACCCCAGTTCTGCTCCACTCCGGCCTCCTTGAGGTTCTCGTTGAACATGGAGAACAGGTACGTCTCCACCTTCCACGGCCGCCGCGGCGTGCCGTTCCTGACGTGGCTCACCAGGTTCTGGTTGTAGGTCCTCGCGTTCTCCACCGACGCCACCTCGCCGCCCGCCGACGGCCACCCGGTCTCTGAAACCACCAACCCCACGCTGTCGCTCGACCCGAGCAACCTGTCCACCGCCGCGTGCACCGCGTCCACCGACGCGTCGAACATGTTCTGGTACCCGTACTCCCCGTCCTGCACCACCACCCCCGGCGCCGTGAACAGCGGGAAGCTGATGTCCATGAGGCCCGGGTTGTACGTGTACACGAAGTACGGGTACAGGTTGGCCAGAAGCGGCGCGCCGGTGCGCTGCAGGAACTGCAAAACAGGGAGCAGGAACGGCTTGTCCCCGTCGGCGAACACGCCGGCAGACGGCGGCAAGTGGACGGCGATGGTGGCCTGCGATATGGCCGTGGTAACTCTGATGTGGCCCAGGCCGGCCGCGGCCAGCGCGCCGTAGACGTTCTCCATGGCCGGGACGAGGTACTGGGTGTCGCTGCCGGCCACCTCGTTGCCGACGGAGAGGTACCGGAACGACACGGATGGGTGGGCCTCGATGTTGGCGCGGACTCACGCGCCCGCCGCGGACGCGCTGGTGAACAGGTCCGGGAGCACGTAGTTGGGCGTGCCCACGATAACTCTGATGCCGGTGCCGTCGAGGGCGGCCAGAGCATCGCTGTCCGGCGCATACAGGCGCACGCCGAGTTGCCGACGACAGTGCTCGATGCCGGCAGGTTGTTGGCGCTCATGCCGTAGCACAACCCCCCACCGACGCCGCTCCTGCAGTGCATGCAGATTCAGATCCCATCGTACTTGCTCACAAATTTGTACTGGTAAGTGTCAGATCGATGCAGATGAATGTGTGTATACAATTGTTGCACAGATTTATACAGATTGAAACCGTAGGCATGAATGCGAAACTGGTACACGTGTGTAGTGTAGCTTGCGGAGAGAATCAAGGAACAAACAATCATAATGTAATGTACCGTACATTGGCATGCGTAGAAGGATCCCTTAACTTTGATTGTTAGCGATCATTCTGTTGGCGACAATTGAAAAAATGGGACTGTAGCATGCGGACGGTGGATTGATCATCAAGCATGCATGCACCGACGGACAACAAAATTAAGCTGAAAGGGCGGGAAGGTCGACACGGTTCAAAAATTATTCCTGTGTTGACGCATTCTTTGCTTTGGAGCGAGACAGGCGGCCATCACCAAGGATTTGGATGTGCACCTGCTAATTTCCCTTAATTTTCTTTTCAGTTCCCTTTGATTGGTACATGTAGCTAACTTCTTTTTTCCAAGAAATCTTCTTCACATTGTTGAAAAGTATAAAGACTTGACTACTTGACCGAACTAGTTCTTTGCGGCCTACAATGCAGTCTTTTAACAAATATACATACTACATACGGTGAATGCTAGCTACACATGATTATGAAGAAAAACCCTAGCCCTCCGTGTTGCTCCCGTGAGCGACCGGGGGCTCTCCCACGCTGCCGCCTCTCCCCCTCCTTTTCCGCACTTCCCCCTCGCTGCCACCGGGAAAAACCGGCGGCAAAGCCGCTCAACGTCAGTGGGGCGGGGCTTCCACTCTCTCCCCTTTTTCGGGCCTAGCGCGGGCCAGATTCGGCGAGCGGTGGCGCCGCGACCTCGCGGAGCGTGGCGGCCAACTTCGGGAGCGGCAGAGGCGTGGCACGGAGGCCCCGCGTGGGGTCGGGCGCTCGCGGCTCTGGCACTAGTGGCCGCGGCAGTGCCGAGTCCCGATGCTCCGACAAGTCTTCGGCTAGGCGGGCGACGCTCCAGCGTGGTACGGGTGACGGTGAGGCGGTGGGTGCTGCCCTTGGTGGTGCAAGCGGCGGTGGCAGGGGTCTAAGGATGGGGCTGCTCTCCCCAGATCTGGGCCAGGGCGGGCCAAGTCGGGCCCTGTTGTGCTGGCTCTAGTTGGACCTAGGGAGAGATCATGACGAGGGTGGCGGCGCTGGCGCCACGCCTACTGCAGCAAGGCGGCTGGAGCTTCACGGGCCAGCCCGGCCGTGCCTAGGGCATGAACATGGATAGCAGCTGCAAACCTACGTGATGTAGCGTGGTTGCGAGGACTTTACGGACCCGTTTCTTGGGTCTGGCCGGGCCTCTGGCCTGGTGTGTCCTTGCTGCCGCGTCCGGCCGGCACCCGCTTTCAGCGGTGGAGTATGCCCTCCAGATGGCTTTGCGGCTGCCGCCCTCCGGCTCCCAGTGGCTAGGTTCGCTCTTGTCGCTGCATTCGGCCGGCTACTGTCTATAGAGGTGGAGGTTGTTCCCTCCCACGGGTAATGCCGCTCCTTGCCTATGGTTCTTTGCTTTTGGGCTAGCCGGCTGCGCAACGTTTGTCGCGTGGAGACGACAATGGTGTCCTCAAGACTATGGTGGTGCATGTTGGTGTGCGGCAAGCTTGGAGGAGCGCTTCGGTTTGTCCGGGTGGTGGGTTTTGGGGGTCGGGAGAAATCTCTATCGGCGTTGCCGGCACCGACGCGGTTATGCATGCGGGCACCTCCTTCCCTATGAAGGGCGTCGGGTGCACCCCTCCCATTCCCCTCTGTGTAACGGGAGAAATCCTAGGACCGGTCTAGGCAGCAGCATCGTCATCGTCACATCCCCTTTTTAAGGTGCTTCTTGGTACACGGCGATTCGAAGGCATATGTTTGTAGTGGGAATTCTCTCGAGGGCACAACGGTTGCGAGCCATCAACACTTTTGTCAATCCGGTGTTGTAGGCATTCTTTTCTCTTTTATTTCTCTTGTTTTTTCCTTTTGTGATTTGATGTGTTGTCTGCCACACGAATGGTCTCGTGGTTTTGTACCGGATTGTGTTGATTGGTATATTAATATAGCGGACGGAAGCCTGATTCAAGATAGTTTTTTAATAAAAAAAGTCACACTTTGCGGTAGTTCTTGACTAGCTTACACTAGCAATGCAAAGCAATGGTTCTTTTTTGGAAAATAAATATAAAAACATATCCCATCACTACTGGCTGTATACAGCAAGCATGTTATATGAAAAACCAAAATAAAAGTTTCTGTTCCAACGTCTGCAACACGGCTGCTGGATAGTCCACTTCGCCCCACCCTATCTCGATCAAAAGAATATTCAGAATGCACATAGCAAATCATCTAACTCTGTATGGCTACTTGTATTATGAACGTACGTGCACAGTTCACCTAATCAAATGTACTTTGGCGTAGACATATAGCACAAAGGCGTGCACACGGGCGCTTGCATTGATCAACAATCAGCTAACGATAGATTTCACCCGCCAAAGTGATGGTACGTGTTAGCTCCGCTGTCACGCATCAAGCAAAAATTTGCGTCGAAGCTGCTCCAACTAAGTACGCTTAATTAATTAAATTCTGACAGAATTACGAATTTGGAAGTAGAATCAGGGTTGGTACAATGAGTATCTTATTTGCCCTATGCGCACTAAAAACAATGTGCATGTTTTTTGAACTTAGAACGAATGAAGATGTGCATATTAGTTTATGCATCGTTTGTTGCAGAGACCCGTGCATTGTCCCCCTTTTGAAAAAATATTAATTTTTAGAACTTTGAATGTAATTTTTCCAAGTTTGTGTGGTGGAATTATAGGAGCCATTACATGAGAAATTAGGGTTTTAACTCTGGTGCTTGTTCGAGTATATGTGTATTGCCCATCTTCTCTCCATTTGTTTGGACGCTTGCATGACGCATCAATGAAATAATCGCACATTTGCGCGTGTTCACTAGGAATTTCGCAACATTTTATGATTTCATATAGTTCTGGCGTGTGGTTAGGGGGTATGATCATGTAGGTGTGGCATGTGTTTGTATCTTTCTGATCCAAACTTTTGAGTTAATAAAAACACCTTTTATTGATAAAATGTACAAAATGTGGTTCACCTTTGGCACTCTCCTCGATTGATGGTTATGTTGTGACCATTAGCAAGCACAATCACTATGAGAACAGTTTGTACCATAGTAGCTTGGCTTTGATTTCTTAACCCAATATTTTTGCAACAGTTTGGCCCCTGGTGTCGAAGCTGAAGACAGTGGTATGCTGTTGTGGTGCTCGCACCCTGCTGGCTGTGGATCCCGGCCTCGCTGGATCTTGTGCCTAGTTGGGGGTGTTGGGGTTGGGGCTCTAGCTTGGGAAACCCTTGACTGAGTGGTGGTCACAACATTGAAAACGCCCTCGGGGCGTTGTTTCGAGGATCATCCCCACCCCTTCCCTCCACCTAGATCCCAGGTGAAAACCCTAAATCTCTCGGATTGGGCGACAACAGCGTTCTGGCATCGTTCCCTCCATGGATGCATCACCTTGGGACTTCGAGGAGGTGGTCGTGAAATGGTGGAGCGGCGGGTTCTTTTGATTACTTCATCCTGAAGCTTGCGTCTTGATGGGTGGTTGGTGCTGCGGATGGCGATGTTTGTGGGTGGTTCGTGCGAAGAGGTGGTCGTGTGCGAGGTCCTTCTCCTTGGCAACCTTGTCATGTGTGTTCATGTGTGCTCTAGGGAGAGCTGCTCTATCTGCCGATGGTATGACGCCCTTCGATGCTGGGCGAGAAGGCAGGGGCCTTCTTCGGAGGTGGAGGCATATGACGCGACATCGACGGTGAGCTGGGAGCTGCCAAAGGCATAATCTTCTCCGGTGGTGTGCTTGTCCAACGATGTTAGCTAAGCGCGAGGACGGATGAAGGCCTCATGTCTCCAATTGTGTTTCTTGTTATATTTTCTTCCTTGATGTGTGTTACCTGTAAGCTGACCTTCAACATCTTGTATCTGCTGTTTCGCTACGACCTCCAGTTTTTTTAAAAAAAATCTTAACCCAAAGTTTCCTTCCCTCGGAAACTAGAAAATCTACCTAATAATATAATGGTGCTAGTATCTATATGCCCCTAAGATAACTTAGCAAATATAATTGGAATAGCATTACAAAATCTTGGCTTGTAGACTGTATAGTAAGTTTGGCTATATGTCAAAACAATGTATATGGAAAAAAATTCTGATCCCTTATAAGAGGTTATGTACACGCGCACCACGCATCCTAGAGAGGAAATATGGGTGGCGGGTATCTATTATCGTAGACTGTGGGTACATCTTGTTCGAGGAGCTCTTCACCACACATAGGTTAGCGTCAACACATGGCTTAGCATCACAGCCTGTGTGTGATTTTTTGAAATATTCTGCGTCTTGTTGGAACCTGCTATATATGCTTTATTGCAAAAATGTAGAAAAAAGTTACTATACTTGTATGCCTCTCTACCTATATGGATCGATTTGTTGCTTCATTGGACAAGCTTATGACGTACCACGAGTTACGTATGTGCAAACACTTACTTGTAATAATCGACAAGGTAATCCTGAGGCGCTGCCGCATGGTTTTGCAGGCAACAAGTACTAGTACCTAGAAAGAGAGAAGAGAGAGAGAGAGAGAGGGATGAACGTACTTGCAAGGGTAGATGCGAAGACGACTCCGAAGAGCAAGGCCATGTCGAGCATGGGAGCAACTGCAGCTACACCTTGCACCCAGACCCTTCTTCTGGACCTCTTGCTGCTACAAACGCTGCTGCTAGGGTTGATCTGGTCAAGAATTAAGCTCTTTCTCGGTGTCGAGGCTAGTAGTACGAAGCAACGAGAACCTGAAGCAATCCGGCCCTTGAGCAGCTTATATAGACGACGAAGATAGCAGGGGATGGAGGATGGATAGTAGTACACACGTACGGATGATGTTTGGCCCGACACCAACCAACGGTCTTCCCCCCTCGCTCCCCGATCAGTCAGTCGACGACAGAGATTGGTCAGTTAGCTCGTACTTACGTGTCAATCGGTCGACACCCGACAACAGCTAGCTGGACTGAAGGTGCATTTGCACTTGCACGCGCGGCCGGTACACGTCGTACGCTCGTCCTTGCAATGGCAAGAATTGAAGCGAGGTCTCTTCGCTCACTCACCTGTATTGACTCTCGTAGTCTCAACAGATAGTCGTTCGCGCCTAACGGTTCCTTGATTATTCTTGGTGCAGAGTGCTACCTTCTCTGCTCACACCAATTTAGCATATGATGAGTCTACTTCGAACCAACGGTTGACTACCAGTCTACCATGCATGTTCAGCCATCTTGCAGTTGTTGCAAGACAAAGGTACATATCCTGGCGTCTCGTGGGAAAGCCATTTTGTACAACGTGGTACCGCATGCATGCTTTAACCATAACTAATATTAGGCGCACCAAATGGCTAAATAATAGTACAGGCTAGAAAACCTACCAACAGTCGATTCCCCGCCTTTCTAATTTTAAGCACCTTTTGTCTTGTGAACCAGACACGAGTGAACAACCAAAACTTTATCTCGAAACAGACTTTCGCCCTGCTTTATAAATAAAGCTAAATCCAGGTTCATACAACATCCAATCACAACAACAGCGGCCACAACCAAAGAAAAGAGGAAAAGGAAGAGTACGACTGCTGGGGCCACAACACAAGACGACACAAAAAATAAGAGAAAGCAACTGGGCCACAACCACACCCTACACCCCGGACGGAGCGGCAGAAGACGGAGTTGGTGCTGAGAAAGGGGCCGCCGCCACTCTCAGGACTCCAAGGGTGTCGTCGAAGGCCGACCTGTCACGCTGGCGCACCAACAGGGACCACTGCTGGAGAAAGGCAATAAGAGAAAAAAGCGAGTCAGACGCCCGGGAGGGGAAAATATGCTCAATCACCATCTTGTTGCGAATATTTCAAAGGGACCAGGTCAGGGCCGCAAAGACCATCCAGAAGAGGCGGCGGCCCCTTCCGACATGGTTCGCCGCAGCCTGCAGGAATTCTCCAAGCTCCTGGGCCTGCCAGGAGGGCCCCAACGCTTCCCTAACACACCTCCACAAAAACTGAGCCGCCGAACAGGAGAACATAATATGTGCACATGTTTCCGGAGTCCCGCATAGGGGGCACCGACCATTGCCCGACCCATTACGCTTCGCCACCTCAACCCCCGACGGTAGCCGATCCCGCAAGAGGTGCCACAGAAATATGCAAATACTAAGCGGGAGGGGAGCCTTCCACAAGGGAGAAGTCCAACTCTACTCCGGGCCCTGGAAGAGGGCTCGGTAGGCCGAGCTGACAGAGAACTCCCCCCCGGCGTCAGGCTCCAGGCAACTGAATCCTGGGCCACAAATAACGAGCTAGGGAGGGCCTCCTCCAGGCGCCGATGTTCCTCTGCCTCGGCCTCGCTAAAAGTTCGCCGGAACAAGATGTTCCAGCTCCCTTCTCGAAAGGCCTCAGCCATGAGAATCGTCGGGGACGAGGAGATGGCGAAGAGGGCAGGGAACTGCTCACAGAGGGGAACCGACTGAAGCCATGGGTCTAGCCACAGGCGCACGGCCTGCCCATTTCCAATGGCGAAGGAGATCCCCAGGCCAACAAACAGCTTAATATCCTGGATGGCCCGCTAAAACTAGAAACCCTCCCTCCGCTCGCAGGCTAACAGGGGCCATCCAGCAATCCAATCTCTATAAAACCATCTGGTCTTCTCGTGAATAAGCATGTACCCTCCTAATTAAGCAAAACGTTGCCATCTATGCTATGGGCAACGACCTATTTTGCCCATGAAAAGTGTACGTTGAAAACTCGGAGTTGGCTATGTATCTAGTCTCTTCAAGAAGAATCCAGTTGGTTCCGAAGTGTTGGAGAGATCTCACTTTCTTTCATTTTCAGTTCATTATCCATTAATCATATCCATCAGTCTGAGCTAACTTTCGTGAGTGTCATCAATTAAATTAGTAGATATTCAAATTTTCCATTATATTTATCCCCATCCCACCTTTAATTACGTGGGCCTGGGGAAGATTCAGTTGGAGCCCACTGCACCTAGCCTGATGGAATTTGATTTAGGATGGACTGATACCATTTCGTAGCATTCATTATTTGAATATGATCCTTTTCTAACCAGATCCTTCTCACTGTTTCTTCTGTGTGTGTCTCTTCCAAAGTTGGGGTCCATCTATTAATTGTGGCCTATGTGCCTATGGTTTGTTCACCTATCTATCATATGCTTAATGATAGAGTTGGATTACGAAGCACAAGAAATGATCGCAAGACACTACAGAGAAGTGCATGAACCTAGCTAGCTAGACTAAGATGAGCGTATGTTTGTTTCTCAAGAGAATGGAATAAAGATGTTTTTTAGTGAACAATCTGACTTTATTGATAGAATAACTAGAATATTGGGCGAACAAAATAAACACATGCGAATAACAATAATTCTTAGTAAACTACAAATTATGTCAAAGACCAGAAGTTAGTGTCATATCTAGCTAAACATTTCCATCTCCGGATTTCTCCAAAACACATATGGAATATTAGAAGAAGGCCAAACCTATGAAAGCTGGGCTCCGGTGAGTTCTTTTGTGGTGGCGCTCTCCGGACATGATGGAAACTAGGCTACATGATACCCTAGGATGCATGTATAGGTTCTAAAGATTCACAAGTTCACCTCAAAGATGATGGGGTTGTCGACAAGGAAGGAGATCACTGGAGATGAGCGCAAGGTTGAGTTTCCGACGACCAGTGTCGGAGAACAACAACACAATTTCGAAAGCTTCAAAGCTCCTAGCTCGATTCTCTCAGCCAAGAAGCTTTCCTCACCAAGGAGAGGCTCCTCGACTACTCCAATGCTCCAAGGGTGGTCTCTAGTGGCTAGCCAAAATTTGCTTCAATTAAGTTTTTGGTGAGTCGGAGAGATTGATAATGAGAGAGGGACTTTTTATAGTTAGTCTATGCTAAATGCACTAGCAATGTTCTCTGTCCCAAGGCTTAAAGATTTTTTTTAAAGTCAAGCTACAAAAAGTTTGACCAAACTTCTAAAAACTATCAAAAACTATGATATGATATATATATCATGTGAATTTTGTTGGGTTTAACGCAAGAAACCTATATTTTTTCTACGCAAACCACCGACTGCCAGGATCTATCTAGGAGTAATGCGGTAACATGACGGGATTCATTGTTCATACCTTTGAAGACCGAACGCGGTTAACGTTCCGTGGGGAACATGGGTGATGTAGTCGTATCGACGCTGACCTCAAGGTCACGATGAATAGCTCCACCAGCTCCAATGACTCCGATGGCTCGAATGACTCGATCGCTACAAGTGTGGCTCCTCGTAGGGGGTCGTACATATACGGTGCTTGACACGAGTCTCGGACCCTAATCTAGTAGAGGTTGCGGAAGTAGATCTCCTGAATCCGGAATCCCCGCAGCGAGACGGTGCTCCGCAGTGAAGAACTCTATCGTTCGCATAGCCTTTACAATGGGGCCACGGTCAAGAGAGAGAGAGAGAGAGAGAGAGAGAGAGAGAGAGAGAGAGAGAGAGAGAGAGAGAGAGGGCACTTGGAGGGGAAAGCCTTAAAGCTTGGGATTTATTGATGTGTTTAAATCCCTCCATATGCCCTCCTTTATATAGGGGGGGAGGAAGGGCACCACCTCCCTCAAAGTCCTGGGTGGGAATAATCAAATGAGGAGGTGGGAGGAGGCGTCGCCGGCCAGCCCACCATGGGCCCCACGCAGGGAACAAGTCCACTAGGGTCACCGGCCCTCCTTTGGCCCTTCCAAGGGCGCGACCCTCCCTCTTGGGCCTTTTCCCTAGGGAATTGGCCCATTATTCATGGGCTGCCCATCAAATCATAAAATAAATATAAATAAATATATAATTCAATAATTAATATATATTTACATATTACTCCCTTCGATCCATATTACTTGTCGTTGAAATAAATGAATCTAGCACTAAAACATGTCAAGATACATCCATTTTGGTGACAAGTAATATGGATCATAGGGAGTATTTGATTCACTTTGCACCGGAACTCCTTCCGGACAACTCCAGACACCCGCCGGACTTTCCCGGAACCCTTTCAGTTTTTCCTTCTCTTTTATTTGGTGGTACCTATGATACCAAAACGATCTTTGAGCGTTGTCAAACCCTTAAGTGTGCTACCCTACGGTTTGAGAACACACAGACATGGTCGAGAATCCTCTCAGAGCAATGATCATTAGTGGGACATGGATTCCCATAATGAATCTTGCGCATTCCATGAGAATCTTTCTCATTGAACCATGAAACATAGAGTCCTATTCCCTTTGTTACTTTGATACTTGACCTGTCCAAGAATTGATCAATGACATCGCCATGTCGGGTTCAATCTCGTTACCAACAAGTACAACTGTACTCGTTCCAAGCTATGCCATCCCCGTAACGTAGTCACACGCTGCAGCTTTATGGATGTCATGTCTCCGAGTAGGCCCCGAGTATCTCTCCATCACTTTGAAGAACAAATCCCGCTTTTGACACATACGCCTCAACCTGCCCCTTTCAAGTACTCAATCACACCATTATGATCACTGTTCCACCCAGTGACGTTAGATGCTCTCAAGGTCTCATGGTCTAAGGAATTGGTCACTATTTTTGCTAGTCATTGTAACGGTGAATTTTGTGACTTGACCATGTTACAATTCCTATGTTGGGTATGTCCATTATTTTCATTCACCTAATGAAATGACCCTATTGTCAACTAGCGTGAAATACCACATGATCGGGAAACGACCGATTGATCAATGAACTAGTGTCTAGAGAATCACTAGAGACTCTTGGTGGTTTACATATCACACGTGTATTGACATTCCTATTAATACAGTTATAGCATGATATAAAACCTATTATGAACTTAATGAAATATGTCAATGATCTATATTATTATTTGTCTTTAGGGCATATTTCCAACAATTATATGTTTCATGAAGTATCAAAGGATATGTATTTCATATTATAAATATTAATATATTTCTCTACAAACTGGTAAAACTTTATAAAGTTTGACTTTTCCAAAAAAAAAGCCTTAAGCCTTGGGACAGATGGAGTATATGCTAATTGGGAGGTCCATCCCATATGGAAATTATTCTAATATGTTATGTGGTGTCACATAGATGTATGATTTTGTTAACCTTGCTGATGAATTGCTTTCTTAATACATGATCATGCTCTTAAAACAGTTGTACTTGATGACATCGATGGCAACCACTCCTCCTCAAAATCATGTCATATTGCAGATTGCGCAAGCAGCTGAATCACTCCTCCTCAAAATCAAGTGCATGTTGCAGTTTGCACAAGCAGAAGACCTAGAGGATATGTTCTAGGCAGGGGCGGCCAGCCAACCAGTCGGACGGTGCTAAACAAGCTACTTTGGTCTGAAATCAGTATATTTCTCAATTTTCTGTAAAATAATCAGTGGATGTACTTGGGTTTCTTGTCTCAGGCCAGGGCTAAAAGCACGGGTAGCACTAGGCGTAGCTCCGCCACTGGTTCTAGGTCTCGATCTCTGTATAGACATATAATTAAAGGAGTAAATTTTCTTTCATCTCAATACAAATATTACGATGTGGTTGAGTGCTCTTTGCTAATACAAAGCCCACTCTATAATTGTTTTAGTGTATATGATATAATACAATATTAGGCTACCAATTTCTATTTTTTTTAGATATGAGGAAACCCCCGGCCTCTGCATCAGAAGATGCACATAGCCAATTTTATTTCAGCATTTTGAACAATATTCAAATTATTACAATCATGGGTCTGATAGTGTTGAAACATGTATCAAGCATCTAAAAATATAAAGCAACACAAAGCTATTCATTTTAAATTCTACTAGTATGACGCCACCTAGTAGCCTAGAAATAAGAGTCTTGACCAACCATAAACAATTGGTTGTAGTGAGACTCCATAGGCTCCCGCTGATCCACCAAGAGAAGGAAGGACCATAGTTTTATTCAATGCATCCCCAATCGAATAACATGTAAAAAGATAGTACCCGTTTGTTTATGAAATACAATGTTATTTCTAAACATCCACATGGACCGACATAAAGCAGATACTACAATGCGTAATCTAGCCTTATCCTTCCTATCTACCCCATTTAGCCAATTTCCAAACAATTGGTTCAAAAGTTCAAAAAATTCTTAAGAAAATATACGACATGTTGGAGAGGTGGAGTTTAGTGTATATGTAAAATTCATGTTCAAAGTCAGAGTATATTAACACGAACGACAATTTTGTAATCATATAGGCGTGTTGGAGATGTGGAGTTCAATATACATAAAATTCAAGTTCAAAGTCAAACTAGACCAGGAGGTATGATGAACCAAATTTAGTGATGAAAAGTTGTAAATAGTAAAAATTCAAAACTAGTTTGTTTTAAATAGCCATGCACTGAATGTAAGTTCGAACTTAAACTATTCAAATTGTTAGAACATTACGTTTTCGATTCAAAAATATATTATATATTTATTGACATTAAGAGGAAGGAACTCTTTCTATTCATTACATATTATAAGGAGATAGTACATGTTTACATTTGTAAGAGAAAAAAGTAAATCGAACGACCGTGAGGTAGAATGTGTTGGAATCGTTCATATATGTTGGAATCGTTCATAAATACACTTGTTTTTGCCAGGGTATCAGTGTGGCCCACAAGAATGAATTGAGCCTCAGAGCGCTAGTGCCATTTGAGCTCCTCCTTCCGCAGATGCACGATGTGTCCATGCTATCAGCTCTTAAGCTCAATTTACTTTTCAGATCAAGCACGTGATTCTGCAAGTTTTAAGCTGGATGTAAGGATTTATTTAAACAAATCATGTTCATAGAACATCACACTCCTTTTTTTGACAAAAAGAACTACACATTTCTATCTACTTTCTCCGGTTTATATTAACAGCCTCAAATTTATCTAAAGTCGTATATATCTAGTTAAATAAGACTAGATTTACTCATACCGAAACAAAGTTTTTTTTTCAGAATGACATACCGAAACAAAGTTGAGACCATTAATATTTCTCGAAACAGGCTTCCGCCCTGCTTTATAAATAAAACCAAATCCAGGTTCATACAACATCCAACATGACACCCACGGCCTCAGCCAACGCCAAAGGGGAAAATAAAGGTATGACTGCCTGGGGCCACAACACAACACGACCCAAAAAACAAAGGAAAATGGACAGGACCACAGCCAAGCCCTACACACCAGGCGGAGCGGAAGCCAGGACGGGGCTGGAGTCGCAAAAGGGGCCGCCGCCACTCTCAGGGCTCCAAAGATGGCGTCAAAGTCCGACTGGTCACGCTGGCGCACCAACGGGGACCACTGTTGGAGGAAAGCAATAAGAGAAAAAAACGAGTCAGACGCCCGGGAAGGGAAAATATGCTCAATCACCATCTTGTTGCGAACATTCCAAAAGGACCAAGCTAGGGCCGTGAAGACCATCCAGAAGAGGCGGCGGCCCCTTCCGACACGGGTCGCCGCGGCCTGCAGGAACTCTCCAAGCTCCTGAGCCTGCTAAGAGGGTCCCAACGCTTCCCTCACATAGCTCTAGAGAAATTGAGCCGCCGAACAAGAGAACGTAATATGGGCGCAGGTTTCCGGTGTCCCACATAGGGGACACAGACCATTGCCCGGCCCATTACGTTTCGTCACCTCCACCCCCGACGGGAGCCGATCCCTCAGGAGCTGCCATAGGAAGATGTGGATACTAAGGAGGAGGGGGGCCTTCCACAGGGGATGTCCATCGCTGCTCGGCCCTGAAGAGGGCCCGATAAGCCGAGCAGAGAACTCCCCTCCGGCGTCGGCTCCGGGCCCGTGTCCGGGACCGCGGACAACGCACTAGGAGGGCCTCTCCAGGCGGATGTTCCTCTGCCTCGACCTCGCTAAAGTTCGTGAACAAGATGTTCCAACTTCCTCCGTGAAAGGCCTCATCCACGAGGATCGTCGGGGACGAGGAGATGGCAAAAAGAGCGGGGAACTACTCACAGAGAGGGACCGACTGAAGCCAGGGGTCCAACCACAGGCGCATGCCCTCCCCATTCCCAATGGTGAAGGAGACCCCCAGCCCCACGAACAACTTAATATCCTAGATGGCCCGCCAAAACTGGGAACCCTCCCTACGCTCGCAGGCTAAAAGGGGACGTCCACGGAGGTATTTGGCTTTCACCAGCTGGAGCCAAAGTCCTCCGTCGCCCTAAGGATTCTCCACACCCATTTCATAATCAGGGCCACGTTAAAGCGCCACGAGTCCAGGATACCTAAGCCCCCAAGGCATTTGGGGGCGCAGATGTCTGCCCATTTAACCATATGGTACCTCTGGTGACCGTCCCTAGCCGCCCAGAAGAATCTAGACAGCTCCTTGGCGAAGTCTGCGTGGATTCCTTCTGAAAGCAGGTACATCCCCATCTGGTACATGCGCAGACTCGAGAGACAAGAGTTGATAAGGACCGTCTTGCTCCCCTTGGTCATAAGCCTTGCCCGCCAGGGCTCGGCTTTAGACCGGACTCGCGTCACTAGGGGGGCCAAGTCCATGTCGAACCCTCGTCTCTCGGATGGGCATCCCTAGGTAAGTAGTAGGGAAGCCCTCCAGTCTACAGTTCAGCTTATCTGCAATACGCTGACGCTCATCGTCAGCGTAGCCGAGAACAAAGACCTCACTTTTGTCGAAGTTAATCTTCAGACCAGACATGGACTCGAAGCACAGCAACAGGAACTTGAGGTTAATAATGTCAAGATCCGATCCCTGAACCATGATCATGGTGTCATCCGCATATTGGAGGTGGGTGACACCACCCCCAGGGATCAAGTGCCCCACCACACCCGAGATATGGCCAGCAGTTTTGGCTCTATCCAAAACTTCCGCCAGGGCATCTACTGCGGCGTTGAACATGAGAGGGGATATGGGATCCCCTTGCTTGACGCTGCAAGACAGGCTAAAGTAGGGGCCAATCTCCCCGTTAATATTGATAGCCGTCCTCCCACTCATCATGAACTGCATAATCCAGCAGATCATCCTGTCGTCAAATCCTCTCCTCTCCAGGACTAGCCGGAGGAAGGCCCAGTCCAAGCGGTCGTAGGCCTTCTGAAAGTCTAGCTTGAGGAACACCCCCTTCTGATGGCGAGTCTTCACCTCATGAATAATCTCATGGAGGGCGAGGACACCATCATGAATAAGGCGTCCCTTAAGGAAGGCGAACTAGAGGTGGTGGGTGAGCCTCTCCATCACTGGAGCGAGGCGAAGGGCGCAGACCTTCGCGAAGATCCGCTGGACAACGTTGATGACCATGATCAGTCTGAACTGGCGGATATCCGTGGCCCCTGCCACCTTGGGGATCAGGGATATCACCCCGAAGTTCAGGCGAGACATAACCAGGGTCCCTGTGTAGAATGCCTAGAACATCGGCATGATCACCGGCTGTAGTTGGGCCCAGAAGGTCTGGAAGAAGGACATAGGCAGCCCATCAGGGCCGGGGGCCGACCCCGCCCTCATGGACTTCAGGGCCACGGCCACCTCCTCCGAGGAGAACGGGAGGGTAAGCTCCAGGTTCTCCGCCAGGGAAATGGTCACCTCACCAACCCAGAAGTCCATGGCCAGCGAGATCCCTGAGCCCGGCGAACTCGAGAACAGCTCCTTGTAGAAGGCATAAATATGGGAGGAGAGTTCCAGCGGAGAGTCCAATAGAACATCCCCTTCCCAGAGGCAAGAGATCGAACACTTCCTCCTCCTACCATTGGCCCCATTGTGACTTGACCATGTTACAATTCCTATGTTGGGTATGTCCATTATTTTCATTCACCTAATGAAATGACCCTATTGTCAACTAGCGTGAAATACCACATGATCGGGAAACGACCGATTGATCAATGAACTAGTGTCTAGAGAATCACTAGAGACTCTTGGTGGTTTACATATCACACGTGTATTGACATTCCTATTAATACAGTTATAGCATGATATAAAACCTATTATGAACTTAATGAAATATGTCAATGATCTATATTATTATTTGTCTTTAGGGCATATTTCCAACAATTATATGTTTCATGAAGTATCAAAGGATATGTATTTCATATTATAAATATTAATATATTTCTCTACAAACTGGTAAAACTTTATAAAGTTTGACTTTTCCAAAAAAAAAGCCTTAAGCCTTGGGACAGATGGAGTATATGCTAATTGGGAGGTCCATCCCATATGGAAATTATTCTAATATGTTATGTGGTGTCACATAGATGTATGATTTTGTTAACCTTGCTGATGAATTGCTTTCTTAATACATGATCATGCTCTTAAAACAGTTGTACTTGATGACATCGATGGCAACCACTCCTCCTCAAAATCATGTCATATTGCAGATTGCGCAAGCAGCTGAATCACTCCTCCTCAAAATCAAGTGCATGTTGCAGTTTGCACAAGCAGAAGACCTAGAGGATATGTTCTAGGCAGGGGCGGAGCCAGCCAACCAGTACGGACGGTGCTAAACAAGCTACTTTGGTCTGAAATCAGTATATTTCTCAATTTTCTGTAAAATAATCAGTGGATGTACTTGGGTTTTCTTGTCTCAGGCCAGGGCTAAAGCACGGGTAGCACTAGGCGTAGCTCCGCCACTGGTTCTAGGTCTCGATCTACTGTATAGACATATAATTAAAGGAGTAAATTTTCTTTCATCTCAATACAAATATTACGATGTGGTTGAGTGCTCTTTGCTAATACAAAGCCCACTCTATAATTGTTTTAGTGTATATGATATAATACAATATTAGGCTACCAATTTCTATTTTTTTTAGATATGAGGAAACCCCCGGCCTCTGCATCAGAAGATGCACATAGCCAATTTTATTTCAGCATTTTGAACAATATTCAAATTATTACAATCATGGGTCTGATAGTGTTGAAACATGTATCAAGCATCTAAAAATATAAAGCAACACAAAGCTATTCATTTTAAATTCTACTAGTATGACGCCACCTAGTAGCCTAGAAATAAGAGTCTTGACCAACCATAAACAATTGGTTGTAGTGAGACTCCATAGGCTCCCGCTGATCCACCAAGAGAAGGAAGGACCATAGTTTTATTCAATGCATCCCCAATCGAATAACATGTAAAAAGATAGTACCCGTTTGTTTATGAAATACAATGTTATTTCTAAACATCCACATGGACCGACATAAAGCAGATACTACAATGCGTAATCTAGCCTTATCCTTCCTATCTACCCCATTTAGCCAATTTCCAAACAATTGGTTCAAAAGTTCAAAAAATTCTTAAGAAAATATACGACATGTTGGAGAGGTGGAGTTTAGTGTATATGTAAAATTCATGTTCAAAGTCAGAGTATATTAACACGAACGACAATTTTTGTAATCATATAGGCGTGTTGGAGATGTGGAGTTCAATATACATAAAATTCAAGTTCAAAGTCAAACTAGACCAGGAGGTATGATGAACCAAATTTAGTGATGAAAAGTTGTAAATAGTAAAAATTCAAAACTAGTTTGTTTTAAATAGCCATGCACTGAATGTAAGTTCGAACTTAAACTATTCAAATTGTTAGAACATTACGTTTTCGATTCAAAAATATATTATATATTTATTGACATTAAGAGGAAGGAACTCTTTCTATTCATTACATATTATAAGGAGATAGTACATGTTTACATTTGTAAGAGAAAAAAGTAAATCGAACGACCGTGAGGTAGAATGTGTTGGAATCGTTCATATATGTTGGAATCGTTCATAAATACACTTGTTTTTGCCAGGGTATCAGTGTGGCCCACAAGAATGAATTGAGCCTCAGAGCGCTAGTGCCATTTGAGCTCCTCCTTCCGCAGATGCACGATGTGTCCATGCTATCAGCTCTTAAGCTCAATTTACTTTTCAGATCAAGCACGTGATTCTGCAAGTTTTAAGCTGGATGTAAGGATTTATTTAAACAAATCATGTTCATAGAACATCACACTCCTTTTTTTGACAAAAAGAACTACACATTTCTATCTACTTTCTCCGGTTTATATTAACAGCCTCAAATTTATCTAAAGTCGTATATATCTAGTTAAATAAGACTAGATTTACTCATACCGAAACAAAGTTTTTTTTTCAGAATGACATACCGAAACAAAGTTGAGACCATTAATATTTCTCGAAACAGGCTTCCGCCCTGCTTTATAAATAAAGCCAAATCGAGGTTCATACAACATCCAACATGACACTCACGGCCTCCGCCAACGCCAAAGGGGAAAATAAAGGTATGACTGCTGGGGCCACAGCACAACACGACCCAAAAAACAAAAGAAAAGAGACAGGACCACAACCAAGCCCTACACACCAGGCGGAGCGGAAGTCAGGACGGGGCTGGAGTCGCGAAAGGGGCCGCCGCCACTCTCAGGGCTCCAAAGATGGCGTCAAAGTCCGACCGGTCACGCTGGCGCACCAATGGGGGCCACTGTTGGAGGAAAGCAATAAAAGAAAAAAACGAGTCAGACGCCCGGGAAGGGAAAATATGCTCAATCACCATCTTGTTGCGAACATTCCAAAAGGACCAAGCTAGGGCCGTGAAGACCATCCAGAAGAGGCGGCGGCCCCTTCCGACACGGGTCGCCGCGGCCTGCAGGAACTCTCCAAGCTCCTGAGCCTGCTAAGAGGGTCCCAACGCTTCCCTCACATAGCTCTAGAGAAATTGAGCCGCCGAACAAGAGAACGTAATATGGGCGCAGGTTTCCGGTGTCCCACATAGGGGACACAGACCATTGCCCGGCCCATTACGTTTCGTCACCTCCACCCCCGACGGGAGCCGATCCCTCAGGAGCTGCCATAGGAAGATGTGGATACTAAGGAGGAGGGGGGCCTTCCACATAGGGGATGTCCATCGCTGCTCCTGGCCCTGAAAGAGGGCCCGATAAGCCGAGCCGACAGAGAACTCCCCCCTCCCGGCGTCAGGCTCCAGGCCACCGTGTCCGGGACCGCGGACAACGCACTAGGGAGGGCCTCTCCAGGCGCCGATGTTCCTCTGCCTCGACCTCGCTAAAAGTTCGTCGGAACAAGATGTTCCAACTTCCTCCGTGAAAGGCCTCATCCACGAGGATCGTCGGGGACGAGGAGATGGCAAAAAGAGCGGGGAACTACTCACAGAGAGGGACCGACTGAAGCCAGGGGTCCAACCACAGGCGCATGCCCTCCCCATTCCCAATGGTGAAGGAGACCCCCAGCCCCACGAACAACTTAATATCCTAGATGGCCCGCCAAAACTGGGAACCCTCCCTACGCTCGCAGGCTAAAAGGGGACGTCCACGGAGGTATTTGGCTTTCACCAGCTGGAGCCAAAGTCCTCCGTCGCCCTAAGGATTCTCCACACCCATTTCATAATCAGGGCCACGTTAAAGCGCCACGAGTCCAGGATACCTAAGCCCCCAAGGCATTTGGGGGCGCAGATGTCTGCCCATTTAACCATATGGTACCTCTGGTGACCGTCCCTAGCCGCCCAGAAGAATCTAGACAGCTCCTTGGCGAAGTCTGCGTGGATTCCTTCTGAAAGCAGGTACATCCCCATCTGGTACATGCGCAGACTCGAGAGACAAGAGTTGATAAGGACCGTCTTGCTCCCCTTGGTCATAAGCCTTGCCCGCCAGGGCTCGGCTTTAGACCGGACTCGCGTCACTAGGGGGGCCAAGTCCTTAATCAGAACCCTCGTCTCTCGGATGGGCATCCCTAGGTAAGTAGTAGGGAAGCCCTCCAGTCTACAGTTCAGCTTATCTGCAATACGCTGACGCTCATCGTCAGCGTAGCCGAGAACAAAGACCTCACTTTTGTCGAAGTTAATCTTCAGACCAGACATGGACTCGAAGCACAGCAACAGGAACTTGAGGTTAATAATGTCAAGATCCGATCCCTGAACCATGATCATGGTGTCATCCGCATATTGGAGGTGGGTGACACCACCCCCAGGGATCAAGTGCCCCACCACACCCGAGATATGGCCAGCAGTTTTGGCTCTATCCAAAACTTCCGCCAGGGCATCTACTGCGGCGTTGAACATGAGAGGGGATATGGGATCCCCTTGCTTGACGCTGCAAGACAGGCTAAAGTAGGGGCCAATCTCCCCGTTAATATTGATAGCCGTCCTCCCACTCATCATGAACTGCATAATCCAGCAGATCATCCTGTCGTCAAATCCTCTCCTCTCCAGGACTAGCCGGAGGAAGGCCCAGTCCAAGCGGTCGTAGGCCTTCTGAAAGTCTAGCTTGAGGAACACCCCCTTCTGATGGCGAGTCTTCACCTCATGAATAATCTCATGGAGGGCGAGGACACCATCATGAATAAGGCGTCCCTTAAGGAAGGCGAACTAGAGGTGGTGGGTGAGCCTCTCCATCACTGGAGCGAGGCGAAGGGCGCAGACCTTCGCGAAGATCCGCTGGACAACGTTGATGACCATGATCAGTCTGAACTGGCGGATATCCGTGGCCCCTGCCACCTTGGGGATCAGGGATATCACCCCGAAGTTCAGGCGAGACATAACCAGGGTCCCTGTGTAGAATGCCTAGAACATCGGCATGATCACCGGCTGTAGTTGGGCCCAGAAGGTCTGGAAGAAGGACATAGGCAGCCCATCAGGGCCGGGGGCCGACCCCGCCCTCATGGACTTCAGGGCCACGGCCACCTCCTCCGAGGAGAACGGGAGGGTAAGCTCCAGGTTCTCCGCCAGGGAAATGGTCACCTCACCAACCCAGAAGTCCATGGCCAGCGAGATCCCTGAGCCCGGCGAACTCGAGAACAGCTCCTTGTAGAAGGCATAAATATGGGAGGAGAGTTCCAGCGGAGAGTCCAATAGAACATCCCCTTCCCAGAGGCAAGAGATCGAACACTTCCTCCTCCTACCATTGGCAATAGCATGGAAGTAGGCCGTGTTTGATTCCCCCTGGATGGTCCAGTTCTGGCGACTACGCTGTCTCCAGAACGCCTCCTCTCTCTTGTATATCTCCATAATGGAGGTCTCAAGAGAGTACCTATGAGACCAGGCCTCTTCCGAGAGGCCACATTGGTCGGCCTCCAGATCTAGGGCCTGGATCTCCCGTGGGATAACCTCCTTTTGTTCCCTAAGGTCTTCCCCCAGGTTGGCCCCCCAGCCTCTCATGAATCGTCGGATAGTCTGGGCACAGTGGTGCCAAACATCTACGACACAGTAGGCCCGCGGGGGGGATGCGGCCGCCTCCCCCCACTTCGACCGCACTGCTTCCACAAAGCCTGCCTTCTGTAGTCAGAAGGACTCGAAGTGGAAGCGGTTCAGTTGCCGGGGGGGGGACTCCCGAGGAAATGAGGAGAGGGGTGTGGTCAGAGCCAAGCCTGGTGACCGCCTTCAAGGAACAAAGGGGGAAACGAATCTCCCAATCAACAGAGACAAAGACGCGATCAAGGACACTACGGATCGTGGCGAGCTGCTTATTGGTCCATGTATATCTAGAGCCCACACGCGAGATCTCACGGAGGGCAAGATCGGCGATGCAGTCATTAAACATGCGCATCCTAGGGAGGTCGACATTATCCAAGCTCTTATCGTCCGAAAAGCGGATCAGGTTGAAGTTCCCAGCAATAACTACGGGGATATCTACCCGTTCCACTTTTGACCGAAGCTCCTGCAAGAAGTCCGTCGACCTCCTATGGTCCATGGGGCCATAGACAATGATCACCTCCCATTTGAAGCGGGACTGTCTATGCGTGAGTGACATGCTCATAAAGAATTCCCCCGGTCCATGTCGTCAACCTCGAAGGTTTCCTCCTTCACACCGAGGAGAATCCCACCCGAGTGACCAACAACAGGGAGCCACGTCCAGGAGAACCTGCAACGGCTAAGGCCCTCCAACTCAGCAATAGTGAAGTCCTGGCGAATCGTTTCCTGAAGCCCGACAATATCCGAAGCCTCGATACGAATATACTCTTTAATCTGGCGGCGGCGACCTTCATGCCCGAACCCCCTGATGTTCCAGATGAACGCTCGGAAGGCCCGAAGGATGTTCATCTAGACCACTCAGTGCTAGGGGGGGCCTTAGTGGGGGAAGAACGGGCACGGCTACGAGGTTGGGACTTGAACTTCTCAGGAGCCTTGGGTGGTCTCCCGCGAGGCCTTCCCTGGGGGGAAGGCCTTGGGGTGACCTCCCTGCTATCTGGTGCAGGAAGGGAACCCTCGCTGAGGTTAGGGGCGGAAGCCCTATCCTCGGCCAGGATTCGAGAGCGTTCGTGTTCCTGAGCATCGCATGCTCGGGCGGCCGCAATCGTCCCCTCGTATCCCTGCCGCGCCTTAATGACGGCAATGTGAGACATCCTAGGTCCCTTCTCACCATGGAAGACAATACCACAATCATCCGCCACCTCTGCCAGGTGCGCCACAGGAACCTCGGCAAGGACCGAGAAGCTGTAATCCGGCACAGAAGATGAACCCGAAACCAAACGAGAGGGGAGGGGGTAGTACCCGAGAACTCGTCACGGGCAGTCACGCGGCGAGTCGCGCGCTCCTCCACCGTCGGCTCAGGGCCGGTCAAGCCAGCCCTAGAACCCTCCAAGCGGACGATGTGACGCGAGGGCGGGGAGGGGGAGGACGCGGAGCCCAGGGACGACGCAGGGAGGAGGGCGTCGCAGGAGTGGCGCCCACAGAGGGGGCCGAGTCGAGGACCACCAAGTCCGACGTGTCCGGGGCGAGCCCGTAGAACACCACCCCAGGCGAGTGAGGCGAATTAATATGTACTGGAGCGAATACATTATTTATATCTATATAAATTTTCTATCTCCTAAACATGGGTTTTACAGAGTTTTTACCCTGATGCTGTTCATACTTAACGAAAAGTGCACACAAACGCATACCTACGGTCTACCTCAGCCCAAAACATCAGCGGAGCAGAGAGAGAGAGAGAGAGATCAACCATGGAAGATTCGACTACGGAACTCAGAATCGCTTAACTGCGGCCGTGCTCATTTCTGGTACACTACCCTCCTCAGGGTCCTCGTCGTCGTAGCCACAACCATCATCATCGGTGGCCCAGGCGATACACTCCTCCATCATCTGCCTCAGCGTTGTCGCCGTACTATCATCTTCAGGTCCACGATCTACCTCACCACCACCAGCACCGTCATGGCAGCGCTGCTCTAGCGCCGCCGCATTAGCGTCAGCAGCGTAACTATGAGCCTGCTGGGAGGCCGTCTTGGTGGGAGCGGCACCGGTGAGTTGTTGCACGACGTGGCGGAACTGGGCGGGGTGCACGACGTAGACAACGGTGGCAGCGGGGTCCCTGCTCCTCCAGTGCGGCCTTGGCGCCGGTATCGTCGTACCGGCACCGGCAGCACCATTGATGCCACCGTCGTTGGTGCTGCTCATCGTCGTTGGTGGGTTGCGAGTTGCGACGTGTACGGGTGGTCGAGGCGTACATGGAGTGCCTGGTCGTGCATATATAGACAAGTACCATTCATGACTAGTCAAAGCCGGGTGATGGAAGGCAACACAATCCAAATGGTGTACTTGTTGAGAAAAAAACCGACGTCCTTAGCAAACCGACAGGCACGTGTCCAAAAAATAGCGCATACCGGGATAACTCCTCCCAGTCCCTCGGCTTCCCAGCGTGACACGTGTCTTTTTTTTACCAAATCCCTTCGGTCTGATTCAAATTTGTCTAGACTAAATGAATCTAGACACTATTATTATCTAGGTTCATCCAAATTTTAACAAATCAAAGTCAATTAATATGGATCGGAGAGAGTATTTTTAATTCCTGTTTTTACTATAAATTATCCCAATTTACTACAAATAGTCTATTTTTCTACATATAGCAGAAAACGGTTCAGCCTAGAAAATAGAAAAACAGACTAGACCTCACCGGAGATCTCGCCGGCGGCGACTGTGTAGCAAAAAATTGGTGCTAATGTAGCAAACCCGATCTCACACCGGAGACTTTTGCCGGAGACCTTGTAGCAAAAACTTTGCGCTAGTGTAGCAAAATCATAAAAGATTGTAGCAAAAAAAGTCATAATGTAGCAAAACCAACTTCGTCGGAGATCTCGCCGAGAGATCTTGCCAAAGACTTTGTAGCAAAATTTGTGTTGTTGTAGCAAAAACAGAAAACGTGTCTAGCAAAAAATATTAGCAACTGTAGAAAAAAATCAGACTTTGCCGGAGACATCTTCGGAAACCTTGTAGCAAAAAAATTTCGCCGGATACTATCGCCGGTCATCTTGTAGCAAAGTTTTACAATATTATAGAAAAAACAAATAAAAATTGTAGCAAAAAAATATATGTAGCAAATCCCGCGGCCTAGAAAAAATCCACCGGGCTCTGTCTCTAGCAAACCCGTCGGCTGTCGGTAGCAACGATAATGGCCGTCATAGCTAAAACATAGACCGTTTGTAGCAAAATCTACACGTGGTAAGTAGCATGCACAATGCACAGGAGGCCACATCGAACCAATGTTTCCTCGCCGGAGTTTAGAGCGGCGGGGCGGCATTCGGTGAGGCTGCTGTTGGAGGCGAGCCCGTCGTCCTCGACGCTGGCCTGCAAGCTAGATCGGGGCAGCTGGACGCCGTCTGGTTGAGGACAAAGGTCAAGGGCAGCGCACACCGGCGGAGGAGCAGGACGGGACGGCACGCCAGCAGACGAGAAGGAGTGGCAGCGCGCCGGGCAGGGGAGCAACATGTTGGGGCTGCCCTCCGGCAGCCCCTCTTCTACCTAGCTCTCTCACTCACGAACGGAGGTAGAAGAAGAAAGAAGACACAGATTTTTTCCCGGACCGGCGCACGAACGCCGCCATGGACGCACATACGCCCTAATCTTATCTCACTTTCAGCTAACTCATATCAGTACATGGGGTGCTTTTTATAGCCGAGCTTACACAGGCACGCACACACACACACAATGCGGTAACTAAACACTAGCTACACTCACGCCCACGCCCACCACTTGCGCAGCTTCGGCTCAAGGATCACAACGACTTAGCCATGTAAGCTAACGAACTCACTGCATGCATGCAACTGCACAACGCCTGGGCCGTCATTCACGCACGAACGCGACTCGGCCAGCTCGACACAGGACGCCGTGGTTAAGATTAGTGCTGACACAACATGGATGCTGGAGGAGCTGGCGGCGACAGCCATGGCTGGGACGAGGCAGCTGCACATCGGTGGCCGGTTGCTGACGGGAGTGGAGCTCTGTAGGGCCGCGTGCAGGCAGGGAGGTGGCGACACGACCAGGACGGTGGCAGCGCGCGGCCAGGGAGGCCTCGCGATGGTGGAGGCGGCCGGTAGAAGGAGCTCTCGTCGGGACTCTTGCGGAGAGATAAGAGGAAGAAGAGAGAAGGAATCGGAAGGGAATACGGCTGGGCCCAATCTGCTCTATGCGGGCTGGGTAGGTCACGCGTGGATCCGCCGGGGAACCGTATCGTTTTCCCAACACAAAGGCCTGTAGTACATCAAGAGAGACTCGCATGCAGGTCTCCACCAAAAAGGCATAATATGATGAACAAGAAGAAGGTGTAAGTAAGAAGAAGTATAGAAAGACTCAACTTCTCTCTCTAACTCTGATAGATGTTGCCGTGTTGTTGCCAAACTTATTCTAAGTGCTTTACATATCTTTCTTTTTGTCTCTAGTTTCATTGTCCTTGTACTTCTGTTTGTTTGACAAATACAGGGGTTTGGCCTGCTATTTGTCTGCCAGATCTTGTAACTCTCCTCAAAAAGGAAAAGAAAAACTTGAATTTGATTGTTTCTGCTCTTCGAACAGTACATCGCCTTTGGCCTGGAAGGGCATCCACACGGCCGTCGTCGTCTCCGTGGTTACATCATGCACGACGCTTGGCTACTTCTGGACCAAGATGGAGCCGACGAAAAATAGTATAGGAACAAAAAGAAAGATATTACAAAGCTAGGCAGTTAATGTAAGTTCAAATTTAAACTTCTCAAATTCTTAGGACGTCCCACACTTTTTTCTTTCAAATGGTATTTTCATTCTAATAAGTTCTTGCACCCCTGAATATGGTTTCCAAGGTGTGCACGGGTGGTCGAGCGTCTATGACAGGAGTGAAAAGCCGTGCATATAGAGGTATTGGTCGTACCTAGTTACAATTGGATGAAGGGAGATAGGATAATGAGATGTCGCCTTTGTCCTGTCCAAAGGACATGAGTTTTCACCCGGAACTCTAGCTTGGAAAAGGAGCACCTTGACGACGTCCTCAAGAGGAGAGCAGCGTCCGCGGGAGTCACCACCATTGTTGCCAAAGCAGGAGCTTTCGCCTGGTAACTCCATAGTGTCACAAAGAGGACCCAATGACACACGCGACACGGACAACCAACCAAATCCAGATCTGAGGACCCCGTACCCGAGCCACCCACCGTCAGGGCCGGCCCTAACATGTCATGGGCCCGGTGCAAGAAAAAAATGGGGGCCCTGTACAAAAATAATAGAGATGTTTTTCAAAATTTTAATAGCAACTTAAAAATTTAACATAATTCTCCCTAAATTATTAATAGAAAGATTACATGACAGGATATGCGAATGGCTTATTGGTGACAAGTTCCAACTCACAAATCAGCTGCATTTGGCCAAGGCTAATATTATCAATATTAATCTTGTCCAACGGATCCTTCTCAATGCATATGTAGTTAGACACTTCAATCTCTCTTGTGACATTGAAATATTTGCCGTGTCCACCATATATACATTTTCTAGATGACATCTTAGCAGTTAGCACACACGCAGAAAAACAGACACCACATGAATTAGTAACTGAAATTAGAAGTCAGAACAAATGCACCTGGAAGCTGGAGCAAGGTTGAAGATTAACTGGTTCCTTTTTCTGCCGTCGCTCCGGTTCCTGTACCACACAATGCCGCCAGGAGCTGCGTCACTCCCAATCCCCTATCCCTCTGCCCTTTCTTCAATCTTTTGTCTATCTAAAGCTATGGGAATTTGTGAATGAAGGAGAAGTGGAGAATGAATTGAATCGAGACGGATGAACAAGAATATACTAATTTAGATGAATATACAGGAGAGGATTGTACTGACCGTCGCAAATCAGGGATGGATTTGGGAATCAATGAATCGTGATCTCTTCCTCCTCCATTAATTCCTTCAAAACAACTAGAAATTTCGACGGGAGAGCGCTGCCCCATGGTTGGGGAGCGGGTAAGGACAACGAGGAGGCGAGAGGATGGGCCTAGACGCCTGGTGAGATGAGGAACTGGAGTCAATGCGGCCAGTTATTTTCTTTGACTTTACGATAGATTTTCCTTAGGGAATAGGGAGGGGCGTAGCGCAGCTGTATGTACCGTACCTGGATGGGGCCCCTAGCGATCGAGGGCCCTATGCGGCGGCACCGGATGCACCGGCTCAGGGCCGGGCCTGCCCACCGTTGCTCCCATGGCCGTCCAAAAGACCAAAGGAAGCCGCCACCTCCATGGTGCTCATGGTAGAGATACCCATGCGGTCCGCCACCCGGGGCCACCATCCCGGCGTCTTGGCCCCCTACACAGCAAAGACAACGCTCTAGCAACAATAATTTTACACCTACGGACTGGTGGATTACGGTTATTTCTACACACATACGTGTGAGTTTTTGGTTGGCTGAATTTTTGTTGATACCTTAAAAGGCGAGCCACATGGTTCTATTTTCACCTGTGTGTAACATCCTATTGTGTCATTGTGTAAGTCCGTAAAAATATTTCTGTAGAACGTCTTGTAGGTGTAGCATTATTCCCCTAGCAACTACGGTTTGTCAAGCCTGCGATATGGGCCCACCCGACCCAGATCTGGCCCTCACACCCACGGCTGCTCACGGCCGCCGCACTACACGGCCACCGTTTTGATGGTACCTCTAGGGGCCGTCGTGTTGGCCATGCCTACACCAGGCACTGCAGGCTCGCTGCTGCCCAGAACATGCCCTTCCCTGCGCCACCCTCCATGGAGAGTGCTGCTCGGAGAAAGTGCTCAACGCTGCCGCCCACTCCATCCTAGACTCCGGCAGCTTCGTTCCAGAAACCACCTCGCCAGAGAGTGAGGAGCACCACCGTTGGTTAGATCCGCCCGTTGAGGAGTCCCCAGCGAGCGGGGAGATAAATACTCGCCGCCGCTAGTACCGCGCGGGCTTTGCATGACGTCACACGTCGATGTCATCGGGGAATGGAGGAGGATGTCATGGCCCTGGCGAGTGACATGGCCAAGTCATAGAGTAGGAAGGCGTCTGTATGTGCGTGTGAGTTAAGTTAGCATGTGCTTGGCACGTGAGGTGGTGCGGTGTGGCGTGCGTGCCTACATAGGGGCAAGTCTGTAATAGAGAAAACTAAGCTGAAGAAAGAAAGGAAACTCTGAATTCCCCTCATATCTCTCTCCCTGTTCTTCTTCTTCTTCCTCGAGTCTTCCGGCTTCAACCTGCCTCACGTCTCTGGCAATCATACTAGGGAAAGCAGGGTACTACACTTGGTATCAGATTCAGGAGATCTTGGGCAGGGTTCGTCATCTGTATGGACTTTTTCTCTCTCGGTTTTGAGTTACAATTCTGGCTTCAGGTCGCGGTTGTGGAGGGGCTTATAGCTCCTATGCGACGTCTTTACATGGAATTGGAAGGAAAGCGACATCGTTGAAAAGAATAGCTCGCATGCGACGGTTGTGAGGCAGCTAATATCCCAGGGCCACACGGGCCTTAAAACGGTCGTAAGGACACATTTAACTTTGTTCCAATATTAGGGTTAAGCCAAACCGGTTGGTTGGGACAGCCAGTCAAACCAACCGTTTCCGACCGAGAGCGCCAGAACACCGATCGTAGCTTCCCGACGGCGGCGGCGGACCTCACCCATCGATCTGGCGCCGGCAGCGGCGGCACGGTAATTAATTTAGGCGGCGGCTCTTTCGTTCGACGACGAAGGTGGTGAGTGCCATTTGAAAGCTAATTCCTCTCCCATTCTTCTCAATTCAAGATCTGAGCGTGCCCATTGATGCTAGATTGTGGAGGCGAGGGTCTTTGAGCAGAGGGGAACGATATGGAGCATGGAGAGGGACTTCTAATCGGTATATCCCGTATCTCTGCACTTAATTTCTCTAAGGTTGAGCTCTGTCGCCCGCTAGCTCACAGTGCCCGCCAAAAACAGGGGAGACGATGTTGCGCCAAACCTTCGAATTTCGCATCAATTTCTTTCCCTCTAGGGCTGTTTTAGTTGATGGAAGCACGCAGATCATTGAGAGAGACACGGTTGTTAAATGGGAGGTGGAATTAGAACATGTTGATCCCCAAGAGCTAATAAACATGGGAGAGGAGGCGAAGGAAAATGGTGGAAAAATTGGGGATAGTGTGGTTTGGGGCGAGCAAGAAGTTTCTTTGTTACGATTTGATGATTGCAAATGTGACTATGTTAGGGTTGAGACAGGGAACATATAGTTGATGAAATCGATGCGAAAGCGGTTGGACAAGCAAAACTGCTGTTTTTAGCAGAGCTCATTGATCTGAAACCTGATTCGAGGGTTGGATATGTGGCCTCAAGCTGCTCAGATGGTCGAGGATGATTGGGCTGCACAAAGTCAAGTAATGCCTATACTCGAGTTGGAAGTGTTAAGTGGAGGATGATGATGCTAATGCACAAGGGAGGCTGCAGATGGTAATGCACAAAGGATTGTAATCATGATTGGAATTCGTTGAGATACATGACCAAGACCGATTTGGTTATTGCACCAATAGATGACATTGAAATGGCAAAGCTTTTGGCATTCCTATAGATGATGAGACAAGGAGAAGAAGAGGATGAAGCTGCAAATGATGGTGACAACCATTTAAGAGATGAAGAGGCGATATAGATCTAGAGTTGTTGGAAAATGTCAGTTCATGTTGATGATGCACATGATGATGAGCTAGTAATGATTTATGACAAAGAGGACCCATTATTGAAGTTGGGAGATTGTTTCAAGCATGGATGAATTCAGGATGTGTTTCAGACATATGCAACAAACGTGAGTTTGCTACCAAGACTATGTGGATGATAAAAGAAGTTCTATGCAAAATGCATAGGTTATGATGGTGGTGCCAAGCCTTGCAAGTGGTATATATCGCTAGACGCCAACCTGATGGAAGGACAATAAGAGTGAATCAAATTCCAAAACCTCATACTTGCATTACAAGTTCTCAAACAGTTACAAAGATGACATCACAATTATGGGTTGCAGAAAAGATCAAGCCCATTTTAGCCACAACACCAAACACCACCGCAAAGAGACTGAAAATAGACTTGGAAAAGCGACCCCATTAAGCTGAATTATACTACAAAGGTGGAAGGCAAAGCAAAGGGCAATGAAAGAGCTATATGGTGATTGGGCAAATACCTTTCGAATGCTTTATAACTTCAAAGTATAGAGAAGAGGTCACTGGCGGTGTTGTGGAGATATATACCGAGGTAACGGTGATGGGAAAGTCTTCTTCTCTAAATTCTTCATGGCTTTAAAGCCTTGCATCGATGGCTTCAAAGCAGGTTGCCGTCCATATTTGAGTATAGACTCATCTTTCTTGACCGGAAAGTGGAATGGTCAACTAGCGACATGCAATGCTTTAGATGGACACAATTGGATGTTCCTGTAGCTATTGGCATGTTTGATGCGAGATGAGGCATCATGGACATGGTTCATGATGCGTTGAAAAGATGCATAGGGCAGTCTCTCCATTGGCGGTGCACAGATGCATGTAAAGGTTTAGAAAATGCAGTGAAGATTGTTTTCCCTCATGCCGAGCAAGAGGAGTGCTTGACCATATGTGGATGAATTTGATCAAAAATTCAGAGGAGATGATTTTGGACGCATGTGGCCAGCTAAGATCTTACACCGTGCACACATTCATATCACCTTGAGAAGATTAAGGCGGCATGCTCTGAGGAGGATAGGGTCAAGTTTTGTACATGGTTGGAAACCTACCATTCTCTTTTATGGTACAGGTCTAGTTTTAACACTGCCATCAAATGTGATCATATCAACAATAATTTGGCAGAAAGTTTCAACAACAAAGTGAAGGAGTTAAAAGACTTGCTCCCATGACATGGTTGACCAGATCAGGATCATGATCATGAGGTTGTGGGAATTGAGAAGAAGGCTTGGTGATGTTCTTCAAGGAGATAAGCTTCCTGATGTTGTGCAGCAGGTGGTCAACAGGAGTAGAAATCTTGCACATTTGCGTGTTGACAAATCCTCATTGTGGGGTGCTGAAGTCAGAGATACAAAGACTGGCAGGAGGCATGTTGTTGACACTCAATTGCATGAATGCACATGCCTTGAGTGGCAACACACTGGGAAGCCTTGTGAGCATGCCATACTTTTCTTGGCCTCCAAACACAAGCTAAATATGCACCCATATTTGCATGAGTATTATTCTAGCAAAATTCAAGGCTGCATATGGAACACCAATTCCAGCACTTACGGATCAGTCTCGGTGGCTGAAGTGGACATTCAGTTCTCCTTGTGTCCTCCTTTGATGAAAAGAAAGGTGAGGCCCAAGCGAGTAGATTCAAGGCTTGGTTTGAGAAAGGTGGGAGCGACAAGAAGGAAAGAAAGATGCCAAGCCAAAAGGGCCCAAAAGGTAACAAGAATAGATACAAACTCGTGAAGAACTTGGACACCGAGTGGCTCTACCAAGTCAGATACCTTGCTGAAAAGCCAAAGTATGTTCATCCAAAATCTATCCCATTTCTTGTTGATGATTTTTCTCCCCATTAACTTGCTTGTTTTCGGGAGGAAGCGTGGAGAAAAGGCCCACCTCTTGTTGTTGTGAATCTTTGGCGATGAAAAGGGCAAGAATCAATGGCCAAAGAAAGAAGAGAACTAACAGATCATGTTTGGTCTTCTTTGAGGTGCAATGAACTTGTTTTGGAGGATGATGTGCAAACCGTTGAGGCTTTAGGGCACACCGTTTCGATTTGGAAGCTCTGGTGCAAAATGAGGGGCAAAATGAGCTGTTGTTGAGGCTCTAGTGCAAAATGAGCCTGTTGTTGAGGCTCGTGCAAAATGAGCCTGTTGTTGAGGCTCGTGCAAAATGAGCCTGTTGTTGAGGCTCACGGTGCAAAATGAGCCTGTTTGTTGAGGCTCTGGTGCAAAGTGACCATGTTGTTGAGGCTATGGTGCAAAGTGACCATGTTGATGAGGCTCTGGATCATGATCATGAGGTTGTTGAGGAGGTGCAGGAGGTGAAGGAGACTCTTGGACGTCTTTGTGGGGAGGCGGATGGTAATGGTAAGAAAAGAAGAGCATAAACCTATTGTGTGGTGGTGAAACTTGTGAAGGAGAAGAAAAGCGAGGGGTAAGAAGAGCCAAAAGAAATAGACATTTGTTGTTGTAAACATTTGTTATTGTAAACATTTGACACTTGTTGTTGTAATAATTTGGCACTTGTTGTTGTAAACATTTGTTATTATAATAATTTGTCACTTGTTGATAATTTGGACAAAATTCAAATATGATGGTAAATTTGAATTTCAACATATGTAGCTATGTCACTTTTCTATGTTTGTATGAGCTTCCAACGTTTTTCTCATATGTACAATACAACTCATCCTCACCCTGATCCCTTTTGTGAAGTACAACTCACCCTCACCCAAAATGGGGTAGAAATGGGCTCCAAAGCTAGGGTAAACCACCCCATTTCTAAGCAAGTTTTTTTTCGACCATTTCTAAAACCAAGTTAGATATTTTTCTTCAGAACTATGTCACATAACATGACACCATGCGAAGGTTTTGTATTTTTTGATTTTTTTGAATTAGTTATGCACATTTGAATGTCTCGTCAAACTTGAAGGGTTTTCATAAATATTCTTAGCTAGGGCTGAGGCTCATAAAACTAGCATTGGATCTCGATGAAATAGCATGTTGTGAACCAAAAATTATTTTACAAAATCATCAACATGGAATCATGTACGTGTAGTTCATATCTTACCCACTTCCAACGATTAGGATTTGTCTTTTCACCGGAATGGAATAAAAGGTTTGAGATACTCAAGTTGGGAAATTGTACATTCTAGGTGGTCTAGTATTTTTGAAAAATAGGATGTTACCATTTTGAAACTTCAATTTGGTGGTTGCTTCACAAATCCCCCCTCTTTCGGCACTCAGAAAATAGAAAATGATTTTTCTGTGCGTCGAAAAGGAAAACTTTGTGCTACAACATTGTTAGTCATCCCATTATAGACATGCATGCCAAATATGGGCACATTATCACAAACTATACCTTGATTCTAGCCATATCATTGGTCATTTGACCCGAAAGCCAGAAAACCTCGGAGGAGATAGGTCATTTTGTGAAGGGTTTTTTGAAATATGATCAATAGACCAAGTTTGATATTTTTCCTCACAACTATGTCACATAACATGACACCATGCGAAGGTTTTGTATTTTTTTGATTTTTTTTGAATTAGTTATGCACATTTGAATGTTTGGTCAAACTTGTGAAACCCGTTGATGCATCCTAAACCCCGCTAACCCTAAGGCCGAATGAGGACGGTAGATCTAACCCTAAGCGCGACACTTGTGGCGTCCGATCGCGTCTTCTAGAAGGATTCCGCGGTGGCTCGGGCGATCCGTGGAAGGGCTTGTTCGCAAACCTGATTGGTTGGCGTCTCTTAGAAGGATTTCGCGGCTAGCTCTTGGCGATCCGTGGAATGGATGATTCTGGAATCTGATTGGCTTAATTGTTTTTACGTGCAACAGCGTGGCATGCGAGCGTGGCATGCGAGCGTGGCATGCAAGGGCGGGCTGCACCATGCATGCATCTGCTGCCCCTAGCGTCGCAGTCTAGCTATTTTACGTCCAACATCGTTGCAGCGTATTTACTCCCTCCGTCGCATTAAATAAGTTTACGTGTAACAACTTTCTCCAGTCAAACTTACTCCCCTCAGGTTCATTGTAATAAATGAGACTTTGCATGATACCACATCTATGTTATTTTGCACTATGTAGTAGTAACTTAGACTAGTAACATATGCATGATACCACATCTATGTTTATTGCTTGTGGGCAACCCATAAGCTTGTAGGTCACCCTTAAGGAAAATCTTCTAAAGTAAACCTCCACTATGTATATGGATAGCCATATGGACTACTTTTTGGCTTGTGGATAGCCTTATGGACTACATAGTGGATGCCCAAGTGCATTGGAAAGGTAGAAGTATATTTTTTGTGGACAAATTTTGAAACGTACACTTATTTGTGGACAGAGAGGAGTATGCATGTCACTATGACCAGCAGAAAAATATCAAAATCTAAAATATGTAATAAATATAACGTACATCGTTGGCACACTCAGACCGTTGGACCCGAGCGTGGCATGCGAGGGTCTTTGGGCGGGCTGCACCATGCATGCAGCATGCAGGGTCGGCGGCGTGCGGGGTTACTGACGTCGCATCCTAGCTATTTTTTCTCTCTCTTTCGCATTGATCACGCCCGCTTCTCACACGCAGCGCACGCGTCTCGTCTCGGCGTCTGGGCGGGCTGCACCATGCATGCAGCAGCTGCCCCTAGCGTCGCAGTCTAGCTATTTTGCGTGCAACAGCGCTGCACTATTAAATAAGTGTACGTCGAACAACTTTCTTCAGTCAAATTTACTTCCATCTGGTTCATGCGCCATACAAAAAGTCAATATTACTCCCACCGATTTTTCTTATGTGTAAAACGACAGTACCTTGGTACTAGATTCCTGCATTTATTATCAAGTAAATCAAGGCCAAATTATATTTTCCCTTTTATTTTTCACTGCCAATGAACAATTACCTTGGACGTTTTTTCTCTCTTTCGCATTAATGCACATGCATGCATGCAGGGGCGGGGGCGTCGCATCCTAGCTATTTTTTCTCTCTTTCGCATTGATCACGCCCGCTGCCCCGCTTCCCGTCTCTTTCGCATTGATCATGCATGCAGGGCAACGCGCCGCGCTCGTCTCGGCGTCTGCGCCAGCTGGATTCCCACGCCGCCTTCACGCCCGCCTCAATAAATAGGCAACGCCTTTGCCTCCTCGTCTCATCTTGCCCCTCATCTCTTCAACCTCGAGCCCATCCCTTTGCCTCCTCCCAACCGTCCCCCAAACACTCCGACCATGGCGACCTCCCCTTCCGCCTCCCTTGACACGAATTAGCGGCGAGGACAACCCGGACCACAAGCGGTGGTGGGAGCGTGGCGCCCACGCCCCAAGCGTGGCAAGAAGAAGGAGAAGAAGTCCCAGCCCTGCCCCTGGGGAGACCAGGGCCCCATCGTCCACAACCCCGTCCCCAACCTCCCCGGCGGCGGCGACCTCCCCTCCGAAGCCTACTGGGCTAAGGCGGCGAAGGAGGCAAAGCAGGCTGCTATCGCCAGTGGGAGGAGAAGGAGGCCAGCGCACCTTGAAGAAAAGGCAGCGGGAGGAGAACAGCAGGAGGCCAATGGCCGGGCCTTCCGGGAGGAGCGTGAGCGGGACCAGCGGAGAGGCTGGTGGCATGGAATGCGGTCACTGCACCGCCTCCACCGCCGATGGAGTAGGGGTTAGGGTTTAGGGCTAGCCGGGGTTTAGCGGGCGCCTATTCCGCCTTCTATATTATTGTACTTTTTATTTTTATTGTAATGTTATCGATCCCCTATCTAATATAAGTAATGTTATCCCAATATTATCTATCCCTTGTTTCATTGTAATCTGTGTTTTATTGTATTGTCATTTGTCAAAACACCCAAAACAACAAGTGTATAAAACAAAAGACACAAAAACAAGTTCATATAATACTAAGTGCAATATTTATATATTTACAAGTGTATAAAACAAAAGACACAAAACAAGTTCATATAATACTCATGCAATATTTATATATTTACAAGTGTATAAAACAAAAGACACAAAACAAGTTCATACAACACATGGTTCATTTTCAAATAAGACATTTACATATTTACATAAGTTAAAGGCGCCCAAGTTATGTTAGTTAAATGGATGTCCTTGGACTTCATTTATATATTTACTTTTGCAAAAAAAAGATTGCAACTGAGCACGAGTATCTCCGCAGATCCACACGTTCCTATTTAGATTGTAACATGAGTACCATTTTTTTGCCCAATCAACATATAGTTACTATTGGGCTGATACGTCCATTTTGGCATGTCTAAGTTATATTTGGGCCTGGCCTTTTTCAATCCTTGTCAATTGTTTTTACTTTTCAACCCTCCCTTCCACACTGCAGGCGCCCTGCTTGATAAAAGGAACACCGACGTAAACTGAAGAAACACTGATTTCAAAAAGCAGAGCAGCTCAAAATTAGCCCGAATTTGTGTTGCATTTTATTCAAGCCAATACATAGACCATTACATCCATTACAAAGCATCACTCGAACAACATTGTTGTCTAATGACTAACGATGAGGAGATAAACTAATCCGAGAGAAATTACACAAAATAAAAAACCGCCATCGATTGTCCTGCTTCTTCAATTCGATGATTTGCCTTAGCTGCTTGTTCATCTTCTTTAGCTCGGCCTTCACTTCGCATCCACCGTAGTACCAGCGAAATGGGGTTGCCACATCCCAATTGCTCCACCACGGACGGGTTTTCGAGCTCCCGGATGCTACCTCCACCCAATTCGCTCGATGTACTCATCAAGCCACTCAAAATGCCCACATTTTGGCAGTTCCTGAAATCGCAGAGATGAACCCTAAATCCCAAATTCGATGAAATGCATGAATTTCAAATAAAAGCGAAATTGGCGCTTGGAACACTCAGATCTCACCTTTCCGGCTCGGGCTCTCACACTTCACAAATTCCCGACCAATGTTGTCGTTCTTGTCGGTGGATGTGACAAGCCGCCCAGGCGCGATGCAGGGGCAATCGGGCACCTCCTCATCGGCACCGCACCATACCGAGGCCATGAGTGGTGGGAGGAAGCGAGCTCGACATCGCGGTGTTGCCGCACTTGCTCGCCGGAGAAAAGCGAAGGGATGAGATCTTTGGAGCAGTGGCGGAGTGCTCGGGTGCGGGACGGATCGGGGCCAACGGCTCTCTTCAACCACGTGGTGGGTCCCACGATATGAGGTGGACATCGTGAGTTCCGCCGTGACGTGGAGAGGCTGTGGGTCCTACTGTGCTCAGCTGATTCGAATTCGTTGACGGTCTCGTGGGGTTAAGTGGAAGTGTCGCACGGGAGCTATTTGCCGCTTCAGAAGTGTCGCGTGCGAGCTATTCTTTTCAATGATGTCGTGTTCCTTCCAATTCCATGTAAAGACGTCGCATAGGAGCTATAAGCCCGGTTGTGGAGCCGTCGATTGTTGTAAATCCCTGCGCCGGTAGGCTTGATCGAGGGTAGGGACACCACGGCACCCACCAACCAACCCTGCAGAATCAGTTCATTCTGGCGGCCATGGGTCAGACGGCGGATCAGACGAAGGCGACTCTGTCCCAGATCCAGTCGATCCTAGACCTGTTGCACAGTGTTGTCGCCAACATGGACACCGCGCAATAGCAGATGAGGATCGCAGATGGATCCCCAAGCACGACGACACGACTCGTATCCTCCTTGCCCTCACGACCAAGCTGGATACACTGGACCAAGGCGCGTCTCTCGATCGCCTCGCGAGGATGAGGAACCGGACCCAGCGGCGCACAATCTAGTGGGCCAGAGCACGCTGCAGGCGGTGCCACCGTGATGGTCTGGTAACGCTGCTGGTGTGTCTCCTAGTGCTGCACCTCGGGCTGGAGGAGCGGTGGAGGCAGTAGATCATGGCGGCGGTGGAATTTTGGGCGGTGGCGGTGGAGTTGGCGGCGCTAGATGTTGTGGATATGGCGGCGCTGGAGGCAGTGGATTTGGTGGCGCTGGTGGCGGTGGATATGGTAGCGCTGGCGGCGGTAGACCAAGCTCGATGAGTGGTGATTCTAGCGGTCGCTCTCAATTGCCAAAGATGTCATTTCCGCGATTCGATGGGGAGCATCCTAAAGTATGTCGTGACAAGTGTCTCGACTACTTCCGCATCTTCAACATTAACCCAGAACTCTGGTTGACAACCGTGACGTTGCATATGGATGGCATGGCAGCCCTCTGGTTGCAATCATACAAGCTTACACACGAGGTTGTGTCCTGGACACCGTTCATGGCTGCAGTTGAAGCGGAATTCGGTGCCGACGATCAGCGCAAGTTCATGAAGGCACTCCTTTCACTGAAACAAAAAAGGGATGGTCAGTGAATATCAAGAATTGTTTAAGCAGCTAGTGTATCAAGTTTCAGTTCACAACCCACATTATGATGAGCAGGTTTTCGTCTCACAATTCATCCGGGGCCTAAAATCTGAATTGCGTGCAGCAGTGGAATCTCAAGTTCTCAGTACTCTGGCACGATCATATCTTTTGGCTCATGTTCAGCAAGAAATTTAGGATGAAGCTAAACCTTGTTTGTCAGATTGCTCCTCCACAGATTGAACGTGCGGCAGGAGGCAATCTCTGGAAGGACAGACAACTTCGTGACTTTCGCCAGGCAAATGGTCTTTGTTGGGGATATGCTATATGGGTATCCTTATAGCATGTCTCTTATCCGGCTAACCCGGGTGGCCCACAGATGGTAGCATGGCCCGTGGCCTGCTGGGCAGCCCAGTTAGATGGATCCAGAAGGGAGGCCCATGCCGGATAAAGGAAGGCTACGGTGGAGTCACCAACGTGTACCCGGAGCCTTGGAGTACAAGATACACAAGACTAGTAATAGACAGTGTAGGACTCTGTAACCTGTCCGGCTAGGACTTTTCCCTGTAACTCTAGGACCTAGCGACTATATAAGTCGGTCCTATGGGAGCCTTTAGGGCACAACTTAATACAACCTCGCACGGCGAACCTATCTCTGTAACTCGGCGTATTGCCCTTATAGTGATTTATAGAAGGAGTAGGATTCCGCCGCCGCTGTGGGACCTGAACCTGGGTAAGCTGTGTTACCTCGTACCCGTCAACCGTCCGCCTTACCCCACGTCTAGCACACACTGTGAAGACCCCTCCATGGCGTACTCGTCGGCAATACCACGACTGTTGGCGCCCACCATGGGGCAAGAGGCGCTTCAGGCTCTTCAGCGGGCGAGGACCAAGATCTTCGCGGGAATCGGCAAAACCATAGCCATCGGTCGCGTTCTCTTCTCCGGCAATGTTCCGATCGTCCCTCCTAACGAGTTCTGGATCCCGGCGAAGACGAAACCTACGCGGTGTTAGATCGTTCCTATCAGAGACATCCACCTCTTCATCAGCGAAACCGACTCGGGCACTAGTTCCCTGGGAGTTGGATGAGCATCAAGACCTGCACAGACCGCCTATGGGCAGGATACGTTCGCGGAAGGATCGATGTCGGATCTCTCTTCAGAGTTTGTCGGCAAAGATCGGAAATCACCAAGGCCCGCACGGACCGCCTACGGGCAGGATACGTTCGTGGAAGGATCAATGTCGGATCTCTCCTCGGAGTTTGCCGGCAAAGATCGGAAAAATTTAAGGCCCACCCAAACCGCCCCTGTATAGGATATAAAGGTGGAAGATCACTGCAAATCCGCTGGCTTCGTCCGTGCGTCTAGACAGCAGAGATCCAAGTTCGTTGGCGTGGTTACCATCTTCTATCTGGCGCGTTGCGTTCAGAGAGAGGGCGAAAACCCCCGCGATTACGGCGGTGGCTCGTGATCTGAGCCGATCGGCCCACTACTAATGAGGATGCTATGTATCACTTTGTGGAAGGACTGGACCATGGCACGCTTCTCTGACATTCTCTAAGACGGCAGCAGGCGTCAGGACGCCTTACCTTCGAAGGCATGGTGAACACCGTCAACAACTACGCGGAGGCCGGGCAAGTTCGGGACAGCTTGCGCTCATTGTGAGCCCCTCCGATTCAGCCACCGCCACCACCGCCGCCTCGGCCGCCATCGTCGCGGTACCACCACCTCCGATCATCGTCGAGGCCATTGCACCTCCACCGCCCGTCATCGAGAAGTCCCAGCACCTTCTGTCATTGACGCGCTTTATGCTGATTTTAGTGCAGATTCAGAGGAGATAGACTTCAGTCCAGAAGAGCTAGACTCCACTATGCAGGAGATGGAAGAGGAGTACTCGCGCGACGAGCCAGCAAACAACACCGTCACGTCCCGAGGGGTGCTCGTCACCATTGGGACAGCGATGGATGAAGATCAACCCGGACAAGCTCCGCCTACAGCGCTGGATAAGAGGAAGGGGCCACTTATTACTGCTGACGTTGATCGCGCAAAGGTCATGCCTCCTCCACCTAACCCACTGCAGCAGCCGCAGGAACTCGGCACCGGCCCGAGCAACAATAACACCACAAACTTGCCGCCTCCAGCATCTACGTCGGCAACAGCCCATGTTACTCCAGCTGATAGAGTGATGTACGACAATCTCCTTGTCGAGCCACTAAACGTTGCTCATATCCGGAACGTGACCCAGCTTGACAGAAGTTCCAACAGTTGCTGGAAGAAGCACAGGCCATCGCGGAGCAAGGCGCTAAACTAGATCGAGATCTGGTCAACATGCAGAAGTCCATAGAGAAAGCTAGAGCAATGGAGGCCGAGTACAAGACTTTGCTACAGCAGCAGAAGGCTAAGAAAGCTCCAGCTCGCGTCATCAATGATCCTGGTGTACGGGCAACCTAGGATGGTCTTCCTCGAAGCCGGCACAGGCCAAGCCATACATTGACAGTGAAGGCAAGCAGGTGATGCCCATCGCACTCCTTAACCTCGCCGTCGCCAAGACACTTCTGGAGCAGGATAGATCGCCTAAGGCAGTAGAACAGGTCTATGACCTAGTGGCCAAGGCGGTGAAGCAGCAGGAAAAGGCCACCTCTCAGAGGCTCGAGTCTGACCCAGCGCTCTGCCGATCTAGCCTGTACAAGCCGCCAAGGGAAAGATCTCCTCTTGATGTCGGGTCCCAGACGGGTTCATCAGAACGAAGACGGAGGGATGCGCGCAACAGGAAGGATGCTATCCCCGTATCCTCCGACCACGGAGAAAAGGCCCGACCTCGTCGCCCATCGCCACCGCCCTGATCCCCCCAACATCACGAAGACTACAAAACTCACCATCGTACGGATATGCCCCCACCAAAGCAGTGCGGCATCGTCATCCGCAACAACGTGGAGCAAACCCGTAAAGACAAAGAGCGCAACCAAGGACACAAGATTAGGTCACGCCATGACCCTCCACATCCGAAAAGCAACCGTGATAGGCGTGAGGCGTCGCAGGAGGGTAACAGCAAGATAGCTAACCCACCGCCACCTCCGCCTCCGTCACCACCAAGCAGTCACCATGGCAGAAGAGTCCCGCGTTGTTCACGCAGCCCATCCCCTGTTGACAAAATGAAGAACCCGAAGCCGTACGATGCACGTTCGCGGATCGACAAGATCCACGAGGCCCGGGAAGGACCATACCTGGGACCACGTTGTTTTGGACCTGCAATAAGGTCCGCAACTTTCCCCAAAGGTTTCCGGATTGACAAGACCATCAAGCCCTATGACGGCACCGCCAAACCAGCCACATGGTTGAAGGACTACGGCAACGCGGTGGAGATTGCCGGAGGAAACCCCAACGTCATCGTCAAGTACCTCCCGTTAATGTTGGCGGGCACGGCTCGTCATGTTGGAGATATGCCCTAGAGGCAATAATAAATGTAGTTATTATTATATCTTTGTGTTTATGATAAATGTTTACATTCATGCTATAACAGTATTAACCAGAAACATTAATACTTGTGTGATTTGTAAACTAAATTAGAGTCCCTAGTAAAGCCTCTTCAAAATACTAGCTTGTTGATCAATAGATGATCATGATTTCTCGATCATGAAAATTTGAGAAGTTGTTAATAACAAGGTCATATCATTAGGAGAATGGTATCATAGACATACTCCTATAGATAAGCGTAGCATAAAGATCAAGTCATTTTAATAGTTCAATTGCTATAAGCTTTCTGATATATAGTAACCTAATTCCTTTGACCATGAGATCATGCTTATCACCATCACCGGAAGGATGCTTTGATGACATCAAACACCACACCGTAACTGGGTGGCTATAGAGGTGGCATTGAGTGTTCGGAAAGTATGGGTTGAGACACATGGATCAAGAGTGGGATTTGTCCATCCATATGACGGATAGATATACTCTGGGGCCTCTCGGTGGAATGTCATCCAATTGGCTTGCAAGCATGTGACTGGTTCACGAGGGATCACATACCACGGGAACGAGAAAAGAGTACTTATCAGTAACGAGGTTGAACTAGGTATGCAGAGATACCGACGATCAAAACCTCGGATAAGTAAACTATCGTGAGACAAAGGGAAATTGGTATCGTATGTAAGTGGTTCATTCGATCGCAAAGTAATCGTAGAAATATGTGGGAGCCATATGAATTTCCAGATTCCTCTATTGGTTATTGATCGAAGAAGTGTCTCGATCATGTCCGCATAATTCACGAACCATAGGGAGACACACTTAAGGATTCGATGTTCTTGAGTAGTTATGGAATGATGAGTAAGAGACCGAATGTTGTTCGGAGTCTCGAATGGGATCCGGGATATTACGAGGAGATCCGGAATGGTACGGAGAATAAGATTCATATAAGGAAAGTCCTGTTTCGGAGTTGGGGAATGATGCCGGTGTTTTCGCCGGGAATGTTCTAGAAGGGCCTGGAAGGTCCGGCACTCCGGAGGGGAAGGGTACATGAATGTGTCATGACAATGTGGAATGGTTGCATCATGTACTAGGTAACATGGCTGGGTAAAATAAAGGGAGAAATCAAATCCTAGTTTGAAAGTCAAACGCCAATCTGAAAAAGTCAAACGGCAAGTTTGCTTGGTGGAGGGAGAGTAGAAACCTACTTGGGGAGGAGTTCCCCTCCCTCCACCCGCCGGCCAAGGAGGCCGACTTGGGGGAGGACTCCCTCCTCCCAAGCCGCACCCTCCCACCTATATAAGGAGGGGCAGGTCTACCCCTCTTCCACACACCTCTCACACCCCAAACCCTAACCCTAAGCCGCCCACGCCACCACCCCTGCTGCTGCCGCCGCCTAGGGCACCACCAACTCGCTGAGTTGGGGTGATCCCTAACCCTAGTCGCCGGATACACTCTCCCCTTGGTGCCTTCTAAACCCTAGATCGCCAAGGCCTCTCTCATAGTCCACCATACTCGCTCCGGCTTAAGGCGAAGCCCTGCGAGATCTCCCCTCTACTTCCGGTACCACACCGTCATGCTGCCGGAATCGCGAGGAGAGTGATACAACCTCCACTGCCTGCTGGAACAAGGGAGAGGAAGGTCTTCATAGAGTACCGAACGTGTGACCGACTGCGGCGCAGCTTAACGCAGCCTTGGGAAGGATTGTCTACACGATCTTGAGATCGGCAAGAGTACGACTACATCACCCACGAGAATCTGCTCTCGTTAACCGCTTTGGAATCTTCGAGGGTGAGTTCCTCTATCGACTCGTAGCTACAATCTAGTAGATAGATCTTGTCTTGTTTGTTTGCATGCGGTAGAAATTTTTTGTTTTCCATGCTATGAACCGCTACAGTGGTATCAGAGCCGTGTCTATATGTAGATCTGTTGCACCAGTAGAACACAATGGTCATTATGGGTGGTGGTGCTTTTATTATCAATTGCCTTTTGTGTACTTTGCATCTTGCGGTATGATGGGATGAAGCGGCCCGGGCTAACCTTACATGACATCGTTCATGAGACTTGCTCCACGCTCAACATGCAACTTGTATTGCATAAGTGGCTTTCGGTGTCTCTCCCATTATAGTATAGATCCAATTTACAACGGGCACTTGATAGTTCAAGCATCAACGTTGTGGTTCTTGTTCGTAAGTTAGATCGACACTTATTGAAAGCCCCAAACCACGTAAAATATGCAAAGAAAATTAGAGGAGTCTAACTTTGTTTTGCAGGGGTGTGCCGTGATGTGATATGGACATGATTGTGATTATATTTGATGTATGCAATGTTCTTTATTGTAAGTTGGCAACCGGCAGGAGCCATATGGTTGTCTTTAAATTCCGTTAAGACTCGCGTGTCTATTAGTTGTAATAGTTGAAGCTGGTGGACGACAACCATGAAACGACGCCATTGACCTTGACGCTATACCGGTGATGATGGAGATCATGTTCGTGCTTGAAGATGGAGATCGGAAGCACAAGAAGAAAGGCCATATCATATCACATATTATGAATTGCATGTGATGTTAATCCTTTATGCATCTTGTATTGCTTAGTTAACGACGGTAGCATTATAAGATGATCCCTCAAGCACACAAATTTCAAGTTTTAAAGTGTTCATCCTTAGTAAGCACCGTTGCTAAAGCTCGTTGTTTCAAAGCACCACGTGATGATCGGGTGTGTTAGATTCGGCGGGTGTATACAATGTGAGCAAGCCAGATTTGCTCATGCAGAAGCTAAGGTTTGATCTTGACGAGCCTAGCATGTACAGACATGGTCTCGGAACACGGATCACCGAAAGGTAAAGCATGAGTCATATAGTAGATATGATGAACATGTTGATCACCGAAAGGTAAAGCTACATCAAATCTCGTGATGATCGGTTGTGATGTGGTGGATTTGGTTCGTGTGATCACTAAAACAATGTGAGGGATATTGTTTTGAGTGGGAGTTCACCTAGATTAATTTAACTATTAATTAGAACTCAATTTGTCATAAACTTAGTCTAAACTATTGCAAATATGTTGTAGATCAATGGCGGCCCCTACCATCAATTTTAATGCGTTCCTAGAGAAAGAAAAGTTGAAAAACAATGGAAGCAACTTGGATTGGTTCCGCAATTTGAGGATTGTCCTCAATGCCGGTAATTTGACCTATGTCTTTGGATGCACTGGGTGAACCACCTGCATCGCTACCGATGAAGTAAAGAATGTTTACCTCACTCGGAAGAATCGATCTCCGATTCGATGTGCTATCTTGTATTGTTTGGAACCAGAGCTTCAGAAAAGGTTTGAGAACCAAGACCCATATGATATTGTCCGTGAAATCAAAATTATTTTTAAGACTCACGCGGCAGTTGAGAGTTATGAGGCTTCTGAAAAGTTCTTTAACTGCAAGATGGAAGAGGGCAACTCCATCAGTGAGCATGTGCTTAAGATGTATGGGGACACAAAAAAACTCCAAAGTTTGGGTATAGTGATTCCTAATGCTTTGGGGATTTACCGTGTCCTCCAATCACTACCACCAAGTTACAAGAACTTTGTGATGAACTACAATATGCAAAACATGAACAAGACGTTGCCAGAACTCTTCTCCATGTTGAAATCTGTAGAAGTGGAGATCAAGAAAAAGCATCAAGTGTTGTTGGTCAATAAGACCACCAAATTAAAGAAAGGCAAGTCTAAGCAAAAGGGAAACTTCAAGAAGGGTGGTAAGAAAGTTACCGCACCGACGAAGAAGACCAAGGCTAGGCCTAAGCCTGATACTGACTGCTTTTACTGCAAGGGAGAAGGTCACTGGAAGCGGAATTGCCCAAAGTACTTGGCGGATTTGAAGAACGGCAACATCAAGAAGAAAGGTATATCCGATATACATGTTATTGATGTGTATCTCACTAGTACTCGTAGTAGTGTCTGGGTATTTGATACTGGTTCGGTTGCTCATATTTGTAACTCGAAACAGGTGCTGCAGAATAAACGGAAGCTAGCGAAGAACGAGGTGACGATGCGCGTTGGAAATGGATCAAAGGTTGATGTGATCGCGGTCAGCACGCTACCTCTTCATCTACCATCGGGATTAGTTTTATACTTAAATAATTATTATTTGGTGTCTGCGTTGAGCATGAACATTATATCTAGATCATGTTTGTTGCAAGACGGTTACTTGTTTAAGTCTGAGAATAATGGTTGTTCGATTTATATGAGTAATATGTTTTATGCACATGCAGCTTTGATAGATGGTCTATTCTTATTGAATCTCGATAGTGGAAATACACATATTAATAACATTGAAGCTAAACGTTTGAAATTGGGCGATAACTCGACCTATATGTGGCATTGTCGTCTTGGTCATATTGGAGTGAAGCGTATGAAGAAACTCCATTCCGATGGACTTCTTGAATCACTTGATTTTGAATCACTTGAAAGATGCGAAGCATGTCTGATGGGTAAAATGACTAAGACTCCATTTTCTAGGATGATGGAGCGAGCTACGGACTTATTGGAAATCATACATACCGATGTGTGTGGCCCAATGAGTGTAGCATCGCGCAGTGGTTATCGTTATGTTCTTACCTTCACGGATGACTTGAGTAGATATGGGTATATATATTTCATGAAACATAAGTCCGAAACTTTCGAGAAGTTTAAGGAATTTCAAAGTGAGGTAGAGAATCGACGTAACAAGAAGATTAAATTTCTACGTTCTGATTGTGGAGGTGAATATCTAAGTTACGAGTTTGGCGAGCATTTAAAGAAATGCGGAATACTTTCACAATTTACACCGCCGGGAACACCACAACGTAATGGTGTGTCCGAACGTCGTAATCAAACTCTCTTAGATATGGTTCGTTCCATGATGTCACTTCCAGAATTACCGCTATCGTTTTGGGGTTATGCATTAGAAACAGCCGCATTCACTTTAAATAGGGCACCATCTAAATCCGTTGAAACGACACCATATGAATTATGGTTTGGGAATAAACCTAAATTTTCGTTCCTTAAAGTTTGGGGTTGCGAAGCCTATGTAAAGAAGTTACAGCCGGACAAGCTTGAACCCAAAGCGGAAAAATGCGTCTTCATCGGATACCCGAAGGAAACTATTGGGTATACCTTCTATCATAGATCCGAAGGCAAAATCTTCGTTGATAAGAATGGATCCTTTCTAGAGAAGGAATTTCTCTCAAAAGAAGTGACTGGAAGGAAAGTAGAAATCGACGAGGTTGTTGAACCTTCTCTCGAACTTGCGAGTAGCTCAGCACTGGAAGCAGATACTTTGGCGCCTACACCAATAAGAGAGGAAGCTAATGATGATGATCATGATACTTCGGTTGAAGTTGCTACAGAGCCTCACAGGTCAACGAGAACTCGTACCACTCCTGATTGGTATGATCCTGTTATGAGTGTCATGTTGGTAGACAACACCGATGACCCTGCGACATATGAGGAAGCGATGATGAGCCTAGATTCCAATAAATGGCAACATGCCATGAAATCCGAGATTGGATCCATGTACGAAAACCAAGTATGGACTTTGGTGGACTTACCGGATGGCCGGAAGGCTGTCGAGAACAAATGGATTTTCAAGAAGAAAACAAATGTTGATGATAATGTTACTGTCTATAAAGCTCGACTTGTCGCAAAAGGGTTTCGACAAATTCAAGGAGTTGACTACGATGAGACTTTCTCACCAGTAGCAAAGCTAAAGTCTGTGAGGATTATGTTAGCAATCGTTGCATATTACGATTATGGGATATGGCAGCTGGATGTCAAAACGGCATTCCTCAATGGAGACATTGATGAAGAGTTGTATAGGATGCAACCCAAAGGTTTTGTCGATCCTAAAGATGCTAACAAGGTATGCAAACTTCAACGGTCCATATATGGATTGAAGCAAGCATCCCGAAGTTGGAATCAACGTTTTGATAAGGTAATCAAAAGTTTTGGTTTTATACAAACTTACAGAGAAGCTTGTATTTACAAGAAAGTGAGTGGGAGCTCTGTAGAATTCTTAATACTATAAGTAGATGACATATTGTTGATTTGGAATGATGTAGACCTTCTTAATAGTGTCAAAGAATATTTGAATAATAGTTTTTCAATGAAATATCTTGGCAAAGCAGCTTACATATTAGGCATAAAGATTTATAGAGATAGATCGAGACGCCTAATATCGTTGTCACAAAGTACATATTTGGACAAAGTTCTAAAGAGGTTTGGAATGGAAGATAGCAAGAAAGGGTTCTTGCCCATGTTTCCCCATATGACCTTGAGTAAAACTCAAAGTCCAGCAACAGCAGAAGATAGATAAAGGATGAGTAAGACTCCCTATGCCTCAGCCATAGGATCTCTAATGTATGCCATGCTATGTACTAGACCCGACATTGCATATGCTGTTAGTTTGACTAGCAGATATCAAAGTGATCCAGGAGTGGATCATTGGACAGCGGTCAAAATCATCCTTAAGTACTTGAGAAGGACTAAGGATATGGTTCTTTCTTATGGAGGTGATGAACAACTTGTTGTTAATGGTTACACCGATGCTAGTTGGAACACCGATCCGGATGATTCTAAATCTCAATCTGGATACGTATTTACTTTGAATGGTGCAGCAGTTAGCTAGAGGAGTGCAAAGCAAAGCGTTGTGGCGAGATCTTCAACTGAATCGGAATACATAGCTTCTTCGAAGGCTTCACAAGAAGCGATATGGATGAAGGAGTTCATTACAGAGCTTGGTGTGGTTCCAAGTGCGCTGGACCCAATGTCTATCTACTATGATAACATGGGCGCCATAGACAATGCGCAAGAACCAAGGTCACACAAGAAGCTGAAGCACATCAAGCTACATTTTCACCTATTCGAGAACATGTCCAATATGGTGACATAAAGATTTGCAAAGTACACACAGATCTGAATGTGGCGGATCCGTTGACTAAACCTCTCCCGAGGGCAAAACATGACCAGCACCAAACCGCCATGGGTGTTCGGTATATTACCATGTAATCTAGATTAGTTGACTCTAGTGCAAGTGGGAGACTGTTGGAGATATGCCCTAGAGGCAATAATAAATGTAGTTATTATTATATCTTTGTGTTTATGATAAATGTTTACATTCATGCTATAACAGTATTAACCAGAAACATTAATACTTGTGTGATTTGTAAACTATATTAGAGTCCCTGGTAAAGCCTCTTCAAAATACCAGCTTGTTGATTAATAGATGATCATGGTTTCTTGATCATGAACATTTGAGATGTTGTTAATAACAAGTTCATATCATTAGGAGAATGGTATGATGGACATACTCCTATAGATAAGCGTAGCATAAAGATCAAGTCATTTTAATAGTTCAATTGCTATAAGCTTTCTGATACATAGTAACCTAATTCCTTCGACCATGAGATCATGCTTATCACCATCACCGGAAGGATGCTTTGATGACATCAAACACCACACCGTAACTGGGTGGCTATAAAGGTGCCATTGAGTGTTCGGAAAGTATGGGTTGAAGCACATGGATCAAGAGTGGGATTTGTCCATCCATATGACGGATAGATATACTCTGGGCCCTCTCGGTGGAATGTCATCCAGTTAGCTTGCAAGCATGTGACTGACTCACAAGGGATCACATATCACGGGAACAAGAAAAGAGTACTTATCGGTAACGAGGTTGAACTAGGTATGCAGAGATACCGACGATCAAAACCTCGGATAAGTAAACTATCGTGAGATAAAGGGAAATTGGTATCGTATGCAAGTGGTTCATTCGATCGCAAAGTAATCGTAGAAATATGTGGGAGCCATATGAATTTCCAGATTCCTCTATTGGTTATTGATCGGAGAAGTGTCTCGATCATGTCCGCATAATTCACGAACCGTAGGGAGACACACTTAAGGATTCAATGTTGTTGAGTAATTATGGAATGATGAGTAAGAGACCGAATGTTGTTAGGAGTCTTGGATGGGATCCGGGATATCTTGAGGAGATCCGGAATGGTCCGGAGAATAAGATTCATATAAGGAAAGTCCTGTTTCGGAGTTGGGGAATGATTCCGGTGTTTTCGCCGGGAATGTTCTAGAAGGGTCCGGAAGGTCCGGAACTCCGGAGGGGAAGGGTACATGAATGTGTCATGACAATGTGGAATGGTTGCATCATGTACTAGGTAACATGGCCGGGAAAAATAAAGGGAGAAATCAAATCCTAGTTTGAAAGTCAAACACCAATTTGAAAAAGTCAAACGGCAAGTTTGCTTGGTGGAGGGAGAGTAGGAAACCTACTTGGGGAGGAGTTCCTCTCCCTCCACCCGCCAGAGAAGGAGGCCGACTTGGGGGAGGACTCCCTCCTCCCAAGCCGCGCCCTCCCACCTATATAAGGAGGGGCAGGGCTGCCCTTCTTCCACACACCTCTCACACCCCAAACCCTAACCGCCATGGCCGCCTTCATCGATGGGTTGGAAAGGGGCACGCTGCTCCGATATAAGCTGAAGCGCTTGCAGGATAATCACCAGCTTGACTTGAATCAGATGATTCAGTTGGCTAGTGAGTTCGCAGCTGCCGACGACGATGCTCATGGCTCTTTGCCAGCAACGGCCGTTCCAACTCAAGCTCAGAGGAACAACAGTACAAAGCGGAAAACTGCTCCAGAAGAAAAGCAATCTACCGACATGGTCGCTATGACTTTTGCAGGACGAGGAGAAGGCAGACAACGTGGCCGAGGAAGGGGAGCTGGTCGTGGGCAGCAACAAGGAAGTGAAACCACCTCGGCGCCGCTCCGCGTTCCCCAAACCTACGAAGAGTACCACGATATGCCGTGCCTCTTACACCTTGATGCCAACGGAAAGGCCACCCATACCAATCGACACTGTAAGTTCGTCAACGACCTCAAGGAAGACCCGGAATCTGGCTACAAGCAAAGTCGGAAGAACAGACCGCGAGGCAAGGGAAAAGGGAAGAAGAAGGAGGAGGAGTCCAAGGATTCAAGTGACATGGACGAAGACGTTGACCCCAAGCATGCCACCAAGAGCGACGACAAGGGCAAGAACCCCTTCGCAAAGAAGGCTCCAGTCTACCACTCTTTCCTTGGAACCCCCACCGTCCGACAACAGAAAACCTCTCTGAGGATCCTGATGGCCACTCTCCCCCCAGTCCCCCAGTACCTGCGCTGGTCGGAGGTTCCAATAACTTGGGACAGGACGGACCACCCAGACCTTGTGCCCACGGAAAACTAGTACGCCATGGTCATTAACCCCTTGATTGACGACGTGGAGTTCACCAAGTGTATGGTGGATAGTGGAAGCAGCATCAACATCATGTACCTGGATACACTGCATAAGATGAACTTGACGGAGGCAAACCTAAGGCGGACCAACACCATCTTCCACGGCGTAGTTCCTGGTCGGGAGGCTCGGTCCCTTGGGTGCATTACACTTCAGGTTGCCTTTGGCGATGTTAATAATTACCGCCAAGAGCGCATGACCTTCGAGGTGGTCCCCTTCAAGAGCGTGTACCACGTCATATTCGGCCGCGACATATTCCACACGTTCATGGCCAAGCCATGCTTCGTCTACAACAAACTCAAGATACCCGGACCAAACGGTGTCATCATCATATCCGGAAGCTTTACCAAGGCAAGGGACTGCGAGATCAATGAAGCAGCCGTTGCATAAGCTGTCCTCTACATCGAAGAATTCAAAGAGATCCAGAGCAAGGTCAATGACTCAGAGATGCCCGCGTCGAAGAAGCAGATCTCCGACTCCGCTCCTGCGTTCAAGGCCGCCATCGAGACCAAGCCGGTGGAACTTGTGGTAGGCGATGCCTCCAAGACCGTAGCCATTGGGACGAACCTAGATCCCAAATAGGAAAGCGCGCTCGTCGAGTTCCTCCGTGAGAATAGGGACATCTTTGCCTGGCAACCTGCCGACATGAAAGGTGTACCTAGGGAACTTGCCGAGCACAGCTTAAACATTGATCCAAAATGCAAACCAGTGAAACAACCTCTATGACGCTTTGGAGATGAGAAGAGACGCGCCATTGGCAAAGAGATAGCTAGGTTACTTAAGGCTAGATTTATCCGAGAAGTCCTTCATACCCAATGGGTGGCCAATAATGTACTTGTCCCCAAAAGGGGAACCAATGAATTACGAATGTGCGTTGATTACACCGGCTTGAACAAAGCATGTCCCAAAGATCTGTTTGCTTTGCCTCGCATTGACCAAGTCATTGACTCGACGGCTGGCTCAGAGCTTTTGTTTTTTCTCGATGCATACTCGGGATACCACCAAATCAAGATGAGGAAGTCGGACCAATTGGCCACTTCGTTCACTACCCCATACGGCACGTTTTGATATGTCACGATGCCCTTTGGGCTAAAAAACGCAGGTGCTACCTACCAGCGGACAATGCAACTTTGCCTTCATGACCAAATTGGTCGGAACGTTCACGCCTATGTGGACGATATCGCGGTGATGTCTAAAAAGTCAAACAACTTAATCTCCGACTTAAAATAAACCTTTGATAATCTCCGGAAATACAACATGATGCTCAACCCTAAGAAGTGTATCTTCGGGGTTCCAGCCGGCAAATTGTTGGGCTTCATCGTTTCCCAACGTGGAATCGAGGTCAACCCAGAGAAAATCAAGGCCATCTTAAACATAAACCGTCTGACATGCCTAAAGGACATTCAATGACTAACAGGTTCTGTTGCAGCAGTTAGTCGGTTCATCAGCCGACTTGGAGAGAAGGCCCTGCCGCTGTATAAGTTGCTGAAGAAGGCGGACAAATTCACATGGACGGACGAAGCAGATGCAGCATTGAAGCAGCTCAAGGATATTCTTTCCTTAGCGCCCATCCTTGCAGCACCCGAGCCTAGAGAGCCCCTATTAATTTACATGGCGGAAACCAATCGGGTTATCAACATCGTCGTCGTGGTAGAGCGGAAGGAACCAAGCTATGAGCATGGATTTCAACGACCGGTTTACTATGTGAGCGAGGTCTTGACGGAGTCCAAGCAACGTTACCCGCACTATCAAAAGATAGCTTATGGAGTATTCCTTGCTTCGAACCGAGGCATTACTTCAGAGCACCCAATTACGGTGATGAGCAAGACTCACTTTGTCCGACATTGTCAATAATGACGCCTTCTGGAAGGGTCGCTGGTGGGGCATTGAACTTGCCGCCTTCGAGATCACCTACAAGAGACACGACGCTATCAAGTCACAAGCCTTGGCGGATTTTGTTGCAGATTGGACGGAGGCGCCATATGTTACTATGTTGCCGGAACCAGAGTATTGGGTGATGCACTTTGATGGATCAAAGCTGCTCAACGGCTCGGGGGTTGGTGTATTGCTACAGTCACCAACAGGAGACAAGCTACACTACGTTCTGCAGATCCACTTCGAGGCTACAAACAACATGGCGGAGTATGAAGCACTCATTCACGGACTACGTGTAGCCAAGGATATTGGCATCAAGCACATAGTTTGCTGTGGAGATTCCGACTTGGTTTCCAAACAGTGGTCGGCACCGAATGCGGAACCCTATGATAGCGGCATATCGAGATGAAGTGGACGAGATAGCCAAGAGCTTCTTGGGCTACGAAGTCAAGTATGTACCTAGGGAACAAAACGAGGCGGCTGATCTCCTGTCTAAGCTTGGATCATGGCGCAAGCAAATTCCGCCAGGAGTTTTCCTAGAGCACCTGCGCACACCATACATGAAGGGGGCCGACATCGACAACCCAGATAGAGCTGACTCTTTTGTCAACATGGTGACTAAGGTCCCTCCGGCTTGGACAAAAACCTTCATGGAATATCTCGAACACGAAACTTTGCCCGATGACGAAGTCGAAAGACGGCAAATAGTACGACGATCAAAGGGTTATACCATAATCAATGGGAAACTCTATAAAAGGAGCACTACTGGTTTATACCTAAAGTGTGTTTCCCAGCTAGAAGGTATGGAAATCCTACGCGAAATCCATCTCGGATATTGCGGGCATCACGCCGCTCCTCGATCGTTGGTCGCAAAAGCCTTCCGGCAAGGATTCTACTGGCCGACCGCGAAGGCGGACGCCGACAAGATGGTTGAGACATGCATGGGATGCCAGTATTATGCTCGACAACCACATGTTCCTGCTGAAGAATTGCGAACAATACCAATAACTTGGCTATTTGCAGTCTGGGGGCTGGACATGGTGGGACCGTTACAACGGCACCTTGTGGGTTTACGCATCTGCTTGTAGTAGTTGACAAATTAACCAAATGGATAGAAGCTAAACCCATTAGAAATCTTGATGGGGCAACTGCCCTCAGGTTTGTCCGGGATCTAGTGGTGAGATTTGGTCTCCCACATAGCATTATCACCAACAACGGAAGCAACTTGTCACTCAGAGAAGTGGAAGCTTATTGCTGGGAGAAAGGCATCCGACTTGACCTTGCATCTGTGGCACACCCACAATCCAATGGTCAGGTTGATCGAGCCAATGGATTAATTCTGCAGGGAATCAAGCCACGTCTTGAGGCACCGCTACATAGAGAAGCTGGAGCCTGGGCGGAAGAATTATCATCTGTGCTGTGGAGTTTACGAACTACACCCAAAAGATCCACCGGCTACACCCCTTACTTCATGGTATATGGAGCAGAAGCCATCTTGCCTTCTGACATCCTCCATGATGCACCAAGAGTGGTCGCCAACGACGAGGATGACGCTGAAGAATCCAGACGCCTAGATGTGGACCTTCTCGAGGAGGAGCGCGTTTTGGCATGCCAAAGATCCGCCATCTACCAGCAGAAGCTACACAGCTACCATAGTCGCCGCGTTCGGCATCGCTCGTTTAAAGAGGGGGATTTGGTGCTCCGACTTAAGCAGAAGAAGTCACACAAATTATCCCCGCCATGGGAAAGACCGTTCATCATAAGCAAGGCGCTGCTCAATGGGTCTTACTACCTTGTTGACAATCGTGAACTAAAGGATAGACCCAACGAGGATCATAAGCGTAAGCGACGTGACCCGGATGATGACTACCCGGAGTTTGATCGGCCATGGAACATAGCACGGCTACGTCCTTTTTACACTTAGAATTTTTTATCTAAATTGTATATCTCTTATATTATCAATGAAATAAAGCTCTCTTGTTCACTCATATTTCTGAGTCTTTTACCTCCTTTAGTGTTCATTTTTGGATCATGTAAAACCTTTATGCACAAGTATTGCGATTGCACTTGTGAAAATTCCGCCTACGGGCGCTAGCTTAAGTTTTCTGGTCTACACGTTCTTTGTTGTTTTTATGTGGATTCTGGAGTAGTGACTTTCAGCACTTATTGTTGGTGATTTTGTGCTCAGGTTATTGACAGGGCCATTGGGCATCATCACCTAAGCGCATGGTTCCAACAACGAGACTTCTGACTCACGAAAATTCAAGCATAAGAACCAAAGTAATGGATAAGCCAGCACTTGCTAAAAAATATATACATGCTGGAAATTAGTTCTTAAGTAGCAGGACATAACAACCATTGTTTTCCGCCTTAAGTTACATCACCAAGTTTTTTCCACGCATACACCAAAGGTGAAACAAATATTACAAAGTTGTTTTTTCATTCCTTTGGCGCAGGAGACTTGGAAGCAGCATCGTCACCAGCCGGAGAATCATCCTCAACGTCGGCACTATGGTGAGACTAGGAGGAATCTTGGTTGACGCTGTCGATCGTGTTCATGGGCATGAAGACGTAGATGTCCACCAACTCGTCAACTCTAGTGTCATAACCCGCGAGTGACGACAAGATGGCTTCATGATCAATCTCTTTGTCGTCATCGTCGACGTCGGGGATACCAGAGGTCACCGTGTCGATGTCGGCACCTACGTAGTGTGCCTTCACCATTGACAGCGCCATCCTTGCGCCAGCCCGTGCACATGAATCTTTCCAGCTTGTGACACGCTCGGGGGCTCGACGCAGAATCTCCGAGTACTTCGCCATGGAGTTCGAGGCCTTGATGTATATCTGGAGGGGCTTGGCAATCTCTTTGGCCTGGGTGATGGCGGTGTTGATGAAGTTGCCGACAAGAACCATACATTCCTTGTCCGAAGGAGGCGAGTGGGTTAAACCCATAGGAGCCGCAAATTCCTACAAGGAGCGCATGAGTTCAATAAATTCAAGGTATCTAGACTACAGAAATACAAGGCGGAGGAAACTTACTAAAGATGCTGGCCTTAGCCTGCCAGAGGGTGTCCGCGAGGGATTCTTTCTCTTATTGGAGGAGCTTAAATGCCTCGTTGTGGCGTTGGTTTTGCTCATCAGCAGCTTGCTTCTGATCTTTTAAGATCGCAAGCTCCTCCTTAAAGCGATTGATTTCCGCGGAGGCGGAGTCCTGCAGGGCCTTCATGGAATCCTCATGCATTTTCAGCATTTCCTTCCTCTCCTCCTTAAGGATCTTGTTCTCGCTGTCCAGCTGCTGGATGTGCTTGGACTGCTCGACAATGTCCTTGGCCTTGGCGACATGTTCTGCAAGTCGGACAAAAGAAAGTACACAGTGAGTACTCGGAGAATGAAGGCACAGAAACAAGACGGAATGTGCAAAAAGAAAACAGACTCTTGTTTTTGATGATCTGTTCCTTCAAGAAGGCAGTTTTACCCTTTTCAGCTTCAAGTTCTGCATGCATCTTCTGGTACTTATCATTGGCCATGCCCCTCCGAGCATTCTCGTTCTGTGGAAAAAAGAAAAAAGTTAAACCGTTGTTTAGTCTGCTTGGAGCATCTAGTCGGAAATTTTCCACTTAGACGCTCGGGGGCTACAGCGAGAGTTTTTTACTTAGAAATATGCTTAGCTTTTCTTTAAGCATCTAGTCGGAACTAATTCAGTTCTCGATTAGAAGCTTGGGGCTACAATATAAAGTTTTTAACTCGGAGTCTGCTTAGCTTTTCTTTAAGCATCTAGTTGGAACTAATTCAGTCACAACTAGAGGCTTGGGGGCTACAGTATTGAAAATTATAAACACTGCGTATGCTACTCTTAAAACATCTAGTCGGAATAGTTCATTCCATCTAAATGCTTGGGGGCTACAGTGAGAGTTTTTTCTAACTTAGTCACCCTTGGAGCATATAGATGCAAAACCTATGGTTTTCCGTCCACATCCTCGGGGGCTACAGTGGGATACTCATATAAAATGCAAAAGGCAAAGTAAAACTTACAAGTGCAATGATCTTGAGGTTTGTAGCGCTCTCGGCTAGACTATCTTTGGGAACTCAAAGGGTTTCTGGGGAGCAAGGGCGCCGCCTTCGGCAGAAGTACCAGCTTCCACCACCGCCTTGCCACCACCGATGGCATCCTTAGCCGGAGCTTCAGCCATTTGTTGAGCGGTGCTCTCCTGCATCGCCTGCTCGCCGACAACAACGAGTTCGGTAGAGGCGCCAGAATCCACTTCCATGACGGAAGGGCTGGTGTCTCCTTAGCTTGTGAGCTTGTCGGAGCAGACGAAGGCTTGACGATAGGGGTAGCAGGGGCGATGGTGGTGGAGGCATCACGATGCAGCATGTCCTTGATATTTCGAGAAGCCCCCAAAGTATTGGAGGTCTTCTTGAGGCTGGTCGTGGCTTTCTTCCTGAGACGTGCAAAATGCATAAGTACAGGAACAAGACAGACAAATAGACAATGTCGGAGAATGAGAAGCTTACACTAGGGGGGGTGCTTTGACAAAAATCCCGGTGGCTCTTCTCTTTTCTGCCTCCAGGGCGGCGGTAGTCTTTTTGGAGGCTCCACCCTCCGTCTTCTTCTTCTTGCCTCCGTCGGCAGCGTCAGAGGTGGAGCTCTTCCGCTTTCGCGCCAACGGGACATCGTCGTCGGACACGACCGTGACTTCCTTCATCTTTGGATCGTAGATTTGGGCAGCTAGGTTGCCCTCATCTAGATCGCTAAGATGTTAAGTAAGAAATCACCGTGTTAGATAAGATGGTAGTGGCAAGACGGAAAAACTGGAGCATATGTCGTATACGAAAAATAAATACCTACCTTTGGGCACTTGCCGTCTACGAACATGTCGTAGGTGATGGTGAAGCCATGCTTCTTATCCTTCACCTTGACGATGTCCTTAAGGCGGAGCTTGACGGAGTCCCTCGAGAAGTTATCCACGGAGATGCGGAGGCTATCCTTCTGACGCTGGTATACTCGTGCATATACTTCACGCGGTGCTGCAGAGGTTGGATTCGCCTGATGAACCAGCACATGGCTAGGTTCAAGCCGGTCAAACCCGTCTCTACAAACCATTCGATCCGACTTATAGCGCGAGAAGCGTCGAGGTCGGAGGGAAGGGAGGCTTGGGATCTCCACGTGGAAACTTCAGCGGCGGCTCCATCCATGAAGTCCGGGTACGTTACTTCTTGGCCCGCCAGAGGAACGCCGGGGCCGTAAAAGTATGTCCGTTGACAATTCTTGCAGGACTCGTGACCGACGATGTCGGGGAACCGCCGGCCAGGTCGAATCTTGAATCTTATGGTGCCGCAGTTTCTAAGCTCCTCCTTACTATGTCCGACTTCACGTTTGACGGTGAAGAAGTACACAAAAAGGTCTAACCTAGGCCTTATCCCTAAGTATCCCTCGCAAAGTGCCGCGAAGTTGCTAAGTACTAAGATACTATTGGGGGAAAGGTTATGGGGCTAGACCCTATAGTGGTTTTAGACGGAGAGAAAGAAGTGGGAGATGGACAGGGAAACGTCGCGTACCAGCTGAGCTTTGAGGTACATCTTTTCTCCGGCTTGGGGAGAAGGTGTCACCTCGCCGGTCGGCGCCGCCCGCCAGGCGAGCCCCTCCATCGCGGGGAGGTAGTCTTCGGCGACCATCTCTTGGATATCGCGGTCGGTGATGTCCGAGCCGCGCCAGTCGCCCTTGTGCGAGTCTGGCTCCTCCTCCAGTGGCTCTAGCGCCGCCAAATTTGGGTCGCCGCCGGTGGATTCGATCACCGCCGATGCGGGGATGACCAAACCCTCTGGGGGCACGACGACGGAGCTCGCCGGCTTCACCGCGGCTTCGCTCTACGCCGCCATCGATGGGGAGGTGCTGCTGCTGGCCATGGAGTGAAGGTTGGGTGCGACTGGTGCAGAGGGGAGCTAGGGTTTTTTCGAGGTTTCTCGCGGAGAGCTCGAGGAGACGCATGACTGGAGGAAGAAGATGACGCGAGAAGAATGAGGTAAAAAGTGGAAATTTCCCCACGGTTACTATTTATCATTCTCGGCGTCAAGATTCGTGCAGCTTGATCGGACGGTTGCCGCGTAGACGACGTGTTCGCGAACGTGTGCAGAAATTTCTCCACGTCTCCAACCGCCGCTGCCAACGGTTCGTATCGCTCGCGCGGGAAAATCGTATATGATTTCGTTCTCTACATGTGTGAGTTACGAGGCGTCGCTGGCCTAAGCCTACGTCGTCCTAGCTGACATGGGTAGATGAGCCGTCACATCGAAGATTCCGACAAGGACGGATTCAATCCGACTACGGAAGAGTACGATGGAAGATTCATCATTTCTCCATCTTACAAGTTAAAGACGGAGAAAGCCTTGCAGGGTTCTTTGGGAGGACTACAAGATGTTGCTTGACGATTTGCCGACATCCATCTAGATGGAGCATTCCACGTGAAGGGGCAAGACGGCGCAAGATCTCGAAGTTCTCCGGGGACTACTGTTGAGGATATGCTATATGAGTATCCTTATAGCATGTCTCTTATCCGGCTAACCCGGGTGGCCCAAAGATGGTAGCATGGCTTGTGGCCTGCTGGGCGGCCCAGTTAGATGGATCCAGAAGGGAGGCCCATGCCGGATAAAGGAAGGCTACGGTGGAGTCACCAACGTACCCGGAGCCTTGGAGTACAAGATACACAAGACTAGTAATAGACAGTGTAGGACTCTGTAACCTGTCCGGCTAGGACTTTTCCCTGTAACCCTAGGACCTGGCGACTATATAAGTCGGGCCTATGGGAGCCTTTAGGGCACAACTTAATACAACCTCGCACAGCGAACATATCTCTGTAACTCGGCGTATTGCCCTTATAGTGATTTATAGCAGGAGTAGGATTCCGCCTCCGTTGTGGGATCTGAACCTGGGTAAGATGTGTTACCTCGTACCCGTCAACCGTCCGTCTTACCCACGTCTCTAAACACGCACTGTGAAAACCCCTCCATAGCGTACTCGTCGGCAATACCACGATAGTCTTTGTTTCCGCTGTGGGAAGAAGTATGTTCCCACACATCAGTGTGCTCGTAAACCAGCTATTGAAATCCATGCTCTAATGACTAAAGAACAAATGGCAGAAATCTGGGAAGAGATGTTGAATATGATTGAGTTATAAGATCTTGCTGAAGCAGAACAGCTGAGTCTATCCATACATGCACTATCCGGGTCAGAGACTAGTGATACTATCAGACTACGTGCTTTGATGGGGAATCAAGTCATGTTGATATTAGTGGATTCAGACAGTAGCCACAGTTTTATCAATGCAATGATGTTGTCCAGAATTCCACATACAGCCACTCCCATTCCACCAACGACAGTGAAGATGGCTTGTGATCAGATGGTGCCTGATATCTCTTGGTGGATACAAGGCCACACGTTTGACACTTCTATGCGTGTGCTAGCTTTGGGAGCATATGATTTGATTCTATGTGTTGACTGGCTTAAAAAGATCAGTCCCGCGATCTTTGACTAGGTTTAGAAAATGATGGCTTTCAGCTGTAAGTTAGTGTGAGTCCTGTTGCAAGGAGTGCGCCCACATGAATCTCTCACTTTGTCTGAAGTACCTATAGACAAAGTAATGCAGTGGAATAAGGGCAATGATATATGGGCAGTAGCCATTGTTAATGAAACTACAGTGCTAGCTAAGGGAGATCATTGTCCTGAAATCGAGGCGATTTTGAGTGAATATTCAGATGTGTTTGCTGAACCAGAGTTTGTACCTCCCTCTCGATCCTACGACCATGCTATCTCCCTCAAGCCTGATGCAGTTCCCTTCAATGCCAGACCATACCGATATTCCCCTACACATAAGGATGAGATAGAACGACAAGTGGCTTCCATGCTTTCCTCCAGTACCATTGTGCATAGTATGTCGCCTTTTGCTTCTCCGGTGCTCTTGGTTCAAAAAAAGATGGGTCGTGGCGATTCTGTGTGGACTATTGCCGTCTCAACAACCTCACCATCAAGGACATGTTCCCTATGCCCGTGCTTGACGAACTCCTCGATTAATTGGTTGGTTCTCAACTATTTTCCAAGCTCGACCTGCGAGTCGGCTATCATCAGATACAGATGCGTGCTGAGGACGAAGCAAAAACAACTTTCAAAACACACCAAGGACACTATCAGTTTCGTGTTATGCCATTTGGCTTGTGCAATGCCCCCGCAACATTCCAATGTGTCATGAACTCTATTATGTAGCCATGTCTACGTCGCTCTGTCTTGGTCTTTATGGATGACAAATACACACCAAGGACACTATCAGTTTCGTGTTATGCCAATTGGCTTGTGCAATGCCCCCGCAACATTCCAATGTGTCATGAACTCTATTATGTAGCCATGTCTACGTCGCTCTGTCTTGGTCTTTATGGATGACATTTTTGTCTACAGCCAGTCTCTAGAAGATCATGTGCGCCATCTTGCTGAAGTGTTCACATTGCTTCGCAACAATAAACTCTTTGTCAAAAGAAGCAAGTGCCCCTTCGTGCAACGCAGTTTGGACTATCTCAGGCATATTATCTCTCCTGATGGTGTCTCCACTAACCCTAGGCCATGCAGGATTGGCCACGACCAACATCATCCACCGAATTACATGGGTTTCTAGGCCTCACCGGGTATTATCGCAAGTTTGTACGCAATTATGGTCTTCTTGCAAAGCCCCTGACTAATCTGTTAAAGAAGAAACAAGTCAATTTTGCATGGTCCTCAGAGGCAGAGACTTCATTTTGCGCTCTAAAGGAAGCTATGGTTTCTACACTAGTGCTACAACTACCAAATTTTTAGAAACAGTTCATAGTGGAGACGGATGCGTGCCACACTGGGATTGGAGCAGTTCTCATGCAAGAGACACACCCTATTGCATTTCTTAGCATAGAACTGAGTCCTACACATCAACAATTGTCTATATACGAGAAAGAATTTCTTGCTTTGATTATGGCAGTCGAGAGGTGGCGCCAATACTTGCAGCGTGGTGAATTTATGATTCGCACCGATCACTACAGCCTCAGTTACCTTGATGATCAGGTACTGCAGTCACCATTATAACGCAAAGCAATGGCAAAACTCATGGGCCTGCAATTTCGCATTATCTACAAAAAGGTGCAGAGAACACAGCCGCAGATGCTCTGTCCGGAGTGGGGCATCTGCTGGCGATCCAGGCTTGCTCTAAGGTTCGACCAACATGGATTCAGGAAGTACTCAACACTTATGTGACGGATCTTGTGGCGCAAGACCGACTCACTAGACTGGCTGTAGTCAATCCCGATGCGGAGGGTTATGTGCTGGTATAAGGCTTGCTTAAGTATTGCGGTCGCATATGGATTGGTGCCAATTCTGCGCTCCAGACCAAACTAATCCAGGCATTCCATTCCTGTGCAGTGGGGGGCATTCGGGTACCCATGCAACATATCAATGTCTGAAACGACTATTTGCTTGGACTAGCCTAAAGCGAGCTGTTACTGAATCCGTCCAGCAGTGTTTGGTCTGTCAGCAAGCAAAGCACAGCAATTCGCACCCAACATGTCTTCTTCAACCCCTTCCAACACCAATTGGAGCATGGCATGACATAACAATGGACTTTAACGAAGGCCTACCCCTGTCTAATGGCGCAAATGTGATCCTGGTAATTGCCGATCCCTTTACAAAATACTCACATTTCGTTCCTCTCGGTCATCCTTTCTCTGCTCAACATGTGGCTAGAGTGTTTGTGGAATCTGTACTAAAGCTTCATGGCATGCCCGTGACAATTATATCTGACCGTGACAAGATATGTACAAGCACACTGTGGAAACAATTATTTACTGCTATTGGAACAAAGCTGGGCTACCCTACAACATATCACACACAAACAGATGGACAAACGGAACGAGTAAATTAGTGTTTGGATATGTTTCTCAGATGTGTCGTTCAAGACTCACCCAAGCAGTGGAATCGTTGGCTACCACTTGCAGAATTTTGGTATAATTCTACATACCACACCTCTCTCGGTTGCTCCCCTTTTAAGGCCTTGTATGGACATGATCCCAACTTTGGAGCAATGCCAGATTCTGCTGAGATCGCAGCTTAGGGTTTTTGATGGAAAGAGTAGCACATTTGGAACTACTGAAGAAACACTTGCTCAATGCTCAACTTCGCATGAAACTATATGCAGACAAGAGTCAGGTGGAACGTCAATTTGCAGTAGGGGACAGAGTACTGCTCAAACTCCAACCGTATACACAAAGTTCGGCAGTAAACCGTCCATGCCCCAAGCTTTGCTTATAAGTTCTTCGGTCCGTTCTTTGTGCTGGAAAAGATTGGTCAGGTGGCATACAAGTTGAATCTTCCGGTGACAAGTCTGATTCATCCGGTATTCCACGTCTCTCAACTCAAGGAGTTTACTCCTGATCATACCCCAGTCTTTGCAGAATTACCACCATTGCCGGCGTTGGATACTGAAGAAACAGTTCCAGAAGCGGTCCTGGATCGGCGTCTAGTCAAGAAGGGTAATGCGGCTGTTTCCCAAGCACTCATCAAATGGATTGGAATTTCTGCAGAAGCCGCGACATGGGAATACTGGGATGTTCTCAAGCTTCGCTTCCCTGACATTCTTACTTGGGGACAAGCAAGCACTCCGGGGGGGGGGGGGAGATGTCATGGCCATGGCGAGTGACATGGCCAAGTCATAGAGTAGGAAGGCGTCTGTGTGTGTGCGTGTGAGTTAAGTTAGCATGTGAGTGGCATGTGAGGTGGTGCGGTGTGGCCTGCGTGCCTACAAAGGGGCAAGTCTGTAATAGAGAAAACTAAGCTGAAGAAAGAAAGAAAACTCTGAATTCTCCTCCTATGTCTCTTCCTGTTCTTCTTCTTCTTCTTCCTCAAGTCTTCCAGCTTCAACCTGCCTCACGTCTCTGGCAATCATACCAGGGACAGCAGGGTACTACAAAGGAGGAGGGAGGGCTACCGAAGGAGGCGCTCAAGGTCACGTCTCGGTTACCCGCGGGGCAATTGCTAGACGCCTCTCGGGCGGTCTTCTCGTATTTTCCCGTGAGGTCTGGCCGTCGACTTCCAATCGTTTCCCATGTAATTTTGTATTCACTAGGTTCCAAATTAATCAAGTCAGCTTTGTCTAGATATCGCAGGTTTTAGTGTGTATTACCGAGTGGCTACACAAGATGTACCGAAACCCTGTGTGACCAGAGTTGAAAAGAAATTGCTGCGGCTGCTAGACTCTGTTCGACATGCATGGGGACATACGCTCTGGTATTCTCTGCTCTGCTATTGCGGGTCAAAGTAAAGTGCAACGAGCGGAGGCGCGCGCGTAGAGGGTGTTGGAATGGCGGTCGATCTTGACGTACGTCCCTCCTCACGCAAGGTGACGATGATGGGCGAAGGTGAAAGGTGCAGCTGCGCGGTGACTATTCTCGGGTGCACGTGGCATTTTCTTTCCGTAGTTCGCAAGTTTGTAGTTAGAAGCATCTAGACAAGATTCTTTTAGGAGGCTACCCAACAACTATCTACATCGATCATCTGGACTCTTTTATCTTGCAGCTGAAATTCCCTAGTGGACCGGTCCGTCTATGTCGCCACGGTCCTCCTCAGCCGTGCCATTCCACTGCTGCCGATGAAAGTAGGCTGTTAGTTGGGATTCCGTCTAAATTTTACTTGACATCCTAGATTTTGCTTAAAATTTATATTAGATTTTAACAAATGAACTAGAAATACGATTTAGATGAAATCCCACTTGACACCCTAGATGAAAGGCTGCCACGTCGTCTATGCCACCTTCTCACTCATGTTCCCTGTCTCGGTTTGTAGTCTCGGTCATCCGCATCCGGCGCTGTAGATGCACCTTGTCCATGTATCCAGCCGCGCCTAACCAAAGGTAGCGTCGGGCCAACCTAGGACAGATTTAGGGCTTCACAAAACAGGAATTTAAAAGGCAGCCTGGCCCGAGGCCTGATAGCCTAATTGGCTTTCATATCTTTGCGCTGGGTTTGGCCAGTAAAATCAGGACTGACTATCAGGCCAGGATGGGCTCAGGCCTAGATTTTTTTATTGTGGTTTTTCTGGCCTGGCCTAGCCCGGCCCAAAAAATACCCAGGTAAGATCCCGTGCTCAGGCCTAGATTTTTTTATTGTGGTTTTTCTGGCTTGGCCTAGCCCGGCCCAAAAAATACCCAGGTAAGATCCCATGCGCAGGCCTAGATTTTTTTATTGTGGTTTTTCTGGCCTGGCCTAGCCCGGCCCAAAAAATACCCAGGTAAGATCCCGTGCTCAGGCCTAGATTTTTTTATTATGGTTTTTCTGGCCTGGCCTAGCCCGGCCCAAAAAATACCTAGGTAAGATCCCGTGCTCAGGCCTAGATTTTTTTATTGTGGTTTTTCTGGCCTGGCCTAGCCCGGCCCAAAAAATACCTAGGTAAGATCCCGTGCTCGGGCCTAGTTTTTTTTTTGAAAGGACAGTGTATTACTAATGGGGAGGGGAATGAGTGGACGAAACTATGAAAGATTGATGTACGGACTAAGAGCATCTCTAACAAAGACCGTAAACAGCCTAAAACAGTAAAATAACCGCTGATCTGCCGTTTGTGCATAAATCGGCCACTTTATTGATCCTCGTATAAGGTGATGAAACTGTAAACTCGTTTACCGTCTTCGCAAAAAACTGGCACTCGATTTGCACATCTAGAGGCTCCTCGACCGAACTGAGCCTGCCCTGTATAGGGTAGTTGAGTTAGCGCCACGATAATTTAAGGATGCTCTGGTGCCGTTCCGCTACAGAACTCACCGGAATTTGGCTGGAACTCGCGGGAATCCTCCGTCACACGCCCGAATAACTAGAATCGGCCGCTGACTGCAGGAAGTGGCCGCCGCCGGTCGGAATTGGGTCAAAAGTGGCCACCGCCGGTCGGAATCGAAGGTCGCGTGGCGCGCCGGGAGCCCGCGTGGCGCGCCGGGAGGTCGCGATGCGATAGCGGGCCGGCGAGCGCACGTGGCGGCAGGCGAGGAGGCCGAGCAGACGAGGCCAGCAGCGACGTTGTGCTCTTCTCAGGAGAAAAAAACGTGGGCCTTTTGGTGGGCCGCAAGATATAGTTTTTTTAGGAGTTTATTATGTGACCATCTATTTCATATGGTAAAAACACTTTTCCTTGCCTTGTAAACACGGTTTACAGTTCGTAATTTTACTGTTCTTGTTAGAGATGCTATACGGGCGTGGGGTAAGAGCATCTCCAGCAAAAAAGCCCGGCGCTAAAGCCTTTAGCGGCGCTGAAAACTTTAGCGCTGAAATTGAGCAGCGCTCAAGGCGTGATGGGAATTTTTGGCGCCAATTTTTATGCCGTGAAAAAGATAGGCGCTGTAAATTTAGCGCGTAAAAACACAGATTCGACCGAAACAAACTTAAACGATAGATTAAACTTGAAATTAAACATTGTTCGAGTAACGCACATCGGAAACAAACTTAAACGAAGATTAAACATAGAAATAAGCAACCTAAATAAATACTCATCATCGGAATTGTCCCGATCCGAGGGAGGTAGTGTCAGGACACTTTGTCCCAAAGCTTCGGCGAAAATCTCCGATTCTTCGTCGATGTCGATCTCGGCTTCCACCATCTCCTCCGCCTCCTTCTTGCGCAGACGACGCCACCATGTTCGGCCGTACGCCTTCTTCGTCATTGTGCGTGGCGTAGAATTCTTCTTCCGTCTGGACATCTTGCGGGAAGAGACGCCGCCATTCCACCATCGCGCGCTCGTCGGAGGCGGCGATGTCGGCGGCTGCTTCTTCTTTGGTGGCGGCGGTTCTCGTTAGTGATGGCCTTGAGTAAGCGCCATCGATTTTCTTCGACGCTCATGTCCGGAAATTTATCAAGCGACGTGGGCGGCCTACGCGCCACGCCGCCGCGTCCTAGGCACGCGCCGCCCGGTCGGCGGTGTCGAAGGTTCCCAGGTTGAACCGCTCTCCGTAGCGCGGCTCGGCGAATCTCTGCTATGGGCGTTGACGCCGGTGAACCCCGTCGCATTCCTGCGCGGCGGCATCGTGGCGGAGGCGGAGCGCGGCGGAGGCGGCGCGATGGACGCGTGGAGGCGGAGCGACGGACGCGTGGAAACTGTTCAGCGACAACGCGCGCAGAAGCGGTGGCGTTTGGATGCTAGAGCTACGCTTCGTTTTATAGCGCACACGCTTGCGAGCGCGCCAAAGCTCCCGCACGCTGTGCTGCTGGAGCGTGAAACGCAGCTCCCGCGCGCTAAAAAACGGTTTTTCGCGCGCACGCTTTATTTTGCGCTGCTGCTGGAGATGCTCTAATCTTGTGATGCCTCTCTATTAGAATTGCATACTGTATGTCCTCACTGCACCAGCCGAACAGCATATTCTCGGCACCTCGAATCAGTAGTAGCATATTCGAGCCACTTCCTTCCGATAAAACATGAACATCGCCGTCAGTTTGGCGTAACAATCTAGCGCAAACAACATGATGTGGGTACAATCTCAATACTTTTGTGCCGGTGCCGGTGCCGGTGATGTGGGTAAAATTTAATAAACAACATGACGTGGGTACAATCTGAATACTCCGGCGGCAAACAGAAGTAGCTGCATAGGCAGCGTTGGCTTGGCCGGGTGGGCCATGACCAAGAATCTGATTTACAGAATATACAGACTACCGATTCTCATAAAAATAATTACTACTAGTATTAACTTTAACTTTATCCCCAAAAAAACTTTATAACAATAGCGATTACTGAACCATGAAAAATATGTTATGCGCAGATCACTGTGCTTTTGTTACTCCCTTTGTTTTAAAATATAAGATGTTTTAGCTTTATGAAGCTAATGTATCTAGATTTTTTTTAGTATGTAGTATGTAGGTTAACTCAATTTTAGGGTAAATCTACACACTAAAAGAAATCTAGATTTATTTTCTTCATAAACCTAGAAAATTTTATATTTGAAACGAAGGGAGTAGAAATTATAAATTTCATCTAAGCAAAGGAGGTGTTGTCCTCAAAGAAAAGACTAGACAGTAACCCAAAGAAGGTTGTATAACCAGGCTACCCGAGGAGCATATTACAGGCGCATATTCTAGGTTGCTAAACCTGAACTGTCACGGTCACTTGGCGTAACGCAATTATGCAGGTCGCTGTCTGCATAACTTTGCATTTCTTTTGCTAATAATCTAGCTTACGAATTTCGCCGTATGAAACGCCACGTATGTACTACTACTGTACCGACTGTGACTGCGACCCAGACCCAGTAGTGGGTGCAGCTGCAGATGTACATCATGGCACCTTTAATTGAAGAAGGCTTTGGGTGAGGATCAGCTGCCACCGCCACGCCTGACGTCTCAGAGCACGATCGCCTCCGGGAGCGCGCCAGATGCGGTGGTGCCACGGCCGCCTAGCGGCTTCCCTCGCCGTACACCTCGCCGCCGCGCTGGCTCTGGGCGCCGCGGGGATGCCGTCGCCGGCGCCGCTGCGGTTCACGCCCGCTGGGCGGTTCAAGGTGGCTCTGTTCGCGGACCTGCATTACGGCGAGAACGCCTGGACGGACTGGGGCCCCGCGCAGGACGACGGCTCCGACCGCGTCATGGCGGCCGTGCTCGACGCCGAGAAGCCCGGTAGGCGGTTGCTCGATGGCATGTTTCTCTGCAAAATTCGAGCTTATCTCTGAATTTTTTTCCTCTGTCGTCGCTGTCAAATTCCCAGACTTCGTGGTGTACCTGGGCGACCTGGTGACGGCGAACAACGTGCCGATCCCCAACGCGACCCTGTACTGGGACAGGGCGTTCTCCCCAACAAGAAGCAGAGGAATCCCGTGGGCAACAATTTTCGGCAACCACGATGACATGCCGTTCGAGTGGCCGTCGGAGTGGTTCTCCCCCGCCGGCGTCCCGCCTGTGCACTGCCCACCGTCGACCATGCCATCCTCAGGGTGCAGCTTCCGAGGGACGCCGCGGATGGAACTCACGACGGCCGAAATCAACCGCGACGGCGCCGGGCTGTCGCGCTCGTCGGTCGGCCCCGAAGAGCTCTGGCCCGGCGTGTCCAACTACGTCCTGCAGGTTCTGTCGCAAGAGAAGCTCCAGGACCCTGCTCTGCTCATGTATTTTCTCGACTCCGGCGGTGGATCGTACCCGGAGGTCATCTCCGGCGCTCAGGTCAGGTGGTTCCAGAGCCAGTCTCAGTTCCTCAATCCAGACGGCAGGTCAGAAGAAACGTGCCAAAATTCCTACCCTCACAACCGGCATTCAGTGTAAATTTGGCATTCTGAAATCCTGATGTTGGCATTGCTATGTTGCACTTTCTCTTGGGGAACTACAGGATTCCTGAGCTGATCTTCTGGCACATACCAAGTACAGCATATACCAAGGTGGCTCCAAAAGCCATGAGTAAAATAAGTCGGCCCTGTGTTGGGTCTCTCAACATGGAAGATGTGGCACCGCAAGAAGCTGAATGGGGCATGATGAACGCTCTTGCCAAGAGGCCGTCAGTCAAGGTAAAATGACACATCTGACTTCCATGTCTGAATAGTACTATTTCTTCAGATTGCACCTCTGACTTGCATGTCTGAATTCTTCTTCTCACCTCTTAGGCGATCTTCGTGGGGCACAACCACGGGCTGGATTGGTGTTGCCCCTATGACGAACTCTGGCTGTGCTTCGCACGGCACACGGGGCATGGCGGGTACGGCGACTGGCCCAGAGGAGCAAGGGTTGTTGAGATGTCTGAAAAGCCTTTCTCAGTCAAGTCGTGGATACGGATGGAGAACGGGAGCACGCACAGCCATATCGTCTTGGATTTAGGTACTACTAGGTAGGTAGGATTCAGACTCCTTTGCGTTAGGAGATGAATTCAGTTTGTATTCGATCCAAGTTGGCAATTGGTTAGCTATAGGAGATGAATTCAGTTTAGTTAGCTATAAGAGCTGGAGTTTGAAGTACGTAAATCAGATCGTGTGCGCAAGACTTTCTTTCACCTTGGACGGCGACGCCATGACGACTAACAACCTGCCGGAGGAGCTGCACCTCGAGATCCTCAAGCATCTGTCGCCGAGCCCTAAGGTACTCGCACGTGCCTCCGCCGTCTGTAGGGAGTGGCGTCGCGTCCTCATCTGCCACGCAGGTTTGTGCACGTGAACGCCGGCGACCCCGTGAGAATCCCCTTGGACTCCATTGATCACAGGACCAACTGGCAGTTTGTTGACTGCCGCCATGGCCGCGTCCTTCTCCGCGACCGCTCCGGGTTACGGTTCATGGTGTGGCAGCCCATGACCGGTGACCAACACTTCGTTCAAGATAAAGGGTCGTGTGGAATTCAGAATAGCGTTGCATTGATATGTGAATGTGCCGCGGAGGGCGGCGATGATGGCCCGAAGGTAGGTCAGGCCAAGCCATGCCACGCGAGTCACTTCCGGGTGGTCGTCGTGTCCAACCACGTGGGAACAGGACGCCTACACGGCGTCGTCTTCTCCTCCGTCACCCGTCTATGGAGCGAATCGGCAGAGCTACCACCGACCTGTCAGATCCGTCCGGAGCCCACTGTGGTTGTCGGCAGAATGATATACCAACCGCTGTTTGACTACCATATTCTAGCCTTTGATACGGACAAACTACGCCTGGCCACCTTCGAGCGGCCAAAATGGGGCAATGTCCGACTACTCAATGTAGACGGGGACGTGCTCGGCCTCGTCGGGGCCCTCGGTTTCACGTTGCGCCTGTGGGTGCGGTACGCGGATGCTTGGGTGATGCGAAACACAATTGATCTGAGCAACATCCACCCTCCTCTATCGACGGCGCCATTTCCCAAGACCAACCCTCGGTTTGCCCTCATGCCACCCGTGAAGATCATCGGGGTTGCCGATGGGGGTGATGAGCTATTTTTATGGACTATGATCGGCGTATTCATGCTCTCCGTTGAATCCATGGAGCTCAAGAAGGTCAACGGGACTACTATTCACCACATGAAAACCATTTACCCTTATGGTGCATTCCATATCCCACCTTCTACCGTGCATCCAAAGATTGCAACTTAGCTCTACAGTATTTTGATATGTTCATTGATATATGTTCCTCGTACACAAAGTGTGAGTGCATAATTTAGCTTCATAATTTGTTATGGTGGATATGCATTATCTCCTTTATTTAAATCGACTTTTCCCAGTAGGGTTTTAACATCTATTTCCCTTTCTATCGGTGCTAACTTATGAAACAACTTGATACCACCCTCATACACAAAGGGTTTTAGCATGAGCCCTTCATATAGGTCTCTATTTTCAAGGATTTCAAAGATGACTATGATTATTTTGCAAAAGCTTTGGGTTGGAAAGAAACGGTTTATTGGAATATGATAGGTATACAAAACTACCTTAGTATTCTTACGACTGAATTGATATGTTCATTGCGAGAAATTCGATTTGGCTCCCGAGTCTAGATGCTCTTGTTTTCGAGACCAACCAGTTCCCTCCACGCGATGTATTGGTCCGTCTCCTGATTATTGGCCCACCAACCCATTGAATATGACCTAACCGTTGCCATCATGCCGCTACAGACAGAGGCCCAACGATCTGGACCAATGCCTACTGTCCTGGTCCCTGGACTGCTTGTTGTTGAGTCCAACGGCGCACGGCTGGATAAACTAGAAAAATCAAAGGGACCTGGACATTTTTTAAAGAGTGCACATTGTTCATGAGGGGCGCCATCTGTGGACTGGTCTTCCAAATTCATTATAATTCCTATAACATTATGATTGAGCAATAAAGATAAGTAGGCTCGTTTAAAAAAGAGAGTAAAATCCGGACATGGCGTTTTGGCTAGATAAACCTATTATGAAAAATTATATCTTCTATTTATATACTAAAAGTAATATAAGAGCGTTTTTTGAGGCGTCAGGTTGATCCACATCCTTCCAATTATTTCAGGCAGTTGGATATATAATCTAAGGAGCAGGGTCGTCAGATTTATGTAAATGAGTCGTGTAGCCTAATAACTTGAATGTGTCACGTATGACAGGTTCCTAGCACACGCACGTTATCCCCCTATTCTGGGTTTTTTGAAACATGCACCAAACCTATTCTGGTTTTACGTACCCTTTCAAATACTCTTCAAAGAAAAAAAAACTGGAACGTGCTATTCTGGATTCACGTATCCTTTCTAAAAATGATTTGTATACAACTTCTATAAAAAAAGAAAATGAACACAGTTCTAGCACATTACATCATGCAACATAATCCATTTATTTGCGGGGCAACATGATCCCGGATTTGCCATTAGTACATCAAATATGGTACGTGAAAAGTAGAAAATTGAGTCCGATCTAATGCATCAATTAGTTCATTACACATACTTATCACATAGTTCCTTTAGCGAGATAGTAAGATCCAAACATCCAACCATGAATTTTGTGAGTCAACGGTTAAGATTTGACATAAAACTCGGATGCTTTCCTAGGGATCTATTTCATTTCCTGCGAACCCTCATTACCAATCTAGGGTAGTGGTGCGGACTCGTTCGGGACTCAACGCCGGCTAGCACAATCTCTACTCTCCTTCAAATAAGCGTAGGGCATGCTTCCAAGAAGGGCCTAGAAACACAGTGGCCCGTGCAATTAGATGTCACTGCAAAGTTTTCTGTGGAGGTAGCGGGATGACAAGATGTCTTTGATAGACGGACAAGGGATCCATAGGCCACAGGGATGATGGATACCGTGATGAAAATGAATAAAAGAAAGAACAAGGTCTTCATGGTGTGGCTATATACGGCTGGTGCCCCGATGGCGTACATTGATGGTTTGAGTGACCAAGTGAGGCATTAACGTGGATGTGTTTGATCCAAACTCTATAAAAGCTAGGTGCACGGAAGATCAATGGGGCGTCCGTGGTCTACATCAACGCGATGCATGCAATTCAAGATGGTGTACATGGACATGTCTGAGATGGCCGTCGTCTAGGTGTTCTCGCGCTCAAATGCATGCTATTATGTTTCTAAACAAATATGGTGTACATCAACATATGCTATGTGTTTTTGAGAAAGCTACGGAATGTCATATGTTTTTATTTTACTTAACTCAAAATAAAGTACAATACTATAATGTCATCTATCCTCTACTAACATTTACAAGGCATTAAGTGTACACTCCCTAGATAGAAGATATCATATCAAGCCATCAAGATCTAAAAAAGATTTGGTGGCAATGAAAATGTTTTGGTTACATGTGATGTCGAGATACTTTTGGACATTACCTCTTAACTATAGACGAGAAAAATGCACTATAGTAAGGGGTGTTCGTCGTCAACATTGCATATTGTGAATTAGTGTAGTGGTCTAGATTTGCATGGCCCAGGCCAACTAAGATATGGTATGGAGTATAACACATAGATCACAAATAACATATAAAAATTAATAACAAGGATGAGCCAAATAAGGTAAAATGACAATAAAAAAGAAAGATGACCGGTCAAAAGTTAGGTATGTGCAGTATTGTTAATTTTAATTTATAGATATAGCTTCATAGATATAGCATGAATTGTTGTTCACTTACAAAATTCAACTTAAGATTCGACGACATATATCCTAGATGTAACCATTACATGAAGATAGATAAGTTATTCTTTCCTCATATTTATCTTCCATGTTTTTGTTCCTTTATGGTTAATAACTACTAATCTATGATGTAATCAAAGTATTCTCACCAAAACAGAAAACATAGATGTTAATTTGTTACATTGTTTTTGATTAATAAACCATAACCGTTTGATTGTCATAATTGCACTTCATGGAACCACATTATTAATACAACCCAATGTTAGATCTCAACTTGGTTTAACATTGGAAAATGCATATTCGAACAAATGTCCATGTGAAGACATTTTTAAGTCCTAATAAATGCACATATACATATCATAACTGGTAGATATTTGTAACTAATATAGATAGAAAACAACAATAGTTTTTATGCAAGGATGGTACTGATTAGTTAAAATTTCTATTTGTACAAGAGACTGATTCAATTGTATAAAAGTGAATAACTCAGTCCAAGCATACTTTTAATTTTGCAAGCAAATATTATATGGATTTCTTATCCTTGCACAAACAAATAGAGAGGCATATATAGCTACATACCTACACTTTCAAACATGCAACACCTAATCTAGGAAAACACCGCAGATTGTAAATCAATTTTCTTGATCTTATCTCAACTTCAGACGGAAAAAACCACGGGCGCCAGCCAACGAAACTTCACTATACCGAGGAGTGTTTACAAACGCCGAAGATTTCACAGATGCAACTTATCCTAACCGGCGGCTTACAAGGGGTTTATATATCGGTGAAAACCTAGGTCTTCGACGATCCATACCAAGCCTCCGGCGACGGGCCTCGCTCCACTCGTCAGAAGTTGGCTTATACTTTGTAGAATTTGGATCAGCATATAACATAACATCTGTCCAAACTACTCAAACATAAAAATCTTGCTAGCATGCCTCTCCATGTCCAGATTGTGTTGCACTACCGCTTCGTGCAACAACCAACAAAATTAAATTCCCATCTTTTTTCTGAAACCGTGCTATAATCAACCACTTACCAGGTTTGTCCGTTTCTCTCGCAGTTCTCGTCGGCGTCTTGGCCAAACATCATGCATACATACTGCTCGACAAACATATGCAATGGACAACCCCTTGGGATATATGTCTTCAACACACCACTGGCACTCTCACTTCTTAGTGTGCTCATCATCTTAAGAAGAAAACACTCCCTTGAAGTATGGTTTTGCCCACTTTTTCTCTATCTCTTACTGTTGAGCCATGTATGGATGCATCCCAAGTTGTACTTATCAAGAAAATTGCCCCAAGTCAACTCAAACTCATATGTGGTCAGCATTATGTTCATGAGCTTGTGGAATTCTGACCAGAACTCGTTCTTCTCTGTATATAGTGGCCCCAAACACTCCTTTGCCTTTCTTAGGATATGCTATTTGCACCACCGATGAGCCTTATCAGGCATAATATTCCCAGTTACAACTTCCATGGTTTGGCATTGATCTGCAAGTACACATGTGTCCATGAGGTTCATCAAACATTGTTCATCTCTTACATAAAAGGAAAAAATGTTCGCGTCAACTTACCCGTTAGTATTGTCCGAGGGGTGAGTGGGCGAGGTTTGCCCCACCTTATAAGTTGGGTTCCCCCGCATCTAATTTCCGATGTGGGACCGTCCATCCCACCTTCCCCGCAAGGTTCCCCTTCCCGGATTTTTGTCCTAGCCTCCTGCGCGATTCGCCGCATATGGCGCCTTAATCGTGGCTCGACGCCCTCACAAGACAAATGATGCCTTGGTATCGTCCACCTGTCCTCACATCGATTGTATCGCATGTCCCGTGTTCGATCACATCCGGCTCAAGTTCCAGCACAGTGGCGAAGGACGGAAAAAATATGAGGTAGGGCGAACTCTAATAAAAGTAAATATCAAACTTGGTCTTGATGATCTTTGCCATCGACAAAACCTTTTCAACTATTGTTGTTGCTAGGAGTAAAAGCAGTGCCAACTCAACAAGACGATAAAGGATATGAAGCATGATGTATTATTTAAATATCAACATAATCTCCAAAGTCTTTAATTCTCCACATATGAATAATGAATATCTTAAGGTTATCTTATATAGGCTCATGCTCATAATAAAATAAATCTCTATAAGCTAAGAAATCTTATTCACATTGAAACTATAAAATGAGTCACTTGAGTCAAGACAAGAAGTTCTGAAACAACTCTAACAACCACTCATAAAAGCAATAATCAAAATTAATTGTAATAGATTCTATAGAATAATAAAAAGTGTACATACTCCAAAATAATCAATAGTGACCTAGTGTCTTCTCTCTTTTAATGACTTCTCACCCTTGTTACCAATTCGTCCATACTTAGGATTGTGATATCATTTTTACGAGAATTTTGATCCTACGGGAGGGATCTCAACCATCATTTATCCAATTGAACCAGAATGTCAATTAGAATTTTATATCAATAGTATATAGAAGCCAAAATAGAAACATAAAACATAAACCATTATATAATTAGGGTTGGTTCTTGACACATGCCATAAGGTGGCTAAATTACTCTTACGTCCTTAGATACCCCATCTAGGACATTGTTTATAGTATACTTTTTATTAGGTTGAGAATTGGATGTTGCAAAGAGAAAGAGTTGGTTTAAAACAGACAATACCAAAACCTTATTTCGCTCCGGAATCAGTTTTGCGCAGTGTTCACTAAAACAAGCATAGCTCTCTCATATGAAGTCCGTTTTCAGCATACGACCACTCAAAATGTTCAGAAAAAACATGTGCATCTAAAAGTTCTTGCCAAAAATCAAGGTAGGGCGGCCGCCCTACCTTGCCCTACTAGGATCTTCGCCCCTGTTCCAGCATGTTCAGGAATGGATCAAAAGGCGACCTGAAGTTGCTCAGGCATGCCACACGTCGCCACGAGTGGCATGACAACCTCCAAGGCATGAGGTCCTCCAAGACATCAGAAATCAGATCGTGTGCGCAAGACTCTCTTTCCACTTGTACGGCGACCCCATGAGGACAACTAGCCTGCCGGAGGAGTTGCAGGCACCTCGATATCCTCAAGCACCTGTCGCCGAGTCCTAAGATGCTTGCACGCGCCTCCGCCGTCTGCAGGGAGGGGCGTCGCGTCCTCAATGATCCCAATTTCCTACTGGAGCTGCACCGTACGGGTCGCGGGGCACCCGTCACGCAGGGCTTCTTTGATAATCTCACGCGCGGGTTTGTGCACGTGAACGCTGGCGACCCCGTGAGAATCCCCTTGGACTCCATTGATCACAAGACGAACTGGCAGTTTGTGGACTGCCGCCATTGCCGTTTCCTTCTCCGCGACAACTACGGGTTACGGTTTATGGTGTGGCAGCCCATGACCGGTGACCAACACTTCGTTCAAGGTAAAGGGTCATGCGAAATCAGAATTGCGCTGCACTAATATGTGAATGTGCCGCAAAAAGGGCGGCAGTGATGACAGAAGGTAGGCCAATCCAAGACGTGCCACACGAGTCACTTCCGTGTGGCAGTCGTGTCCAACCACGTGGGAACAGGACGCCTGTGCGGCGTCGTCTTGTCCTCACTCACCCGTCTATGGAGCAAATCGGCGGAGCTACCGCCGACCTATTAGATCCGTCCGGAGCCTAGTGTGGTTGTCGGCAAAGTGATATACCAACCGCTATTTGACTACCATGTTCTGTCCTTTGATACGGACAAACTAAGTATAACTACCTCCGAGTGGCCAAAATGGGGCAATGTCCGATTACTCAATGTAGACGGGGACGTTCTTGGCCTCGTCGGGGTCCTCGGTTTCACGTTGCGTCTGTGGGTGCGGTGTACGGATGCTTGGGTGATGCGAAAGACAATTCATCTAAGCAACATTCACCCTCCTCTGTCGACGACGCCATTGCCCTAGATCAACCCTCAGTTTTACCTAATGCCACCAGTGAAGATCATCGGGGTTGTCGATGGGGGCGATGAGCTATTTCTCTGGACTATGATTGGTGCATTCATGGTCTTCGTCGAATCCATGGAGGTCAAGAAGATCCACGGGACTACTACTCTACTCAACACATGAAAACCGTTTACCCTTATGGTGCATTCTATATCCCACCTACTACTGTGCATTCAAAGATTGCAACTTAGCTCTAGAATAACTTGATATGTTCATTGATATATGTGCCTCGTACACAAAGTGTGACCACATAATTTAGCTTCATATTCTATTTTCCTGGATTTGCATTAACTCTATTTAATCAAACTTTTAAGGTAGATTTTTACCATATATTTCCCTTTCTACACGCGCTAAATTATGAAACAAGTAACTTGAATACTTGATACCACGCGTCAAATTAATGTGAGCCCTTCATATAGGTCTCTATTTGAAGGATTTCAAAGATGTTGTGACCTCAGGTCAATAAAGACTCTTGGTCCCTGTGATTTACATGCTAGTCCCTGGATCAATAGCTGGCACTCAGAGTCGATGAATATCATATAAAACATAATGTCATTTATTACATGAGTAATCTAGAGTATGAAAAATTATTACAAACTCGCTTAGCATATAGCTAGCTCAAATTACAGCGGAAACATAAATAGTTTGAGTCCATCAACGCCCCAGGCTTGTTGAGTGTAGACTCGCGATCCCTACGCACCTTTCAATCTTCGGATTCTGCACATAAGACGTGCAGCCAACAAGTTGGGTCAATACTTTGAATGTATTGACAAATTACACCAAGGAAAAAAAGGACAAACTCTACATGCAAGGCTAGTTTAGCTTGTGGAGTTCATTTGCGCAAAGCTAGTTTTCTCTAAGTATGAAGAAAAGAGAGAGAGTTTTTCCTACTTTGTAAACATTTGCTTAAGTAATATAGGGTCGAATGCCACACGAGAATATTACTCACCAAGTGTCCAAACAACCTAACACTTGGATATTACTCACCAAGTCCCCAAAATCCCATCCATTGGCGATATGACTCACGCCATGGTTTTTAGAAAAATTTAAGTTTTGAAAGAGAGAGAGGAAGATCCTTCAGAGGCTCAAGTGTTCTTTTCCGTGAACTCGGCTGATCGATCAGATTGAAATACTCTCGAGAGTTTGTGCATTTTACCCATGAAAGGATCGTATGGGCACCTAGAGGGGGGGGGTGAATAGGTGCTACTTCAAATTTTCTTGTTTTTCAATTTAGGGTTTGACAATAAGGTAAATTCTCTAGATAATGCAACTAAGGTGAATTTACCTATATGACAAATGAGCACAAGCTAACACAACACTAAGCAAGAAAAAGTAAGTAAAGTGCGGTAAAGGATAGAAGTAACCAAAGTGGTGGACGCGGAGACACAAGGATTTGTTTCCCGTAGTTCCTTCCTTTTGAGGGGAAGTACGTCTACGTTTGGAGAGGGGGTGGTTTCAAACCACCAACACCACGAGAGGCCTCCCTTGTTCTCCGATGAATCTCACCCCAATGGGATCGATCCACCTTCCACTATATCGGAAACCTTCAAGGTGGAAGCCGGCACCTTTACAACAAGTTCGGGGCACACATCCACAACTTAATTGGAGGCTCCCAAATACAAGCAAGATGTCAAGACAAATCAAAGACAAGCTTGTAAGAACCAAATCAAAGTTAGTGTTTCCAAAGAAACACTAGAGCTTGGGGGCCCTCAAGTGAATGAGGGGGAAATGAAGATCTCTCTTGGTGAAGATGTAGATCAAGGCCTCCTCCTTCGATTCTCCAAATATCATTGACTTTGGATGGTTGGATGAAGATACCTTGTAGATTTGGTGGCTCTAATGGAGTAGGTGTTCTTGAGCAGCTCGAGCACACGGAGGAAGAAGATAAGGGTCCCTTTTTATAGGCAGCTCCCTCCATGAACCGTTTTCTGACCATTGGAGAAAAGTCAGACCGGAGACTCCGGTCTGTAGACCGGAGACTCCGGTCTACACCGGATATTTTGGCCAATCTCCGGACCAGCCTCTGGACCGCCCATCTGAATGACCCAGGCCATCCACGACCCAAAAATACTGGAGACTCCGGTCTTCCAACACCGGAGACTCCGGGGTATCCTCCGGAGTGGGCTCCGGACCCCCATACAGAATGTCCCAGCCCAGATCCTGAAGTCACCACCGGAGGCAGATCCAGAAACTCCAGACCACACCGGAGAATCCGGTCTTGGCAGACCGGAGACTCCGGTCTGGAGTTTCCAGAGTTGTGTCACATGAGTAGGGACTTTTCCCAAGTGTGAGGGTGCTTTTCACATATCATAATATCAACCCGGAGATAGTGAAAAATTGTAAAATGATCTACTTGTTGTTAACGAACACCAAAAGTGATCATGACAATAAATGCCCTTTCAATCCACAATCCATGATCAAGTCCTTTTACAGACAAGACCATGGCGAGGCTTTCCCTTAGTAGCCCTCCTACCAGCTGGATTCAACCGTGCCAAGAACCTCCAAATGTTGGCACCAGGTGATGTTTCCCACTAAGTACTAGGCCAAGACAGAGCCCATATGTATTGTGGTTGCATTGGAAGCTTCTGAATTCTGAAACATGGCAGACTTCTTTGATTCCTGGGCGGCTGTCCTCCACCAAAATTCCACTCGTTGACCCGCCAACCATTCCGCCCAGAAGAAAACTAAGTTTTTATTTTGAAGTGGATTGGAGAAGAAAAGATTGCTCAAGAGAGCCTTTATACTTAGAAATTTTCTTGTCTTTCTAACCCCCCAACGATACTTTATATATATGGCATAGCAAGCAAAACTTAGCAAAACAGGGGTAACCTATTAGGAGGGAAAAATCCTAAGTATAGATCTACTCATGGCATACTACAAAAATCATCGCACTTGCAAAATAATACTAAGGAAATTCTACCAGATCATCATTCACATGCACACTACAGAATTTGAAGATCAAAACATGCATAGACAAAACCGGGACATAAATATGAACAAGTGGTGCAACTTTCCTTGATCCAAGCAGCAATCTACACAACAGTACTCCTCAACGCACTCCAAACAATCTAACGAAAACAAAGCATAGATCTAATCACATGGTGCACAAAACAATGGCACAAAGTAATATGCATGCATGCAACATGGTAATATTCAAGAATGCGTTGCAATTTGATCAAGATACTATTTAGGGGGTGATGTTGTGTTGCGGATGTTGTTAGAATTAATTCCCCACAGATTTTAGGTAAATTGGATTATTACTTTATTTTATATGCTCATAAGAAGATCCAAACTTCTAATCTATCACGAAATAGATCTAAAGCTCCTAAGCAAGGTTTTATAATTTTAAACAGTAAGCATCATAACAACAAAGCCAATGCAACAAGAATCAACTAAAACAGAGTTATAATTATTTTTCTATGAATTAAATACTCAAATCTAGTGATTAAAATCCGACCAGATACTACTACAGTAAACTCACAATATTATTTCAGATCTATGTTCTACACAATTTTAGCAATCCAACGACATATTATTTTTAATTTTTGGACAAGTATTCTATTTATTATGAATTTCGCAAGTTTATAAAGTTTTCTGCCTAATTAAAAATAATACAGATCTAATTAGTCAACTTCGCCACGTGTCGTGATCTGGTTGGATGCGCATGGTGAAGCGCTGACTATGCGCACTGACGCGGCACTTACCACGCGGCACGACGCGATAGTGCAGTACCCCTTCACTGAACGAATCTTATCTAAGTCGTAGATCCTAGATCTAGCGGACAGGAAAGGTGACGACGACTTACAGGATGATAGCGACGGGAGGCAGTGGCATCGGTGGTGACGGGCGGCGGCGTCCTGGTAGATTCCCGAGGCGGCTGATGGCTTGCACAGCTTATGTGAGCCTGTTGGAAACCCCAAGAGCAAGGTATGAAGCAGTACCGCAGCAAGTTTTTCCCTCAGTAAGAAACCGAGGTTATCGAACCAGTAGGAGGAAGGAAACGTCACACAGGTGTTGCAAGCAACGCGGAGACCTGCACAACACAAACTCAAGACTTTGCCCCAACGAATCAGTGAGTTTGTCAAGCTCACCGGTTTGCTATAACAAAGGATTAAACGTATGGTGTGGAAGGTAATAGTTTGCATCAAGTAAATAAGTAGCAGTAGAAGATGTATCAATGGTAAAGATTGGACGAGGGTCCAAAGTGTGTAAGGTAAATAGTCCACATGTTCCATAAACAAGAGACCGTTGTTTTCTCCCTAATGGCAACAACACATCTACAACCGAAGAGATTTTTGTCACTTTCCTTGGAAACTAGAGGCGTGAACCCACTATCGAGCATAAATACCCCCTCTTGGAGTCACTAGCAACTACTTGGCCAAAACAGCTACTAACAACGGAGAGCATGCAAGATCACAAACAACACAGATATGATAGAATCATAAAGACAAAACCATTAATCAAACCAACATAATAATCTCAATATCCATCGGATCCCCGCAAACACAACATGCATGATTACAAATAGATTAGATCTTGATCATGAATGGAGCTTACAAAATCTATACATGAAAGCACAAAGGAGGAGATACAACCATCTAGCTACTACATGGACCCATAGTCCAAGATGGAACTACTCACGCATCATACCGAAGAGAAGGCCTCCGGGATGATCTCCCCTCCAAAGGTCTTGGGAAGAACTTCAGATCCCCCCGGTCTAGGGACGATGGTGGCGGCGGCTACAGACGGTTTCGTGGAGATTTTATCGGGTGTTTAGGGTTTCTGCATCGGGGGCTTCTTATAGGCGAAGGGGGAGGCCGAGGCGGCGGCCAGAGGGGGCAAACCCTACCCAGGCGCGGGGTAGGGCCCACCCGCGCCTAGGGGGGTTTAGCCGCCCTGGCACGCCTCCTCGTCTCCCCTCTGGACTTCTTGTTCCCCACGGAAAGTAATTGACTTTGACGTTTGTCCCGTCCAATTCCGAGAATATTTCTTTACTAACTTTTCTGAAACCAAAAACAACAGAAAATAGGCATCTTGCATCGTTGCAACTTGTTAGTAGGTTAGTACCAGAAAACATGTAAAAAGCACCTCAAAGTGTAGACAAGTAAAGCAAAGTAGATACTAAACAAGCATGGAGCATCAAAAATTATAGATACGTTTCCGTCGTATCAACATCCCAAAGCTTAACTCCTGCTCGTCCTCAAGTAGGTAAGTGATAAACAGAATGATTTTTTTGAGGTGACATGCACCCTCACAGTAAAGATCTAACCATTTGAAAGCATTGAAAGCTGGGATAAAAGAACTCTAAAGATGTGCATGAAAGATGGAGTTCTAACAATAGGACATAGTAACTATGCATGCAACATGACAAGTTAAAAACAAAGATCATGAATAACATGCATTGAAAAACGTTTGTTTGTTTCACATACAGAAAATATAGCATAGTGGCAATCCTCTTGTCCCACATAGCGTAGAAAATATATGCATAGGACACCTTCAAAGTTCACAAGGGTGACTAGAAACAAGTAGCACAAGAATAAGTAATATCACAATATGCATCAATTAATAAGCTTTGGAACACTGCACACAGAATGACAACTATGCTCTCTTAATGGTGCCTAAAGGTAGAAGGTGGAGACTCAATAATGGTGGAATACAAGCCTTTTTGTAAAGGAAGCAGGGATTACAAGTTTCAAAAAGAGATTCCAAAAATTATGGTACTTGTTAGCTTTCAGCCCTCATTGCCCCTATCATAAGCATCTTGAAGTGGTTAAGGTTAAAGTGGCAAAGTAGGAGTATATGCTTGACGAAGTATAAGTTGGCAATCTCAAGTCCCTTGAATACGAGGGCCCTCCTCATGCATACTCAACTTTGGGTCCAGGTAAGTTCTTGTCATTATAAGTATTTGCATATCATTGAGAACCGCCAACGGGGTACCCCTTGCACATGGTATAGGAGATTTTCCATAACCAAAATGACAAGGCAAGCAGACAATGAGCATCTCAGCAATCTTTTTATTTACCATATGCATAGATTTTTATTGAGGATTCTTCATAGATAGCTCACTATGGTGATGCTGCAAGTTTCCACCATGATTAGGCATGGCTTAGACTAGCGGCTCAGGCGTTTCTCTAACACAGGATACAAACTCCATGGACTTACAAGTTCCCTCTTTATTTCACACCGGTGACATCCATAGACAAAAGAACATGATATCAACTGAGTACATAGTACAAGTGCAATGTTGAAAACGTTCCCCTTGACAGCACGGTTCTGCTAATTCCAACTTATAAGTGCAAGAATATACAACAAAGTTATCACAATGGTTCAAGTTTATTAGGGGAAAAGAATATAAAGTGTGCCATCAAGTTCGTGAGGGCTTTAATCACTAAGTTTTCACAAAACAAAATAGCTTTTAATTGGAAGATAGATGAAAACAAGAATATACTTGGAATGGTGTAGCACACCATGCATAGGAGTTTATAGTGGACACTTTGGAATAACTTGGTTTTTGGGAGTTGGAGCCATGAGTAGAACTTACTCATACAAGTGGAGGCTATCAAAAGACTGGGAGCAACCAACTAAGAGAGCAATAATGGCTATATTCATGCATTGCAACAAAGCATACTAATCAAAGCAAAGAGTGGTACTACAAGTCAAGGACTAAATGATCATAGAGCCTAATGGTGACTTGTCATAGTCATAACATGGTGTAAGCATGTGCCAAGTCAACCAAGCAAAGCATCAAAAGAGAATACCACAATACTGTGCTTTTGCATGCTAAAACAACGCATAATTTCTTCAAGACACACTAAGAAATCCCAATTGATTGGAACAAGACATGCTACAACAATAATCACTAAGCATAATGCTAAAACAACACCTAGCATGTCATGCTAAAGTCTAAGTCACAGTCAATGCAAGCTCCTCTTGCACTTACAAGCAAGAACTTACTACTCCTTTCCAACACCAAGCAACTTATTTGTAAAACAACACAACGAGAACGGGGGTCCAAACCACTTTATTCAAGCAAACTAAACAACCTAAGAAAAGCAAACGAAAACTAATACGCTCCAAGAACAACATAATTGTGCATGAAATAATAAAAACGAAGTGTCTAGACAGACCTAAGCTTTTTATTGATGAAGAAGGGCATGCCTTGGGCATCCCCAAGATTTGAAGCTTGTACCTCTTGAATATTTCTTGGGGTGACACCATGGTGGCATCCCTAAGCTTGAGCTTTTGTCCATTATTCATATCATTGCATCATTCTCTCTCTACACCTGAAATTTTTTCCTTCATACAAAACTTCACACAATCTTCATTAGCAATATTAGTGTATTCAAAAGATATTAGACCTCTGGAAAAGCTTTAGAACAGCAAGGCTTTTCAATAAAAACACAAGCTACTGTATTAACTCCTTCAAAAAGCTCAATTCACCTAAAGAGAACTCAAAAAGGAATCAATAAGAAGCAAATGCAAATAATGACAGACATCTGTCAAAATAGATCATCAGGTAGAAACCGATTTTTTTTAACATCTTCTGTTTCTCAAATCAAAAAGTGTTGAACTAACGAAAGTTAGCTAACATACTGGGGGTTTTATTCGTAAATTGTGAGCTCAATCCGAGTTACAGAGACTCCTCACGAATTTTTTTGGTGGAGGACAGAAATCTGTTTCGGGACAGCAACTCCCCAAATCTTACTTCCCTCTCATTAGAGGTCATTCTTGGCACAAAAAGCAATCAAAAAGGATAATAAGAGTTCATTACTGAAGTAATAACTTTCAAGACTCAAGGAAACTCTTAGGTTATCTCCCAACAAGTAATTTTCTTTAACGTCTTTAAGTTAGGCACAAGAAGCAAGAAGAATCAAGTATTTTCAAATGAAGAAGCATTAACACCCATACTTGCAAAGTATTCAACTATGAAAGGTATATCATCCAAATGGGTTTTGGAGGATCCCTTCTGATCTCTCTTTGGTCTACTAGCTTCATCAAAAAGATTTTCAGGAGCAATCCAATCAAAATTCTTTTCAAAGGCTTCATGCATTCCAACAAGCTTAGAAGGTATGGGTATCTTAAATTTTTCTCTAGGATTAGTTTTATCAGAAATACCCACAACATCTACACTTGAGCCTAGCATATTGAAACGCTCAAAGACCTTTTTGGCTTCCCTAGCAACGTCATGAAATTCTTTTGATAAAGTTTTAAGGATGAATTCCCTCTTTTCAACATTCTTCTCTTCTTTTAGTTTTAGGAACAAAAATTGTATGAAGGGGTTAAGGTTAACAAACCTAGCCTCCAACATATGAACTAAAGAAGTTGCGGCAATCTCATAATTAGGATCAAGCTCTGCTATAGATTTATCCTCAATATCCTCATGCTTGCTAACATAATTAAATAATTCTTAAATATTATCTTTCCCAATTATGGAGATACTACCTATTGTAAGATCTTTCAGGGCGAACTTGGGGAGCAACATGGTGAGCTAGAGCAAGGTGGAAACTAGAGCAGAAACTAAATTTTTTGTGTTTTTGAATAAAGCAAGAAAACCAAACTAGACTAATTTTTTTTGGGGGTTTTTTGGAAAGAGGCAAACAAAACCAAGCAAAAGAAACAAAGTAAAGAGAAAGGAAGTGAAGGACTCCCTTAGTGAAGACGTTCTTAGCCTCCCCGGCAACGGCGCCAGAAAAAGCTTGATGGCTTGCACAGCTTATGTGATCCTGTTGGGAACCCCAAGAGCAAGGTATGAAGCAGTACAATAGCAAGTTTTCCCTCAGTAAGAAACCGAGGTTATCGAACCAGTAGGAGGAAGAAAACGTCACACAGGTGTTGCAAGCAACGCGGAGACCTGCACAACACAAATTTAAGACTTTGCCCCAACGAATCAGTGAGGTTGTCAAGCTCACCAGTTTGCTATAACAAAGGATTAAACGTATGGTGTGAAAGGTAATAGTTTGCAGGAAGTAAATAAGTAGCAGTAGAAGATATATCAATGGTAAAGATTGGACGAGGGTCCATAGTTTACTAGAGGTGCTCTCCTTAGATAAACAGCATGGCATGAAGGGTAAACAAATTACAGCAAGGCAATTGACAGGAATTGAGCAAGGCATAATAATGCAATTACTAGTCAGAAAGATCCTATGAGATTCGATTGGGCAATACAACAAGATACATAGACCGCCATCCAACTGCATCTATGATTAAAAGTCCACCTTCAGTTTATCATCCGAACCCCCTCTAGTATTAAGTTGCAAGCAACAGACAACTGTTTTAAGCAAAGTGTGTAAGGTAAACAGTCCACATGTTCCATGAACAAGAGACCGTTGTTTTCTCCCTAATGGCAACAACACATCTACAACCGAAGAGATTTTTGTCACTTCCCTTGGAAACTAGAGGCATGAACCCAATATCGAGCATAAATACCCCCTCTTGGAGTCACTAGCAACTACTTGGCCAAGACAGCTACTAACAACAGAGAGCATGCAAGATCACAAACAACACAGACATGATAGAATCATAAAGACAAAACCATTAATCAAACCAACATAATAATCTCAATATCCATCGGAACCCTGCAAACACAACATGCATGATTACAAATAGATTAGATCTTGATCATGAACGGAGCTAACAAGATCTATACATGAAAGCACAAAGGACGAGATACAACCATCTAGCTACTACATGGACCCATATTCCAAGCTGGAACTACTCACGCATCATATCGAAGAGAAGGCCTCCGGGATGATCTCCCCTCCGGCACGGTGCTGGGAAGAACTTCAGATCCCCTCGATCTAGGGACGATGATGGCGGCGGCTACAAACGGTTTCGTTGTGATTTGATCGGGTCCTTAGGGTTTCTGCATCGGGGGCTTCTTATAGACGAAGGGGGAGGCCGAGGCGGCGGCCAGAGGGGGCAAACCCTACCCAGACACGGGGTAGGGCCCACCCGCGCCTAGGGGGGTTTAGAAGCCCTGGCACGACTCCTCGTCTCCCCTCTAGACTTCTTGTTCCCCACGGAAAGTAATTTACTTTGACGTTTGTCTCGTCCAATTCCGAGAATATTTCTTTACTAACTTTTCTAAAACCAAAAACATCAGAAAACAGGCATCTGGCACTGTTGCAACTTGTTAGTAGGTTAGTACGACAAAACAAGTAAAAAGCACCTCAAAGTGTAGACAAGTAAATCAAAGTAGATACTAAACAAGCATGGAGCATCAAAAATTATAGATACGTTTCCAACGTATCAACGGTGAAGTGGTCGATGGCGTTTAGCATGTCCTCGCGGTTCCCCTGGCACAGACGGTGGGAGCTTTGCTTCCTCGTCTAGATGCTGTGCTCTGCCGATCTTCGCGAGCTCCGGCGGAACGTTGGCGAGCAATCAAGGCTGCTGCGCTACGATGGACAAGGGAAAAAATAGATGAGAAGAGGCGGTCAAGCTAGGGGGTCACGAGGGAGGATAAACAATGGAGAAAGAGGGCTCGGAACCTCTGCTCCCGAGCTCGGCGGCGGCTTCCTCCGGCGAGATCGAAAACGAGCTCGAAAACAGGCGGCCTAGTGGCGAGAGTTGGAATTAGTTTAGGGTTTCTGGCGGCGGGGTCGCGGGGTTTATATGGGCGGAGAAACTTGGCGAGGGGAGCACGGATTCCACTTCGATTCGGTCGGAGTTTGTTAAGCGCATGGCGAGTTCGTCCGATTTCCACGGGGTAGGGATGACAGGTGGGTCATGAGGTCAGCTTCATGGGTTGGCGGTTGGCGGGCTGCTTGTGGCGCTACCGAACTCTTGGCAGCGGCAATGACCAAGGTTAGGCTACAACGCAGCGTGTCTGTGGCGGAGAGGTAAGTGGCGGCCCAACAGGTTAGGTTAGTTAGTTAGTTTCTTTTTTTGTTTATACTTTTATTATTTTCTGTTTTATCAATTCTTTAATAACTTTTGCAAAATAACCTCAAATTTAGTGAAACCAGTCTCTAAAAATTTGTAAAAAGGAGGAGACCAACAAGGGATCATAAAAATAAACCTTTGCATAACATTTTGAGGATTTGATTTTAAAAACCTCTTCTTTTCCTTATAGGACTATAAGGGAAAAAACAAAATAAGGTTTTTGGGAGAAGAGTTTTGATGCAAAAATTTATTGTGTGATGCCATGATGTAAATGATATGATGCATGCCTCTAGTAACATCTTAAAACAAAAATTGGGATGTTACAACAGATGACTATGATTAAGTTGCAAAAGCTTTGGGTTGCAAAGGTACGATTTGTTGGAATATGATGGGTATCCAAAATTATCTTAGCAATATTACGAGTAAATTTATATGTTCACTGTTATGTGTTTCTCGTGCAGAAAGTCTAACCGTATATTTTAACTTTATTTTCTAATATGGTGGATTTGCTAGTAATCGACTTTTACTAGTAAATAGCGTTGTACATCGAAGTCTGGCTGCCGATAGAGGTGCGGCAAGGATCCACGACCTCGATGATGAGGTGATGCATGTATTCTCACCTAAGAGCACCTCCACTCGGCTTCCTAGAATGTAGACGTGGATGTCTCTAAAACAGTTAAATCAAAATGTAACCAAAATATGGTTATATGATTTTAGGATGAAATGGATTGAAGGAGATATTATAGTTTAATAGTAACATTCTCGGAGGTACTCATAGGGATAGGGTGTGCATGTGTGCGTTCATATGGGTGGGGGCAGGTACTTGTTCTGAGCGTCTAGGATTGTAACGTGTTTCTAAAAAAAAAAAAAGCTTTGGAAAAGAATAATAAAAAGTGCGTGCATTTTTTTCCACAAAGGAAGTGCATGCAAAAAAAAATTGCCAGGGAAGTGCATGCAAATTGTGGTTGATATTTGACGAAATAGTGTCCTAGTTTAATTCCCTGGACATATATGCATCTACACGTCGATCATACCATCAGCTGTTATGTTCAAATAGATCCCTCGCGCGCACAGCCATATCGTCTTGGGCTAGATTTAGCAAGATAGGATTCAGAATCGGTTGCGTTAGGATCTGTCGAGTTAGGTAAGTTCCCCTGCTGCAAGGGGAACAGTCTGTATTCGATCGCGTTAGGATCTGTCGAGTTTGGTAAGTTCCTCTGCTGCAATGGGAACAGTCTCTATATATATACGATTTGGTTAAAAGCACGGTGCCCTGTGCAAACTTAAAAGCACGAACAAACAATAGAGACCCTCCATCGTACGGGGAAATTACCGCCTCGACGGTGCCGCCATGACGATGACTAGCCTGCCAGAGGATCTGCACCTCGAGATCCTCAAGCATCTGTTGCCGACTCCCCAGGTGCTCGCCCGTGCCTCCGCCGTGTGCCGAGAGTGGCGCCGCGTCGTGAAAGATCCAGCTTTCCTGCTGGAGCTATACCGTGCGCGCCGCTGGGCACCTGTCACTCTAGGCTTCTTCCACGACTTCCATGATCTCCCGCGCAGGTTCGCTCACGTTGACCCCACCGATCCCGTGAGAATCGCCTGCGACTCCATTGATCAGAACACAAACCGGACAAACCGGCAGTTAATGGACTGCCGCCATGGACGCGTCCTCCTCCACGACGAACACACCCGGGTCGGTACATCGTATGGCAACCCATGACCGGTGACCGCCACATCATTCAAGAAAACGGAGTGTTCCGCATTCGAGGAAAGCAGACTAGCGCCACACTGATTTGTGAACGTGATAATAACCGTACGCTAGGCCAGTGCACGCCGTGCCATGCGAGCCACTTTCGTGTGGCCGTCGTGTGCAACCACTTCCGAACTAGATGCCTGGAGGGCACCGTCTTCTCCTCGGTAACCGGCAAGTGGAGCTCACTGGTGGAGCTACCGCCCGAGAATCAGATCCGTGCAGACCCCTGCGTCATCGTCGCTAAAACTTTGTATCAACTTCTGTTCGACTATGATGTTCTGGCCTTTGATACGGACCACCGGACCCTAACCACATTCAAGACGCCAGAGTGGGGCATTGTTAGACTGCTTAAGGCAGACGGCGGCGTGCTCGGCCTTGTCGGGGTGCACGGTTTCACGTTGCGCCAGTGGGTACGGTGCGCAGATACTTGGGTGATCCGGAAGACAGTGGATCTGACCGATATTCTCCCTAGTCTATCGACGGCTGCACATCCTCAGCCTACATGTAAGCCGCCGGTGAAGACTATCGGGGTTGCCGAGGAAGGCTCTGAGATATTCCTGTGGACCATGATCGGCATATTCATGCTATCTATCGAATCCATGGAGCTCAAGAAGGTTCACGAGACTACTCCCGACATGAAAACCGTTTACCCATACGGTGTGTTCTATATCCCACCTGATGCTCGCACCCAAAGGTTGCAACTTTAGCTCTAGAGTGACATGATATGTGTTCATTTATATATGATCCTCACGCATAAAGTTTAACCGTATAATTTAGCTTGATTTTCTATTATATTATGGATTTGCATTTTCTTATTTATTTAATCGGCATTTCCTTGGAACTTTCTTGACTTCTATCGGCATTAAATATGAAACTACATAATTTTATAGCATCCTCAAATTACTCTTTTGTGGATCCTCTCAAATTAAGGTGAGACCTTCATATAAGTCTCTATTTTGAAGGATTAAAAACAGATAAATACGATTGTGTTAAAAAAGCTTTGTGTTTTTTCAAAGAAAAGATTTACTGGATTAAGCAGCCGTACATATTTATAGGAGACGAGTTCGCGTTGGACTCTCTCGAGCGTACATAGCTGTGTCCGTGAGAATCCTACTTTCGCCGGCGCCGCCATTAGTTTATGTTAGAGTTGTATTTTTCATGTTTACAATCGGTATGGAGTAGTACTCCACCCAGACTCATATATTTTGTGTAAGCCACGTAGGGGGCTTTTTCCTACCTTATTTTAACACGTACCGATGCACCCCAACGGGTACGCATCGTTCTCCCCACAATCATAACAACCAACATGGTATCACGAGCGAGGTTTCTTCCCTTCTAGCCGCCGCCGACCGCCGGACCTTCTCCATCGCCGTCGGCACTCCTCCTCCCCTCCAAAAATCCCAAGATCATCCTCTCTCTATAGATCAAGACATCCTTTACCTATTCCCCACAAATTCCATCCAAAACAACCACATATCTCCCACCCTCCCCAAAACCCTAGATCCCCAGGACCATGTCGTCCTCGACACCTTCTCCGGCGGCCTCTCTTGGGGCGCCGCCTGCCACCAAGCTAACTCGAGAAAACTTCCTCCTATGGCAGACCCAAGCTCTGCCTACCCTTCGTGCTGCCCGTGTCATGGGCATCCTCGATGGTTCTGATGCGGCCCCCCCTCAGCAGCTTGAAGCTGAAGATGCAAATCACAAGAAAATCTTCATCCCCAACCCCGACCATGATGCTTGGGCCCTCAAAGATCAACAGGTTATGAGCTACCTGGTGAATTCTCTTTCTGATGAGATGCTACCCAATGTTTTTGGTCTTGTTCATGCCAAGGATGTGTGGACTACCCTCACCAGCCTCTACACTACTCAATCCAAAACAAGGGTCTCTACTCTTCGTGGTGCTCTCACAAACACAAAAAAGCTCGACATGAATGCTACTCAATTCCTGACAAAGATGAAGGGTTTTGCTTCTGAGCTTGCTGCTGCAGGAAAGCCGATTGATGATGATGAGCTCAAGGACTACATCCTCAATGGTCTTGATGGCACTTTTAACCCTCTTGTTGCCTCCATCAACGCCAATCCTGCTACAACCCTCAATGATATGTGCTCTCAGCTTTTGTCCTATGAGTACCGTGAAAATATGCTCGCCGCTACTGGTCAAAACGTTGGCACTTTCACCTCTTCTGTCAACGCCGCCTCTCGCCGCCCTCCTGCTTCCTATGGAGGCGCCTCCCCCAAGCCACCTCTTCTACCTTCCCCTCCCAGCTACCACCCCACGCCAACCCCATATAACTCCACGCCACCATCCTACACCCCCACACCACCAACCTACAACCCGACACCACCACATCCTTACCAGCCACCGTCCTACAACCCTTCCCCATATCCCACCCCACCTTACCCCCACTACTCCCCTCCCTCCTATGCGCCGCCCCCATACACCTATCCACCAAACCCTTACCAACCTCCCCAGCCATATCGCCCCCCTCCTTCCCCACCTCAGCCGCGCGCCCGTCCAGACCAGGGTCGCCAGGATCGCCGCCCCAAGGGGGGGCGCGGCAAAAATAAAGGACGGGTCGCCTCTCCTTGGCAGTCCGGTGTCTACTGCCAGATTTGCAAAAAGGAGGGTCATCCTGCCAATGACTGCTGGTGGCGCTATGGTGATGATGATGAGGAGGATCCATCCAATGAACAAAAAGGTGCTTATGGTGTTGACACAAATTGGGTTATTGACACGGGGGCGACAAACCATGTTGCAGGTCAGCTAAGTAAGCTACAGGTCCATGATGCATATCCAGGCCATGATCAAATCCACAACGCTAGTGGACAAGGTATGGCAATCGCTAATATTGGTCATTCAGTTTTGCACACCCCTAACAATTCTCTTCAACTTCGTAACATATTACATGTTCCTAGCTCTTCCATGAATTTAGTTTCTGCTCATAAGCTTACTTTAGACAATAATGCCTTTATTGAAATTCATCCATTCTTTTTCTTGATCAAGGACCAGGCCACGCAACAAATAATGTATAGAGGTCCATGTCGGGGTGGTCTCTATCCTCTTGTTCCTGTGCCAACGGGTTCCTCCAAGCATGCTTTGGTCACCGTCAAGCCTTCTTCCTCTACATGGCATCGTCGTCTAGGTCATCCTTCGTCGTTCATTGTTCAGCAAATTCTTAGAAAAAACAATCTCCCCTATACCCCAGAAATAAATTCTTACATATGTGATCCATGCCAACAGGCTAAAAGTCACCAGCTCCCCTATCATGTTTCCACTAGTGTCTCTACTATTCCCTTGGAACAGGTGTTTTCTGATGTTTGGGGTCCTGCTCCCTTGTCTTTAGGCAAACATGCATACTATGTAAGCTTCATCGATGATTTTAGTAAATTTACATGGATTTATCTTCTTAAGAAGCGTTCTGAGGTTTATCAAGTGTTTCTGAATTTTCAACAATTTGTTGAGCGCAAGTTTGATAGGAAAATCATTACCATGCAAACTGATTGGGGTGGTGAATATGAAAAACTCAATGGTTTCTTCTAAAAAGTGGGTATTACTCATCATGTTTCATGTCCTCATGCTCATCAACAAAATGGCTCTGCTGAAAGAAAACATCGTCATATTGTTGAAGTTGGTCTTGCCTTACTTGCCAACGCCTCTATGCCCTTAAAATTTTGGGATGATGCTTTTCTAACAGCTACTTTTCTCATTAATCTCACTCCCTCCAAAGTTATTAACTTTGAAACTCCTACAAAACGACTTCTTCAAATCAAGCCTGACTATGATTCTCTACGGGTTTTTGGTTGTGCCTGTTGGCCAAATTTACGCCCATACAATAAGCATAAACTTTCTTTTCATTCCAAAAGATGTGTGTTTATTGGTTATAGCCCATTACACAAAGGAGTCAAGTGTCTTGATGTTTCCACTGGCCGTGTCTACATCTCTCGAGATGTTGTTTTTGATGAGAATATTTTTCCCTTTGCCTCTCTCCACCCCAACGCTGGTCGTCGTCTTCGAGAGGAAATTCTTCTTTTGTCTCCAGAAAATCCGTCCCCGGTTACTACAAATAGGGGTGTGCACACTAATGAACATTATTTGCCGATTGTCCCTGTTGTTGTTCCTCCACAGGCACCTACCAACAATTCTTCTGAAGAAACCAGACTCAATTCTGACCAAAATACAGTTCCCAGCACATGCAATATGGACCAAGAAGCACAAGATACTACAGGACAAGAAAATGCTGATTTTTATGTTGATTACAGGTGCGATCTCTGGATCGAGCTGCCAGACGTGTCGCTGTCACCCCCTGTCAGTGCGCCCATACGGAGCGAATCTCCACTGCGGTCCCCGCCCTACCGCCACGACGCGGTCGACGCTGGCTCGCCTGGCTCGCCTGTGCGCCAGGGTACGGCCCCCGACAGCGACGCGGCTGCCTCTCCCCTGCAGCGTCACATGGACACCGACAGCGACCGCTCTCCCAGCGCCACTGCTCCCTCGGGGTCGCTGCGGTCAGGTGACAGCGATGTCTCCCCACCTGAGGGATCTTCTATGCCAGATAATGGTGCAGACTTGTCTGTTGTTGGACCGCGCACTCGTCTACAAAAAGGTATTAAAAATCCAAAAATTCGTACTGATGGTACTGTTCGATGGGCTTTGTTGACATCTACAGGAGAACCAGCAAATCTTCATGAGGCTCTCTCTGATGAAAATTGGAGACTCGCTATGCAAGATGAGTATGATGCTCTCATGACTAATAACACGTGGCACCTTGTTCCTCCAAGTTCTAAAAGGAATGTCATTGACTGCAAGTGGGTTTACCGTATCAAGAAAAATGCTGATGGTACAATTGACAGGTATAAAGCTCGCCTTGTTGCAAAAGGATTCAAACAACGGTATGGTATAGATTATGAGGATACTTTCAGTCCAGTTGTTAAAATTGCCACTATTAGAATTGTTCTATCAATATCTGTCTCACAAGGTTGGAGTCTACGGCAGCTAGATGTCAAGAATGCGTTCTTACATGGTATTCTGGAAGAGGAGGTCTACATGAAACAGCCACCTGGTTTTGAGTCTTCCGCTAACCCAAACTATGTCTGCAAACTTGATAAAGCTCTTTATGGACTAAAACAGGCACCTCGAGCTTGGTATTCTCGGTTAAGCAATAAGCTTCATACACTTGGATTCATACCATCCAAGGCAGATACCTCTCTTTTTCTATTTGATCATGCAGGTATTCAGATATTTCTCCTCATCTATGTTGATGATATTATTGTCACCAGTTCCTCTAATGATGCAATCACAACTCTTCTTAAGAATCTCAGTCATGAGTTTGCACTTAAAGATCTTGGTGATCTTCATTATTTTTTGGGTCTTGAGGTTCGCAGACAGTCTAATGGTTTACTGTTGAATCAAGAGAAGTATGCTACTGATATTCTGAAACGTGTTGGTATGCAAGATTGTTCCTCATCTCCCACACCCTTGTCTACCAATGACACATTATCACTTCATGATGGTACTCTCCTTGGTCCTGATGATAGTACTCGATACAGAAGCATTGTAGGTGCTCTTCAGTATTTGACTTTGACACGACCAGACATATGCTTCTCAGTTAGCAAGGTATGTCAGTTCCTTCATGCCCCTACCACCACTCATTGAATGGCGATTAAACGGATACTGCGGTATATTCATGGTACATGTACAGTTGGACTAACGTTTAGTAAGTCCAATTCCACACTTCTTAGTGCCTTTTCAGACGCAGATTGGGCAGGAGATTTTGATGATCGTCGTTCTACAGGAGGTTTTGCTATTTTCTTTGGTCCTAATCTCATATCATGGAGTGCTAGGAAACAGCCTACTGTGTCACGTTCCAGCACTGAAGCTGAGTACAAAGCACTTGCTAATGCTACTGCAGAATTGATTTGGCTTGAAGCCTTAATTCGAGAGTTGGGTATCTCTCTTCTTGAAAAACCTTGCTTATGGTGTGACAATCTTGGTGCTACTTTCCTTTCTGCTAATCCTGTGTTTCATGCTCGTACCAAGCATATTGAGATTGACTTCCATTTTGTTCGGGAACGAGTTGCTAGTAAACAACTTGAGGTCAAATTTATCTCCAGCAAGGATCAGATTGCAGATGGTTTCACAAAGACACTATGCTCTACAAAGCTCAATGAGTTCAAACGTAATCTAAACCTTTCCAAGCTTTAGATTAAGGGGGGGTGTTAGAGTTGTATTTTTCCTGTTTACAATCGGTATGGAGTAGTACTCCATCCGCAAGCTGCCTTTCTCACTGGAAAAGGGGAATACTAGATAGAGTCTGGGGCCGGAGCTGAACCACCATGTGCTGCACGCGGCTTAGGAAGTACTAGGGTCGGCAAAGGATGGAGTGGATTAGTGGAGAAAGTATTTTGCTACCTAGGAAGTAGCATTCTGCCAGGAACCTTCGAGGGATGCCAAGGACTACGAACGAAGTGGGATCATTTGAACTTTCCTTATATATATGCAACTTTCCTTCATTCATTCATTCTTATCTCTATAAGGGACACTGTAGTATGTCACTACACTTGATGGCCAAACAGCAATGCGATCCGTGGGGAAGCAAGGATTAGTTGGTTCGCCGTCACTAGGAATGGTTATCCAAACCAGGGAGGAACGGAGAATAGAGATGTGGGTAGAGAGTTTAGAACAGAAAGAATGGAGTGAGTGATGCCGGGTATCACGAACGGAGAATAGAGATGTGGGTAGAGAGCCCTCAGTCAACTAATATATTTTGTGTAAGCCACGTAGGGGGCTTTTTCCTACCTTATTTTAACACGTACCGATGCACCCCAACGGGTACGCATCGTTCTCCCCACAATCATAACGACCAACAGTTTCCTGCCGCACGATCTCCACCTCGAGATCCTCAACCGTATCCCGCAGCTTCCGCACGTGCTCGCGCGGGCCTCCGTCGTGTGCAAGGCATGGCACGGCGTCGTGAACGACCCATGTTTCCTCCACGAGCTCTACCGCGAGGCTCCTGCCACCTTATTAGGCTTCTTATAATGTAAGTTGATAACGTGAGAGTTAGGACTCCTGCCGATAACCTCAAGACTGTTTACCCTTACGCGTCCTTCTATCTCCCGGCAGCAAGCATGTAGTCATATGTTACATTATTTTATAGGATTCGCTCATAGTATAATGTAAGTTGATAACGTGAGAGTTAGGACTTCAATCTATAGTTTACCGGCCTGTTTTGAATATTACGGCGGACAACCTTGAAGACTTCTGATTTTGTAGCTCAGCAATTGCACGTTGTGAGCCTTGCTTTTTTTCCATACAACATTGGTTACTTGCTCGGTCATGGATGCACATTGTTCAAAGGAAAATGATTCCCCCGGACGATCATCATCCGGGTCGGGAGACGGAACCGCGTGCGTTGCGCGTTGTGTGCTGGTTACGTGTCCCTTGCGGGCCAACATCTCATCTTTTCTTTGGTATGTGTGATGTTATGGTAACATGCAATGTCATATTAATTAGATTGTAGACATACTTTGTTTTGATATGTGTGATGTTACAGTAACATAGCTAGTTAATCAATTTATCTCTCTCTTTATTAAATTATTGCCCACGTAAGCAAAAATGCTGACTTAAACTCTTAGTTAGTAGTGAAGTTACTTCCACTATGACCAACCTTATGTACAGACACGTGGATAGTATTCCTGCTCTGCCACGTCACCGTGGTACTTTGGATTTGTGCGTTCGTGCTAACGAGTACGGTACGTGTCTGCATCGTACATAAGAAAACTTTGTCACTACTTACCTAACTAACTATGCTTTCTTCTCGGCTGAGCTAACAGCTTGGATGCGGCGGCACGGAGGCACCAACCCACACCACACCACACGGCCATGACGAAAATGACTGAGCCGATAACCACGCGTTGTTCCCTGGATAAAAAGATAGACGTGTGCGACGTGACGAGAGCCGATTCGACGATGAGCCAACGTACACTACAGCAAGCGACGGCTACGCCGACGGCAAAAAGCCCTCGGCGTAGCAAGATTTGCCGGCATACACTACGCCGAGGGCTGTCGTCGGCGTAGCCCCTCGGCGAAGGTCTCCCTCGGCGGAGCAAAAACGGCCGTCGGCGTAGCAGAAAACCGTCGGCGTAGCTCTACGCCGACGGCTGAGGCGGGCCCGTCGGCGTAACGGCCGTCGGCGAACGGCGGCGCTGCCGTTAGACGGCCGCTAACGGCGCACCGTATACGTCGACGGCCCTACCCTCGGCGTATGGTGGCCACGTGGCACCCGCTGGGCCTCCCCAGGAAGGTGCTACGCCGACGGCCTCGCCCTCGCCCTCGGCGTATGTGGACTCGTGTCCACCGCCCGGCCCTCCCAGGCTGGCGCTAGGCCGACGGCCGACCCTCGGCGTAGAGGCGGGTGCCGTGGCGTGCCCTCGGCGTAGCCCTGACCATTTGGCACATGGAAGAGGGCTACGCCGAGGGCATTGCCGTCGGCGTATCACATACACAGTTTTTTTTTTGAATTTTTCTCAGCAGCACTCACAGCAGCCATACATCATCCATGCATACATCCATACATCATCCATGCATACATCCATACAGCCATACATGCAGCACTCACATCAGTCATACAAGATCACATATGGTCATATTAAACATTGTTCATATCACACATGCTCATATTAAACATTGTTTATACATCATCCATACATTGTTCATACATCATCACACATGCCTACAACTCGAGGAGGAGGGGTGTACCAGATCTCCCCGGTGAAAAGTGGCGACCTCTGCCGAGGTTGCGTCGATAGAATCAGCGGAAGAGCCACTGGCGAGGAGTAAGTGTGGCTCGGGAGAACCACTGCGGAATGGCCGGAGATGGACCATCGTCATGAAGCGGTGTGATCACGCCCATCCGCGAGGCGTGGCCAAAGTGCGGTTCCCGAAGCTCCGTTCCTACATGTTAGCAACTTGCGAGGCAAAGTAAAGCGATAACCAGTGGGTTAGCAAAGAACTTACCGGTGTCGATGCGTAGTAGGTCCTAGCAAAGCTTTCCTTCGATTGCAAAAATGGCATCGGACTTGGCATGGGAGGCACGGGCCTAAATCTCTAATGGACAGTTTGAATATTCACCATCATGGCTGCAAGATAGTTTAGAAGTCGCCGTAGTACAACAAGCGGGGAAGTGGGACTTGTATCTTTTGCAAAAATAAAGCTTCGGACTTACATTTACGTATTGCATGTAGATCGCATTCGCCTCACGATGCCTTTGAAAGGCCACGATATTCCTTATAAGCGGCATCGTAGGCGCGTCTAACTCACTACAATTTCAAATACAAGGAATCTCGTCAGCGGTTAGCCCATGCAGGAACAAAAGTCATAAAGATGATGAAAGCAGAAAAACTTACATCCTCGGCGAGGCGCGAGGCTAGCCGAGGCGGGATAGGGGCCGTCGGCGGGTAGGTAGCCTAGAGGCCTGAAGCTCGTGCTGAGGGTAGGCTTGACCTTCTTATTCAGAATCTTGAGGCGTCCATGCTGCAATCCGTGCCCCGACAGGACCAACGACTCCTCGTCAATCTCCGCGTGAATGGGGTCATCCACATGGGAGTGACGAGCCTTCCTGTTCGTCTGTAGTTCCCCAAGTCGTTACGGGCGGTGCCTACCATCGTGGCCGTAGTTCCCAAGTGCTCGGGCAAAGGGTCAAGTACACGGCGAACGAGGGTTGAGGCTCCGAGTAATTGGGCTTCTTCGCGCATCATCTCATAGACGGCGGCGTCATGAATAACCTCCCGGGTTGTGCCTCGGCCACCTGTATCGCGAAAAGAAAATATTATGCATATGAAGTACAAACATAAGCGAAATGCACGCGGTCGTTCCATGTATATACGTACCACCTTCCCTTGAAGCGGTCAAAGTTGCGGTTTCCAGCGGTGCGTTCCACCATCGCCTCGGTTATCCGCTCTGCCTCGACAAGGCTGCAAACTCCTCGTCTTCTCTGAGCCACCTCATCCTAACCAGCTCCTCCCATGCGAGTCGATGCGGCTCGGCCCAATCGGGGATAACCTGAAAATGCAATACTCAACTCCAGACAATGCAATGGCAACTTAGAAGCAATGTAGAATCTCATTGACATTTTACTCACCGACATGTACTCTTCTGGCGTCATCGAGTACTCAGGATTAGGGTTCCTACCGACAATGTCTTCCTTCCTGACCCTCACGCCCCTGTCAGCCCAGAAGTGGCTAGCGGCCGTGACCTTCTGGTTGTACCACACCTGGGGGGTCAACTTCACACAAGCCCCAAGCAAAGTCCTCTGCGCCTTCTCCTGGTCCTCCTCGGCCACACGGTAAAAGCACTTCAATCATGCAAGAGTCATGAGTTAGCACGGTGGGGTCATCAAGTATGAACATAACTCGAGAAATATGCCTTACCCAAAACTTGGTGATGACAAGATCGAGCTGTCGGAAAGCCCGGACACGGTAGTCCAGTAGTCCGCCCAAGTGGTAGCTAGCTTCCTGTCACCCTCGTGGGTAATGTGATAGCCCGGCCAGAACTTCCTAATCAGAGCTCCAACAAGGCTGTTAGGAAGGCGGGGCTTCGTCCCCGGAGGAAATGTCCAATTGCTGCACAATAATAAACATTAGTACACAATAATTATTTATGACCAACATGAAATAAAATGTTTTAAATTGCCAAATTAGTACACTTACTCAAGGCCATCTGGAATAATAAGGGCTTTCGCCTCATGAGTCCTAGGCTCAAACTTCTCGTCAGGGACTCCCGATTCCCCACGATTCCGCAATTTCTTCGGCCCCACCAACTCGCGGCTAGTGTCCGCCTCAGACGGTCCCCGCCTCTCGGTCCTCGCCTCCCTCTCGAGACTTTGCCTCCTCTCGACTCGCCTCCCTCTCGGCCCTGAAAGGCTGCTCTGTCAGGAACAACTCAGGAGCCACGTCGCCAGAAGCAGAGGGTGGTGGGTCAAAGTCCACGCCTCCTCCCGTGGCACCTCGTCCTCGTCCTCCTCGACCTCGGCTTCGACCCCGTCCTCTGCCAACAGGAGCAAGATCGGGGTAACGCGGATTGGGATTTGGCTGTCTCCCACTCCGTGTAGCTCTTTTCTTGCGCTGCTTCAGCGCATTAAGCAAGGACGAACTGGTTGCCTTGCCGCTGCTCATATTGTTCAATCACCTGCATTAAGTAAGAGAAAACAGTTAAGCACAAAGACATAATAAAATGTATACACAAAGAATAAAGGCATAATGCAATTAAGAAAACAGTTAAGCACAAAGACAAAATAAAATGCATTAAAAAATAAATACTCACTATCATTTTCATTCTCATTCTCATTCTCACTATCACTATCTTTTGAGTAGAAATCTGGATTCTCATCGAAGGGTGTAGGCTCATCATCGTTGTCATTCTCGGTATGGAGCTTCTCGAGCATACTTATGTCATGTAGATTCACCACTGACTCACCCCGAGTTTCTACATCATTCCCAAGGTCCTCAAGATCAACCGGTTCTAAATCAAAGTGTCCGAAGTCCTCTTGCTCTTTACAAGAAACTTTATTTGATGTTTACTGATCAGGAGGTTGGGGATAGAATGGATTGGGGAGGAGTGGCCCGGGTGGGCCGGGGGCAGCCCTTAATGGATAGGGCTACGCCGACGGCCTGGAATATGCCGAGGGCAGCCGTCGGCGTAGCTAGGGCAATTTTTTTTATTAACAAATTTTTTAGAAGAAACTTTATTTGATGTTTACTAATATAACAAATGAAAATATATTATTTGGTGTCTACTATTATTTGATGTTACAAGAAACTTTACAAGAAACTTTATTTGATGTTTCAGATCTCTTCTCTCTTCACTGGATCGTCTACCCCCTAGACGTTCCTCCGACAGGTAGCCATGTAGCTCTCTCTTGTTTTGTGTTTGTTTAGGTCATAGGGTGATGTAAAACCATGTTGGTTCACAAGTTGGGGCACTATCCTACCCGGTTTCACCTAAACGGGGAGATTCCTTATACGGTCCTAACCTTCGCCTCTAGGTTAGGCGCATGCATGCGAGGGGGACACATGCAAGCACCTATACCAACCTCTCACCACACTCACACACATATGCTAGGGACACATGCAAGTTTTTATCGATTAGATGTTCTCGTGGTCTTCCTCCCAAAACACGATCTCTGTGCACACTCGGATCGTCTACCCCCCTAGACGTTCCTCTGACAGGGATAGCCCGGCGTAGCTCTCTCTTGTTTTGTGTTTGTTTAGGTGATAGGGTGATGTAAAACCATGTTGGTTCAAGTTGGGGCACTATCCTACCTGTTTCACCTAAGCAGGAGATTCCCCTTATACGGGTCTGAAACCTTCGCCTCTAGGTTAGAGCGCATGCATGCGAGGGGGGACACATGCAAGCACCTATACCAACCTCTCACCACACTCAACACACATATGCTAGGGACACATGCAAGTTTTCATCGATTCGATGTTCTCGTGGTCTTCCTCCCAAGAAACCACGATCTCTGTGCACATTCGGATCATCTACCCCTAGACGTTCCTCGATAGGGTAGCCCAGTAGCTCTCTCTTGTTTTGTGTTTTTAGGTCATAGGGTGATGTAAAACCATGTTGGTTCACAAGTTGGGGCACTATCCTACCGGTTTCACCTAACGGGAGATTCCCCTTATACCACCGGTGGAAACAACCCCATGCGTCCCGGTTGGTAGCGGCATTAGTCCCGGCCCAACCGACGGGGCAATCGGACTAAAGCCGAACCTTTAGTCCTGCCCCCACCAACCGACAAAGATCATACACGTGGCATTGCCGCAGCGAGGAGGGGGGTTTAGTCGGTCGTAATACGAACCGACTAATAACCTTCTGCCATGCAGAGATTTGGCCCATTTCTGCCATGCGTAGAATTCATTTTGCACATTTTGTTGCCGCGGCAAGATTTTCGCCACTTTTTGTGCCGCGAAGAATTCATTTAGGTTGTTTTATTGTTTATTTAGTGTTTTGCACTTATCAATGAAGGAACCTTATATTACACAAGATCATCATGACAATATTACATTCAATACACGGATCGAGTTCATGCACTACATACAAAAGTATTCCCTTGTCTATACACGGATCGAGTTGCTATTTTTACAATCCCTATTGTCTATACACAGAATAGTACTCCCCTTCGGGTCTAGGACTTCTGCATCCAAGAATCCCGCCAATTCCTCCTGAATTGCTCGTCGTGATCCTTTGGCGAAGACCGTCCGTAGACGTTCGATCTGATTTAAAAAGGAGTCTATATGAATGAAACTAAACACAATTTGTTTGAAAATAAAACTATAGAAATTGTTTACATACGTGAGTTGCTCTAAATTTCTGCCCTTCTCATCGCACGTCTCACGGATGAACTCGCAAACATAGTATCCACAGAGATTGTTACCGGTCCTGTGTCGCACTTCACAAGAACATAGTTCAATCAAAATAATAATCAAGCATGATAATAACTGTATCAAAACTAGAATCAAAGAGATGCGGGGATATAGCTAGTGGTGCTTACATCTAGTGGTTGAAATGTAAGCTCCTCTTTCCAAACACCCCTAGCCTTCTTGGTGAACCGTTTCCAAGCGCTGCCCGGCGAAGAAAACGAATAAAAGAAGTTATTAAGTACTTGATATCATAAAATTCACGAACGTTGCCGATATAGTGTCGTAATGATTAGAATTACCGCTGGAGAAGTATCTGCATGTCCTTCCACGTCTCAAGGGGTTTATGTTTCGAGTCCATGACTAGTACACGCCCTTTGTCAAGTTGAATGATTAACAGAATATAGTGGAAGCTGCGAATGCATAACTAATCAATTATATACTTAACATCGAGTAAGCGAAATAGAAAGTGTATACAAGACAATAACACTCACTCGAAGTTGTAAGGAAAAGGTATTTCCTTTTGGTTTCTTGAAACCTTAACGCGGTACTATATTATCCTCCGTATCCCGGGGCTTATTTTGAGATTAGCTTCATGAACCCAATATGGGTCAATGAAGCCAATATCATAGATTTGTCCTCTTTGCATTCGAGAATCTTCATTCGCATATTAGTATGATTATATACATGCAATAAACAAAGTGAGATAGCTGGAGACTAAGTTAATTACAGAATTAGTACTTACATACAATAGGCGAGCGATTTGTCCAAGGCGTCTTGATTGAATAATTGAAATAGCTCAACAAATTCAATGGATATCATGTCATCACTTTCTTTCCCATGATGCTTTTTGTAACCCTCGGACTATCCGATTAGCCCGGCACTTGTGGCGTGCATGTACCAGATTATGCAATCTTAGCATTTTGTTGAAAGATTATTTACCTCCTTAGGTTTGACGAGAGGTTTGCCAGATCGGTATTTGTATGCTACTTCACTCACGAGGAAGAACTCTAAGCGGGATAAGTCTTGGGCAATACTCATACCTTGAGCAGCGGCAGATTCTCCGTATTATGCAACTACCTCTGGATCATACTGCTCTTCGGCCCCATATTTGCTCGCCCCCACATTGGTTTGAGAATCACCTTGAGAGGGGCGCAAGTATGCTTTGCTTGTTCTCCGAAATGGGCAACAGATTTCCGCTTGCATCGATCTTGCTCTTGAGGCTTTTGTGCCGCATGTGACTTGAGAATAGAACGCTCATAGTCCGATGACAGCTTTGGCTCGGGTTGATGAAGAGTCTTTAGCATTTTCAACACTTTGGCTTTTTCTTCTTTGGTGCGGGAACTGGCTCTTTCGTCGCCTTAGCTTAAAACGCTGTCGTTCCTCAGATCAACCCGAGCCGCTCCTCTTCAAGATACCATAAGCTCTCTTGGGAGGAACCGTTGGTACTTTTGGAAGAGGCTCTTGTTTACGTTCGCAATCGCTTACGACGACAAGATGGTGCGCTTCGCTTTTTATCCCGAGGCGGGCGATGGCTCCCTGGCGATGGCTGCACCGAGACGGTGAGGCGACGGAGCCGTGAGGCGACGAAGACGGCTGCCAAGCGGCGACGACCTCGGGAGACGGGTGAGACGGCGAAGATGGCCTTGGCGTGTGATTTCAAGCACGATACAATCCTTCGCCATAGAATGGTGACGTTTTGCGTCACCCATCACGATCATCCCTTCACCAGGGTAGTGAAGATCCAAAACCTCAAAGGTGGGCATGATTTCATCCACGCCGACAACAGTAGCCCTCCGGAACCGACGTGGTAAGTTGGTGTGGGTCCAATTGGTAAGGCATAGCCGACCGCCACCTTCATTGATATGTTCACAACTTTGACATGTAGCTCGCAGTGTCATCTCGTGATATCATCCAGGGTAGCCAACAGAGCCATCGTCGTGCATCATCGGCATCACCATTGTCATCACCCGACCTCGGTGGAAGCCACACTGCTTTTTCGATTATTCGATAGGCCGGTAGCATCGAATGCAGTGTGCTGATGAGATGGGGCGCCGGTAGTACTTTGCTCTTTAAGTGAGTTAATTTCATCTTGTTGTTGCTTTAATCGTTCTTCAATTAGACGCATTCGCTCTTTCTGACTTCAACCGCCTGTCCTTACTCGACGGCTTCTATCGGGATATTTCTTCCTCTCTTGAAACCCAGTCCTCCATGATTGGGAGCCTATTGTGCCTCGTGTTCGTCCATCATGTTCCTTATTTCCAAGGGCAAGTGTGAGCTCATCATTCTCTATCGGGAATGAAGTCCCCATCTTTAACAGCCTTTACGCTTTTCTCATCCTCTCGATTGGCAAGGGTCTTCTTTATGTCGTATGGTATATATACACCTCCTTCCGAGTCCAACGTGCCCCCATGCTCGTAAAACCAATTCCTTGCACGTTCTACCCAATCGCCCCATCTCCTCGGGTGATATTTTTATCACGCAGTTCCTGCTCAAGTTTCTCCCACTTAGGAATGCCAGCCATGTAGCCACCTTGCCCCATAGTATGGTGATACTTCTTGTTAGCAGCATTCAGCTTATTCTTTGCAGACATTTCCTTAGCTTTTTTCGATGTCTTGTATTCCACAAACTCAGCCCATAATGGTTTTATCTTCTGAAACTGAGTCTTCTTGAAATCCGAAGTCTTCTCTTTCACGACATAGTCAAGGTGCAATCTTTTCTTCCAGTTGGTGAAACACTGGGCCATCTTCTTCAAAGCCCACTCCCTGACCTTAGCCTCCATGGCTCTCCCATGTTGTAAGTCGTCCTCAACTGGATCCTCCGCATTTGGATCCAGCTCTATCTTCGGTAGTTTGAAATTAACCATGAGCCTCTTCCACAGTAAATCTTTGGCGTGGTTAGGGACAAATAAACATGTTCCCTCTTCATTCGCATTAGCAGGCCTATTCCAATTTCTAATGGTGATCGGGATTAAGTCCCTAACGATTACTCCGCATTGTGCCACAAATTTGGTTGCGACAACTTGAGCGGTCGGTCTCTGCCGACATCTTCGATCCTGAACCTCTCATGGTCTTCCAACTTTTGGTTGGGCCTCGTCGCTCATTTCAGAGATTCCTTCGATCCGGAGGGCTAAAAGAAGAAAGATCGTCACTATTTCTATATAGATAGCAGATGATTAATTAATGAATTGATTTATATTACATGCACCTCACGGAGCGATCGTCTTCTCGGTTACACAAGGTATCGCTTCTCCTCGCGGAAGGCAACACCTTCAACCTCAAACAAGTTGTCTACTCCGTAAAGAGGATCACCCTCACCGAGTTGTTCGTAAACGTTGATACGTCTAAATTATCTTCCCCACGGATCACACCTTGGATCAACTCTTCCTTTTCTTCGTCTCGACGTGTGGATCCATATTTTACGCATAGGTGGAAAACGAATAAGTCAAAGCGGCTAAAGGAGAAAGTTAAGGAGAAACCGATATATACATACACAATAATAAAATGAAGAGAAACCCTAAACCTAGCTACAAAAGGAAACCGTAGTAGATAGGTAACTCTAGCTAAAATCAAGCGGTTATCAATATTCCGAGTTCAGGGTGTAACCTAGTTCGGAGAAACCTCCGATGCATATGAGAGGGGAACCCACATGCACCTAAGGGTATTAATGATTCCTTATCTAACCACAAAGGATCGCAATGTGAATCGGTCAGGGCTACCCACATTGACCAATGGGGCGAAGACCAATAATACCAAACTAATTAATAAACCTAATAATACCTAACTAATAATAAACCTAATAATCGAAACACAAAAGAAAGGGAAACAATCAACACATGGCATCGATGCAATGCTCAAGCAAGTACGATGATATGACAAGTTAATTTGCATTGAATGTAACCCTAAGACATGCTCGACGATTTAATCGGGTTCCGACGGTGAAAACCCTAACTCGGGAAACTCCTAACATATGAGAGGGGTGCATTTGTTCTTCTAATTATACTTGTCATTTAAATTGTTGAACAATGCATGATTATAGGATAAATAGATAGGTTTCATTTTTCTGAACAATTTGATATATTATTTGTATTTTTCGACTTATAAATAAAAGATATTGAATTTACAAGTTTATATCAATTTGAATTATTAAATCATTTAAAATTGAATTATCGTGTCAATATGACATCAGCAAAGGGTTGGGTTTTTTTACCAAGACAGAACCTAGCCATCCTTCGAGTGCTGGGCCCTATGCCACATCGACAAGCCACCGGTGGTCAAAGGTCGGCGGCTGGGCCACGCCGGTGACGCCGGGTGACATCATCTCGGCCACCGTCGGGTGCTCACCGGGACGGCGCTGGCGGCTTAACAAGCAAGCGGGCAAACGGAGGGCACTTGGGAGGTCAGAGGCTCACCGCGTTAGAGAGAGGCGCGCCTCCTTCTTGTCACCGGAGCGTCGCCTCCGTCGAGCTCGAGCGGCGGCGGCGCCGAGTTATAACCAAACAACTAAATCATCTAACAACGAAATCATCTAACAACTAAATAATCATCTACACATACACCTAAAATAATCATCAACTAAATCATCTACATCATCTAAATACACCTAAATCATCTACATCATCTAAATACACCTATATCATCTAACAACTAAATCATCTAACAAATAAATCATCTAACAAATAAATCATCTAACAACTAATACACCTAAAATAATCATCACCTAAATCAACTAAAAAACTAAAAAAGGGGAGCCTCGAATGCACGTATGGCATCAAGGGCAGTGCAAGACTATGGCGTCGGGGAGGAGAGGGAGAGGCGGCGGTGGCGCTGACTGGCAAAGGGCGCGGCTGCACGTGGAGGATGGAGGCGCCGGTGCTGGCCGGTACGGAGGACGGAGGAGGCGCTTGTACGGAGGACGGAGGCAGCGCGGCGATGGACGGAGATGAAGGGTGGAGGCGGTCTTGTGACGGCCACTAGCCAAGGATGGGGCAGCCGGCGTCCCGGATCGGGCGGCGCGTCTCTATGCGGCGTGTCGGGTGCAAGAGAATGGAGAAGGAAGAAGAAGAAGAGGCGTGTAGATTATAAAGGAAGGACCTTTAGTCCGGTTGGTGGCTCCAACCGGGACTAAAAATCATACGTCCCTGCTACCAACCGGACCTATACTCAAAATTTTCAGCAGCCAAGCGTTGCTATGAGGGTCTTTAGTCGGTTGGTGGCTCCAACCGACATATTCCCCTTTTCAAAAAAAATTCGTGTGTTTTCTCTGTTCCGCCTTATTTTTTATTTTGGGGTTTAAATTTGTATTGTTTTTAAATGATAATTAATTTGGAATTTAGAAAACTTTAAACATAAAAGTGTTTGGATTTGAATAAATAATTCAAAACCATTTTCTTTTAAAAAACAATTAATGTAACCATTTAAAATATGAACCATTTACAATTAAAAATGAATTAACTTTATTTTTTTAATATCAATTTGGAATTTAGAAAACTTTAAACATAAAAAGTGTTTGGATTTGAATAAATAATTCAAAACCATTTTCTGTTTTAAAAACAATTAATGTAACCATTTAAAATATGAACCATTTACAATTAAAATGAATTAACTTATATTTTTTAATATCAATTTGGAATTTAGAAAACTTTAAACATAAGAAGTGTATGGATTTGAATAAATAATCCAAAACCATTTTCTATTTCTAGAAAATAATTAATGTAACCTTTTAAAATGAATTAACTTATATTTTTAATATTAATTTGGAATTTAGAAAAACTTTAAACATAATAAGTGTATGGATTTGAATAAATAATCCAAAACCATTTTCTATTTCTAAAAATAATTAATGTAACCTTTAAAGTTAATTAACTTATATTTTGAATATTAAGTTGGAATTTAGAAAACTTTAAACATAAGAAGTGTATGGATTTGAATAAATAATTCAAAAACATTTTCTGTTTTAAAAAATAATTAATGTAACCATTTAAAATATGAACCATTTACAATTAAAAATGAATTAACTTATATTTTTTTAATATCAATTTGGAATTTAGAAAAACTATAAACATAAGAAGTGATAGGGGACGCCATTGTTCGATTTTCCTTTCGAAACATGATCAATATACCAAGTCTGGTATTTTTCCTTTCAACTATGTAACATAATATGACACCACGCGAAGGATTTTCATTGTTCGGATTTTTTTGAATTTATTATGCCCGTTTTGAATTATTTGAATTTCTAACTATGGTCGAACGTGTGCATGAAGATAGGGACGGCATTGTTAGAACTTGCATTGGATCTCTGAAGAAACCACATATTGCGAGTCTAAAATGATTTTTCAAAAATCACGGCGATAGATCATGTACTGTAGTACAAACCGACCACTTCCTGCCGATTCTGAGACATTTGTCCTTTTACCCGGAGGGACGAAAAGGTTTGAGATGCACCGTTGGGATATAGTCCATGTAAGGTGGTCTAGTATTTTAGGAAAATAGGACGGTAGCATTCTAAACGGCATTTTGGTGGTTACTTCACAAAAGCGACCCGTTTTTGCGCTTCGGAAAATGGAAAAGGGCTTTTCCGATGCGAAAAAGGAAAACTTCCTCCTGCAACATTGTTCTCCATACCAATGTCCACACACATGAATAATATGGGCACAACATCACAAACTATGCCGTGATTCAAGACATAACATCGGTCATTTGGACCGAAAGCCATGAAACCTCGAACATGATAGGTAATTTTGTGAAGGTTTTTGAAACATGATCAATATACCAAGTCTGGTATTTTTCCTTTCAACTATGTAACATAATATGACACCACGCCAAGGATTTTCATTGTTCGGATTTTTTGAATTTATTATGCCCGTTTGAATTATTTGAATTTCTAACTATGGTCGAACCGGTGTGCATGAAGATAGGGACGGCATTGTTAGAACTTGCATTGGATCTCAAGAAACCACATATTGTAGTCTAAAATGATTTTTTCAAAAATCACGGCGGTAGATCATGTACCTGTAGTACAAACCGACCCACTTCGCCGATTCTAAGACATTTGTCCTTTTACCCGGATGGACGAAAAGGTTTGAGATGCACCGTTGGGATATAGTCCATGTAAGGTGGTCTAGTATTTTAGGAAAATAGGACGGTAGCATTCGAAACGGCATTTTGGTGGTTACTTCACAAAACGACGCTTTTTATGCCGGAAAATGGAAAAGGGCTTTTCCGATGCGACAAAAAGGAAAACTTCCTCCTGCAACATTGTTCTCCATACCAATGTCCACACACATGAATAATATGGGCACAACATCACAAACTATGCTGTGATTCAGGACATAACATCGGTCATTTGGACCGAAAGCCATGAAACCTCGAACATGATAGGTAATTTTGTGAAGGTTTTTCAAACATGATCAATATACCAAGTCCGTATTTTTCCTTTCAACTATGTAACATAATATGACACCACTGAAGGATTTTCATTGTTTGGATTTTTTGAATTTATTATGCCCGTTTTGAATTATTTGAATTTCTAACTATGGTCGAGCGGTGTGCATGAAGATAGGGACGGCATTGTTAGAACTTGCATTGGATCTCTGAAGAAACCACATATTGCGAGTCTAAAAATGATTTTTCAAAAATCACGGCGATAGATCATGTACCGTAGTACAAACCGGACCCACTTCGCCGATTCGGCATACATTTGTCCTTTTACCGTGGATGGACGAAAAGGTTTGAGATGTACCGTTGGGATATAGTCCATGTAAGGTGGTCTAGTATTTTAGGAAAATAGGACGGTAGCATTCTCAAACGGCATTTTGGTGGTTACTTCACAAAACGACCCTTTTTTGCTTCGGAAAATGGAAAAGGGCTTTTCCGCATGCAAAAAGGAAAACTTCCTCCGCAACATTGTTCTCCATACCAATGTCCACACACATGCATAATATGGGCACAACATCACAAACTATGCCGTGATTCAAGACATAACATCGGTCATTTGGACCGAAAGCCATGAAACCTCGAACATGATAGGTAATTTTTCAAGGTTTTTCAAACATGATCATTGTTCAAGACATTTAGTCCCGGATGTAGTCACAAACCGACTAAAAATATTTTCCGCCATTTCCCACCTCTTCCGCCAAGTTTTCCCGCCTTTCCTTTCTACTAGAGCTTTTAGTCCCGGATGTAGTCACTAACCGACTAAAGATATTTCCGCCATTTCCCAAAGCTTCACGCCAAGTTTTCCTCCCTTTCCTCTATATTTAGGGTGATCGTGTCATGGCTATCCACACATACACACCTTCCTCTCTTAGAACAATGGACAACGCCATCTGGGCCATTCGACCCTCGAGGAGACCGAGGCGCAGGCGCCCAACTACCTTGTCCACCGGTACCCGCCGCCATGCCGGATGCCGAGGCCGAGGGGTTCCCGCCTCCCGTCCTCAAGGTTCCGCACGCCAGTGCCATCACAAACCACTTCTACCACGAGCTCACGCGGAGCAGCGGATGGATCCCTGTGGGATCTCGACAACTATGACACTGAATGCCTTCTTCGCTAATAGGCGGGAAAGGAGCTCGCCAGTCGAGGGTGATGGCCCGCCACCGTGAACCACAACGAAGCCGTCGTCTGTGGTGGGAGAACCGTACTATCATCAAGTGATGCGCTACATCGCCGGGGAGACCATCCTCGCCACGGTGCCCACGAGTCCACCCGCCAGCCCCACATCGTCTCGGGAAGGTGGCATCGCCTTCCAGAGACCTCTCCCACCAGCCGTGAATCCAAGGCTGGAATGGCCCCAGTATATGCCATGGATGGGCTGAGGATCCCCAGACTGGCGATGATGATGACGACGACGATGAAGACCCTGAAGCTGCGTACTATAGGACTAGGCATGATTATGACTAAAGGGGGCGGCTTTAGGCCTGAGTGTTAGCTAGTCCCGATTTGTCGGTTTTAATATTAATAAATGTCTTAAGTGTTACCTAATAAATAGAGGAAATGCCTATATAAAGAGAGGTTCATATTTAGTCCCGATTTGTACCGTTGGGATATAGTCCATGTAAGGTGGTCTAGTATTTTAGGAAAATAGGACGGTAGCATTCAAACGGCATTTTGGTGGTTACTTTACAAAGCGACCCGTTTTGCGCTCGGAAAATGGAAAAGGGATTTTCCGCGACAAAAAAGGAAAACTTCCTCTGCAACATTGTTCTACATACCAATGTCCACACACACATGATCATTGTTAAGACACATTTAGTCCCGATGTAGTCACAAACCGACTAAAGGGATTGGCAGAGGGGCCGACAACACTAATAATAGGGGTGAGTGTCGACATTATGTCGTATGGCTTGTACCTTGTCCCGGATGGTGTCACCAACCGACTAAAGATGAACTTAGTCCCGGTTGGAGACACCAACCGACTAAAGATGAGTCACACTAATAATAGGTGAGTGTCGACATTATGTCGTGAGTGTCGACATTATGCCGAGCTGCTTGTACTATAAATATGCATCCTTGTGAGTCCAGTCCTCCAGCTTTGAGGCATCTCAATATGGTTTTAGAGAGTAGGGACACCACTACGGCAGTTCGTGGAGATGCCGACGAGCCCAGTCCTCCGGCATCTCAGAAACTGGTCATAGAGGCACTCTAATATGTGAAATTAGTTAGCTCGAGGCGATTGATCTAGTTAGTGAAGTTACAAGCTGCAAGATGGTTTTCGAGAGCGGGACACCACTGCGGCCAGTTTGAGGAGATGCCGACGAGCCGGTCCTCGGCATCTCCGAGAAAGCTGTCATAGAGGCACTCCTAATATGTGAAATTAGTTAGCTCGAGGAGTATTGATCTAGTTAGTGAAGTTACAAGCTGCAAGATGGTTTTTCAGAGCAGACACCATCATGCGGCCTGTGGAGATGCCGACGAGCCCAGTCCTCCCATCTCCGAGAAATCGGTCATAGAGGCACTCTAATATGTGAAATTAGTTAGCCCGAGTATTGATCTAGTTAGTGAAGTTACAAGCTGCAAGATGGTTTTCGAGAGCAGGACACCATCATGGCGGCCTGTGGAGATGCCGACGGAGCCTCCCAAGATCTCCGAGAAATCGGTCATAGAGGCACTCCCTAATATGTGAAATTAGTTAGCTCGAGGCGTATTGATCTAGTTAGTGAAGTTACAAGCTGCAAGATGGTTTTCGAGGGGACACCATCATGCCAGTTTTAGGAGATGCCGACGAGCCTGGGCCCTCCCATCTCCGAGAAACTGGTCATAGAGGCACTCGTCCAGCCACAAAATGGGACTAACACTCAAGACATTTATTAATATTAAAAATCGAGACTACAAAACCGGACTAAAGGCCACAAACCGCGAAAGATATCCTTCTCAAGCCACAAACCGCGAAGACATGAACTAGAGTTACATAATATGAGCATGAACTTCTGGCATATGTCATTCCTTATGACCGCTTCAGACGTAACCATGGAGCATCTTCTTTACTTAACGGAATGCTTGGCCGGCTTTCACCGTGAAGGGCGGAATTTCATCAAACTTATTATAATCTTCCGACATGTCTGTCTTGCCCTCGATTATCACGATGTTTCTTTTCCCGAAAGAACTATGTGACGCTTTGGATCATCATATGATGTATTCTTGCATATTTTTTCTTTTTTCGTCCGAGGACATGTCCTTCACATAGAAAACCCGAGACACATCATTGGCTAGGACGAATGGTTCATCTCTATAACCAAGATTGTTGAGATCCACTGTTGTCATTCCGCATAACCGGTCTATCTTTACCCTTCCCATTCAAAGTTGACCCATTTGCAAATAAACAAAGGGACCTTAAAAGAGACTCCATAGTCTAGTTCCCATATCTCCTCTATGTAACCATAATATGTGTCCTTTGTCCATTCTCGTCTATTGCATCAAAGAGGACACCACTATTTTGGTTGGTGCTCTTTTATCTTGGGCGATCGTGTAGAATGTATTCCCATTTATTTCGTACCTTGGAAATTCAATACAAGAGAAGATGGTGACGCTGCCAACAAGTATAGCCGATCTCCAACAGTGGTGTCATTCAAGAGATGTGTCCACATCCAACCACCGACAGACTTCATGTGTTCATCTCAGAATCCATGATTCAGCTTCCCGGTTTTTGAGCGTACAATATTCTTGTGTTCCTCCATATACGGAGCTGCCAAGGTGGAATTATGTAGAACTGTGTAGTGTGCTTTAGTGAAAGAATCCCGTCCCTACATATCAAGTTTTCTTTCCCAGTGCCTTTTCCACTTAGTCTTCCCTCATGCCGCGAGTCGAAACACCAATCGGCTTAAGGTCGAATAAAGTCAACACAAAACTCAATGACCTCCTCTGCTCCATATCCCTTGAGATGCTTCCTTCGGTCTACCACGGTTATGAACTTATTTCTTTAAGACTCCCATGAACCTCTCAAAGGGGAACATATTGTGCAGAAATACCGGACCGAGAATGGCAATCTCTTCCACTAGATGAACCAGAAGATGCGTCATAATATTGAAGAAGGATGGTGGGAACACCAATTCAAAACTAACAAGACATTGTACCACATCCTTCTGTAACCTTGGCGTAATATCTCGATTGATTACCTTCGAGATATTGCATTGAGGAATGCACACTTCACAATGGGTACTCGAACATTTTCGTAGAAGCCCCTCAATGCAATCGGAAGCAATCAAGGTCATAATCACGTGATACCATGAGACTTCAGGTTTTGGAACTTTTTCTCGCCATATTTATTATCCCTTTATATTAGATGAGAAGCCGACGGCACCTTGATACCGTAAAGGACTTCAAAAGATTTCCTTCTCGCTTTGGTAAGAGCATAGGCACGACTTAAGTGACGCCTTTATCCGCCTTGTTATCTCAGATGCATGTTCTTTGGGTCTTTCATAATTTGTTGGTCCTCCCGTTTCGTGTGTATCTTTTGTCTTCCCATACACGCCTAGGAATCCTAGCAGGTTCACACGAGATTCTTAAATCCGTGCATCACGTCGATTGAAGAGCGGACACGCAGGACTTTCCAATATGGTAGCTCCCAAAATATAGATTTCTTCTTCCACATGGGTGCGTGTCCCGTAGCAACGTCGTCGAACTGATTGACCGGGACCCTTTCCAAAGATTACTTCTATGTCCTTGACCATACCAAATACATCATCACCAAATGGGAGTTCAGCTTCTTCCTGATCTGCCTCACCTTTGAAATGCTTGCCTTTCTTTCTTACGGATGATTGGTCAAGAAATCGTCGATTCGCTAGGGTACACAACCTTCTTGCATTTATGCAAATATGTACCTTCGGTCTTATCTAAACAGTGGGTGCATGCCTTATATCCTTTGTTTGTCTGTCTCCGAAGGTTACTAAGAGCAGCCAATCATTGATGGTTACGAATAACAACCCTCGAGATTAAATGGCTCCTATTTGTTCTCATCCCACGACGCACACCTGGTTTGCCCCACAACCGTAAGAGTTCTTCAACTAATGGCCTAAGGTACACATCAATGTCGTTGCCGGTTCGGGCCTTGGATGAGCACTGCATCATAATGAACTTACGCTTCATGCACAACCAAGGAGGCAGGTTGTAGATACATAGAGTCACGGGCCGGATCTTGCAGCTCTGCTCCTCAAAAGGATTCATGCCATCCGTATTTAGACCAAACCATAAGTTCCTTGCGCCACCGCAAAGTCCGGGAAGTCTCTCGATTTTTCTCCACGTGACCCATCGCCAGGTGTCTCAACTCCCGCCTTTCTTACGGTCTTCTTTGTGCCATCGCAACAACCGGCATGCTCTTTGTTTCGAACATGCTTCAACCTTGGTATTATAGGAGCATACCACATAACCTTAGCAGAACCCTTCCTTAGGGGCTCTCCTCAACATCACCAGGGTCATCTCGTCGATCTTATACCGAACGCTGCATACCGGCATTTATCTAAATTCTCATACTCCTTACATGTAGAGGATGCGATCATTAATGCATGCATGTATCTTTTGCACATCTAATCCCAGGGATGAGAGTCTTCTTTGCTTCAGAGGTACTCGGAAGTTCGTTATGTTTTGGAAACTTCGCTTCATTATTTTCAAGATCTTTTCAAATGAGGAGTCGTTAGACCACACTCGCCTTCCATCGCAACAATTCCAGGTGGTACCGAGCTTTGTGCTGCCATCTTCACAATTTGGGTACAACAATTTCTTGTGATCTTCTAACATGCCCTCTAACTTCAACTTCTCATTTTCTGCTTCACGCTTTGCATCGTAAATGACCCTACCAAGTTCATCACCGCTCATCCGATGCCCGTTCTTCACCTTTTTCCTCTCCATTGTCTTCCATAGCAAGATCACCAGATTCAGAAACATATGATGATAGTTGTTATCATCATCTTCTTCACCATCTTCCATCATAACCCCTCTTTCCCGTGCTTGGTCCAGCAATTATAGTTGGGCATGAAACCTTTCATAATCGTGTGGCGCTAATGATTTTCGAGGAAGAGTACTCCTTATTGTTCCGACATTGAACACATGGACAACGATAAATCCATTCTCTTTGTTTGCCGTAGCCACATCGATAAATTTATCCACGCCTTTGATATACCCGGCTACCACGGCCACCGTACATCCATTCCCGACCGCTCATCTCGCATCATATAAGTAAGTTTATCAAAAACAGGACATCGTAAATAGTGAAATAACCAATTCACACCGACACATGAATTGTATCAATGACCTAGAAAAGATAGGATTGCTAACCTCGATCGAGGGAAATAAAGAGGAGAAAGCTCAAGTGCGTCTCGGACACCTTCTATATTTTTGTTCTATGAGAAATTCAACCGGATTTTTCACTCAAACATTTCAACAAACACCTTCAATGCATGCATGAGAAAAACTAGCACACACCTCACACCTTACACCATTCAAAAAAACAGTGGAGGCAGAGGCGTCATGCATTTATAGAGGGCAAGGGTCTTTAGTCGGTTGGAGCCAAGAACCGACTAGCAAGGTACACGCCACGTGGCTGTGGCAAACCTTTAGTCCCGTTGGTGGCTCCAACCGGACGATGCCCCTTACCAACCGGGACCCATGCCCTCGGCCCGCTCCGCCTCCAACCGACGCTGTTAAGATTAGTCCCTGGTGGCGCAACCGGGACTAGTGCTCTGAGGGGGCGTGGACGGATGGCCTGTTTTCTACTAGTGTACGGGTCCAAAACCTTCGCCTCTAGGTTAGAGCGCATGCATGCGAGGGGGGACACATGCAAGCACCTATACCAACCTCTCACCACACTCACACACATATGCTAGGGACACATGCAAGTTTTCATCTGATTCCGTTGTTCGTGGTCTTCCTCCCGAAACCTCGATCTCTGTGCACACTCGATCGCCTACCCCTAGACGCGTTCCGACAGGGTAGCCCGGCGTAGCTCTCTCTTGTTTTGTGTTTTTTTAGGTCATAGGGTGATGTCAAACCATGTTGGCTCACAATTTGGGGCACTATCCTACCCGGTTTCACCTCGACGGGGAGATTACCCCCTTATACGGGTACGGAACCTTCCCCTCTAGGTTAGAGCGCATGCATGCGAGGGGGGACACATGCAAGCAGATATATATACCAACCTCTCACCACACCCACACACATATGCTAGGGGCACATGCAAGTTTTCATCTCATTCCAATGTTCTCGTGGTCTTCCTCCGGCGAAACCCTGATCTCTGTGCACACTCGGATCGTCTACCCCCCTAGACGTTCCTCTGACAGGGGTAGCCCGGCGTAGCTTTCTCTTGTTTTGTGTTTGTTTAGGTCATAGGGTGATGTCAAACCATGTTGGCTCACAAGTTGGGGCACTATCCTACCTGGTGTCACCTCGACGGGGAGATTACCCCTTATACGGGTACGGAAACTTCGCCTCTAGGTTAGAGCGCATGCATGCGAGGGGGGACACATGCAAGCACCTATATATACCAACCTCTTACCACACCCACACACATATTCTAGGGGCACATGCAAGTTTTCATCTCATTCCAATGTTCTCGTGGTCTTCCTCCGGCGAAACCCTGATCTCTGTGCACACTCGGATCGTTTACCCCTAGACGCTCTCCTCGACAGGGTAGCCCGGCGTAGCTCTCTCTTGTTTTGTGTTTGTTTAGGTCATAGGGTGATGTCAAACCATGTTGGCTCACAAGTTGGGGCACTATCCTACCTGGTTTCACCTAAACGGGGAGATTCCCCCCTTATACGGGTTCGAAACCTTCGCCTCTAGGTTAGAGCGCATGCATGCGAGGGGGGACACATGCAAGCACCTATACCAACCTCTCACCACACTCACACACATATGATAGGGACACATGCAAGTTTTCATCTGATTCCGATGTTCTCGTGGTCTTCCTCCGGCGAAACCCTGATCTCTGTGCACACTCGGATCGTCTACCCCTAAACGCTCCTCCGACAGGGTAGCCCGTAGCTCTCTCTTGTTTTGTGTTTGTTTAGGTCATAGGGTGATGTAAAACCATGTTGGTTCACAAGTTGGGGCACTATCCTACCCGGTTTCACCTAAACGGGAGATTCCCCTTATACTGGTCCAAACCTTCTCTAGGTTAGAGCGCATGCATGCGAGGGGGACACATGCAAGCACCTATACCAACCTCTCACCACACTCACACACATATGCTAGGGACACATGCAAGTTTTCATCGATTCCGTTGTTCTCGTGGTCTTCCTCCCAAACCCCGATCTCTGCACACTCGGATCGCTACCCCTAGACGTTCCTCCGACAGGTAGCCCGGCGTAGCTCTCTTGTTTTGTGTTTGTTTAGGTCATAGGGTGATGTCAAACCATGTTGGCTCAAGTTGGGGCACTATCCTACCCGTTTCACCTCGACGGAGATTACCCCTTATACTGCACGAAACCTTCCCTCTAGGTTAGAGCGCATGCATGCGAGGGGACACATGCAAGCACCTATATACCAACCTCTCACCACACCCACACACATGCTAGGGGCACATGCAAGTTTTCATCTCATTCCAATGTTCTCGTGGTCTTCCTCCCACAAACCCTCGATCTCAGCACACTCGGATCGTCACCCCCCTAGACGCCCTCCGACAGGTAGCCCGTAGCTCTCTTGTCTTGTGTTTGTTTAGGTCATAGGGTGATGTCAAACCATGTTGGCTCACAAGTTGGGGCACTATCCTACCCGGTTTCACCTCGACGGGAGATTCCACTCTCATACGGGTCCCAAACCTTCCTCTAGGTTAGAGCGCATGCATGAGGGGGACACATGCAAGCACTTCATGTGGTCGTGAGGGCTATTGAGAACCACATGCGATAATAACGCTTACAAACATATAGAAATTTCGATCGGGTGTGAAGATTCGCAACGACATTTCATGTGGACGTAGACCGCTATTCGAGGGTACAAATTATCAATTAATAAAAAATATAAATAATTAATGCAAATACTAAATATATGAAAATAGAGAAGGCTACGCCGAGGTGACCGTCGGACGTTGTCGGTACGCCGAGGGTGGCCGTGTCGTATGCTATGCCGAGGGTCGCCGTCGCTAACCGACGGCAGCTAAGAAGCGCCGTCTGCTGGCCGGCATGTGCCACACGTCCGCTTGCTACGCCGAGGGCCGCCACTACGCCTGAGGGTGACCGTCGGTGTAGTGTATACGCCGACGGCTTGGCTATGCCGAGGGTTGGCGCTTGACCGGCTCGGTGCGGGGGCCGTCGGCGTGACGGCCGCCAGATCCGCCATTCCTGTAGTGCGTAAAAGTAAGGACTTCGATCCAGGGACGGAGACAAGGGGGGACGAGGGGGGGCTTAGCCATCCCCATGATTTGAATTTTGTGAAGAACTCTACCACTAAAGCTCCAATTTCTTATTGATTTAGCTAAGTCTGCCCCCCTTATACCAATTTTGCCCCCCTCGAGTTGAGAAGCTGGCACCGTCCCTGCTTCGATCTATAGTTTACCGGCCTGTTCTGAATATTATATATGGACAACCTTGAAGACTTATAATTTTGTAGCTTAGCAATTGCACATGCTGAGCCTTGCTTTTTCTTTTTCATACAACATTATGGTTGGTTTCTTGCTCGGTCACGGATGCGTGTTCTCCAAATTTAAAAATATATTTTACTGAGTTTACGCGTCCTTCTATCTCCCAGCCGCTGGGATCTAGTCAGGCTGCATTATTTTATGGAATTCGTTCATGTAATCTAAGTTGATAACGTGAGAGTTAGGACTTCAATCATCTATAGTTTAGCGGCCTGTGTTCTGAATATTATAGACAACCCTGAAGACTTCTGATTTTGTATCTCAGCAATTGCACATTCCGAGCCTTGCTTTCTTTTCATACAACATTATGGTTGATTATTACTTGCTCCGTCACGGATGCGAGTTGTCCAAATACAAAATATTTTTCTGAGTTTACGCGCCCTTCTATCTCCTGGCCGGCATGTAGTCCCGCGCGGTGCATTATTTTATGTGATTCGCTTATATAATCTAAGTTGATAACGTGAAAATATAGGACTTCGATCTATAGTTTACTCACCTGTTCTGAATATTATGGACAACCTTGAAGACTTCTGATTTTGTAGCTCAGCAATAGCACATTCTGAGCCTTGGTTTTTTTCATACAACATTAAGATTGGTTAGTTACTCGTTCACGGATGCGCATTGTTCAAACTAAAAAAAATACTTTCCCGTGTTCTTTTTTCTTCCCTATATTGAGTTTATGTACGGTTTTGGTGTGCAGAAAGTTTAATGAGAGGCGATGTGTTAACATGTTTTGGCAAATGACATGCCTTGGACCGAAATCGCCACCGGAAGGTAAGATTTAGAAAAACCAAACCGGTTGGATGTGATCCAACGGGTTGGACCGAATCGTGCTGGGACAGAGTGCTTGATTGTGAATTCCTGTAACCCGTCTAAGAATGGGTGATCAGGTGGAAAGTGAGCAATTTAACCTGAGAATAATTAAGCTACTTAGAGTTAAAAAATGGCACCTATGAAATAAAGCGTACTTAGAGTTAAAAATGTTAAAAAAAATTAAAAATTTAAAATTTTCAAAAATTGGTCATAATCTATGCCGACGGCTAATCTGTCGGCGTATGTTTCAGCGTCAAACGGCCGTTACCCGTGTAAGAAAACCATTTGTGGTACGTGTCTGCGTCATCGTGTCCGAAAACTTTGTCACTACTTACCTAACTATATGCTTTCTTCTCGGCTGAGCACATATATATATACTATAAAGGTTGGTCTCGAACTCTCCTCCGTGTGGAGCACATCCATATATACTGCCACCTGGGTCCTGGGAGGAGGTTGTTGCATCAGCAGTTGAGCCAGCTTGGATGCGGCGGATGCACACGCCTGCCCACGGAGGCACCAACCCACACGGCCATGATGAAAATGACTGAGCCGATAGATCGACGTGCGACGTGACGAGGCGGGATTGAACGATGTCGAATCTACTTTTGCGACCAAAGCCAACGGATGTATTTCATTGATTGATTCACTAATCACTTAGGATGAGAAATTTTGCACGGGTTATTACCAGCTAGCAGCAGATGGTCACGAACCTTGGAAAGGTTTCGTTATCCTTGCATAGCTAGTCTCTTGTCTAACTACCCACTCAAGAAACGACTAGAAAGTCGCAAAGTGAGAATAAGACGGTATAGTAACCCAACTTGTTAACTGTCATCTAATTGTGTGATTACGTATCCTTGGCATCATTGCCATGCCACTACGACGTGCCTAGTCCAATTACTCAGTAAATGAAGATCTCTATATGAAAGCGAAAAATGCTTGTGTCCAATTACATAGAAAAAAGCATAAATATGTCCTAAAACCTAATATATATATATGTATATATCTAATACAGTAATAAAAAAGGAGTATTTTTCCTCCTTTCTACACTTTTTAAATAATTTTACCTTTGCAGTTCGAATAAATTACACTGCCTGCCACTACCTATGCAAAATAAACTGTTTAAAACGATCTCCCTACCGTGTCTAATCGGCTTTTCTCTGCCTTAGATATCATATCCTCTCTCCACCCGTAGCGCCGCCGCTTGGGCTCAGTAACCGGTTGCTGCCAGTCCACCACCACCACTAGGTAGCCCGCGCACCCTAAGGCCGCCGGAGGCGGGACGGCCCTAGTTCGATGTGGAGGCCGAGCCCGAGCGCAGCTCATGCCTTTGATTTTCGCAAGGAAATAGACCAAGCGCCGCTGCTGGCCAACGGTTCGAGGAAGAGGTCGCATGGGGCAAAGACGATGACGGCCACCGGCCCCTGGTTCGATGAGGAGGAGGCCGCCTGGGGTGAGGAAGATGACTGACGGTTAACATCACTTTAAGCCTAAGAAAATTGTCACACATTTGTGATATAGAGGTTGCAAGTACCCAACTTCTTCGATACTTAATTATAGATATTCTAAAAAAAAGATACTTAATTATAGACGCATCCTCATTTTTTTTGGTTTATTTGGCTTTATCACATCACAGGGAGATTTTATGAGAACGATTGTCACTCGAGTGAATGGTTTGATAGGTAACTTTTTTGAAGTTTTAAACCCAAAAGAATGTTTGCAGTTGAAAACATCCATATCTATTTTTGCGCGTGGGTAGAAAGTATGCATATGAGCATATGTAGAGAGTGTGAGACGCACCGGAGAGCATATTGCAGCCGCGCAGCTACGTAGTACTCGTGTCAAATAATCATTGTATTCTTCTTCCTTTTCCTCTATATAAATCTCATGTACACTTGTAAAAAATAACCTAAAAAAATAAAGTAGAGACCTACTGTTTTTTATCAAAAATATAATTACCATTGTATTGAGATTATACGTACATGCATGCAATTAGTTATTCTTACAGTAAGTAAGCAAGTAAGAGAAAACACAAACTATATATGCAGTTCTCCATGGATTAGCTAGCATATACATCGCGGCGTGTACATGCATATATATACTGTAGATAATTATGGATGGATGATTAGTCGTTCATGGAGTAGCAGATCTGCTTGAAGGTCTCGACGTGGTCGTGGTCTAGCGCCATGAACAAGTCGACGCCGCCCTTGGCGGCGCAGGACGGCACGAAGATCATTATTCCTTCGATGGGCAGGTCCGGCGGCAGGAACGCGCATGGCGGTCCGTAGCCGAAGTCGAGGTCGTGGAAGCGGAACCCGAGCCAGCTGTCTACCTCGAGGTCAGGACAAAACACCATGCCCGGTGTCGCCGCCGTAGACGCTAGCTCGTCGCCGCCGCCACCTTCAATAGCGCCGCGTTCCGCCGCCTCCCCGAAGTCGACGAACGACTGGATGTAATCGCTATCGACCCGCGCAACGGCGTCGCGGATGACGCCGACGACCGCGGGTAGCTGGAGGAGAGGAGGTCCCTGACCTGCATAGTCGGGAACGCCCAGAGCACCATGTTGCCGAAGAAGTCCATGGGCACGGGAGGCCTCGCGCGGCCGCGGCAGTTGACGGCGAGCCTGACGCGGGTGAGATCGTCCGGTGCCAGGTCGCGCGCCGTGGTGACCTTCTTCCACACGTGCGCGAGGAGGCACTGGAAGGTGCTGCATCGCGTGCCGACACGGGCCTTTAGGCCGGCGACGAACTCATCGGGGAAGTGCACCGCGAGGTTCTTGATCCTGTCCATGGGGAGAACTTTGTAGGAGTGGTTGGGGCTGTGCTCGCCCTTGAACTCGATGTTCCGGTGGTCGAACTCCGGCGCGGGTGGGCTGCGGGGGATGGCGGTGGCCGAACGATCGGTGAAGGGTGAGGGGAGGACGGCCGAGTTGGTCCGCACGGCGGTGGCCCAGGCGGTGTAGAAGACGCTCATGGACTGGCCGTCGGCGACCTGGTGGTGGCAGGCGGTGCCGATGACCAGCCCGCCGCACGTGTACCTCGTTAACTGCACGTTGAAGAGCGGCTCACCCTCGCGTTCCTGCCATGCATACGAAGAGTCCAAAAAAAAACTTAGCTTTAGAGAGAAACATACGTGTGTAAATAATCTGCTTGGTTTTGGTCTTGATCTGAGTTACATACCCTATCGGCTTTTGGGTACAGCTCGTTGATGTGAGTGGACACGTCGTGCGCCAAGGCGTAGGCGAGATCTGCGTCGGCGGTGGCCTCGACGACGAGTACCCCGGCGTCGTTGAGGCGAAAGCACTTCCTTCCGTGCTCGTCGGCGGCGAACCTCCCAGCAAGGTGCGGGAACCTGGCGACAGCGGCAAGGAGGCCTTCCTTGAGCGCGTCGTTGGTCGGCGCCGGCCCGTTCCAGGCGAAGACGGCCGGGATGTACCCGTCCGTGGAGGCGCGGTCGAAGACGGTGAGCGGGACCTTCTTTCCGCCGCCGCGTGCCGACTCCGGTGAGGGCTCAAGGACCGTGGTCCGTGTGATCTCCACCGTTGCTGCCATTGCTTGGAGCTGCCTAGAAACCAAGCTAACGCTGAAGTGTATGCTCAGTTAGTTTTTGTGGTGGATTAGCTTATGTTGGTGTGTGCATGTATATATAGGGCTTTGTGTTGGGCCAATTAGTTTTCTGACGAAATCTTTTTTTCGCAGGAAAACGACGAGCAACAACCACACACGCTGGTTAGTCAAAACATGGGTGGCTAACGTTGACTCGGCGAGAACAAACGCGCGCACCAACCCCACTGGCCCTTGCTTCGCGGACGCGTGTGTGGCCACTCGTTCTGGTAACGGTGCAATCGCTGCTGTCATGACGGTGCGATTTTTTTTTTCGATTCCCTGACGGTGGGATTCACTTTGTCACTTAGGACTACTTCTGACCGGTGGAGGTGGAGGCCGTTTGAGTTTAGTCCTGCCTCGCCTATGAAAGGTATAAAGAAGAGATTTTTTCTTCCTTCAGTCCAGACTTTTGAGATAGATTAGTTTCTTTTCTTATTATTGGCCTGTGTACGCATAAATGTCCAAAATATAGGCTAAGTTAAGGATGTCAATTTTACCCACGGGTATGGTACCCGCGGGTACCGTACCCGCATGAGTAGGATATGGGCATACTTTTATACCCATGGGTAATACCCATACCCTGCCGTTAAGTCACGGGTATGGGCACGGATATAAGGTTGTATCCGTGGGTATACCCATACCCTGCCCATCTATACTGACTTGTAAAACTTACATATAGAGTTTCAACCAATACGGTCGAGTAGCCTAGGGACAAGTATGAGATTGCGATTTCTAAACGTTGATAATTGTCATATACTTGTCTACCTATTATTGAGTAGAGATAGTTATTTTTCTTGTAAAATATGATATTGATTAATGTAAAATTATGAATAACTTGTTTACTATTGGATCTACCCGTTGGGTACCCAGCGGGTACGGGTATCCGTCGGGTATAGGCATGGGTAAAGATTTATACCGCGGGTACGGGTATAGGTAAAGTTTTCTATCCATTGACTATACGGATATGGATACAATATTTCTCTACCCTGCCCATACCCTGCCTATTGCCATCCTTAGGCTAAGTAGTGGGCTGGCCAAATAGACATCTGGTATCAGAGCCAGCATCGTCATGCCTTTCTGAGAGACTTTTTAAGGGGATGGGATGTTAAGGCAGCTGTTGACTAGTTGAAAGCTTCTTGAGTTTAGTCCCACCTCGTCTACGGAAGGAGACCACACCTAGATTATAAAGGGTAGATTTCTTTCTTCCTTCAGTCCGAGCTTTTAGGATGGAGTGAGCTCTCTTCTTATTATTGGGTTGTGTGCGCATAAATGTCAAGAACATAGTCTAAGTGTTGGGCTGGCCAAGTGAATGCTAACAATGATGAAGTTGAGCCACAAATTGATGACGAGTCCGAACGAATAGGAAGGGTCACCGACGTCATGGTATATTGGGCTCACCGGTTGGACAAAGGTTGGAGAATATGCCTTTGACTAGTGAAACATTAGGAGAGACTAGCTGCATGTCAATGCCGCCGATGAAGGCCATGGACAGAAGCAGCAATTCCCATGTATGTTTCCAATATGGAGTCGATTCTCGGTGATCAAGTAAATTCCACTAGTCCTTGTGTTTGTTTGGCAATGTCATTATATTTAGCTAACTGCGATCTAACATATACATAGTTGTATTCTGTTGATTTATGATAGAATCAGTTCTAAAGCAAAAGGCTGCTCCATGAGCAATGGGCATATATTCTTGCTATCTGATCTAAGTACATTTTTCGTTATACAAAAGTGCTGACATTATATATTTGTGATAAGGAATAATGATTTTTTTAGATTGTTCCAAAGAGTCAGCAGATTGTTTCAAAGAGTTAGAATAGCTTTTCAGTTTCAAGAAGAGGCATACAAATTTTATAATTCATATGCTAGAACTAAGGGTTTCAGTACAAGGAAAGTGTGAATAAAAAGCATAGAGCCGATGGGACATTATGTTCAACATATTTAGTTTGAAGCAATGAAGGTGTGAAGGCTACTCATGCAACATATGTAACAAAGAAAGAGCTAGTACATAGACATGTTGCTCAGCTCGTGTTCAATTCACCATCAGTCCGGATGGTATATGAACTATTTAGAAAGTTGTACTTGAAGCATAATCATGGTCGTGTAACTCCGGATAAGTCTCACATGCTTAGTACCGGCGTCAACTATTAGATGTTTTTCGTCACATCATCAACCAAATGCGAACATCTAGAATAAGGCAATCTGAAATATATAATATTTGCGAGGTAAGGTATGGTATGGTGGACATGATAATGTGCCTTTCTTAGAAATGGATTCCAATATTTACATAAGCACCGAGTGTAACAAGTATTTCCAATCCAATGATGCCCAAACACTACTGGAGTATTTGAAGAGCAAACAAGTTGAGCCCCCGTCATTTTTTATGATGTTCAGTTAGATGAAGAGAGTGTTATAATATTGAATTTCTTGAATGAGCTATCATGGTTTATACTCTGTTTAGAGATGCCATTTCTTTTGATACCACTTTTTCAACAAATAAGTTTAAGATGCCATTTACTCCACAGCTTGGTGTTAAACATCACAACCAAAACAGGTATTTTGGTGTAGCATTGCTATATGATGAAATTGCAGATTCATTTAAATGGCATTTCAGATCCTTCCTATAAGCTATGTCTGGTAAGCATCTTGGAACACTGCTAGGAAAACCCTCATCAGTGGCGCATATCAGATGCGCCACTGATACGTCACCGCTAAAGATAATTTCTATGGCGCATTTAGAAATGTGACGCATATGGGAGAAATGTGCCACATAACTGTCTTTTTGAATTTTAAAAAAAGTCAGGCTAGGTCTCGCCCAAAATTTCAAATTGCAAACTTATGTGGCGCATATTGTGATATGCACCACTGATTTTTTTCGAATTTTAAAAAATAGAGGCCTAGATCTGTCCGGAGTGGGAGGTGGGTGGAGGAGGAGGGTCGTCGGAGTAGGAGGCCGCCGCTATAGGAGGAGTAGGAGGAGGGGTTGTCGGATTAGGAGGCCGCCGGTGTAGGTGGAGTAGGAGGAGGAGTCATCTGCGGAGTAGGGGAAGTAGGAGGAGTAGGAGGAGGGGTTGCCGAAGTAGAAGGAGGGGTCGCTAAAGTAGGAGGAGAAGGAGGCCATCGGTGGAGGAGGGGTCATCGGAGTAGTAGTAGTAGTAGTAGTAGTAGTAGTAGTAGTAGTAGTAGTAGTAGTAGTAGTAGGAGGAGGAGTAGGAGGAGGAGTAGTAGGAGGCGGTGGAGGAGGTGTCGCCTGAGGTGTTGGAGGGAGAGTGGAGAAGGAGGAGGAGGAGGAAAAGGAAGAGATGAAGGGGAGTAACAGAAGAAGAGGAGGAAGAAGGGGAGGAAGAGAAGAAGTGGAGAAGAGGAGTAAAGGGGAGAAGGATAAAAGAGTGGAGGAGGGCGCCGCAGAAATTCAAATTTCGAATCCCAACACTTATGTGGCGCATATGGGAGACATGCACCACAGAAGTTGCTCCCCTTTTTTTATTTTTTTTGCAGGAAAAATCTTCTTTTTGCCATAACTTTTTACTGTTTTCGAATTTGGGGAAAATCTGTGAAATCGAGTAGAAAATTTCGAGACGATCATTTAAATATATTAAAAAAAATTGCGACAACGTATGCAAAAGTTATGGCAGTTTCACCGTGCCATGACCTTTTTTGCAAAATATATCGAAATTCATATTTTTCACTATTTCTAACTATACCCCAAAATATTACTACATCTCAAAGGAATTTTTTTTGAAGTTCTTATCATTTTCATTTATTTTTTATAAAAGTTAAATGGCGATCCAAGGGGAGGGGGAGTGGGGTTGGGGGATCTGTTTTCCACATTCTATGGTGCATACATCTATATGCGCCACAGAAGTTACAACTTCTGTGACGCATATATATGTTGGAATTATGCCCTAGAGGCAATAATAAAGATGTTATTATTATAATTCTTGTTCATGATAAAGTTTATATTCCATGCTAGAATTGTATTAAGCGGAAACATTAATACTTGTGTGGTTTGTGAACAACACCGTGTCCCTGGTATGCCTCTAAGGACTAGCTCATTGATCAATGATGGTTAAGGTTTCCTAACCATAGACATGAGTTGTCAATTGATAATGAGATCATATCATTGGGAGAATGATATGATGGATGCAGACCAAACTAAGCAATTAGATCGTTTCATCGTGTTCATCTTTGCGAAGCTTTTCCTATGTCAAATATTGTATTCCTTAGACCATGAGATAATGCAACTCCCTGGTATCTAAGAAAGCTTTGAGGTCATCAAACGTCATCCTATGAGAGGGTGATCATAAAGGTGTCTCTCGGTGATCGGAAAGTATCATTGGGTTGTATGTATCGAGATGGATTTGTCCTCCCAAGTCGGAGAGATATACTTGGGCCCACTCGTAATCGATATCAACACCTCTTGCAAGCATGTGGTTAAGGAGTTAATCACAAAGTGATATCGGATTACGAGTAAAGTATTGCCGTGAACGAGATTGAACTAGGTATGACGGCACCGACGATCGAATCTCGCAAGTAAAATATCGCGAGACGAAGGGAATATATATATGGGATTGATTGAATCTCGGCATCGTGGTTCATACGATATGATCATCGATGAATGTGTGGAGTCAATATGGGTGCCTGCACCCGTTGATTATTGATAGAAGATCATGTCGCATATTCTCGAACCAGCAGGTCACACACTTAACGTGTCTTGACGCTAGGATAGATTGGATAATTGGTTTATGAATTTTTGTTCGAGTCTCGGATGGGATCCGGATATCACGAGAGGTTCCGGAATGGTCCGGAGAATAAGATTCATATAAGGCAAGGCAGTTTTTGGAGTTCTAATTGTTCCGGTTAATCGGTATTGTACCGAAGCTTCTAGAACCTTCCGGAAGGGACCAACGTGGCCCCACCTTCCGGGAGGGGCATGGGCCTATGAGGGAGTGTCCTGGCGCATTGGGCCAGGGGCACAAGGCCCCATAGGGCCCAGCCGATTCTAGAGAGATTTGACTCGCTTAAATCTCGGATATAATTTCTAGATAAGGAAGAGTTTAAATCGCTTAAACTAGAGATAGGATTTCTAGATAAGGAGAGTTTAAATTGTTTAAACTAGAGATAGGCTTGGAGGAGGGGCAGGGCTGGCCGCCTCTATATATAGAGGGTGGTGCGCCTCCTCCCTACACACACCTTCCTCCAAGCCCTAGCAGCCTTGCTACCTTCCTCTCCTCCCCGACTATTTGTAGGCGAAGCCTGCAGTGAAATTCTCCACCATATACACCACGCCGTCGTGTTGTAGATCCAATCTATCTCTCCACCATACTCGCTGGTCCGAGGAAGGAGGCGACGTCGAGGTGCTGCACGTGTGCATCTCAAGGGTATGAAGATCTAATCCAATCTCTCTCGTTGATTGCATCTCCTAGATTAGATCTTGGCTTTCCCTCTATTCGCTCCGTAGAAAATTTTGATTTACTATGCCGCGAAACCCTTCAGTGGTATCAGAGCTAGATCTATGCGTAGATGTGTTTCACGAGTAGAACGCAACATGGTTGTTGCGGGCGTTGATGTTTTCTGTTGCAAGCCTCTTGTTTGTGTTCTTCTTATGACGCGGGATAGTGAGATTGAAGCGGTCCAGGCCAACCTTACGCGACGCCGCTCATGAGACCGCTCCGCTTGACGTGTGGCTTGTACCACACATGCGGTGGTGGATGCCGCTCTCTCACTATAGTTGTCATGGGATTAACACCGAGTTTGGCAACCATAATATCACCGCTGTGGCTTTTCCGTAGGTAAGAATCGTTCTTAGCATCTACTCCCATAAGCCACGTGAAACATGCAACAACAAAGTAGAGGCGTCTAACTTGTTTTTGCAGGAGTGTTTTCTGTGATATGGTATGGCCCAAGATGTGATGTGTATATTGTATGCGATGATCATGTTTTGTAGTGTTTCACGACTTGCATGTCGATGAGTACACAACGGCAGGAGCCATATGGTTGTCTTTATAATTGTGTATGACCTGAGTCAACTTCTTATACGCCATGTAATAGCTTTTACTTTATCGCTAAGTAGTTAGCAATAGTTGTAGTTGCTATTCGTGGTGGAGGCAATCATGGTGGAGTGATGGAGATCATGCCGAACGCAAGATGGAGATCATTGCGAAGATTGGCTATACCATGTCACATAAAGTTATATGCATGTGATGTTTATCCTTTTATGTATCTTATCATGCTTAGATCGCGACGGTAGCATTATAAGATGATTCCTCACTTAAAGATCAAGATAAAAACTGTGTTCTCCCCAAGTATGCACCGCTATGAAAGTTCGTGTCCAAGCATCACGTGATGATCGGGTGCTATAGACTCTACGCCACATACAACGGGTGCAAGCCAGTTTTGCACACGGAAATACTTGGTCTAACTTGACGAGCCTAGCATGTATGACATGGCCTCGGAACACAAGAACCGAAAGGTTAAGCATGAGTCATATGAATGATATGATCGACACTTCGTTGTCCACCATTGAAACCACATCTCTTCTCGTGATGATCGGATTAGGTGTGGTGAATTTGGATCGTGTTCACTAAACAACTTGAGGGATGTTGAATTTAGTGGGAGTTCATCTAGTAATTTGATTAAATTGAACTATTTATCATGAACATAGTCTAAATTGTACTTGCCAATACTGTAGATCACATGGCCAAGTCCAACTTCAACTTCAATGTTTTTGCTGAGAAGGAAAAGCTTAGAAACAATGGGTCTAACTTCACAAATTGGTTCCGCAATCTAAGAATCATTCTGTCTGGCGGACAAAAGGACTATGTCCTTGGGAAAGCGTTAGGTGACCCCTGCAAATCGCTACCGATGAGAAAGCTGTCTATCAACGCGAAAGATGATTATGGTGTGATTAAGAGCACCATGTTGTTTGCTATGGAACCGAGCTTCAAAATCGTTTTGAAACCTATCCGGGCCCTTTGAGATTCTCGAGGATCCGAAAACCATGTTTCGAGACTCAAGCCCGCTCGAGAGATATGAGATCTCCGAGAAGTTCTTTAACCGCAAGATGGAGGAAGGAGTTCCGTTAGTGAGCACGCCATAAAGATGTCGGGCTACACTCAACGCTTGAGCAACTGGAATGCACGATTCGGAGGAGCTCAAGATTGAAAGGGTTCTGCAATCACTCCTCCCAGCCTACAAAAGTTTTGTAGTGACTCATAATCGATTGGTTCCACGATACGATCACCGAGCTCTTCGCAGCTGAAGTCTCCGGAAGTGGACATCAAGAAGGATAATCATGTGTTGATGGTCAACAAGCCCTCCTTTAAGAAAGGTAAGGAGCAAAGAAGCCCTTCAAGAAGGGCGGCAAGCGCAATGCCCTATGAGAAGAAGCTCGTGTCTGGTCCCAAGCCGACATCGAGTGCTTCTATTGCAAGGACAAGGGTCACTTAGCGAATCGTCCGAAGTACTTAGCGGACAAGAAGGCTGGCACCATCAAAGGTATATTTGATATACATGTTATTGATGTTTTCCTTACTAGCCCTCGCTTAGTGCCCGGGTATTTGATACCGTTCGGTTGCTAATATTTGTAACTCAAACAGAGCTACGTAATAGACGGCTTTGCGAGGGATGAGGTGACGATGCGCTGGCAACGGATCAAGAGTTGATGTGATGGCCGTCGCACGCTCTCCTTAGTTTTACCTTCGGGATTAGTTTTAAACCTTAATAAATGTTATTATGTGCCTGCGTTGAGCATGAACATCATTTCCGGATCGTGTTTATTGCAAGACGGTTATTCATTTAAATCGGAGAATAATGGTTGTTCTATTTATATGAGTAACATCTTTTATGGTCATGCACCTCTTGTGAATGGTTTATTTCTTCTAAATCTCGAAAGGGATGAAACACACATCCATAACATTGAGGCTAAGAGATGCAAAGTAGATAGTGATAATACTACTTATTTGTGGCACTGTCGTATAGGTCATATTGGTGTAAAGCGCATGAAGAAACTCCATTCTGATGGACTTTTGGAGTATCTTGATTTTGAATCATTTGACACATGCGAACCATGCCTTATGGGCAAGATGATCAAAACCCCGTTCTCCGGTATGATGGAGCGAGCAACGGACTTGTTGGAAATCATACATACCGATGTATGCGGACCGATGAGTGTTTCGACGGGAGGTGGATATCGCTATTTCCTCACTTTTACCGATGACTTAAGTAGATATGGGTATATCTATTTAATGAAACATAAATCTGAAACATTTGAAAAATTCAAGGAATTTCAGAATGAAGTGGAGAACCATCGTATGTAAAGATTAAGTTTCTACGATCCGATCGTGGAGGTGAATATTTGAGTTATGATTTTCTCGCATCTTAAAGCAAGTGGAATCGTTTCACAACTCACGCCACCGGAACACCACAGCAAGCAATGGTGTGTCGAGCCGGAATCGAACCCTATTAGATATGGTCCGATCAATGATGTCTCTCTTCGATTTGCGTTATCATTTTGGGGTTATGCATTAGAAACCGCTGCATTCACTTTAAATAGGGCTCCATCTAAATCCGCTGAGACGACACCGTATGAACTGTGGTTTGGTGCTAAACCTAAGTTGTCGTTTCTTAAAGTTTGGGGATGCGAAGCTTACGTTAAGAAGTTGATGCCGGACAAGCTCGAACCCAAAGCGGAGAAATGCGCCTTCATAGGATACCCTAAGAAAACTATTGGGTATACCTTCTATCACGTAATCAAGGCAAAGTGTTTTATGAAGAACGGTTCCTTTCTTGAGAAGGAGTTTCTCTCGAAAGAAGTGAGTGGGAGGAAAGTAGAGCTAGACGAGGTTATTGAACCTTCTCTTGAAATCGGAGAGTAGCGCAGCACCTGAAATTGTTCCAAAGGTCACCGCACCAACAATAGAGGAAGCTAATGACAAGGATCATGAAGCTTCGGACGATGTCGCATCGAACGTCAAGGTCGACAAGGTCGCGTGCCCTCCCTGGTGATACGGCAACCCTGTCTTTTGTCTTGTTGGTAGAAGACAGTGAACCTCGAACTATGAGGAAGCGATGATGAGCCCAAACTCGAGAAATGGCCGGAAGCCATGAAATCATTGGGATCCATGAGCGAAAACCAAGTATAGACTTTGGTGGATCCTCCTAGCGACCAAAGGCCGTTGAGTGCAAATGGATATTCAAGAAGAAAACGGACGCGGATGGTAATGTTACCGTCTATAAAGCACGGCTTGTCGCAAAAGGTTTTAGACAAGTTCAAGGTGTTGACTACGATGAGACTTTCTCTCCCGTAGCGATGTTTAAGTACATTCGATTTTATTAGCAATTGCTGCGTTTCATGATTATGAAATATGGCGATGGATGTCAAGATCGCTTTCCTCAATGGGAACATTGATGAAGAGTTGTATATGATGCAACCGAAGGTTTTGTCGATCCTAAGGATGCTAGTAAAGTATGCAAACTTCAGCGTTCCATTTATGGACCGAAGCAAGCATCTCGGAGTTGGAACCTTCGCTTTGGTCAAGTGATCAAGAGTTTTGGATTTGTTCCAAATTGCTACAAGCTTGTATCTACAAGAAAGTGAGTGGGAGCTCGGTGACGCTTCGGCATCAGATGTGGATGACATATTGATTATCGGAAATGACATCAACATGCTTAACGATGTGAAGAGTTATTTGAACAAGTGTTTTTCAATGAAAGACCTAGGTGAAGCTGCTTATATATTGGGCATCAAAATCTATAGAGATAGACAAAGACTCGATAGCTTTAAGCCGTAGTACATACCTAGACAAAGTTCAAAAGGTTCGTAATGGATAAGGCAAAGAAAGGTTCAAAGGCCTATGTTGTCGTAAGATATTGAGCAAGGCTCGGTGTCCACGGTAAATGATAGGGAAGCTATGAGCAAAGTGCCTTATGCCTCGCCATAGGTTCCATCATGTATGTCATGTGTACTAGACCGGATGTGTCCAATGCTCTTAGTTTGACGAGCAGATATCAAAGTGATCCAGAGTGGAACATCGACATCCGTGAAGAACATCCTAAAGTACCGAATAGGACTAAAGAAATGTTCTTAGTCTATGGGGTGATGAACAGCTTGTCGTAAACGGTTACGCCGACGCTAGTTTTGACACCGAAAGGATGATTCCAAATCTCGAGACGGATACGTTTATATTTTGAATGGAGGAGCTGTGAGTGGAGAAGCTGCAAGCAAAGCGTGATCGCGGATCTACATGAGAAGCGAATACATGGCTCTGCGTAAGCGCCAAGTGAAGGAGTTTGGATCGAAACTTCATCATCGAGCTTGGCGTGGTTCCAAGTGCATTGGACCCACTGGAGATATTGTTTGACAACAGGCGCCATAGCACTCGCTAAGGAACCAAGATATCATCCAAAGACCAAGCATATCAACTAAGTTTCATATAATCCGAGATTATATAATGTATGGAGATGTGAAGATTAGCAAAGTACATACGGATCTGAATGTCGCAGATCCATTGACTAAACCTCTTCCACGTAAAACATGATCAACACCTCGGCCATGGGTGTGAGATTGTTGCCAGATGTAAACTAGATTATTGAATCTAGTGCAAGTGGGAGACTGTTGGAATTATGCCCTAGAGGCAATAATAAAGATGTTATTATTATAATTCTTGTTCATGATAAAGTTTATATTCCATGCTAGAATTGTATTAAGCGGAAACATTAATACTTGTGTGGTTTGTGAACAACACCGGGTTCCTGGTACGCCTCTAAGGACTAGCTCATTGATCAATGATGGTTAAGGTTTCCTAACCATAGACATGAGTTGTCAATTGATAATGAGATCATATCATTGGGAGAATGATATGATGGACAGACCCAAACTAAGCGAAGCAATTAGATCGCTTCATCGTGTTCATCTTTATAAGCTTTTCCTATGTCAAATATTGTATTTCTTAGACCATGAGATAATGCAACTCCTGGTATCGAAGAAAGCTTTGAGGTCATCAAACGTCATCCTATGAGAGGGTGATCATAAAGGCGTCTCGTGTGATCGGAAAGTATCATTGGGTTGTATGTATCGAGATGGAATTTGTCCTCCCAAGTCGGAGAGATATACTGGCCCACTCGGTAATCGATATCAACACCGCTTGCAAGCATGTGGTTAAGGAGTTAATCACAAAGTGATATCGGATTACGGAACGAGTAAAGTACTTTGTCGTGAACGAGATTGAACTAGGTATGACGACCGACGATCGAATCTCGCAAGTAAAATATCGCGAGACGAAGGGAATATATATATGGGATTGATTGAATCGGCATTGTGGTTCATCCGATATGATCATCGATGAATGTGGGAGTCAATATGGGTGCCTGCACTCCGTTGATTATTGATAGAAGATCATGTCTCATATTCTCGAACTCAGGTCACACACTTAACGTGTCTTGACGCTAGGATAGATTGGATAATTGGTTTATGAATTTTGTTCGAGTCTCGGATGGGATCAGGATATCACAAGAGGTTCCGAATGGTCCGGAGAATAAGATTCATATAAGGCAGTGCAGTTTTGGAGTTCGGAATTGTTCCAAGTTAATCGGTATTGTACCGAAGCTTTAGAACCTTCCGGAAGGGGACCAACGTGGCCCCACCTTCCGGGAGGGGCATGGTCCTATGAGGGAGTGTCCTGGCCAGAGGGGCACAAGGCCCCATAGGGCCCAGCCGATTCTAGAGAGATTTGACTGCTTAAATCTCGGGATAGAATTTCTAGATAAGGAGAGTTTAAATCGCTTAAACTAGAGATAGGATTTCTAGATAAGGGAGAGTTTAAATTGTTTAAACTAGAGATAGGCTTGGAGGAGGGCTGGCCGCCCCTCTATATATAGAGGGTGCGCCTCCTCCCTACACACACCTTCCTCCAAGCCCTAGCAGCCTTGCTACCTTCCTCTCCGTCCCGATCGCTTGTAGGCGAAGCCTCGCAGAAATTCTCCACCATATACACCACGCCGTGTTGTAGATCCAATCTATCTGTCCACCATACTCGCTGGTCCCTGGAAGGAGGAGACGCCGAGGTGCTGCACGCAGCATCTCAAAGGAGGCACCGCCACTTGTGGTGCTAGATCGGATCGGATCGCGAGGAGGAGAAGCGAGTACGACTACATCACCCACGTTCCGACGAACGTTCCGCTGTGCGAATCTTCAAGGGTATGAAGATCTAATCCAATCTCTCTCGTTGATTGCATCTCCTAGATTAGATCTTAGCTTTCCCTCTGTTCGCTCCGTAGAAAATTTTGATTTACTATGCCGCGAAACCCTTCAATATAGGTATGCGCCACAGAACGTTGGTCAGCTGAATTCTGTTGTGGGCCTACTACCCTCACTTTCTGTGGCGCATATGGTTTATGCGCCACAGAAGTTGGAACTTCTGTGACGCATATGGACATATACACTACAGAAAGTGAGGGAGCCTAACCTAGTGGTGGGTCCCAACAAACTTTTGTGACGCATTGTTTTTCTATATGCGCCACAGAAGTGAATATTTCTGTGACGCATTGCCTGAAATGCGCCACCGGAGTTTATCTATGGCACATGGTCACACATATGCGCCACCGAAGATTTGTCCTTCTCTCGATAGCTGGTTTCCTAGTAGTGAAACAATATTCGCAGCTCAGTTTGCGTCTATTACGAACATTATTCAATCAATTTTTACAAGCAGCAAGCATCGTATTTATCTGTTTCTTTTATACCAAAATTCCACTAAACATCTTAGCCATGTTATAAGTGACCATCTAGAGTTTCTCTTGGAATTCAAGATATGTGTATATGAAGACAGGTCAATAGCACAATTTGACAACAAATGGATTGAGTTGTTGGCTAAATACCATATCCAGACAAATAAATGGGTGAACAATCTGTACACATTTCATGAGATGTGGGCTAATGTTTATCGACGAGATTATTTTAGTGGAGATATGACATCTACTCAAAGAGGTGAAGGTATGAACAATGTATTCAAGAAAAAAATTCCAGGAAGATATGTCTTTCAGAATTATTAGAAGCATGTGACAAGTACACAACTCGTCTCCGTCGCAAAAACAAGTACAAGGACTTTATGTCTCACCATACTAACCCAGTTCTTTACCTACCTCACCAGCCATTGTTGTGCCAACAGTAGATCCTATGGAGATCCTATGGAGATCTACTGTGACAACAGTGGTGTCATAACTCAAGCCAAGGATCCAAGGTCTCACTACAAAGCTAACCATATCCAACATCGGTTTGACATCATTCATGAATATTCTAAAGATGGAGACATAAATATTTGCAAAATATATACGGATCTAGAAGTTGTAGAACCATCGACTAAACCTCTTCCACGTATAATACATGTTCATCACTTAGATTCCATGGTTGTTAGATCTTTTCCATTGTAATCTAGATTATGGAAGCTAGTGCAAGTGGGAGACTACTAGAAATATGTCCTAAAGGCAATAATAAAAAATTTATTATCATATTTCTATAGTTCATGATAAGTGTTTATATTCTATGCTATAATTGTATTAACAAAAAACATAATACTTGAGTGGTTTCATAAACAACGCTTTAGTCCTAGGTAAGCCTCTACTAGGCTAGCTCGTTGATTGATTATGGTCACGGTTTTCTAACCATGGACATGAGTTGTTAATTAATAACGGGATCATGAAATTAGGAGAATGACATGATGGACAGAAACAAACTAAGAAAAACAACTAGATCATGTCATAATGTTTAAATTGTATAGTTGTTCATTGTCAAGTATCCTTATCCTTAGACCATGGCATTATGTTACTGCCTAGTACCGGAAGAATACTATGGGGCATCAACCGTCACTTTGATCACAAATTTATGTTTCTGGTATCTCAGAAAGTACTTGTTGAGATGCATGAATCAAGGATGGTATTTGTCTATCCATGTGACAGAAAGATATACTCTGGCCAGTAACTAACACTTATTCTATATCGCTTGCAAGCATATGACCAATGAGTTTGATTACAAGGAATGGTTTATTACGAAATGAGTAAAGAGTACTTGCCCGGAACGAGATTGAACTAGGTATGGAGATACCGACGATCAAATCTTAGGCAAGTAAAATATCGCGAGAGAAAGGGACCGAAATATGATATCGATTCAATCCTCAACATCGTGGTTCAGCCGATAATTATATTCTTTGAATGTATGGGAGTCATTATGGACATCCAGGTCATGCTAATGATTATTGATCGAAGATGTGTCTCGGTCGTGTATACATGTTCCCGAACCCATAGGGTCAGACATTTAGTGTTCGGCAAGCTATGATAGCTCTGAGACTTATTGATAGTGAGATAAAATATTGTTCGAAGTCTAGGATGGGATCCGATACATCACGAGGAGATTTGGATTGGTCCCGAGATGAGGATTCATATAATAAAAGTAGTTTTCGGGGTTCTAGAAAAGTTCAGGATTTTTCTAGTATTATATCGGGAGGTTCTAGGGGTCCCATAGTGGAGCCCACCTGCCCGGAGGGTCCACACGGGGCTGGAGGAGGGCACCCCGGCGCTACATGGGCCAGGCAACCACAACCCTCAAGGCCCATGCGACTAAGGAGGGGCAACCCTAGGGTGCCTTGTGGGGCCATGGGATGTATCGGAGGGGGCCGGTGTCCGTCCCATAGCCGTTGGCCACCTTCTTGGGGGGCGGCCCCACACCTATATATAGAGGAGGGGGCTCATGGGGCAGCCATCCCATCCCTCCCCCGCCCGCCCTCTTAACTTCTCCCTCCTCCTCCTCCCACGCGTGCAACGATGCTTTGCTTACGGATCTCTCCACAATAGAACCACCACCTCGTCGCGCTACCGGTTCTGATCTCATATTCCTCTTTGTCGAACCTTGTTGCATAAAGAATGGGAGATGTTGTTGCGTCATACCTGTGCATATGTCGGAGGCGGTACTCATTGCGGCGTTGGATTGGCTGGATCGCAGAGGGAATGACTATATATCAACCATGTTGTTAAAATGTTTCGGCTCGTGTTCTTTAAGGTAACGAAGATCAATCTCTCACGTGTTCTTTAAAGGTATGAAGATCAATCTCTCTCGTTAATTGCTAGACTGGGAGAAAATATGCTCAAAGAGGCCGTGAAGAAAGAAACCTCGGTTTCTCATTGCAAAGAGTACTCCGCTAAAACGATAGGTGCTCAATTAATTACATGGAACTAATTGCATATTAATTTATTGGAATCCACATCCTTTGCAGACATGAATCATTCAGAATTTAATGGGGTACACCGGCGACTTGTCTGGATTGAACAGCCCAAAGTGCTTCTCCGTCTCAGCGCCCGTCTTCTGGTTCTCGTTGAACATGGCGAACACGTACGTCTCCAGCCAGTATGGCCTCTTGGGCGTGCCATTGCGGATGTGGTTAACGAGGTTCTGGTTATACGTCCGCGCGTTGGCAACACTGGCGCCGACGCCGCCGTCGGACGGCCACCCGCTCTCCGAGACCACGACGGGCACGACCAAGTTCTCCCTCTTCAGCGCCGCGTACACGGCGTCGACCATGGCGTCGAAGAGGTTGGTGTAGTTGAGCCCGTTGTTGTCCCTGATGACCGTGGAGCTGGGCTGGAAGAGAGCGAAATTAAGGTCGACGTTCTTGGTGTCGCCCGTGTAGGCAAAGTAGGGGTACACGTTAACCAGCAGCGGCACGGTGAGGCCCGTGGCGTAGGTACTGTTGAGGACTGCCAGGACGTCCTTGATGTACCCGTCCTTGAACGTGCCGCTGGACGGCGGGGAGGACGAGGAGAGGACGTCCATCCTTACGGCTGTGGACACCTGGATGTCGTCGAGGCCAGCGGCGGAGAGCACGGCGTTGAGGTTCTTCATGGCCGGGGCGATGTTCTGCGTGGCGGACCCGGTGATCTCGTTGCCGACGGCGATGTATTGGAAGAGGACTCCCGGGAGGTAGGGCTGGATGTTGAGCTTGACCCAGTCGGCAGCGGCGGAGGTGGAGGCGGCGAGGCGCGGGACGTCCTCGTCGGCCACGCCCATGAGGACCTTGATCTTGCTGCCTTTGAGTGCCAGGAGCGTCGGAACGTCCGGCTGGTAGATGCGCATGTTGAGGATGCCGTTGGATTTGTAGAGCTGCACCACCTCGGCTGCCGACGGCAGGTTGGCGCCGTGCACCCCGTAGCACACGCCCGCGGATTCCGGGAATAGCGTCGCCCCTTCACAAATCGTTCGTCAAAATTAGTCATAGTAATAAATACTCCCTTCGTTCCGTTTTAAAATATAAGATGTTTTAGTTTTTCAAAATAAATATATTTAGACATCTTTTAGTGTATGGTCCACTTCGAACCTACACGCTAAAATCTGTCTAGATAAATTTGTTTTATAAAAACTAAAATATCTTATATTATGAAACGGGGAGTATAGTAGAGCTTGTAATAATAGGTTCATATCTTAATACCAGCAGGGAATATGGATGCAATGACTCCAAGGGCGGCGAGCATGGCGGTGGCACGTTGGTGTGCCATGTTACTTAAGGCAAGACTACAATCCGGTCCGGAGTAAATACACTTGATCTAAGAGTTCGGACGGAATTGTAGGCTTGCAAGTGTGGTGTCCTTATACAACTCTTAGGTCTGTTCCTTTTGCTTGCAAGTGTGGTGTATCTACCAAGCCCACTGTGTCGTCCCCTATTTATACCCGATTCCAGCATATAGGAGTACTACTAGTTTCAACTTTCAACCCTTTCCTTCATTAATTGCAAAATTACTCGGAACTGGTTAATTGATCAGTCCTTAATCACTCATAATTTCACTCTATGGATAGCTAGCCAATCTTTTAATGATGTCTTTTTAGAGTATGCATCTTCTACCATTCTTGTCAGGTTGAATTAATAGCATTTAGCAAAACTAACCAGCGATAAGAAAAACACATCCTACATCGATGGTAATAGGATCACGAGTAAATATGAGCTACATATCTCACATGCAAGGCTACATCATATGGGAGCTAAGCTTCACCAGCCTTCCAATGGAAGCCATAAAGACGGAGGCATTGAACCATATCATCGGTAGCTTTAGCGGGGAGGTGCTGGAGATGCCGCCCTAGAAGAGAGTGTCGTTCCACGTGAAGGTGTGGTTTAAGGACTCGGGCACCCTTCCAAAGGAATCCGAGCTCGAGATCATCCGCAACAAACCTAGATTGTCGATCACCTATAAGCATCGGGTCACCGTGCTTGTCGCCGGCAGCACCGGTAGACCATCACACATGGCTAGAGAACCTGGCCAAGGCTGTCACCCAGTATTAGGGAGAGACGGACAAAATATATAAATCAGTTCTACCGCCACACCATTGGAGCACAAGCGGGTAGGGGTAGATTATGAAGATGGATAAGCATAGAAGCATCAGCGACCTTGTAGGTTGTGATCTAAGAGTTGTATTTTATCTATGGTCGTTAATAAATGGAGAAATTTAAGGTTTGCTTGATTAGTTCAGTTTCAACAACCACCTAATGAGCAGTACTTATAGGCTCAAACACTTTTCTTTCCAAGGATCTTATGTTTCTATAGCAATAGACAGGTGGTTCCGACTTTTGAGTGGATATGATCAATCATATTGTGGTGTAGAGATCAGCGGAACATTACCGGCATGCCTGTGTGTTGTTGGGCAAGTCTAGAGCGGTTGCGTCGCGGCTTGGGAGGCATGGCAGGTAGAATTTGTTGACCGTTTTCTGAAGCAGCTGACGCGCTAAGTGTTGTGTCCCGCAATGTCGGTAGGCAGACAAATCTTTTTGTTCTTATCTCTACTGAAAGGGTTGTGTTGTTAAAAGACAGACAAATTTGATTGTTTTCATTGCTGTAGACGGGACAAAGGAGAGGTTCCATATGGAAGCAAATGAGTCAGACGAACGACAATTTTGCTAGAGAAAACAGCATCCGGCATGTCCATCCAGGGTTATAGACATGACGAGTTTATGAAAGTCAGTAACATTTTTTTAATAGGCGGAAGCATAGTGGCTCAGTCATAATTTCTGTGAGAATTAGTGAAATCGGCCTGTAAAATATCCTTTATAGTTTGACAAAGTTTATAGACCCAAAAAAATGACTGTCAACATACTAAATCAGTATCAATAGATTCAGTTAAAACATACTCACTACAAATATTGTCTTCCACGTATTTTGGTCAAAGTTAGTAAGCTTTCAATTTTAAATAATTTAGGTATATATGTTTTTTCCTAAACTTGTGCGCTGTTTGTTTTCCCCTGCTATGGACCACATGCAGTCGTCCTGTACGGTTCGAGAAAACATATATGCACGGTTTCAGGTTTCTATTAATGTATACACTACTCCATAAAATTTATTGAAATCTCCATCATTTGCATACAAGAATCCTTCAGAATTTTATAGGGTACACCGGCGACTTGTCCGGATTGAAAAGCCCAAAGTGCTTCTCGGTCTCAGCCCCTGGCTTCCGGTTCTCGTTGAACATCGAGAACACGTACGTCTCCAACGGCTGCGACCTATACGGTGTGCCCTTGCCGACGTGGTTGATGAGATTCTGGTTGTACGTGCGCGCATTGTCGGCGCTGGCACCGACGCCGCCATCGGATGGCCACCCGCTCTCTGAGATGACGATGGGCGCATCCGTGTTGGCATGCATCAGGCCTTTGTACACGGCGTCAACCATGGCGTCAAAGAGGTTGGTGTAGTTGAAGGAGTCGTCCCTGATGACCTGTGAGCTAGGCTGGAAGAGCGCGAAGTCGAGGTCGATGTTCTTGGTGTCGCCGGCGTAGGCGAAGTAGGGGTACACGTTTAGCAGCAATGGCGCGCCGGTGCTGTTGATGACCGCCACGACGTCCTTCATGTACCCGTCCTTGAACCGCCCGAAAGAGGGCGGCGAGGAGGCCGACAGCACGTCCATCCTGACCGCCGTGGACACCTTGATACCAGTGATGCCGGCGGCAGAGAGGGCGGCGTTGAGGTTCTTCATGGTTGGGGCGATGCTCTGCGTCGCAGAGCCGGTGATCTCGTTGCCGACGGCGATGTAGCGGAAGGACACGCCAGGGAGGTAGCGCTGGATGTTGATCTTTACCCAGTCAGAGGCGGCTGACACTGAGGCTGCGAGGCGTGGGACATTCTCGTCGGCGACGTCCATGAGGACGCCGATGTTGGTGCCGTTGAGAGCCAGGAGCGTCTGGACGTCAGGCACGTAGATGCGCATGGCGGTGATGCCGTTGGATTTGTAGAGCTGCACCACGTCGGCCGCCGACGGCAGGCCATCGCCATGCACCCCGTAGCACACGCCGGTGGATTGCACCCCTGGGTCGAATGGATCATGGACATGATCAATCATAGTAGTATTAGTACTAATATAATAAGTAATTACTATTACTATGTTCCCTACAATAATACTCTCTTCCGTCCAAATTAATTGACTTGGATTTGACGTACTAGATTCAATATCTAGTACGAAAACATGATTAGATGCATCTGAATCTAGATAAATCTATGTCAATTATTAATTTGAATCGGAGGAGATACTAAATTAGTGGACAAAGAAAGTAGTAGCAACTAGTAGGCCACGTTGTTGGTAGGATGCTGCATGGTATCTTACCGGTCGGGATGGATGCAAATACGACCATCATGGCAGCAAGCACGGAGGCGGCACGTTGATATGCCATCTTGCTTCACGTAGCTAGCTAGCTACAACATACACCGTTCTACCAAGTTTGTGCTTGCTTCTTTCGCTTGCAAGCTTAGTGTATCTACCAAGCAGACAGTCACCCCCTATTTATACTCGGTTTATACAGATTGGTTGGCAAGGTTTGGCATTCTGAGCTTGTGACTTCAAATGTCTTCAGTAATTAATGTTCAAGTTGAACCCGCTCAAACCAGCATTGAACCAGCTAGCTTGACTAATATTTATGCATTAATTGCAAATTAAGACATTAATTGCAAATTAAGGCATTAATTTGTTGAGCAAGCTACTCCATCCGTCACGGTTTGGAGGACGTTTTAGAGAGATTGTCGAAACCTAGGTGGGCACTGATTGAGACCAGATTTATGACAAAAACATCATCCATTAATTATTTGGCGTCATATTAAACGTAATTACTCAATGAAAACGAGGAGTTTAGATGCATGCATTGGTGGAGTTGCATGCAAGAATTAATTTCTTGGTTGCATGGAGTAATTAAGTCCTCGTTTCCATTGAGTAATTACGTTTAAATTAATTCTTGGTTGCATGTTCAAATGGAAACATAGTAGGAACTGAGAAGAAAAAAGGAGGCATTAACTATGTAATTAAGTCTAACGCGCCTAGGAGGAGAGGAGTTTTGGAAACGCATGGCTTTTGTAAGACGCCCTCCAAACCGTGACGGAGGAAGTAGTACTGATCCACACATAGTGACCCACATGGCTTTTATGGTTCGAAATTAAGTGGTTCTGGACTCGTAGTTTCACTCGGTGGATAGCTAGCTAACCTTTTAATGGTCCTTTTTTTTAGCATATAAGCTTTTAATGGTGCTTTGATGTATGCTTTGTCTATGAATTTATACCAGATGTTTTAGAGGGGTGGCCATATCGCTTTCTTTGGCGTCTGTCCCAAAGCGATCTCACATGTGTGCTTTATTTATAAAGCAGGGCGAAAGGATATTTCGAGAATTAGAGGGGTGGCAAGGTTTGGCTTTCCAAGCTTGTGACTTCGAATTGTTTCCACACAAAGGCGTTCAGTAACTTTCCAGTTGAACTCGTTCAAATTGTTACCCCTTCATTCATTTCTTGCAAAATAATTAACCGGTAAGCAAGCTAGTATACGGACAAAGTGACCCACAGTTTTTACCATTTGAGTTTAAACCCTTCTACAACACTCACTATGTGGATAGCTACATAATTAAGCTATTAGTTGGTGTTTTGAAATACAGAGAAAAACCATGCCGCCATGCCCTTGGAGACGGAGTTTACAGATCTATGCGGCGTCGGCTAATTAGTGTCAACTTGCAAGCAACCCTAAGACCGTGAGTGAAGATTTGGTGTATCCATGATCCTGTATTTTAAAAAAATCAAAAATATTATTTCCAAGTATGAAAAAAACTGAAGAAGATCAGGATGTAGCCATTGATTCATCTCACAAGCTACAAAATATCAATTTGAAATACTTCGTATTATAGCTACAGAAAAATTGAAATAAATGCGGATATGAGTATACATATTTTCAAATCTCCACATTTTATCAGATTGTGTCATTCTTTTGTAGCCTACAATATAAAAAAATTGAGTTGTGAATTTGCATGCTTTTAGGACAACATTCACAAGGCCCATAATTTATTTTTAGATTTTGTTTGAAACTTGTAAATATAATTTTTTAATGAAGGGAGCAATGGATCTCGGCAATCAAAGACACTTTCCGCAAGAGTATTAACTACCATGGCTGACCTATGATTCGAGTTCGGCCCAGCTCTCCCTGAGGCTGGTTCTAGTGATAGTATCATAAGGTGTATCATGCATGCCACTTTGGTAAAATAGTGATATGGCACAACAATTAATGAAGAGAGAGATGCTAGTGGTATCATAATATGATACGGTATCATAGCACATCTAACAAGAAAATTTAATGTCAAATACATCTTGTACATCAAATTGCATTGAGATTCTACAAATAATTAAATACCATGAGACTATGATACTACTATATGATACAATGCACTAGAGACATAGTATCATATACAATGCACTATGACCAGCCCGAGCGGTGAGGCCATTCTCGACCTGTCTTGGGATGTGAAGTCTGGCACCAACGTTTTCTTATCATTCACCCATGTTCAAAATTTTGCAGAAAAAATTGATGCTTTGAGGCATACTTTGATGAAATATAAAATTTTGCGAAAGATTATTTATGTTCGATAAATTTTAAACAAAAAATTGAAAAGATTTTAAATTTTTCTGATAGATGAACTATCGATCTAGAAAACTTGTGTTAAAGATTTTTGTTACGCTCTTTATTTATCTATTATTTTTGAATTGTTCCTTATCTCCTCGTGAAAGATTTTATGCAAACTAATTTTCGATTTTCCCTTTTATCCTTGTTTTACAATATATTGTTTTATTTATTTATAATGTTACGAAAAATACATGAACACTTTTTAAGCATCTAGACATTCCAAATTAATGAAGTTAATTTTTACAATTTCTTTTCATTCTACTGAACATTTTCTCTAGAAAGGTGAAGTATACATGAACATATCAAACGAGCATTGTGAAATAACTAGAAAACCAGACCATTTTTTCTTCATCTTGAACCAGTTTTAATATAACCCTTTATATAAGAGATTACTTGTAACAAGTAGCTACTTGGACAACAACAAAATTAGAAATGTGTTTATTTAAAAAAAATACAAATGTGTTAATTAGACGTTCCAATGGTCGGCCTATTTCACCGGTGCTTTAAGAAAGCCGACTTTTCGGCTATTGCAATGGGCGAGAACCTAGAAGTCAGAACTCCCGGTTTCCAGTACCATGGTAGGATTGTTAAGACATATAACATGCACAATTAGAGAGAGAGAGAGAGAGAGAGAGAGAGAGAGAGAGAGAGAGAGAGAGAGAGGTGGCTTGAGATCTTGCATAATCCACAACTTCTTTGTTGTGTTTTTCTTACTTTGTTTGTTTGGGTGTGTGTAGTGTGAGTTGGATTTTTAAGTGCGTGCACGCTAGATTTCAGGCTGAATTGACCCTCGCGCGATCGGCCATCGGTTGCCACTCACTAAAACATGTGTAGCACCATACATTTCATTTAACTTATAAGGGCAGGTCGATCATATGGTGCAACCAAGTTGCATATGATCTGATCAATAGTTTAGATCATATGCTCCATCCATATTGGCAATTCAACAAGGCAAAAGTTGGGTGCTTGGTGTTACAAAATTTTGGGGTATAGTTATATGTTGTGAGTAATTGTATGTGAACTTAGTACACATGCAATATATATTGCACTTAAAGTTTACTTTATGTCTAGTCGGTTGAGAATTTTCTCGGGCGAGTTAACAATCTATACAAATATAAAATTAGTTCATTATATAAAATTGGATCTTTCGTTTAGTGCCAGCAGAGTGTAACTCGTGTGTCTAAGCTATCTCATTCCTCGGTTGATTTAACGTATTTTTTCATACAAATATAGACAAAAGTTGTTACAATTTGTTCATATGGTGTAAACATATGTGTTATTTGTTCTAATAGTTCAAACTCCAAACAAAAATATAGCTTACACATGTTTCTGTTGATTGATAGTTCAAAAAATCAAATTTCATTGATATATTAATAATCATCAACAGTGGTACAGAGAGTTCCAAAAGTAATTTAAATTACAAATAGGTTATTGGACCACCTACGAATGACAATGAACATGTATCGACGTGAATTTTTTACCCATAGTGATAGCTATGCATAGTGCTAGGGCCGTTGGATAACATGCACTTTACTCCCTTGATGGGTTTGATCGGTGGCACAGGCAACGACATTCATGACGGAACTTTTTCTTGTCGTCTGATAACATCCAATGCCACATCCCATCGCCCCATCTCCTCTGTTGCATCCACCAACGCGCTAATGGCAATGGTGCATGGACCATAATGATTGAGACGGCAGTATACTATCCATACACACCCTAACTTATTTCAGCCATGCCACCACGGCCATCACCCGTTATCATATGCATGAAAACCCGTCGGCATACTAAATAACGTAGGACGGCTTGGAGTTGTACTATGTGGATGGAAACTGATTAGGCATAGCGATTCTATGTTGATTCCTCTTTTTCCTGCCATAATTTTCTCCTGCGCTCCATCGTTAGATGTTTCTCCTCTTTTCTTGGTGCACGACGTGTGGCTAACAAGGCGTTGCGATTATGGATAAAAAGAAGCGATCCAGCAAATTCTACAACCCCGTGGTCCGTGTTGTTTTACCCGTGTAACATAACTTATTTTCACCATGCGCCCATGGGCATCACCCATCGAGCAATTCAAAAAACTTGTCCATGCCATATTACCACTCTGCGATGGCAAGCCTACTTGAACGAGCACAACAAAACTTCATATGGGAATATTTTTGTGATCCTGGTATGACATTGTTGTGCCGGCTTTAACACCATATTCAATCATGTTTGTGTATGTGTGCTCCCTGTACATGATCCAACGGATGGATGCCTATGTGTTGCTATACTAGTGGGTAGCCCACTATTTTGGAAACATGTATTATGTCAGACTTGTATATATTTTACCGTTTATATGTTGAAAATGCAGTGATCATTTTTGTAATACATGTTGAAAATTGTTTCCTTATAAACATAATCATGCCTAAACGTTTTTTACTTGAAAAAATAGGTGTTTGCAAACAAAGGTATCAAATAAATAAATATAAGCTCTGGCATGAAATAAGTCAAAAAATAATAAGAAATTACTGTAGAGGTTCGTAGCATGGAAAACAAAACATTTTTACCGCATGAACACATACAAGCCAAGATCTATCTACAAGATTGTAGCAAAAAATCGATAAAGTACTCACCCTCGAAGATTCCAAAGCGGTTAACGAGAGCGGATTCTCGTGGGTGATGTAGTCGTTCACTTGTCGATCTCAAAATCGCGTAGATGATCCTTCCGGCAGCGCTCCCGCAGTCGGTCATATGTTCAGTACTCAATGAAGACCTTCCTCTCCCTTGTTCCACTACAACAGGACCCCCCTTACAAAAACACATGGATCCGTATCTAAACAACCATATAGGTGTTGCTAGCACACTTACCAACAGATTTAGTATGCGTTGCATTTTTGGGCGTTGCTAGGCTATAATGCAACGCATATAGATGCGTTGGTAACCAATGGGAAGAGCGTTGCAAAGGTGGCAACAAATTCCAGACAACACATATATCCGTTGGAAGATGATGTACACGAATTAAGAATATGTTTTCAAACATAGATATTATTTTTTATATTAAGTGTTTGTTGATCGCTTCAAAGAATGTTTATTTTCTCACAAGAGAATATAGACTTCATAAGCAACAATATGTACACTTCATAAGATAAGTAAGAAAAAACAGACAAATCATAGAGTTCGAATGCATTGTGTGAAGAAATAGTTTAGTATTCATTATTGAAATCTCCATCCCATACATGGAAATAATATTTTCAGTACAGAGATTACAATCTTGATTCAAAGTAACACACTCTAACTAATCCTATATTCATTCCTTCCAATATTGTGCCTTCTAATGTACAAACTGATATCCGAGTATAGCAGTCCTTGCTGATATGTGGGCCTGCAAAGACAAAGTTCTAATTTTAGAATAGACGTGGCAAACAACAAGGTTTCTTGCTGATCTAAGGAGCAGCTCAATAAATATTAATACGATTATATATATGAACTAAACATGGAACATTATAGGCCATCAACTAGGCCAAAAGCTATATTAATTTATTACAGAAATATAATAGCTTCAAGTACCATAGGAATTAACCACTTAGGCCTTTAGGTATCTTTTATCATTTGATCAGAGTAACTTAGTTATTTACAATTCGGGATTAGACATATACACGACTGTTAGCTATAGTAGTAGTAGCCCACTTAAATTTCAACACGCACTCTCAAACTAGCATACAAGATATCCAGAATAACCAATGGCAACTTATAGAAGAAACAACACACACGCAAAAAAAGTTGAATAAGGAGTTCGAGGAAACAGGGGAGGGAAACTTACATGGGGCCAGCGGTGACAATGGAATAATGTAGACAAAATCAAAGCAGATTAGAAACCGCTCATCATGGTCACAATTTGATGATCTTGTCCTATATGCATATATCTTACAAATATAAGCTGATTAGAAATGGATCCAGATCTATATGCATTTCTTATTTTATCAAGTATATATATCAACCTAAAGATGAAAACGTTTATCTGCACACTAAAAATCTTAGTGACCTGGTTGCATAATTCATTTACCCGTTGAACTGCAGATGACTACAATATAAATGTAAATCAAACCAGCAATCTATATTGGTACCTATGACAGCATGGTCAGAAAATGAGATGAGAAATGGGCTTGAAAAACATGGATGTATTATAGACTAAATCTCAAGGATTGCCTATTAGAGTAAAGAAAAATGTCAAAAACAGTTGGCACTCTGCTACTAATTATCGACATCTACCAACAGGGTGACTTTATACCTGCGACAGCAACAAACAACAGAGGACAGGTTAGCGGTTTGCCCGAAGATTTACCACAAGATGACAAATACTAAATTAAATTTTTTCTGAATTCTTGTACTCCTTTCGACCCATATTAATTGACTCAGATTTGTCTAGATTCGGATATATCTAGCACTAAAACATGTCTAGATAGAGTCGAATCTAGACAAATCTAAGCCAACTAATATGGGTCGGAGGGAGTAACACTACAGGATCTTGGCGCAGGCGAGGCTAAATGCCTCGGTGTATGCTACGCCGTGGTCGCCTCGGGTAGCCTCCTGCTCCTCAAGGAGCACATAGAGGCCGTCGGCGTATCAAAATACTGGCGTGCGATGCTACCGAGGAAATGCCCTCATGAGCGGCCGGCATAGCTTGTCTATAGGTTGCAAAAATATTTTTTTTTTTAAAAATAATTATTTTATTTTATTTTTTTTCTCAATTTTTGAATCTTTGAATTGTTTGACTCATTAATCTCTCACTTTGAACATATTTAACACTAATTACACTTAATATTTAATTAAATTGCAGTCTTGGTCGAACTTTCCGGAAGGTCACACATCCTAATACTACTCCAGCTCCAGCACGCTTAACTTCCTCGTTCCTTCAGAATCTGTTTCTGCAAAGTAATTCATACATTGTTGTCAATACTATGATATCAATCCTATTAACCCTTATATCAACATGTCACATGTTTGTATTTTTTGAAATTACAAACAATAATTTAAATAAACATTAATGAATAAGTAAAAATATTATTGAATTCAAATAAAAATATAATAATTTTACTTTTTTTTTATTTTTCTATTTAATATGGAATAATTAATATCTTTAAATCTATAAATCGGAATTTAACAAATAATATGTCTAAATTGATCAGAAAAATGAGAGGAATCCAAATATGATATCCATATCAACTAATCACAAACCCTCCGTTTTTAAATTGTCTATTTGGTGGTTGCTTTAGAAAATTCCCTTTTTGCGCTCGGATAATGAAAAATGGCTTTTTGGTGCGATGAAAAGGAAAACTTGCATTGAATCTTTGATAAAATAGCATATTGTGAACCTAAAAATGATTTTTGTAAAAAACATGAGCATCGTATCATGTACATGTAGTTCATATCTGACCCACTTCCTCTCGATTCGGCAGGAATTTGTCTTTTTCACCAAAGGTGGATGGAAAGGTTTCGGAACCCCCTGTTGGGACATTGTCCATATAAGATGGTATAGTATTTTAGTAAAATGTGGTGGTAGCATTTTGAATTAGCCATTTGATGGTTGCTTCACAAAATCGTCCGTTTTTTATGCTCGGAAAATGGGAAATGGCTTTTTGGTACGACGAAAAGGAAAACTTCCTCCTGCAACATTGTTTGCCATCCCATGATGCATGTGTATACACAATATGGGCACATTATCACAAACTATGCCTTGATTCTAGCCATAACATTGGTCATTTGACCCGAAAGCCAAGAAACCTCGAATGAGATAGGTCATTTTGTGAAGGTTTTTTTGACACATAATCAATATATCAAGTTTAATATTTTTACTTATAACTATGTCACATAATATGACACCACGCGAAGGTTTTGCATTGTTTCGATCGTTTTTGAATTTTTTATGCCCGTTTTAAACTATCATCAAACTTTGTCGAACAGCGGGCATGAAGATTCTTAGCTCGGGGCCGAGCCTCGCTAAACTTGCATTGGATCTTTGATGAAATAGCATATTGTGAACCTAAAAATGATTTTTTTTTAAAAACATGAGCATCGGATCATGTACCTGTAGTTCATATCTGACCCACTTCCTGCCGATTCAACAGGAATTTGTCTTTTTCATCAGAGGTGGACGGAAGGGTTTCGGATTCCCCTGTTGGGGCATTGTCTATATAAGTTGGTATAGTGTTTTTGTAAAATGTGGTGGTGCCATTTTGAATTAGCCATTTGGTGGTTGCTTCACAAAATCGTCCGTTTTTTGTGCTCGGAAAATGAGAAATAGCGTTTTGGTGCGACGAAAAGGAAAACTTCCTCCTGCAACATTGTTCGCCATCCCATGATGCATGTGTATGAATAATATGGGCACATTATCACAAACTATGCCTTGATTCTAGCCATAACATTGGTCATTTGACCCGAAAGCCAAGAAACCTCGAATGAGATAGGTCATTTTGTAAAGGTTTTTTGAGACATAATCAATATATCAAGTTTAATATTTTTACTTATAACTATGTCACATAATATGACACCACGCGAAGGTTTCGCATTGTTTCGATCGTTTTTGAATTTTTTATGCCCGTTTTAAACTATCGTCAAACTTTGTCGAACGACGGGCATGAAGATTCTTACCTCGGGGCCGAGCCTCGCTAAACTTGCATTGGATATTTGGTAAAACAGCATATTGTGAACCTAAAAATGATTTTAAAAAAACATGAGCATCGGATCATGTACTTGTAGTTCATATCTGACCCACTTCCTACCGATTCGGCAGGAATTTGTCTTTTTCACCAGAGGTGGACGGAAAGGTTTCGGATTCCCCTGTTGGGACATTGTCTATATAAGTTGGTATAGTATTTTTGTAAAATGTGGTGGTACCATTTTGAATTAGCCATTTGGTGGTTGCTTTACAAAATCGTCCGTTTTTTGTGCTCGGAAAATGAGAAATAGCGTTTTGGTGCGACGAAAAGGAAAACTTCCTCCTGCAACATTGTCCGCCATCCCATGATGCATGTGTATGAATAATATGTGCACATTATCACAAACTATGCCTTGATTCTAGCCATAACATTGGTCATTTGACCCGAAATCCAAAAAACCTCGAATGAGATAGGTCATTTTGTGAAGGTTTTTTTGAGACATAATCAATATATCAAGTTTAATATTTTTACTTATAACTATGTCACATAATATGACACCACGCGAAGGTTTCACATTGTTTCGATCGTTTTTGAATTTTTTTATGCCCGTTTTAAACTATCGTCAAACTTTGTCGAACGACAGGCATGAAGATTCTTACCTCGGGGCCGAGCCTCGCTAAACTTGCATTGGATCTTTGATAAAATAGCATATTGTGAACCTAAAAATGATTTTTGTAAAAAAACATGAGCATTGGATCATGTACTTGTAGTTCATATCTGACCCACTTCCTGCCGATTCGGCAGGAATTTGTCTTTTTCACCAGAGGTGGACAGAAAGGTTTTGGATTCCCCTATTGGGACATTGTCTGTATAAGGTGGTATAGTATTTTTGTAAAATGTGGTGGTACCATTTTGAATTAGCCATTTGGTGGTTGCTTTACAAAATCGTCCGTTTTTTGTGCTCGGAAAATGGGAAATGGCTTTTTGGTGCGACGAAAAGGAAAACTTCCTCCTGCAACATTGTTCGCCATCCCATGATGCATGTGTATGCACAATATGGGCACATTATCACAAACTATGCCTTGATTCTAGCCATAACATTGGTCATTTGACCCGAAAGCCAAGAAACCTCGAATGAGATAGGTCATTTTGTGAAGGTTTCTTTGAGACATAATCAATATACCAAGTTTGATATTTTTCCTTCTAACTATGTCACATAATATAACACCACGCGAAGGTTTCGCATTGTTTCGATCATTTTTGAATTTTTTATGCCCGTTTTAAACTATATATAATGTCTTATGTTTTACTTAATTTTTATTTACAAATGTATAATATTTGAGTGTAGATAGATAGGACTTATTTTTCTGCAAATTTTGATATATTATTTGTATTTTTCCAAATTAGAATGATTTAGTTATGATTTTTCAAAGTTTAATGAGATAAAATAAAAAATAGCTACGCCGAGGGCAGCCGTCGGCGTAGCATAGGATATGCCGAGGGCAATTCTACGCCAACGGCTTCTTGGCGGAGCTAGCCTAGACGATGGCTACGCCGACGGCCCTGATGTTTGGCCGTCGGCGTAGCGACCGGCCGTCGGCGTAGCTTCCCATTCCTGTAGTGTAAGTAAAATATTATCATACTAGAACATACTACCTCACATGACTAGTGAAGAAACTTTAGCGTTAAATACTCAGATGAACAGAAAATACAAATTGATGCAGGAATAATAGTGTAAAGCTTGGTAGAACAGACATTTGACAACTAGATGGCAAAGAATTGCATATTCCAAGTATAAAGCTCTCGTATCTATTAAAAGTTGCAGAGAGTAGTCATCGCTTCATCTCTCAAATACTGAAGACGAAAGGTACTTAACTTACTGGTGTTGTGTTCTATGTAAAGGTAAGAAATAGTGATTGACATCTCGGCAACATTAACTAAACGTGATCAGATATTCAGACGAGGGCGGTTAGCTGCAGGCTGCGCGACATGGATACCCAAAACTCCTGGAAAAATTATGAACAGGTCAAATATAGGGAAAAAGATACGAATCTAGAACGGGTATAAGAGAAAGTCGCACCTGGATGGCCCAGTTTCCGTTGTGCCTCATGTATTCCACCCCGCTGCTGCCCCAATCTCCCTGCTGTAACATCATTCAGTTCGTGGCCATCAAGCAGTGACATGAAATCAAGAGGGGCGAGGTGAGGACCGAGGGGGAGACATAGAGAAAGGAAGGATTCTTCTCCCCTTGGTTGTGTGTCGAGGAAGAAGGGGAGGGGGCTGCATTTGGTGTGCGGTGCCTCCAATGAGATCGACGAGGTTTGTGGCTGCGAGGAGGGAATACCTGAGGATGTCGCTTCTGGAAAAGATCTGGGCAGCCTCGCGAGGGACGATGGCGTTAACATCCAGGAGCCGTCAATAATCTCTGGACGCCATGGCAAGGGAAGGAGGCATGAATGGCTCTTGTTCGATGGCTTAATTTATGGCGGTCGCGGTGTACTGTGGCTAGGGTTAAGGTGGATTGACAAAGAATGAGGGAATCGGGGTTTCTTAGATTGGGAATCGGTAGTTGGGATTGTAGGGTTTCGTAGCATGGAAAACAAAAAATTTCTACCGCATACAAACAAACAAGCCAAGATCTATCTACTAGATTGTAGCAACGAGTCGATGGAATAACTCACCCTCGAAGGTTCCAAAGTGTTTAACGAGAGCGGATTCTCGTGGGTGATGTAGTTGTACTCTTCCCGATCTCAAGATCGCGTAGACGATCCTTCCGCGCCTGCGTTAACCGGCGCTCCCGATCGGTCACACGTTCGTTTTCGATGAAGACCTTCCTCTCCCTTGTTCCAAGCAGGCGGAGGTTGTAGCACTCTCGCACTCGTAGCACAACTGGCGTAATGGAAGTAGAGGAGATCTCATGAGGCTTCGCCTTAAGCGGAGGCAGTATGGTGGGCTATGAGAAATCCTCGACGATCTAGGGTTTAGATACTCGAGGAAGAGGTTCTAGAGCCGCGACTAGGGCTTGGTGGTGCCCAAGTCGGCAAGGAGATCCTAGGCGGCTTGGAGGCGGACGGCTAGGGTTAGGGTTTTCGGGGCAAGGGACTTGTGTGTCTCTAGGAGGAGCCCTGCCCTCCTTATATAGGTGGAGGGCCGGCCGGCCAGGGGAGGAGGAGTCCCTCCCAACTCGGCTTGGGTGGCCGGTTGGAGGAGGAAACCCTCCCCAACTCGGTTCCCCTCTCCTCCTCTTTCCAAAACTTGCCGTTTGATTTTCAAACTAGCCGTTTGACTTTTCAAACTAGGATTTGAATAAACCCTTTATTTTGAACAGCGATGACACCGAGTACATGATGCAATCATATCAACTTGATATAACACATTCATGTACCCTTCCCCCCCGGAGTGCCGGACATTCCGAAACCTTCTAGAACATTCCTGATGAAAACACCGGAACCATTCTCCATCTCCGAAACTGGACTTTCCTTATATGAATCTTATTCTCCGGACCATTCCGGATCTCCTCGTGATATACCGAATCCCATTCGAGACTCCGAACAACATTCGGTCTCTTTCTCATCATTCCATAACTACTCAAACAACGTCGAATCCTTAAGTGTGTCTCCCTACGGTTCATGAATTATGCGGACATGATCGAGACACTTCTCCGAACAATAACCAATAGAGGAATCTGGAAATTCATATGGCTCCCACATATTTCTACGATTACTTTGAGATCGAATGAACCACTTACATACGATATCAATTTCCCTTTATCTCACGATAGTTTACTTATCCGAGGTCATGATCGTCGGTATCTCTGCATACCTAGTTCAACCTCGTTACCGATAAGTACTCTTTTCTCGTTCCCGTGATATGTGATCCCTTGTGAGCCAGTCACATGCTTGCAAGCTAATTGGATGACATTTCACCGAGAGGGCCCAGAGTATATCTATCTGTCATATGGATGGACAAATCCCACTCTTGATCCATGTGTTTCAACCAATACTTTCCGAATACTCAATGCCACCTTTATAGCCACCCAGTTACGGTGTGGTGTTTGATGTCATCAAAGCATCCATCCGGTAAAGGTGATATGCATGATCTCATGGTCGAAGGAATTAGATTACTATGTATCAGAAAGCATATAGCAATTGAACTATTAAAATGACTTGATCTTTATGCTACGCTTATCTATAGGAGTATGTCCACCATATCATTCTCCTAACGATATGATCTTGTTGTCGATAACATCTCAATGTCCATGATAGGGAAACCACAATCATTTATCAACCAACAAGCTAGTGATGTATAGAGGCTTATACTAGGGACTTCAATTCAAGTTTACAAATCACACAGTATTAATGTTTCCTTGTTAATACTATTATAGCATGAATGTAATCATTTATCATAAACACAAAGATATAATAATAACTACATTTATTATTGCCTCTAGGGCATATCTCCAACAGGGATGGCGTGTGCTATGAAGGTGGAAGGATAGGTACTAAAATGACTTAGACGTGGGGACGTGGGGAGGTGGATTCTAGATACATATGTCAAGGTCGTTGCTTCCTATGTGTTGCTGTACGACTAATTATGTTATAGTGTTCCAGCAGGCATCGGAGGTTGTAGCTCTCTCCTCGTGATTCCGGCAGCACGACGGTGTGGTGTCGGAGTTTAGAGGAAAGATCCGACAGGGCTTCGCCTAAGCCGGAGCGAGTATGGTGGAGTGGAAGAGGGCCTCGGTGATCTAGGGTTTAGAGGGACGAGGGGCGAAGGTGGTCGGAAGCTAGAGAGGGCTAGGTGGCGGCGACTTGGGAGGAGCACTAGGCGGCGGCGACTTGGGGTGGCTAGAGGCTAGGCTAGGGTTTGTTGTGTAAGGGGTAGGGCACCCCTACCCCTCCTTATATAGGTGGGGAGGCGCCAAGGGGGAGGGAATCCTCCCCCAACACCACTTCATGTGGCTGGCGGCAAGGAGAGGGAGGAATCCTCCCTTAGGTAGGATTCCTTCCCTCCCACCACTTGGAAACCAAAGTCCCACTTTGACTTTTTCAAACTGCCTTATATTGACTTTCAAATTAGAGTTTGATTTCTCTCTTCCAAGTGTCCAGCCAAGTGACCTGGGACATGATACAACCATTCCACTTTGTCATGACACATCCATGTACCTTCCCCTTTCGGATCGGTGAACCTTCTAAACCCTTCTAGAACATTCCGGTGAAAACACCGAAACCATTCCCGAACTCCGAAATTGGACTTTCCTTATATGAATCTTATTCTCCGGACCATTTCGGATCTCCTCGTGATATCCCGGATCCCATCTGATACTACGGACTACATTCGGTCTCTTTACTCACTTTCCATATCTACTAAACAACATCGAATCCTTAAGTGTGTCTCCCTACGGTTCGTGAATTATGCAGACATGACCGAGACTCTTCCCCGATCAATAACCAATAGAGGAATCTGGAAATTCATATGGCTCCCACATATTTCTACGATTACTTCGTGATTGAATGAACCATTTACATACGATATCAATTTCCCTTTGTCTCGCGATACTTTACTTATCCGAGGTTTGATCGTCGGTATCTCTGCATACCTAGATCATCCTTGTTACCGATAAGTACTCTTTACTCGCTCCTGTGATATGTGATCCCTTGTGAGCCAGTCACATGCTTGCAAGCTAATTGGATGGCATTCCACCGAGAGGTTCCAGAGTATATCTATTTGTCATATGGATGGACAAATCTCACTCTTGATCCATGTGCCTCAACGCATACTTTCCGAACACTCAATGCCACCTTTATAACCACCCAGTTACAAAGTGGTGTTTGATATCATAAAAGCAGTCATCCGTTGTTGGTGATTAACATGATCTCATGGTCGAAGGATTTAGGTTACTATGTCTCTAAAAGCTTATAGCAAACGAACTATTGAATTAACTTGATCTTTATGATACGCTAAACTATAGGAGTATGTCCATCACACCATTCTCCTAATGATATGATCTTGTTGTTAATTAACATCTCAATGTTCATGATCAGGAAACCATGATCATCTACTAACCAACAAGCTAGTATTACAAAGAGGCTTTACTAGGGACTCTAATAAGTTTACAAATCACATAAGTATTAATGTTTCCAGTTAATACAATTATAGAATAAATGTAAACATTTATCATAAATACAAAGATATAATAATAACTACTTTTATTATTGCCTCTTGGGCATATCTCCAACAATTACAGGCTTACGGTGACTTACCCAGTTTAACCTCTATATTGGATTGTTGTATCTTTCTTCAGTTCGTACTAGCATGTAGTGTCCTAATTCCTAAAGAAATATGGCAGTTTTAAACTTAGTAGTTCTTGATGGTAAGGATTTATCTACTTTTAATTAGATCTCCCTATTAACAAAATCTTGAACATCGGATCTATGTATACTGTCCACTTTTTTCTATTCACGATCTTATTTAATTTGGTTGATTGGTTAGTCCCAAACACTTCTTGCAAACATAGCTCCATATTTCCAGCTGGAGGGATTAGAGCCAACCCTCAGTTCCTACATGAGTGCCAAACGATATAGGTCGGTTTTGATCGCACAAATCACAAATCATATGAACAAGGCAACAAGCAAAGTGGAAGATCAGGATGTCAAGTACTATGAATTCCGAAATTGTTTTCATAGTTATGATTTTTTATTTGATGTATTTGGATGGCGCACATGACATAAATACATGATTTATAAAGTGGAGGGAGAGCATGAAGGTTAGCATAGCCTAATTTAGATAATTGTATTGTGTACACACATATCAGAAGTCACAATATATATCCATGTGTACATGCACATCACATAACTTAGTTTGCTCATACTATATTTGGAAGTTCCCATATATACTAATTTACTTTGAGGAGCAAATGCCTTCTGAAGTTATTAATTTTTTGTGCTCCTTCCCATATCAAGAACTGTTGTGTTATTTGAGATGTAGGTTATAAATATTTTTCTTATGAACATTTGGTTACTTTTCATGACACGTTGGAGAATTTTTTTTAAGTATAAAACAAGTTATCAGTTTTATAGATGCAATGTTCTCATGTGTAGTATGCATATACAACGATGATATGCCAAAACATAATTGTAAGTACTTTCAATTAAATAGAAGGTATTCCTCCAATAAGTTATAATTAATTGGTAAGAACCTACAAATTCGTTGGTTTGGTCTAATTGTAATTTTCCTTTCTTGCCGTTGAAACTCATAAGCCATGTAACACATACATATCCTTGTTCTCACATGTTTTACATATTCCCACGATTTTTTATTCTCAATTTAGTTTTTGAATTCGAGTTCATAGCCATTGAGAAAAATCCTACATTAAGCCTAGATCGTTCTACCTTTCTAAATTGTATACTTTCTCCAAATTTAATTAGAAAATTCCGCGATGTTTTGTTTGTTGTCATCTATAGCATGTGAATCCATTTGCACTCAATAGTTATATTTATGTTTTCCTATAAATTAATTATGTGCTTTCTATTTTATCTAAATATACTAATTATTTCAAAATGCCCTAACAATAAACAAAATGAGAAACATTAAATGAATGAGACTATTCTATATTTCTTAATTTTCAAAGTATTATTAGTTCGGAAATTTGGTGTTTACGACGGTGTACATAAAAAGTTAAGAATTTTTATATTGTTGTTTCAATATGTTGTAGAAGGAAATACAAAAAATTTCTGATGGAGTCTACTCAATTTTTAGAATATAAAGAATATGGAGATCATTGCTAAATCTCCATTCATCATTAGTTCTATAAGGTTCCAGCCCGTGCGGATGCACGGGTTGAAGACTAGTAAACACAATCGAACTTAAACAATTTAACTTGAAAAAAATAATAGATTTTTGCAAGAAAATTGCATGTGTAATTATGTAAGAAATTTTCAGCGAACTAATAATTAATAAAACCGTTGACCAAAAGAAAGGAACCATACGAATGTACTTCCTCCGTCCCAGTTAAAAGGACACGTATAAAAAATCATACTATCCCAAAATCCACTTACCTCCAAAGCGCATAAGCATTTAATGTGTTTAATTAGGGCTTGATTCATCTCTCATGCATAGCTTTGGCTTTGGAGTACTTCACAAGTTTACAACACTTCTGTACAGAACGATCCATCTTTGCAGCTATATAATGCTCTCGCTTATTCATGGATATCTAATGTAGCTAGTATATGGGTGCTTGCATGAATTTTTGCAGCTGCTTGTTGAGATTGTAAATGGTAACTGCGTTCCGGGTACCTATTCGTATGCATGAACATCTAATATATACCCGGCCTTAACTGATGAAATTTACAGGGTACGTCGGCGACCTGTCCGGGCCGTTGAACAGCCCAAAGTGCTTCTCCGTCTCATCGCCCTCCTTCAGGTTCTCGTTAAACATTGCGAATATGTATGCCTCCAGCGGCCCGGGCCTCTTGGGCGTGCCATTGCCGACATGGTTGATCAGGTTCTGGTTGTACGTCTGGGCGTTGCCGACCGTCGCCCCGAAGCCGCCATCCGACGGCCACCCGCTCTCCGAGACGACAATGGGCACGCCCGACGCACCCGCCTTCTCCATGGCCGTGTACAAGGCGTCCACCATGGCGTCAAAGAGGTTCGTGTATGTGAGGCCGTTGTTATCGTTGACCGTCGTGGTGCCCTGCTGGAACGTGGCGTAGCTGAGCGGGATGTCTGCTTGGCTGTCACGGTAGGCGAAGTAGGGGTACACGTTGGCCAGCAAAGGCGCGCCGGTGCTCGCCAGGAGCCGGCACACGTCGGCCATGTACGCGTCCTTGAAGGCTCCGTAAGAGGGCGGCGACGAGGACGCGAGGACGCTCATCTTGACGGCCGTGGAAACCTTGATGTCGCCGCGACCGGCCGCCAATAGCGCGCCGTTGAGGTTCTGCATTGCCGGGAGGATGCTCCCCGTGCCGACGTCGGACACCTCGTTGCCGGCCGCGATGTACCTTATGCGGACGCCCGGGTAGGGGAGGACGTTGTCCCGGACCCAGGCGGACGCGGCATCGGGGCCAGAGGCGAGGGCCGCGAGGTTCTCGTTCCCCACGTCCATGATAAGGTCCATGCCGGTGCCGTCGAGGGCCCGGAGCGTTTCCGCGTCCGGGGCGTAGATGCGCATGGCGCCGATGCCCTTGGACTGGTAGAACTGCACCACGTCGGTCCTCGACGGCAGGTTGTCGCCGATCATCCCGTTGCACACGCCGATGGACTGCACCTCTGCCAGTCGGTCGAGAACGGAGCAAACTATTAGTCGTAGTCTTAAGCTTGCATGCAAATGTCCATCGTGTATTGACACTATACGGTGATGAACAGAGACAGCCAGTTATCTTACTGGTAGGGATGGATGCGAGGACTCCGACGGCCAACGCCACGGCCAGAGTGGAGGCGGAGCACGCACGTTGCCGCGCCATCGTCGCGCAGCTGAGTTAATTAAGGTAGCTAGGAAACAGTTGATGCAGCTTGGCCTCCTTCTGCATGCAAGTGGTGTACCATGCAGACAACCCCCTATATAACATGATTCCAAGAGCGGTGTAGGGTAGGACTACCAGCTAGTTTGGCGAATTGCAGATACGTTGTTAGTCCATTCTGGTTGTTGACTTCCAGATTGGTTCCACTCTGGCTAGTCAGGTGTGTGGTGTGATCGTACTTCCAAGTGTGTCCAAGGCAATATTCCAAGTTTGTTATTTTTACCTCCAACTATCACTACGGGAAAAAAAGTCGCTGCCGTGTAGACACGTTTTTGCGTGTATAACTCAGAAAATACACGGCAAAGTACGTGAACACGGCAAATTTCTGAAAAAGAACACGGCAAAGAAAGATACATGGCAAAGGTCCATAAAGGAACATGACAAAGAAAATACACTCGGCAAAGTCGACAACGGCACACGACATAGGTGTTGTCACAACAACAAGGTGGGACCTATGACCCCACAAGTCCATTCAACGGGAGGAGCTAACGGCCGTAGACGGTGGTCTCTTTGCCGTGTGCCCTCGTCGGTCATTTGCCGTGTTTATTCTGCAGTATACAGGCAAAGGCCCATTGCCGTGTGTATTCTGCAGTACACACGGCAAAGGCCCATTGCCGTGTGTATTCCGCAGTACACACGGCAAAGTCCTTTTTTTTGCCTTTTATCACATTACTCTTAGGAAAATCATAAAAAAATCATTCTAATTTAGAAAAATACAAATAATATATCAAAATTTACAGAAAAATAAGATCTATCTATATACACTAAAAAATTAGGTACTTATATTAAATAAGAATCTTCATGCTCGCCGTTTTGACCATAGTTTAAAACATGCATAAAAAATTCAAAAATGATCGAAACAATGCGAAATCTTCGCGTGGTGTCATATTATGTGACATAGTTGGTAGGAAAAATATCAAACTTCGTATATTGATTAATTCTGAAAAAAACCTTCACAAAATGACCTATCTCATTCGAGATTTCCTGGCTTTCGGGTCAAATGACCAATGTTATGGCTAGAATCAAGGCATAGTTTGTGATAATCTGCCCATATTGTGCATGCATGTGCATTATGGAATGTTGAATAATGTTGCAGGAGGAAGTTTTCCTTTTCGTCGCACCAAAAAGCCATTTTCCATTTTACGAGCGTAAAAACGGAGAATTTTATAAAGCAACCACCAAATGGCTAATTCAAAATTCTACCACCCCATTTTTCAAAAATACTAGACCACCTTAAATATACAATGTCCCAATGGGGGGGGGGGGATCTGAAACCTTTCCGTCTACTCCAGGTGAAAAAAACAAATTCCTGCCGAATCTGTAGGAAGTGGGTCAGATATGAACTACAGGTACATGATCGGATGGGCATGATTTTTTACAAAAATCATTTTTAGATTCACAATATGCTATTTCATCAGGGATCCAGAGAAATTTTAGATAGGCTCAGCTCCGAGCTAAGAATCTTTATACCCGTCGTTCGACAAAGTTTGTCGATAGTTTAAAAGAGTCATAAAAAATTCAAAAACGATCGAAACAATGCGAAACCTTCGCGTGGTGTCATATTATGTGACATTGTTGCAAGGAAAATATCAAACTTGTTATATTGAATATGTCTCAAAAAACCTTCACAAAATGACCTATCTCATTAGAGGTTTCCTGACTTTCGGGTCAAATGACCAATGTTATGGCTAGAATCAAGGCATAGTTTGTGATAATCTGCCCATATTGTGCATGCATTTGCCTCATGGAATGGTGAACAATGTTGCAGGAAGTTTTCTTTTTAAATCGCAAAACTCCATTTTCCATTTTCTGAGTGGAAAAAAGAGAGATTTTATGAAGCAACCACCAAATGGATAATTTAAAATGCTACCACCCTATTTTTCAAAAATACTAGACCACCTTAAATGGATAATGTCCCAACGGGGGGATCTCAAACCTTTATATCCACCCCAGGTGAAAAAGACAAATTCCTGCCGAAACGACAGGAAGTGGGTCAAATATAAACTACAGGTACATGATCTGATGTTGGAGATATGCCCAAGAGGCAATAATAAAGTGGGTTATTATCATATCTTCATACTTATGATAAATGTTTACATACCATGCTATAATTGTATTAACAGGAAACATTAATACTTGTGTGATTTGTAAACATAAAAGAGTCCCTAGTAAAGCCTCTTGTTAAACTAGCTTGTTGGTTAATATATGATCATGGTTTCCTGATCATGAACATAGAGATGTTATTGACAATAGGGTCATATCATTAGGAGAATGATGTGATGGACATACTCCTATAGATAAGCGTAGCATAAAGATCAAGTCATTTAATATAGTTCATTTGCTATAAGCTTTCTGATACATAGTAACCTAATTCCTCCGACCATGAGATCATGCATATCACCTTTATCGGATGGATGCTTTGATGACATCAAACACCACCGTGGCGGGTGGCTATAAAGGTGGCATTGAGTGTTCGGAAAGTATTGGTTGAGACACATGGATCAAGAGTGGGATTTATCCATCCATATGACGGATAGATATACTCTGGGCCCTCTCGGTGGAATGTCATCCAATTAGCTTGCAAGCATGTGGTGCTCACAAGGGATCACATACCGCTGAACGAGAAAAGAGTACTTATCGATGTGAGGTTGAACTATGTATGCAGAGATACCGACGATCATAACCTCGGATAAGTAAACTATCGTGAGACAAAGGGAAATTGGTATCGTATGTAAGTGGCTCATTCGATCGCAAAGTAATCATAGAAATATGTGGGAGCCATATGAATTTACAGATTCCTCTATTGGTTATTGATCGGAGAAGTGTCTCGATCATGTCCGCATAATTCACGAACCGTAGGGAGACACACTTAAGGATTCGATGTTCTTGAGTAGTTATGGAATGATGAGTAAGAGACCGAATGCTGTTCGGAGTCTCGGATGGGATCCGGGATATCACGAGGAGATCCGGAATGATCCGGAGAATAAGATTCATATAAGGAAAGTCCTGTTTGAGTTGGGGAATGATTACGTGTTTTCATCGGAATGTTCTAGAAGGTTCGAATGTCCGCACTCCGGAGGAAGGGTACATGAATGTATTATATCAAGTTGGTATGATTGCATTATGTACTTGGTGTCATCGCTGTACCAAATAGAGGGTTTTATTCAAATCCTAGTTTGAAAAGTCAAAGCGGCTAGTTTGAAAGTCAAGCTAGTTTTGGGAAAGGAGAAGGAGGTTTGAAACCGACTTGGGGAGGAGTTCCTCCTCCCACCGCCGCCCACCTTGGGTCCGAGTTGGGAGGACTCCTCCCAGCGCCTCCCTCCATCTATAAGAGGAGGGGCAGGGCTCCCTCCTAGACACACAAGTTGCCTCCTCTAAACCTAAACCCTAGCCACGCCTAGGATTTCTCCCAAGCCGCCGAGTTAGAGCTTCTAATTTCCCTAGCCGCTGGTTTAGGCCCTTCTAATTGGTGTGTCTAAACCCTAGATCACCAAGGCTCTCTCATAGTCCACCATACTCGCTCCGGCTTAAGGCGAAGCCCTGCGAGATCTCCCCTCTACTTCTGGTACCACGTCTTTGCCGGAATCGCGAGGAGTGCTACAACCTCCACCTTTCTGGAACAAGGGAGAGGAAGGTCTTCGTTGAGTACCGATGTGACCATTGCGGAGCGGCTTGGAGCAGCCTTGGAAGGATCATCTACGCGATCTTGAGATCGGCAAGTGTACGACTACATCACCCACGAGAATCTGCTCTCGTTAACCGCTTTGGAATCTTCAAGGGTGAGTTCCTCTATCGACTCGTTGCTACAATCTAGTAGATAGATCTTGGCTTGTTTGTTTGTATGCGATAGAAATTTTTTGTTTTCCATGCTACGAAACCCTACAGTGGTATCAGAGCCAGGTTTATATGTAGATCTGTTGCACGAGTAGAACACAATGGTCATTGTGGGCGTTGATGCTTTTGTTGTCAATTGCTTCTTGTGTACTTTGCATCTTGTGGGATGGTGGGATGAAGCGGCCCGGGCTAACCTTACATGACATCGTTCATGAGACTTGCTCCACGCTTGACATGCAACTTGTATTGCATAAGTGGCTTTGCGGGTGCCTGTTTCTCCCAACATAGTTAAGATTCAATTTACAACAGGTGATTGACAATACTAGTATCAATGTTGTGGTTCTTGTTCGTAAGTTAGAGCGACACTTATTGAAAGCCCCAAACCACGTAAAATATGCAAAGAAATTAGTGGCGTATAACTTTGTTTTGCAGGGGTGTGCAGTGATGTGATATGGCCATGATTGTGATTATATATATGATGTATGCAATGTTCCTTATTGTAAGTTGGCAACCGGCAGGAGCCATATGGTTGTCTTTAAATTCGGTTAAGACCCGCGTGTCTATTCAAAGTAGTTGTAATAGTTGAAGCTGGTGGACGACAACCATGGAGCAGCGTCATTGACCTTGATGCAATGTCGGTGATGATGGATATCATGTTCGTGCTAGAAGATGGAGATCGGAAGCACAAAGAAGAAAGGCCATATCATATCACATATTATGAATTGCATGTGATGTTAATCCTTTATGCATCTTGTATTGCTTAGTAGACGACGGTAGCATTATAAGATGATCCCTCATGCACATGAATTTCAAGTCATAAAGTGTTCACCCTTAGTTAGCACCATTGCTAAAGCTCGTTGTTTCGAAGCACCACGTGATGATCGGGTGTGTTAGATTCTGCGAGTGTATACAACGTGAGCAAGCCAGGTTTGCTCATGCGGAAGCTAAGGTTTGATTTGACGAGCCTAGCATGTACAGACATGGTCTCGGAACACGGATCACCGAAAGGTAAAGCATGAGTAATATAGTATATATGATGAACATGTTGATTGTTCGCCATTGAAGCTACATCAACTCTCGTGATGATCGGTTTTGATGTGGTGGATTTGGTTCGTGTGATCACTAAAAACAATGTGAGGGATATTGTTTTGAGTGGGAGTTCAACGACAATATGATTAAAAGTTGAACACTATTTATCATAAATTAAATCAAAGTGAATTTGCATAATTGTTGTAGTCATTGGCATCCGTTTACCACCTTGCGCTTAGTTATAATTGAGATGATAAAACTATAGAATTCTGGTTAGTTACTTTCTGTTGGTATCGTATTGTTTTGAAGTGTTAATCTAAAGTTTAAAAGTCCTATTGCAAACTTTCAGTAAAGTTCCGGTTACTCCATGAAGTTTAATAATTGGTATTAAAACAAGAGTGACAATTCCAAGTGTTAGTGTATAAGTATCATGTTTGTCTCCGTGATTCTTGATATTCAAAGGATTGTCTTAATATCAAGGTTATCTAGGATCTGAAAGAGTTGTTTCAGAAACCATGATGTGTGGAAGATATTGTGATATCTGAAACGAAGTTTTGGTTGCAACATGATAGAGTATAATATGGCAAAAGTCATGTTCTCATATTTGATGAGAATTTGCAAAGGGTTGGAGACACTAGTTGTACTAATCCACCAAAAGGTTTTGGATAGCAAAATTATACTTACGATTCATCTTTATAAGCTAAAAGTAGCTTGATCATGGATAATTCCATGATAAGGGTGAATATTTGATGTAGGTAAAATATTTACTACACCAAGAGATTACTAAAGAAAGGAATTTGAAAGAACACCAAACATTTGATGATGGTGATCTACTTCAAAGTGCAAGTCCAAAGACATTGGTATTTAATTATACACGCTTTGGATTATGTGTCATATGTATGACTCCACTATTGATGTTGATAGATTCTTTCAAGCAAAAGGAAAATCTTGAAAGAATCTCATAAATATATGGCAGAAAAGTAAAGACTAGAATTGTTCAGTTTAAGTATATAGATGATATACATGTTATGGCTATATTCTTTGCTTATTAAACAATGTGGTTCTTAAGTATTTGATACTGAATTTGTTGGTGTGAATCGTCATACGAAACAGTACAACACAATTCATGAACTACAATGGCCTAAGTAACTAGCAAAAGAATATGTGATGATATTCATCGATAACAAATAAAGGGTTATTGTGTTGCTCGTTAAACATCAAAGCTTGCCTTCAAGATTTGTTTTATCAGGTATTATGAGAACAAAAGGGTTGTTCAAATAATTGCCGTAATCCATAAAAGATGGATGATTCACAAAATCTTGTTGGAGAAATCACATCCATAAAACTAGTGCTAAAAATGTCGAAAGACAGATTGATTGAAGGATCACTTAGGAAGTGACATCGCCGTTTAAATTATATTGGAAAGAAAACATGAAGAAACTCCATGTGGATGGAATTTTGGAGTTTTTTGATTTTTGATCAAATGACGCTTGTGAAACTTTCCTAGAGATAATTAAAACTTCGTTCATAGGCCAAAAGGGAACGAATGACTAGCTTATTGGAACTTGTACATATTGTTGTACGAAATCCATTATGTGTAGTCAAGAGCGATGGATTTCAACTTCATATGCTTTCTCCGAAAATTTGAGTGAATATATGAATATTTACTTAATAAGGATGAAGTGTGAAATATTTGAAAAGTTCAAAGATTTTCAAGATGAAGTGCAAAATCATTGTAACAAGAATATAAATATTTTATGATAAGATCATAAAGGAAGATATTTGAGTTACAAGTTTAGCATAATACCTAGGATTTAAGGAATCGTTCCATGGATTTGCATTTTCCCGAAACACCATAAGAGTATGGAGCGTTCGAGATATGTAATTAAACCTTGTTTGACATGGTAAGATCGAAGGTGTAATTCATAAAACTGCCATTGTATTTTAAAGATTAAAAGCTTTAGAGATTACCGTTTTCCACTGAAAAGAGCTCCATCATAATCCGCTGAAATGACACCATATAAAGTTATGGTTTGGGATAAAACCCAAGTTGTCCTTTCTTAAACATTGGTATGCTATGCATAAGAAAGATGTTTGCAACCAAAGTCGGATGAACCAGTCTTTGTATGTTATTTTGAATAACTGTTAAGAATTCCTCCATAAACACCAAAGACAAAAATGTTTGTCACTTAGAATGTCAAGTTTCTTTGAGAAGGAATTTTTCGTGAAAAGATAAGTGGGAGGACAATAGAACTTTGATAAGGTTAAAAGAACCTTAGCTATATGTGCAAAGTTGCGCAACACCGAAAAGTGTTAGGAGGCGAGAACAATGCTCATGGCTCACGTGCCTCAAAAGTTGTGGTTCTGAAGGTCAGAATTTCTATTGAAACAAGTAGGTCGGGTAAACAATCAAATACCAAGATTTGAGGGTTGAATCATTATTTGAGAATAATGAACCGACTACATGCAAAGAAGCGATGATGGACCCTGACTCCGTAAAATGGCATGAAGCCATAAAATCCGTGATAGTTCCATACACGAGAAATCAAGTTTTGAACTTGAAGGACCCTCGAGAAAGGTGTAAGACCTTACAGTTGTGTTTGGATCTATAAAGAAATAGACATGGATGTTTCGCATCTATGAAATGGTCGACATGTTGGGAAAGAGTTCACAACAATGTTCAAGGGTTGACTATGACAAGATTTGATCTTTCATAGCGATATTTAGTCTAGGAGGATTAATGTAGCAACCACGACATATGATTTTGTTATGTGTTGGATAAACAAAACAAGTTCTTCTAATAGAAGGGTTACCTAGGACGTGTGCATGACACGGTCCAAAGGGTTTTGTTAATTCAAGGGATGCTAAATGCATATGCAAACTTCAATGGTTGAAGTAAGCATTGAGTTGGAATCTTCACTATGCCACTGTTAAAGGAGTTTAAATTGCCGAGACAATGAAGGTGCTTGCGTTTGCAAGAAATTAAGTGGGAGCGCTAAGACATATTTCTAATACATTATGTGGAAGACATATTGTTGATTGGAAATGATGTATCTTTTATTAACACATATTAAGAATTTCATCTCGATGAAAGGCTTAGGCAAAACCCAAATATTTGGCATCAACAGACGCTAATATGGTTGTGCCAAAAGTACATAGATGAGATATTAAATGCGTGCAATATAGAAACTACAAGAAAGGTTCTTGTTGCACAGAAAGGATTGAATGAGTTCAATACTGATGATATATTCAAGTGTATTGACACTTGGTAAGTGAAACAAAGATTCAAGTATAGATTGATACTTGATGTATGAAATCACAAAGACTATTTATATCAATCATACTGTGATATGTACAAATCCAGATATGTCCTGTACTCTAAATGTTATGAGCATATACCAGAATGATTCATAAGTTGATCATTGGACAATAGTAAGGATATTCTTATGATCTTTTGGAAGTACTAAGAGTATATTATTTGTAGAAGTGACAAATAGATGGTTAGTTCATTGTAAAAGTACTTCATTGATACTAGTTTTGTCGCAAAGTACAAATTAAGTTTATCTCAGTCTAAACTAAGGGTGGCACAATATAATGGAAAGTAAGTTCCATAATGGATTTGGATGAGTTCCAAAATTAAGACATTGTGACAGATACTACAACAAAAGGCTAAGTATATAACTGCTATAATAGCAGCTAAAGAGGGCATCTGTGTCAAGTAGTTTGTTATCAAACTAGGTGTGGTTCACAGTGGTATAATACTATGAAGATATATTGTACGACAATATTATCAACATGTTTTTAACCCCAAAGAACTAAAGGTCACACCAAAGGACCAAATTTGTACGAAGCCATCTCATTAGAGAATGAGTGATGCGTAGAGATGCAAATACATGCAATTACACGAACTCGAAGTGTCGATCCGGAGATCGATTGACCACTAGCGACGTGTACTTACAACACCGGAAAGCCATAGGTGTTGAATACACAAAGGTTTGAAACTAGATTATTGACTCTAGTGCAAGTGGGAGATGTTGGAGATATGCCCAAGAGGCAATAATAAAGTGGGTTATTATCATATCTTCATACTTATGATAAATGTTTACATACCATGCTATAATTGTATTAACAGGAAACATTAATACTTGTGTGATTTGTAAACATAAAAGAGTCCCTAGTAAAGCCTCTTGTTAAACTAGCTTGTTGGTTAATATATGATCATGGTTTCCTGATCATGAACATAGAGATGTTATTGAAAACAGGGTCATATCATTAGGAGAATGATGTGATGGACATACTCCTATAGATAAGCATAGCATAAAGATCAAGTCATTTAATATAGTTCATTTGCTATAAACTTTCTTATACATAGTAACCTAATTCCTCCGACCATGAGATCATGCATATCACCTTTACCGGATGAATGCTTTGATGACATCAAACACCACACCGTAACTGGGTGGCTATAAAGGTGGCATTGAGTGTTCGGAAAGTATTGGTTGAGACACATGGATCAAGAGTGGGATTTGTCCCATATGACGGATAGATATACTCTGGGACCGCTCGGTGGAATGTCATCCAATTAGCTTGCAAGCATGTGGCCTCTGAGGGATCACATATCTGAACGAGAAAAGAGTACTTATCGGTAACAAGGTTGAACTAGGTATGCAGAGATACCGACGATCATAACCTCGGATAAGTTAACTATCATGAGACAAAGGGAAATTGGTATCGTATGTAAGTGGTTCATTCGATCGCAAAGTAATCGTAGAAATATGTGGGAGCCATATGAATTTCCAGATTCCTCTATTGGTTATTGATCGGAGAAGTGTCTCGATCATGTCCGCATAATTCACGAACCGTAGGGAGACACACTTAAGGATTCGATGTTGTTGAGTAGTTATGGAATGATGAGTAAGAGACCGAATGTTGTTGAGTCTCGGATGGGATCCGGATATCACGAGGAGATCCGAGAATAAGATTCATATAAGGAAAGTCTTGTTTCGGAGTTGGGGAATGATTCGTGTTTCATCGAATGTTCTAGAAGGTTCGGAATGTCCGCACTCCGGAGGAAGGGTACATGAATGTATTATATCAAGTTGGTATGATTGCATTATGTACTTGGTGTCATCTGTACCAAATAGAGGGTTTTATTCAAATCCTAGTTTGAAAAGTCAAACGGCTAGTTTGAAAGTCAAACGGCTAGTTTTGGGAAAGAGGAGAAGGAGGTTTGAAACCGACTTGGGGAGGAGTTCCTCCTCCACCGCCGCCCACCTTGTCCGAGTTGGGAGGGACTCCTCCCAGCGCGCCTCCTCCACCTATAAGGAGGGAGGGCTCCCCTCCTAGACACAAGTTGCCTCCTCTAAACCTAAACCCTAGCCACAGCCTAGGGATTTCTCCCAAGACGCCGAGTTAGAGCTTCTAATTGCCCTAGCTGGTTTAGCCCTTCTAATTGGTGTGTCTAAACCCTATATCACCAAGGCTCTCTCATAGTCCACCATACTCACTCCGGCTTACGAAGCCTCCGAGATCTCCCTCTCTTACGGTACCACGCCGTCTTGCCGGAATCGCGAGGAGAGTGCTACAACCTCCATTTTCATGGAACAAGGGAGAGGAAGGTCTTCGCCAGTACCAAACGTGTGACCATTGGGAGGCGCTGCCGGAGCAGCCGAAGGATCGTCTACGCGATCTTGATATCAGCAAGTGTACGACTACATCACCCACGGGAATCTTCTCTCGTTAACCGCTTTGGAATCTTCGAGGGTGAGTTCCTCTATCGACTCGTTTCTACAATCTAGTAGATAGATCTTGGCTTGTTTGTTTGTATGCGATAGAAATTTTTTGTTTTCCATGCTACGAACCCCTACATCTGATGGGCATGATTTTTCACAAAAATCATTTTTAGGTTCACAATATGCTATTTCATCAGAGATCCAATGAAATTTTAGAGAGGCTCAGCTCCGATCTAAGAATGTTCATACCGTCGTTCGACAAAGTTTGTCGATAGTTTAAAAGAGTCATAAAAAATTCAAAAATGATCGAAACAATGCGAAAACTTCGCGTGGTGTCATATTATGTGACAAGGTTGGAAGTCAAAATATCAAACTTGTTATATTGAAAATTTCTCAAAAAAACCTTCACAAAATGACCTATCTCATTCGAGGTTTTCTGGCTTTTGGATTAAATGACCAATGTTATGTCTAGAATCAACGCATAGTTTGTGATAATATGCCCATATTGTGCATGTATGTGCATTATGGAGTGGCGAACAATGTTGCAGGAGGAAGTTTTCCTTTTCGTCGCACCAAAAAGCCATTTTCTATTTTCCGAACGTAAAAAACAGAGGATTTTATGAAGCAACCACCAAATGGCTAATTTAAAATTCTACCACCCCATTTTTTGAAAATACTAGACCACCTTAAATGGACAATGTCCCAACGGGGGGATGTCAAACCTTTCCGCCCACCTGTGAAAAAGACAAATTCATGCCGAATCGGCAGGGAGTGGGTCAGATATGCACTACATGTACATGATCGGATGGGCATGGTTTTTTTACAAAAATCATTTTTAGGTTCATAATATGCTATTTCATCAGAGATTCAATGAAAGTTTAGAGACGCTTAGCTCCGAGCTAAGAATCTTCATACCCGTCGTTCGACAAAGTTTGTCGATAGTTTAAAAGAGTCATAAAAAATTTCAAAAACGATCGAAACAATGCGAAACCTTTGCGTGGTGTCATATTATGTGACATGGTTGCAAGGAAAAATATCAAACTTGTTATATTGAACATGTCTCAAAAAAACCTTCACAAAATGACCTATCTCATTCGAGGTTTCCTGGCTTTCGGGTCAAATGCCAAATATTATGGCTAGAATCAAGACATAGTTTGTGATAATGTGCCCATATCGTGCATGCATGTGCATCATGGAATGGCGAATAATGTTGCTGGAGGAAGTTTTTCTTTTTCTCGCACCAAAAAGCCATTTTCTATTTTCCAGGCACAAAAAAGGGGGGTTTTATGAAGCAACCACCAAATGGATAATTCAAAATGATAACACCCCATTTTCACAAGATTATATGGATGTCATGTTTGGATTCCTCACATTTTTCTGATCGATTTAGACATTTTATTTGTCGAATTTCGGTTTATGGATTTAAATATATGAATTATTCCATATTAAATAGAAAAAGGAAATAAAATAAAATCATTTTATTTTTTATTTGGATTCAAGATTATTATTAATTTTCATTATTGTTTACTTAAATAATTGTTTGGAATCTAAAACTGAGATGTGTGACATCATGGCCCAAGATTTTATAGGATTGATATGGAAGTATTAGCAACAAGGTATGATTTCTTTCTCGGAAGCTCATTCGGAAGGAACGAAAAAGTTAAGCGTGCTAGAGGTAGAGTAGTGTTAGGATGGTTGACCACAGGGAAAGTTTGATTATGAGTGCAATTTGACCTAATATTTAACATAAAAAGGGTTAAAATATTCTATATGAGATTATCAAGTAAATAATATTCAAAAAAGTTTAAAACAAAATTAATTTTTTTAATTTTTTTAAAAAGGCGCTTCTTTGCGGTACTTTTTCCACGAGACACACGGCAAAGACAGCTTCTTTGCCGTGTACTTTTCGAGGAGACACTTTTGCCGTGTACTTTTCGAGAAGACACTGCAAAGAATAGACACCGCTATCTCCGCGCTATCTTACTTTACTTTGCCATGTCTACGCATGAGACACACGGCGGAGCCTTTGTGTCTTATTTAGAAAACACGGCAAAGGGCCTTTGCCGAGGCAAAGCGTTCGTGTGGCATTTGCCGTGTGTACACATGACAAAGCCTTTTCCGTGTCCCGAAAGGCCTTTGCCGTGTCTTTTGCCCTCACGGCAAAGAGCATGTGTGCCGTAGTGTATGTCACATAAGATGGCATCATGAGTGTAGGTTTCCTATTATTTTTAAATTTTGTATGCCCATTTCAAATTGCCCTCAAAATAGCGGGCGTGACCGTTTGTAGCTAGGAATGGAACCTTGCGAAAGTATGAGTAGATCTATGATGAAGTTGCATACTGTGAAACCAAAAATGATTTTAAAACAAATCATGAACAAACTATCATGCACTTGTACTTCAAATTTAACATACTTCCAATTGTATTGACACAAATTTGTCTATTTGGTGGGACATGCCAAGAAATTTTTGACATGAAACAAAATTTAAATTTTCATCCAACCAAGCTGACACAAGAACCCTAGCGCCTTGAAGGCATCCGTCCAGACGTCAGACGCCTGGCCCCGCTTCTCCAGGTCCTCCCTCCTTCTACAGTATATCCACCCGCTCTCTCCCTCACCCTCTCTCTCTTTGTGTGTGTGCGCGCTCACGCGTGTGTGTGTGTGTGTGCGGGTGTGTGTGTGTGTGTATATATGTGTGTGAGGCCTCCACTAGAGTGAATGGACCGACGAGGGTTTGAGTCCTACATGGATCCGGTGTCTCCGATTTAGGCATCCACACGGTGGAGTAGCGGAAGCGGCAGACCGGTCTGCTGGTGTTGCTGGTCCAGATTGGACCATAGGACGAGTGCTGGTTCCATGCTTCTTCCTTTAAAAGGAAATAAGGTTTGTGCTTCGTCCCTGCCTCTAGGAGTCGTTTGCGCCGGTTCTTCAGCGCCCTCGTCTTCCTAGCAGGTACATCTACGAACATGTAGCTTTCCTCTTTTGGGTAGGTTGAATGAACCATACATGACGAAAACGAGATTCTCCAGCGGTTAGGGCGCCTAGCGCCAATCCAAACATGACCACACACGCGTGGAGATTCACACTTGCTATTTTTCATTTAAACCCCTGCCAAATCTTCAAATTATACCACTGCCCCGCGGGTGAGTGGATAAGAGGGAGGACAAACCCTAACGCACCTGACTAGATCCCACTAGCCTCCGCTGGTGTGACAACTCGCCGTCTTACCCGATACGTCAGAACGATCTATAATTTTTGATATTCCATGCTTGTTTAGTATCAACTTTGCTATGCTTTGTCTATACTTTCAGGTATTTTTATACATTTTCTGGGACTAACCTATTAACAAGATGTCGCGGTGCCAGTTGCCTGTTTTCTGCTACTTTTGGTTTCAGAAAAGTTAGTAAGGAAATATTCTCAATTGGACGGACAAATGTCAAAGTCAATATTTTACCGGAGAAAACACAGAGACCGAAGGGCAGCCGAAGGGGGGCCACGAGGTGGCCACACCCTAGGGCCGCGCGGCCCAGGGGGACCCGTGCCGCCACCAGTTGTGGGCCCCTCGGGCACCCTCCCGCCTTGCCTCGCCTATAAAGTCACCCGATGCGTAAACCTAAATACCCGATCGATCACCATGAAACAGTCCATAGCCACCACCGTCCCTAGATCGGGGATCTAAAGCTCTTCCGGCACCATGATGGAGGGAGAGATCATCCGGAGGCCTTCTTCATCACCATGCCAACCTCCGATGATCCGTGAGTAGTTCACCCTTGAACTATGGGTCCATACTGAGCTAGATGGTTGTTTTGTAGGGTTCGTAGTATGGAAAACAAAAATTTTCTATCGCATACAAACAACCCAAGATCTATCTACTAGATTGTAGCAACGAGTCGATGGAATAACTTACCCTCGAAGATTCCAAAGTGTTTAACGAGGATTCTCGTGGGTGATGTAGTCGTTTCTTCCGATCTCAAGATCGTAGACGATCCTTCCGACGCTGCGTTAAGCGCTTCCTGATCGGTCACACGCGTACTCGACGAAGACCTTCCTCTCCCTTGTTCCAAAGAAGCGGAGGTTGTAGCACTCTCCTCGCGATTTCGGCAACTGGCGTGGTACCTAAGTAGAGGGAGATCCCAGGCTTCGCCTTAAGAGCGAGTATGGTGGAGTATGAGAGAGAGCTATTAGTGGTCTAGAGATTAGGCACACCAATTAGAAGGCTCTAAACCGAAGGCTAGGGCAATTAGAAGCTCTAAACCAAAACGACTCTAAACCGGAGATTAGAGGATAGGAACTTGTGTGTCTAGAGGAGGAGGCCCTGCCCCCCCTTTTATAGGTGGGAGGGCGGCCAAGGGAGGAGTCCTCCCAAGTAGGCCTTGGTTGGCGCAAGCTTGGAGGACTCTCCCCAAGTCGGTTCCAACCACCTCTTGCTTGTTTCCACAGTTTCTGTTTTAGCCGCTTGACTTTTAAACTGCCATTTGACTTTTCTCTTTAGGATTCAATTTAATCCTTTATTTGGAACAGCAAGAACACTTATTACACGATGCAATCATTCAATATGTAATGACACATTCATGTACCCTCCCCGGTCTTGGGACAATCGAACCTTCTAGAACATTCCGATGAAAACACCTAATCATTCCCGAACTCAAACGGGACTTTCCTTATATGAATCTTATTCTCGGACCATTCCGGATCACCTCGTGATATCCCGGATCCCATCCGAGACTCGAACAACATTCGGTCTCTTTCTCATAATACCATAACTACTCAAAACAACGTCAATCCTTAAGTGTGTCTCCCTATGGTTTGTGAATTATGCGGACATGATCGAGACACTCCTCCTAACAATAACCAATAGAGGAATATGGAAATTCATATGGCTCCCACATATTTCTACGATTACTTTGCGATCGAATGAACCACTTACATACGATACCAATTTCCCTTTGTCTCACGATAGTTTACTTATCCGAGGTTATGATCGTCGGTATCTCAGCATACCTAGTTCAACCTCGTTACCGATAAGTACTCTTTTTCGTTCGTGATATGTGATCCCTTGTGAGCCACCACATGCTTGCAAGCTAATTGGATAACATTCCACCGAGAGGGCCTGAGTATATCTATCCGCCATATGGATGGACAAATCCCTCTTGATCCATGTGTTTCAACCAATACTTTCCGAACACTCAATGCCACCTTTATAGCCACCCGATTACGGTGTGGTGTTTGATGTCATCAAAGCATCCATCCGTAAAGGTGATATGCATGATCTCATGGTCGAAGGAATTAGGTTACTATGTATCAGAAAGCATATAGCAATTGAACTATTGAAATGACTTGATCTTTATGCTACGCTTATCTATAGGAGTATGTCCACCATATCATTCTCCTAACGATATGATCTTGTTGTTGATAACATCTCAATGTTCATGATAGGGAAACCACAATCATTAATCAACTAACAAGCTAGTGAAGTATAGAGGCTATACTAGGGACTTCAAATTAAGTTTACAAATCACACAAGTATTAATGTTTCCTTGTTAATACTATTATAGCATGAATGTAAACATTTATCATAAACACAAAGATATAATAATAACTACATTTATTATTGCCTCTAGGGCATATCTCTAACAGTCTCCCACTTGCACTAGAGTCATCTAATCTAGATTACATGGTAATATACCGAACACCCATGGGAGTATGGTGTTTGTCATGTTTTGCCCTCGGGAGAGGTTTAGTCAACGGATCCGCCACATTCAGATCTGTGTGTACTTTGCAAATCATTATATCCCCATCCTGGATATGTTCTCGAATAGCGTGAAAACGCAGCTTGATATGCTTCAGCTTCTTGTGTGACCTTGGTTCTTGCGCATTGGCTATGGCGCCCATGTTATCACAGTAGATAGAAATTCGGTCCAGCGCACTAGGAACCACACCCAGCTCTGTAATGAACTCTTTCATCCATATCGCTTCTTGTGAAGCCTCCGAAGCAGCCATGTATTCCGATTCAGTTGAAGATCTCGCCACAACGCTTTGCTTTGCACTCCTCCATTAATCCGCACCATTCAAAATAAATACGTATCCAGATTGTGATTTAGAATCATCCGGATCGGTGTTCCAACTAGCATCGGTGTAACCATTAACAACGAGTTGTTCATCACCTCCATAAGAAAGAACCATATCCTTAGTTCTTCTCAAGTATTTAAGGATGTTTTGATCACGTCCAATGATCCACTCGGATCACTTTGATATCTCGCTAGTTAAACTAACAACATATGCAATGTCGGGTCTCGTACATAGCATGGCATACATTAGAGATCCTATGGTGAGGCTTAGGAGTCTTACTCATCCTTTCTCTATCTTCTGCCGATGTCGGACTTTGAGTTTTACTCAAGGTCGTATTGGGCAACATGGGCAAGAACCCTTTCTTGCTTTCTTCCATTCCAAACCTCTTTAGAACTTTGTCCAAACATGTACTCTGCGACAATGATATTTGGTGTTTCGATCTATCTCTATAAATCTTTATGCCTAATATGTAAGTTGCTTCGCCAAGATCCTTCATTGAAAAACTATTATTCAAATATTCCTTGACACTATTAAGAAGGTCTACATCATTCCCAATCAACAATATGTCATCCACATATAGTATTAAGAATGCTACAGAGCTCCCACTCACTTTCTTGTAAATACAAGCTTCTCCATAAGTTTGTATAAAACCAAAACTTTTGATCACCTTCTCAAAACGTTGATTCCAACTTCGGGATGCTTGCTTCAACCCATAGATGGACCGTTGAAGTTTGCATACCTTGTTAGCATCTTTAGGATCGACAAAACCTTTGGGTTGTATCATATACAACTCTTCATCAATATCTCCATTGAGGAATGCTGTTTTGACATCCATCTGACATATCTCATAATCATAATATGCAGCGATTGCTAACATAATCCTCACAGACTTTAGCTTCGCTACTAGTGAGAAAGTCTCATCGTAGTCAACTCCTTGAATTTGTCGAAACCCTTGTGCGACAAGTCGAGCTTTATAGACAGTAACATTACCATCAGCATCTGTTTTCTTCTTGAAAATCCATTTGTTCTCGACAGCCTTCCGCCATCCCAGAAGTCCACCAAAGTCCATACTTGGTTTTCGTACATGGATCCAATCTCGGATTTCATGGCTTCTTGCCATTTATCGAATCTGGGCTCATCATCGCTTCCTCATATGTCTCAGGTCATCGGTGTTGTCCACCAACATGACACTCATAACAGATCATACCAACTGGAGTGGTACGAGTTCTCGTTGACCTCCGAGGCTCAGAGCAACTTCAACCAAGTTTCATGATCACCATCATTAGCTTCCTCTTATTGGTGCAGCACCACAGAACTTCTTCCGTGCGCTACTGCAATTTCGAGAGAAGGTTCGACAACCTCGCCGAGTTCTACTTTCCTTCCAGTCACTTCTTTCGAGAGAAATTCTTCTAGAAAGGATCCATTCTTGGCAACGAAGATTTTGCCTTCGGATCTATGATAGAAGGTATACCCAATAGTTTCCTTCGGTATCCTATGAAGACGCATTTTTCCGCTTTGGGTTCAAGCTTGTCCTATCAGTAACTTCTTTACATAGGCTTCGCATCCCCAAACTTTAAGGAACGACAATCTAGGTTTCTTCCCAAACCATAATTCATACGGTGTCGCTTCAAAGGATTTAGACGGTGCCCTATTTAAAGTGAATGCGGCTGTGTCTAATGCATAACCCCAAAATGATAGCGGTAACTGTAAGTGACATCATAGAACGAACCATATCTAAGAGAGTTCGATTACAACGCTCGGACACACTATTACTGTGGTGTTCTGCGGTGTCAATCGTGAAAGTATTCCGCATTTCTTAAAATGCTCGCCAAACTCGTAACTTAGATATGCACCTCCACGATCAGAACGTAGAAATTTAATCTTCTTGTTACGTTGATTCTCTACCTCACTTTGAAACTCCTTAAACTTCTCGAAAGTTTCGGATTTATGTTTCATGAAATAGATATACCCATATCTACTCAAGTCATCCGTGAAGGTAAGAACATAACGATAACCATCACACGATGCTACACTCATTGGTCCACACATCGGTATGTATGATTTCCAATAAGTCCGTAGCTCGCCCATCATACCGAAAATGGAGTCTTAGTCATTTTCCCATCGACATGCTTCGCATCTTTCAAGTGATTCAAAATCAAGTGATTCAAGAAGTCCATCGGAATGGAGTTTCTTCATCGCTTCACTCCAATGTGACCAAGACGACGATTGCCACATATAGGTCTAATTATCGCTGATTTCAAACGTTTGGCCTCAATGTTGTTGATATGTGTATTTCCACTATCGAGATTCAATAAGAATATACCATCTATCAAAGGTGCATGTGCATAAAACATATTACTCATATAAATTGAACAACCATTATTCTCTGACTTAAACAAGTAACCGTCTCGCAATAAACAAGATCCCGATATAATGTTCATGCTCAACACAGCACTAAATAACAATTATTTAAGTATAAAACTAATCCCGATGGTAGATGAAGGGTAGCGTGCCGACCGCGATCACATCAACCTTTGATCCGCTTCCCACGCGCATCGTCACCTCGTTCTTCGCTAGCTTCCGCTTATTCGCATACTGCTTTGTTTACAAATATGAGCAACCGAACCAAGATCAAATACCGCACTATTACGAGTACTAGTGAGATACACATCAATAACATGTATATCGATATACCATTCTTCTTGATGTTGCCGTTCTTGATCCGCCAAGTACTTTGGGAAATTCCGCTTCAAGGACCTTCTCCCTTGCAAGAAAAGCACTCAAGATCGCTTGGGTCCAGCCTTGGTCTTCTTTCGTGGTAACTTTCTTACCACCCTTCTTGAAGTGTCCCTTTGCTTAGACTTGCCTTTCTTGAATTTGGTGGTCTTATTGACCAACAACACTTGGTGCTCTTTCTTGATCTCCACTTCTGAGACTTTAACATAGCAAAGTTCTGCAACTCTTTGTTCATGTTCGCATGTTGTAGTTCATCACAAAGTTCTTGTAACTTGGTGGTAGTGATTGGAGGACACGGTAAATCCCCAAAGCATTAGGAATCACTATACCCAAGCTTTGAAGTTTGTTTGCGTGCCCTGCACATCTTAAGCACATGCTCACTGACTGAGCTGCCCTCTTCCATCTTGCAGTTAAAGAACTTTTCAGAAGCCTCATAGCTTTCAATTGCCGCATGAGTCTCAAAAATCAATTTGAGATCCTCGGCAATATCATATGGGTATGAATTCTCAAACCTTTTCTGAAGCTCCGATTACAAACCATACAAGATAGCGTACTGAACTATGGAGTACCGATTCTTCCGAGCGAGGTAAACATTCTTTAATTCATCGAGCATCACTGCAGTGGGTCACCAATGTGCATCTAGCACATAGGTCAAATTACCAGCTGTGAGGACAATCCTCAAATTGCGGAACCAATCCGCGAAGTTGCTTCCATTGTTTTTCAACTTTTCTTTCTCTAGGAACGCATTAAAATTGATGGTAGGGGCTGCCATTGATCTACAACATATTTGCAATAGTTTAGACTAAGTTTATGACAAATTGAGTTCAAATTAATTAAGTAATTGAACTAGGTGAACTCCCACTCAAAACAACATCCCTCACATTGTTTTAGTGATCACACGAACCAAATCCACTACATCAACACCGATCATCATGAGAGTTGATATAGTTTCAATGACGAACAATCGTCATGTTCATCATATCTACTATATGATTCATGCTTTACCTTTCGGTGATCCGTGTTCCGAGACCATGTCTGTACATGCTAGGCTCGTCAAGATCAAACCTTAGTTTCCGCATGAGCAAATCTGGCTTGCTCACGTTGTATACACTTGCGGAATCTAACACACCCGATCATCACGTGGTGTTTCGAAACAACAAGCTTTAGCAACGGTGCTAACTAAGGGTGAACATTTTATGACTTGAAATTCATGTGCATGAGGGATCATCTTATAATGCTACCGTTGTCTACTAAGCAATACAAGATGCATAAAGGATTAACATCACATGCAATTCAATAATATGTGATATGATATGGCCTTTCTTCTTTGTGCTTCCGATCTCCATCTTCAAGCACTAACATGATCTCCATCATCACCGACATTGCATCAAGGTCAGTGACGCTTCTCCATGGTTGTCGTCCACCGGTCTTCAACTATTACAACTACTTTGAATAGACACGCGGGTCTTAACATAAATTAAAGACAACCATCTGGCTCCTGCCGGTTGCCAACTTACAATAAGGAACATTGCATACATCAAATATAATCACAATCATGGCCATATCACATCATCAGACACCCCTGCAAAACAAAGTTAGACGCCTCTACTTTCTTTGCATATTTTACGTGGTTTGGGGCTTTCAATAAGTGTCGTTCTAACTTAACAAGAACCACAACATTGATACTAGCATTGTTGATCACCCGTTGTAAATTGGATCTTAACTATGCTAGGAGAAACAGCACCCATAAAGCCACTTATGCAATACAAGTTGCATGTCAAGCGTGGAGCAAGTCTCATGAACGATGTCATGTAAGGTTAGCCCGGGCGCTTCATCCCAACATACCGCAAGATGCAAAGTACACAAGAAGCAATCGACAATAAAGCATCAACGCCCACAATGACCATTGTGTTCTACTGTGCAACAGATCTACATATAGACACGGCTCGATACCACCGTAGGGGTTCGTAGCATGGAAAACAAAAATTTCTATCGCATACAAACAAACAAGCCAAGATCTATCTACTAGATTGTAGCAACGAGTCGATGGAATAACTTACCCTCGAAGATTCCAAAGTGTTTAACGAGAGCGGATTCTCGTGGGTGATGTAGTCGTACTCTTCCCGATCTCAAGATCGTAGACGATCCTTTCCAAGCGCCAAGTTCGATGGCTTGCAATCGGTCACACGTTCGGTACTCGACGAAGACCTTCCTCTCCTTGTTCCAAAGAAAGCGGAGGTTGTAGCACTCTCCTCGCGATTCCGGCAGCACAACGGCGTGGTACCAGAAGTAGAGGGGAGATCCCGCAGGGCTTCGCCTTAAGCCGGAGCGAGTATGGTGGAGTATGAGAGAGCTATTAGTGGTCTAGAGATTAGACACACCAATTAGAAGGCTCTAAACCGAAGGCTAGGGCAATTAGAAGCTCCAAACCAAAACGGCTCTAAACCGAGATTAGAGGATAGGAACTTGTGTGTCTAGAGGAGGCCCTGCCCTTCCTTTTATAGGTGGGGGCGGCCAAGGGAGTCCTCCCAAGTCGGCCTTGGCGCCCGGCTTGGAGGACTCCTCCCCAAGTCGGTTCCAACCACCTCTTGCTTGTTTCCCACAGTTTCTGTTTTAGCCGCTTGACTTTTAAAGCCATTTGACTTTTCTGTTTTAGGATTCAATTTAATCCTTTATTTGGAACAGCAAGAACACTTAGTACATGATGCAATCATTCAATATGTAATGACACATTCATGTACCCTCCCCCAGTGCTTGGACAATCCGAACCTTCTAGAACATTCCTGATGAAAACACCGGAATCATTCCCGAACTCCGAAACGGGACTTTCCTTATATGAATCTTATTCTCCGGACCATTCCGGATCACCTCGTGATATCCCGGATCCCATCCGAGACTCCGAACAACATTCGGTCTCTTTCTCATAATACCATAACTACTCAAAACAACGTCGAATCCTTAAGTGTGTCTCCTACGGTTCGTGAATTATGCGGACATGATCGAGACACTTCTCTAAACAATAACCAATAGAGGAATCTGGAAAATCATATGGACCCCACATCTATCTACGATTAATTTGCGATCGAATGAACCACTTACGATACCAATTTCCCTTTGTCTCACGATAGTTTACTTATCCGAGGTTATGATCGTCGGTATCTCTGCATACCTAGTTCAACCTCGTTACCGATAAGTACTCTTTTATCGTTCCCGTGATATGTGATCCCTTCTGTGCCAGTCACATGCTTGCAAGCTAATTGGATGACATTCCACCGAGAGGGCCCAGAGTATATCTATCCGTCATATGGATGGACAAATCCACTCTTGATCCATGTGTTTCAACCAACACTTTCTGAATACTCAATGCCACCTTTATAGCCACCCAGTTACGGTGTGGTGTTTGATGTAATCAAAGCATCCACACGGTAACGGTGATATCCATGATCTCATGGTCGAAGGAATTAGGTTACTATGTATCGTAAAGCATATAGCAATTGAACTATTGAAATGACTTGATCTTTATGCTACGCTTATCTATAGGAGTATGTCCACCATATCATTCTCCTAACGATATGATCTTGTTGTTGATAACATCTCAATGTTCATGATAGGGAAACCACAATCATTAATCAACCAACAAGCTAGTGAAGTATAGAGGCTATACTAGGGACTTCAAATTAAGTTTACAAATCACACAAGTATTAATGTTTCCTTGTTAATACTATTATAGCATGAATGTAAACATTTATCATAAACACAAAGATATAATAATAACTAAATTTATTATTGCCTCTAGGGCATATCTCCAACATGTTTATCCTCCTTTGTGCTATCATGTTTAGATCTTGTGAGCTCTGTTCATGATCAAGATCATCTATTTATAATCATACATGTTGTGTTTGTGGGGATCCTATGGATATTGAGATACTATGTCAGATTGATTATTAATTCTATCATGTCATATTGATTATTGATTCTATCATGTCTGTGTTGTTTATGATCTTGCATGCTTTCCGTTGCTAGTAGCTATCTTGGCTAAGTAGATGCTTGTGACTCCAAGAGGGAGTATTTATGCTCGATAGTAGGTTCATGCCTCTAGTAATCTGTGAAGTGGCAGAAATCTCTAAGATTGTAGATGTGATGTTGCTACTAGGGATAAAACAACAATCTTTTATTCATAGAACAATTGTATTATTTACTTTACACACATTGCTTAATACAATTATCTGTTGCTTGCAACTTAATACTGAAAGGGGTTCGGATAATAACCTGAAGGTGAATTATTAGTCATAGATGTAGTTGGATTACGGTCTATGTATATTGTTGTAATGCCCAATCAAATCTTATAGGTATTTGCATTGTTATGCTTTCTCAATCTGTCAATTGCCCCGCTGTAATTTGTTCACCCAGCATGTTATCTATCTTAAGGAGAACACCTCTAGTGAACTGTGGACCAATTTCTAATCTTTATCATTGATACATCATCTACTGTTACCGTTTACTTTCTACAAGCAACTATTACCTTCCATACTATATGTTTAATCCGTTGTTTTCAGCAAACCAGTGATATTGACAACCTTACTGTAAGTTGAGAAAAATTCTTGAGTTTGTGTTGTGCAGGATTCTAAGTTGTTAGCAACACCTTGGAGTTGTTTCCTTGCTCCTACTGGTTCGATAACCTTGGTTTCATAACTGAGGGAAAACTTGCTGATGTGCTAATCACACCTTGCTCTTGGAGTCTTCCAATGAGGCTCTATAGTCAACTGAGCCAACATCACCCGTCGCGTTGCCGCCGCCCTGACCCATCTATGTGCCGCCGCTGCCCCAATCCATCCACGCACCCACGTGCCGCCGCCTCAACTCATCCCCGCGCCGCCACCCAATTCGTCCATGCACCGCTGCCTCGACCCATCCCCGACAAGGCACGGCAGGAAGAGACCGCCGTTCGGTACCCCGCCTCGGCCCATCTTTGATCTGGGTGTCGGTGGATCTCTGTTAATCCCACTTTCCTTGATTTTGCTCCTTTCTTTATTTTCTGTTCAAATCCATGCGAAGAACTTTGTAATATATTTGCCTAATCCATATAATAATTTTGGTAAGAACTTCTTAGTTCTATCAAAATCGTGTGACAAATATGAAGACTTTGCAAATACTTTGCTCGATCCTTGTAAAAATTTGGGAAGAACTTTGTAGTTCTACCCGAATGCGTGTGAAGAATACAAGTACTTCATAGATACTTTTGCAGATCAAATTGAGTCATTGCAGAGAACTTTATAATCACGGTTAAAGTTCTGTCAAAATGGGAATGGCTTGCTAATATGTATTTGTCGAAGTTCGATTTCATTTTTGCAAAATGTGGCACCAATCTCGACGCATCTGATGGCTGGGATAAGCGCTAGGCGCCCTAACCGCCGGAGAAAATGCACGTCGATACATGGATGGTGCATTTGGTCCATTGACTTGATCCGAGAGAAGCATTCAACATCTTGATTTGTTTTAACAGCATAGCACAAGTTAATCAACATGTCTTTTTTAGTAGATCACTGTTGAATTGTGTCAGCTAGTGTATATATGTGAGCTCAATCATTTGACTATTGTTATCTAGACTCCCTATATAGTGTATCAATAGGAATAAATTGCTCAATCGAACGGTTCAGAGTCTGAATATGTAAGTTAGGAATAATTAGAACCGTCGGATCATGTGTATCCTAGGGCTAGAAATACAGGGATTCGTGCCACCCGCTCGGTCTGCTGGATAGCTATGTACCTATTGGGACCCAGCAACGGAGACTGTAAATTCCATAAAGGGAAAAAAAACCACGGAGACTGTAGTCTCTACCACTCTGGCTTTCTCTAGATGTTTCGTTCCTTCTCTCCATCTTCTTTTCCCATTTTTTATTCAGTTTCTACATAGACACGGGTATTTTGTATCCTTACCTAATACTGCCTAACGTGCTCTTGCACGTGTTAATTACTACTTCATCCGTTTTAAATTATAAGATGTTTTAGATTTGTGAAAAAATTAATCTAAACTTTTTTTAGTATGTAGATTCACCCCTAAGTTGAGTAAATCTCTATACTAAAATAAGTCTAGATACATTTGCTTTACAAACCTAAAACATCTTATATTTTAAAACAGAGAGAGTAGTAGTTACAAAGTTACAAGTGTTTGATTGTAAGTACTTGATCATGATCTTCGGGGATCTTACTCGGCTAAAATGCATGATGGATTTCAGGGTTCAATGTTAGCTTTACTTCGTAGATCAAATTGGCAAGGTAGCTACCGCCATAACACCTGGCCATCTATTCTTCGCATTTATATTCGTGCACATTGTGTGTTTAATTTGTAGTTGTATCTGTATTTATTTTTGAGTTTTATGTAATCATTATTTTTAGTGAAAAATAAAATACAAATACAAATAGAGGTGTGCTTCAGTGAGCACCCTCATTGAAGAGGAGGTCCGAACTGTTAGGAGCATTTTAGTCCGGAGCGTTTTCTTGGCTTAGTTTTTTTTTGCACTAGCGGAACCCATATCCAAGCCCAGTATAGTCTCGTATCTGTATACAGGGACAGACAAAGCCGTACGACACGACCTCACGTGGGGCCCACCTAAACTTAATCACCGCGATTAGCTCCCACATCCATGCATGCACCATTGTTGGGCGTAAATGAAACTTTCTCTTCTCCGCCGCCTGGTAAAACTCGGTCGCTCGTACCCACGGATCTGATTCCCCTCGGCGCCGCCGATCTACCCCGCGTGCGCCGCCGCAGATCCTCTCGTCCGCCTCTGTAGATCCTCGTGTCCGCCGCCACAGATCCTCGAAAGTAGAAGGCACGCCAGCGGCTCGGCGACTTCGTCACTAGGGTTTCTAATCCAAATCGTCGACTTCATCTTCCGATCTTGTAAGTTCATCCCATGATCATGCTTCGTCTCTAGTAATTGTTAGACACACGTAGCATTGGTGATTCTAACAATGTGGCGCAATCACTCATAGAAGAGATGGAGGACCCTTGATCTAGTATGAAAGATGATCAAACCGGGTATGTCGGTGATGATTCCATTTCCGCCAATACGCATCCCGAAGACGGATGGAGCGAAGAAGAGTTTGATGTGAGGACACATTAGCTTCTTCTTTCATGTTTAAATGTTATATTAAATAATATATGATATATCATGGCTTGATTTATTTAGATTGTCTATGACGACGATTTCCACAATGGCCTTAACAACCATGAAGAAACGGACATGTTCGTCGATAGTGAGGTATGTGTACTGGTGTAAGATTTTATATGTCATGCACTGAATGATGCAATTGTCTACTAAATATTGCTAAATTTTTCAGGTACAAAATGTCTCTGATATAGAGTATGAATATTTAGGTAAATCAGACTTGGAGATGGGTAATTATGATGATTGTGAAGATGCACCAAATTTTGATATGTTCGTTGACGTGAGTGAGGTATTATTTATAGGCTGTTTTCTAGCAATCAACGAACCGACATGCATACTACTATAGTTCTAACGACTAGGTTTTGAATTTATAGCAGGCACCATGTAATCATGAGAGTTCAAATAAATGTAGCAATGACACTGAGTATCCTGATGATAAGAGAAAACTGTACTACAAGATAATGAAAATGACATTTGATAGTGAACTAGCAGCCTATTCTTTCTACAACAGATATGCCAAAGATCATGGGTTCGGCATTAGGAAGCACCAAGTGACGCGGTTTGATGATGGAGTTGTTCGTCTAAGGCGCTTTGTGTGTTCCAAGTAAGGGAAAAGTAACACTACGTTACTGACAATGGAAGGCTGCAAATATAGGCTCAGAGGTGAGACTAGGTGCAACTGTAAGGCACGTATGGTGGTGAAGTTTGATGGAAAATCTGGTCTTTGGATCGTTCAGAGTTTTGATGACACTCACAATCACGTGTTAGCGAGACCGGATGAAGTCCCTTTTCTTTGGTCCCATAGGAAGATCAACGACTCCCAAAGAGCTGAGATATTATCACAGTGTAACATGGGGGTTAGGAAGCATATCATCATGCGATCAATGATTAGCAACTCTGGTGGTTCATTTGCTGGTGTGGGATTTACAAGAAAGGATTTGTACAACATGTGCTCAAGGGAGAAATAGAAGCTGCTTTATAAGGGTGATGCTAACACAACCTTGGGCATCATGGCGGAGAGAAAGAAGAGGGACCCTGAGTTTCTTTATGATTACCATCTGCAGCACTTGTTCTAGTGCGATTCTCAATCATGTCAGGACTATGGCGACGTCGTTGTGTTTGACAACACATACAAGATGAATAAGTATAGAATGCCATTTGTTCCCTTTGTCGACTTGAACAATCACCGTAAAACAACGGTATTTGGCTATGCCATCCTATCAAACAAGACCAAAGAAACATATGCCTGGCGACTCCGGACTTTCTTGAAAGCAATGTGCCAAAAGAAGCCAAAGGCAGTAATCACGGATGCGAATGCCGCGATGATATCCGCTGTGGATGAAGTACTTACCGGTGTATACCATTATATTTGCAGCTTTCACGTTAAAAAAATATGGAGATGCACCTTCCTAACAAGTCCCTGAACGAGTTTAGGACTCTTGTGTATTACACCACGTCGGAGCAAGTATTCGAGCAACGATGGCATGCTTTTGTTAGGAAGTGGACATCATCCAAAACTACAAATTGGGTTAAGAGAATGTACACGAATTAGAGATTATGGGCCGCCGGGTATCTTTCAGAAGGGTTCTGGCTGGGTATGAAAAGCAACCAGAGGAGTGAAAGTTTAAACTCGTCTCTTCACCTTCACCTTGATGGGGAAATGAACTTGGTGGACATGGTTAGTTACTACGATAATACCATCACACGTCTCGTGAGAAGGAGGCCAAAGATGACTGCACGGCTTCATAGACATTTCCGGTGCCAGTTACTGATTTTAGAGAACTAGAGGTAGCTGCTGCAACAGTCTTCACTCCAGCTATGTTCTATAGTTTACAAGGTGACATTTCAAAGATTGGCGGCATGCAGATTTTAGAAAGAAAGCTAGGATCTGACTCGCACACCTTTGTCGTCGCATGAAAAATAATCTTGACAACAAGTTTTACCTGGAATACACTCCCAACTCGTCAGAAATTATAAGGTGCGGCTACCAAAGAATGATTCACAAAGGGATCCCTTGAAAGCACATACTGTGCGTGCTCAATCACTTAAAATTTACTGCAATAACAGACTACTGTGCTTGATGTCTACGCACTTCTATTCTTGTAGACAGTTGTTGGGCCTCCAAGTGCAGAGGTTTGTAGAACAACAACAAGTTTCCCTTAAGTGGATCACCCAAGATTTATCGAACTCAGGGAGGAAGTTGTCAAAGGTATTCCATCTCAAGCAACCCTGCAATCAAGATAAAAGAAGTCTCTTGTGTCCCCAACACACCCAATACACTTGTCAGGTGTATAGGTGCACTAGTTCGGCGAAGAGATAGTGAAATACAAGTGGTAACGGTGCCAGAAAAGAGCTTCTGACTTGTTGTTTACGTGGGGTAACGGTGCCAGAAAAGAGCTTGACGGTAAGACAAAGACTAAAGGCAACAAGAAGGAAGCAAGCAAACATGCAACAGATCTAGTAGCAAACGGTGTTTCAATGCTTAGAAACAAGGCCTAGGGATCATACTTTCACTAGTGAACACTCTCTCATATAAATATCCTCTCTTCATGATACTACTCTTAACTACTCTCCAGTTGGACACTCTAATCCAAGGTAGGGCTATAACAGCACACCTCAAAGTCCGCCTTCCCCAATCTAGATAACCCCACACTGTCACCTTGAGCACTAGATGGTTCCAACAAACACCACAATTTCATAGAGACATCCAACTCCAAATATAACTCATAACAAATATTCAATCTAACCAAAGTGCCACACACGGTATTCCCGCTGTCACTTTCACACACATGGGGAAAAGCATAGATCTATTAAAGCATAAAGAATATTTATGTAGACTCAAGCCTAAGTGCCACCATGGCGTGCATGCTGTCACTTTCACACACATGGGGAGAGCAGATATCTAATGAAGCACTTGAGTAACAAGGTAGATCTACTTGATTACAAAGCTCATGACCACAATATCATGCATAGAGAGAGAGATGAACACATAGCTACTAGTAGAGCCCTTAGCCCTAAGGAAGAACTACTCCCTCCTCATCATGGAAATCAGCAACGGTGATGAAGATGACGATGGAGATCAATGGAGATGGCTCCGGGGGCACTTCCCCGTCCCGGCAGGGTGTCGGAACAGAGACTTTCTGTCCCTCGAATCTCTCCTTCGGTGGCGGCGGCGCTACAATGGTTTTCGTGGATTTCTTCTAGGATTGTTTAGGGCTTTCCCATCGGAGGCTTCTTATAGGCACAGGAATCAAGGTCGGTGGGGTTCTAGTGGGCCCACACCCCCTCCAGGCGCCTCCAGGGCTTGCCCGCACCTAGGAGGGGTTTGTCCACCCTGTGGCCCCCCTCCGGCTCTGCTTCGTGGTTCCGTGTTACTCCGTGAAAAATAATAACTTTGGCTTTTGTCCCGTCCAATTCCGAGAATATTGATTTTCTGCCTTTTTGAAACCAAAAACAGAAGAAAACATGCAACTGGCACTGTGGCATCTTGTTAATAGGTTAGTTCCAGAAAAGATATAAAAACACCTCAAAGTATAGACAAAACATAAGACAAATGATACAAAACAAGCATGGATCATAAAAAATTATAGATACATTTCCGACGTATCAAGCATCCCCAAGCTTAACTCCTGCTCGTCCTCGAGTAGGTAAGTGATAAAAAGAATAATTTTTTAGGTGACATGCACCATCAAAATTAAGATCAAACCATTTGCAAGCATTGAAAGCTGAGATCAAAGAACTCTAAACATGTGCATGAAAGAATGGAGTTCTAACAATAGGACAAAGTAACTATGCATGCAACATGAAAGGCTACAAACAAATATCATGAATAACATGCATTGAAAAACGTTTTTTTTTCACATACAGAAAACATGGCACGGTGGTAGTCAGCTTGTCCCTCATAGAGTAGCAATATAGAGGCATAGGACACCTTCAAAGTTCACATGGTGACTAGAAACAAGTAGCACAAGAACAAGTAATAACACAATATGCATCAATCAATAAGCTTTGGAACACTGCACACAGAATGACAACTATGCTCTCTTAATGGTGCCTAAATGTAGAAGGTGGAGACTGAATAGTGGTGGAATAAAGGCTTTTTTATAAAGGAAGTAGGAATTACAAGTTTCAAAACGAGCTTCCAAAAATTATGGTACTTATTAGCTTTCAGCCCTCATTGCACCTATCATAAGCATCTTGAAGTGGTTAAGGTTAAAGTGGCAAAGATGGAGTATATGCTTGACGAAGTATAAGTTGGCAATCTCAAGTCCCTTTAATATGAGGGTTACACCTCATGGATACTCAACTTAGGGCCCAGGCAAGTTCTTGTCACTGTAAGTATTTGCATATCATTGAGAACCGCCAATGGGGTACCCCTTGCACATGGTACAGGAGCTTTCCCATAACCAAAATGACAAGGCAAGAAGACAATGAGCATCTCAGCAATCTTTTTATTTACCATATTCATAGCTTTTTATTGAGTATGCTTCATAGATAGCTCACTATGGTGATGCTGCAAGTTTCCACCATGATTAGGCATGGCTTAGGCTAGCGGCCCAGGTGTTTCTCTAACACAGAATACAAACTCCATGGACTTACAAGTTCCCACTTCATTTCACACCAGTAACATCCATAGAGAAAATAGCATGATATCAACGGAGTACAAAGGTACAAGTGCAATGTTGAAAACGTTCCCCGTGACAACACGGTTCTGCTAATCCCAACTTATAAGTGCAAGCATATACAACAAAGTTGTCTCAATGGTTCAAGTTTATTAGGGGCAAAGAATAAAATGTGCCATCAAGTTCGCGAGGGTTTTAATCACTAAGTTTTCACATAACAAAATAGTTTTTAATTGGAAGATAGTTGAAAACAAGAATATACTTGGAATGGTGTAACACACCATGCATAGGAGTTTATAGTGGACACTTTGGAATAACTTGGTTTCTTGGGAGTTGGAAGCATGAGTAGAACTTAATCATACAAGTGGAGGCTAGCAAAAGACTGGGAGCAACCAACTAAGAGAGCATAATGGCCATAATCATGCAATGCAACAAAGCATACTAATCAAAGCAAAGAGTGGTACTACAAGTCAAGGACTAAATTATCATAGAGGCTAATGGTGACTTGTCATAGTCATAACATGGTGTAAGCATGTGCCAAGTCAACCCAAGCAAAACATTAAAGGAGAATACCACAATACTATGATTTTGCATGCTAAAACAACGCATAATTTCTTCAAGGCTCACTAAACAATCCCAGTTGTTTGGAACAATACATGCTACAACAATAATCACTAAGCATAATGCTAAAACAACACATAGCATGTCATGCTAAAGTCTAAGTCACAGTCAATGCAAGCTCCTCTTACACTTCAAGCAAGAAACTTACTACTCCTTTCCAAACACCAAACAGACTTATTTGAAACAACTCACAAAGTGTTATCGCCATATTTTGGCAAAAGGAGGAGTTGGGCCGTAATCAAGATGGGCTTAGAAGATACGTATATTTAACGTGTTGTTAAGCGGCCTTGTACGTAGATTTGGGCTAAATTGCCCGTGTATCTTGTATCATAGTAGGTTTCGTTTCAGTTTAGGTAAAGATAGAGTTGTAGAGTTATTCCAAAAGTAGAGAGTCTCCGGACTATAAATATGTACCTAAGGTTATCGAGAAAAAGAGGACAATCACGTTCACCACAAACACAATCTCGGCATCGCCACCCCTTGTTTCTAGGGTTTTCTCGGGTAAGTGCCATCTTTGCCTAGATCGCATCTTGCGATCTAGGCGTTCTGCTATGTTACCAGTGTTACTCGTACTAAGCCTTGTTGATGGCGAGTAACACAATTATCATAGATTTGTTTGGGTTAGCATCGAGATTTTCGCTATGATTGTTTAGTTATGCTTGCCTATAGCTATATCGCGCCTTTGCACCTTTTCCCGGTAAAGGTGGCATCTTGCTTGATCTTTATTTAAGTCGATTTGATCTGTTATAGTTGTACCTTGTTCTCCAAGGTTTAGTTTGATATCCCCATGATCAGGCCTTGCAAACGGGTTGAACGATCCGAGAATATGTAAGATATGGTTCATCGATCCCGGAGGGGACGTTAGGAATTAACGTTATGTTGGTTTTAGGCCTTCTCTAGGATTAGTTTTCTATCTTTTGTATCTACCGGGCTCAATTACGTGTAGGATGTTCCAGTCATGAGGTGAAAACGTTAAACGCCGTAGATCGATTTAGCTTGTATTGATGAAGCAAAACCCCATGTTATCATAAGATTTAATGCGAACCATGGGATGATCGGCTCTAAGAGCCGATTCACGAAACCTGGAGCCGTTACGGCTCGAATTTTACATGTTTGTTTGCCATGCAGAAACCAATCAAGCAATCTTTCACCTTCGATCAGGTATAGGTCGTGGCACTCGAACCAAGCTGTATGCGTGCGGAGCTTTATGGCCGTTGCCCGAGGGACCAGGGCCCACCAGCAGCTCTGGGAGCCTCCCGGCTCTTCGTGTTGCTCGTCGCTGCTCGCCGGTGAGTTTTGGCAGGCAACACATTCTGGCACGCCCGGTGGGACAAAAAACGACGTCTACATCAACATCCGACGCTGCGATGGACGACAGACCAGTCACGTATGAGGAGCTGTCTGATGAGTTCAAGGCAAAGTATGATGACGTCAAGGCTCTCTTCGAAGCCGATCTCATCGGCTCTTTTGAGAGGACTCGTAAGCATGGGATCAGGTGGAAAGGGTTCTCACCTGAGGGTGCCCTTGACGAAGTAGATCTATCTGTGCCTTCAGAGGACCGCACCAGAGCTCTGCGCCAGGAAGTCAACTACATGGTGGCTCATTCTCTTCACCGCCATTCTGAGAGCTTGGTAAACGCGTTCGAGCGGGTAGCAGTTCGCGTGGTTCAGGAGATCATGAAACATCAATATTCTCCGTCGGGGCCCACTCTAGGAACTCACCAGGGAGAAAGACCGCTCCAGGCCAGGCCACCGCTGCCATTCACACTTGCAGCTCCAGAGCCACCAGGGGCACCAGCGTACTTCGTTTACAAGGTTGGAGGCGACCCTGGCGATTGCCAATTCCTGTGCGAACCCCCTAAAGAAATCTCACATGGATACGTGTGCACCCTCGTGCAGACTCCAACAGTTTAACACGCACAAACCAAATTGCAACAGCGAGGATTCTTTGGGACAGGGCTTCGGAGTAGGTGTTTCCGGGCAGGAATCTCTGGGATGGACGCCGATAAAGCGTGGCTAGCCAAGTATGCCATGGAACAAGTCATGAGACTCTAGCCCCTCTGCTCAAGCAAAGGAGCAAATCGGTGCCATTCGAGGGACCAGTTCGGCCGTGCGAAGAGAAGGACAATCGGCTATTCAAGCCGTAACCTCGAAGTTTGATCTGATTCGCTGCCACCCAAATATAAGCTCCGAGTTCTCAAGGTTCAATGGTCGGAAGGGTCAAGCTCAATCGAGCACGTGCCGATACGCACAACTAGGCATGATTTGACATCGGATCGGATCGCGTAAGATTTTTTGCACAATCTCCGACAGACCAGCCTTTGGGTGGTACACCTCGCCACCGATTCAATTCACACTGAAGCAATCGGAAGAGCAGTTCCACATCCGGTACCATTCGAGGCTGAGGCTGGCATTGCGGACTGGCAGTGCGGCGAGCGGCGGAAAGCGATAGCCGAATACATCCGGTAACCAGACCGTCAGAACCGATGTTACTCCTCGTTTAAGCGAGAAGAAGCGGTCGAACTGGCGGTGTTGGGTCTCTTAGCACCGTCAAGGATCTGGCGTTTCAAGTGAGTACAACTCATTGGCGATATGGCCCGAACCGGCGATGTATGAACAGCGCCACCACGAGTTGTACCAAGATAAATTCAACGCCCGATAAGCCTGGTTGATGCGAAGAAGACGATCCTACACAAGACCGGAAGTGGCCGTGGCGAATGGGCTCGGTGTAGATCCTGTGTCCTGCAAATGGGTGAAACAGCAAGGGCCTGCAAAAGGGTTTGACTTCGATGTGAGCAAAGCCGAGCAGATATTCGACTTACTGCTGAAGGAGAAACAGCTGAGGTTACCCGAAGGCCACAAAATCCCTACGACTCAGGAAATGCACGGGAGACCATCGCAAGTGGCATCATTCATTCACCCCACCAATGATTGCAAAGAGCGTCGCCAAATCCAAATGGCGATAGAGCAAGGCCGTCTGATCCTTGGGCAGGTCGCCATGAAAGTGGACACAAACCCTTTCCCGGCGTCAACATGGTAGAACTCAGTCGCTCCGCGAGGCGTCAGCTAGATTTCTCGTTCGGCGTTAATATGGCAGGATCTGGGTACCACCATGACTACGAAGGAGGGTAGTCGCCTCGTGGTACAGAAGAGAGAAGGCCGGTCCGCACGCGGCCCGCCACAATGACAGCGGTACTTAAGAGGAACAAATAAGGAGAGTGCGATATCGAAGCCACATTCCACGCACCTCCTCAACAAGTATGAACGCCAAGATGCGACCAACGCCGCCGGTATAATAGAGACGAAGGATATGAGCACCTTGCCAGGGAACCGTCGAAAGAAAAGAAAGGCGCAGGCAAGCATTGGGATTGCCCGTTCTTCAAGCACTGCTGGGACGCGGGAATGAGCCGATTGCCTACAATCGGCAACTGCCCAGAATGCGCACAACAGCAAGAGGGCACGGGGCCAGTGTCAGTGTTCAAGCGCCTAGGACCTCTCCCATCGCAGAGCAAACGCAGGGGAGCATCCCGATCACAAGGTCTCAAGGAGCCAATGGGTGACACAGAAGAAGACAGGTATCACCGTCCAAGGTGGTGTCCTGACGGACTCAGGCACACCCAAAAGCGTAGAGTGCAGCGGCTACGTAATTTGGAAGAAGCTGAAGCACAGTATCTCCACGCTTTGAAGAAAGCACGGCCTGATCTGGCCGTCAAAGTGAGGCAAACTTTGGAAGCGGAATATCACCCGAGCAGAAAGGAGTGGCGCCCCAAGCCTGTAAAAGCCGATGCGAAGACATCGGCTGGCACAAACATGGTGTTCATACTTCCGTCAGAATTCCGCGCACCAAGAGCCGACGAGCTACCCGTGTACGCTTGATCGCGCCCACGGCGGTCATTTTGAGAAACCGTGTGAGAAGGGTTACAAGCATCTGAAAGCCCTATATCTACGGGGTTACATCAATGGGCAACCTGTCACCAAGATGCTGGTGGACACCGGAGCGGCAGTCAATATCATGCCATACTCCATGCTACGGCGTTTGGGACGCTCCACCGCAGATTTGATCAAAACCAACGTCACGTTAAGCGATTTCAACGGTCAAACTTCGGAAACGCAGGGCGTATTGAACGTGGATCTGACCGTGGGTAGAAAAACCATCCCCACGTCATTTTTCGTCGTGGATAGCAAGAGCACTTACACTGTCCTGCTAGGAAGGGATTGGATTCACGCTAATTGCTGCATTCCGTCCACGATGCACCAGTGCCTCATCCAGTGGGATGGAGATGAAGTGGAGGTCATCCACGCAGATGAGTCTATCGAGGTCTCCATTGCTGGCATGAACGTCTGGGAAGCAGAAGACCAAGAGCCAATCTCTGGAATCAATCTAGACGGCTGTGAACGACGAGGTTACAAAAAGCGGGTGAGGCTGGTCTTATCCACCGGCTGACAGAGTAGCAAAGCCCACGACGGCGTGGTACGGCCGATCCTCGTGATCGCCACAAAAACAAAAGCAGCGATCACCGACAAACAGATCGTGGCATCGTGGCAGGAGATTCCCAGCCATGTTAAAACCGTAAGGTGTAAACCATCCTCGACCACGCAATAAAAGGGGCGATTGCAATCGCCCAAATTATTATTTTGTTGACTTCACCGTGTGCCCTGTGTTTAGCGTAGATTTGACAGTGACGGCAAGCTAGGATATGGATTTACATCTGCGATGAACTAGAAGAAATCGACATTGGTCCGGGATAAGCCACGACCAACTTTTATCGAAAAAGGTTGGATCCAAGTGCGGGATCCAATGATAGCCCTGTTGAAACAATATCCAGATTGCTTCGCCTGGGACTACACAGAGATGCCCGGGTTAGACAGGAGCATCATTGAGCATAGACTCCCGCTTAAAAAAGGATTTCGGCCGTTCCAGCAACGAGCACGACAGATGAAGGCCGAAATTCTAGAACAAGTCAAGAAGGAGGTCGAGAAAATGTTGGCAGCCGATTTGATCAGGCCTTGCAGGTATGCTGAATGGATTTCTATTATCGTACCTGTGGAGAAGAAGGATGGTCGGTGGCGTGTCGCCATAGATTTTCGGGACCTCAACAGAGCTACCCCGAAGGACGAGTATCCAATGCCGGTGGCAGAAACGTTAATCAACGCAGCGGCTGGCCATAAGATCTTGAGCTTTATGGATGGGAATGCCGGTTACAACCAAATTTTTATGGCTCCCGAAGACATACACAAGACTGCGTTCAGAGTACCAGGCTCGGTGGGGTTATTTGAATACGTTGTCATGACGTTTGGGCTGAAAAATGCTGGTGCCACGTACCAAAGAGCCATGAACTACATTTTCCATGACCGATCGGCAAACGGTGGAGATTTATATAGATGACGTGGTGGTCAAGTCTGCCTCGATGAGAAGGACACTTGGGCGATCTGCAGCGTCTGGACGAACGAGAAAGTTCGGACTACGAATGAACCAAAGAAGTGCGCCTTGAGGTAACGGTCGGTTCTTGGGTTTCTTGGTCCATGAGCGGGATTGAGATCGGCCTAAAAGTCGAAGCGGTCACGAACAATGAAGCCACCCACCACCAAGAAAGAGCTGCAGTCTCTCATCGGCAAGATCAACTTCGTCAGAAGATTCATCTCTAATCTGTCAGGAAGGATAGAGCCGTTCATGGGACTAGTAAAAATAAAATCTGACGAGGAATTCCGCTGGAGCGCAGAACAGCAGCAAGCCTTCGACGAGATCAAGGAATATCTGACGAAGCCGCCAGTGTTGGTTCCACCCCAGCCGGACAAACCGTTCTACATTTACCTGTCAGTAGCTGACACATCCATCGCCTCGGTAGTAGTACAAGTTTATGATGGGGTGGAGCGAGTCGTATTTTACATAAGCAGGAGGATGCTGGACGCGGAAACAAGGTATCCTGATATTGAGAAATTATGCCTCTTTGTTTTCACCAAGTCGCGCCACATTTTGCTATCGCGAGATCATCATCATATACCGTCGACGTCGTAAAGCACATGTTGTCGGCTCCTATGTTAAAAGGCCGACTGGGCAAATGGATGTTTGCATTATCAGAGTTTGACATCCGGTACCAACCCGCGAAAGCAGTTAAGGGACAGGCGTTGGCCGATCTTATTGCTGAAAGGATCAACACCAACATAGCAGCACTGTCCATAAGAGCGTGGGCTATGTTTTTCGACGGATCAGTTTGTGACGATGGCTGCGGCATCGGCATTTTACTCGTGTCGCCCCGGGGGGCAACATTTTCCTTCTCCATTAGATTGTCTACCTCTCGCACCAACAATGTAGCCGAGTATGAGGCGTCGCAAGGGGATGGAGTTGCTCATCGGCTGGGCGAGCGATGGAAATATTCGGAGACTCCAAACTGGTAATTTCTCAGCTCACGGAGGAATATAAGTGCGAGTGAATCGCTCTTCCCATTATGGATGCAATGCCGTGAGCTGATGGCACAATTCGATACTTAAACTTCACGGATCCATGACGAACGAATCACGAAAAAGCGATCTTGCACAATGGCTTCAAGGCTACAAGGGCGTAGGGAGCTGATATTGAGGTGCGCTTCTTGGACGCAGACGACGGAGAGCCGATATCTTCAATTACTTGAAGGACTCGGGGCACCTAAACGGATAAGATACAAGGCCATGAAGTATGTGCTCATCGGAGGCGACATGTTTCTGAGGACTCTTGAGGGGTTATTACTCAAATGTCTGGGAACAGCCAATCGGCCTCGGCTCTACGAGGTACATGAAGGCGCCTGTGGAACTCACCAATCGGCTCATAAGATGAAGTGGTTGATCAGACGATCAGGGTTTTATTGGCCTACCATGCTCGAGGACTGTTTTAAGTACTACAAAGGGTGTCAAGCATGTCAGAAATTTGGAAAAATCCAGATGGTGCCCGCGTCTGCAATGAATCCCATCATCAAGCCTTGGCCATTCCGAGGTTGGGGCATGGATATGATCGGCAAGATCAATCCGCCGTCAAGCAAAGGCCACATGTGGATCTTGGCCATCACGGATTATTTCACCAAATGGGTGGAAGCTGTCCCTATGAAGTCAGTAAGTTCAAAGGATGTTGTCGATTTCGTGAAAGAGCACGCCATTCATAGGTTTTGATTCTCTCGATATATCACAACCGATTGGAATTTTTCACCACTTCACGAGTTTGAGGAATTCTGTGGAGAAGGTTTGGATTCATAGGTTTGGGATTCCATGGATCATCGGTGGAGTTCTCTTCTCACTCACACCTCTGCGTGGAGGATTGAAGAATTTGTCGATCTGGTCATCTCCGTACTATGCTCAAGCAAATGGGCAGGCTGAAGCATCCAACCAGAGCCTTATCAAGCTGATCAAGAGGAAAATCGATGAGCACCCTAGACGTTGGCATGAGGTTTTATTAGAGGCTTTATGGGCTTATCGTATGTCATGTCATGGAGCGATAAAAACCTCGCCATACCATCTGGTCTATGGACAAGCCGTGTTGCCTTGGGAAATTACGGTGGATCGAGACGCCGTCACTTTTTGAGCGATCTAACGGTGAAGAATATGCAACTTTGATGAGTGACGGTGTTGAAGATGTGGTGAGCTTAAATGTGGTCGCTGGAAAAATCAAAGAGAACAAGGCCAAAGTAGCTCGTGCATACAACAAGAAGGTGAGGCCTAAGGAGTTCCACGTTGGCGATCTGGTATGGGAAGCGGTGTTGCCATTGGGAACTAAGGATGCAGCATATGGTAAATGGTCCCCAAATTGGCACGGGCCATACGGTCGATCGAGTCTTAAGAGGAGCGTACATCTTTGGAAGAGCGACGGTAAAATTCGATGGCGGTCAGCGGTCAACATCTCAAGAAATATTTCCCAAGCATGTGGGATAATGGACGATGAACATGGGGCGATACATGAAATCGCCAGGTACAAAAGCACGGAGATATTGAGCGGTAAAAATGTGGGGCGATATCAAAAATCGGCGAATAATAATATACCGATGCACGGTCATCGACTTTAGTGGTCCACACACATTACAAGCAGTGCGGTTTACATACGAACTCATCAAGAATGCCTCAAGGCGTGGAAGGCATCAACACGGATACGATCCACCTCGGCGATCTCGGCCGTCATCTTCATCCCTGCCGTCACTAGCTGCTTGCTCGAGCACGTATACTGCCAGATCGGTCTTGATTGAGCTTTGAGGCCTTCGCCTCGTGTTGGGAGCGGGCTATGGATTCTTCCTTGTCACGGATGAGCTGTTTAGTCGCCGGACCTTCTCCTCAAGATCTTCCAGCTCTGTTTCAAGGATGCGAGCTCGGCGGTCTTGTGGAGGTGTCGATTTAGCATCCAGAGACGCCTTTTTCTCATTAAGCTGCTGACATCTTTCTGCAATATCGGCTTTCAGTGGAAGTTGGGCGTGGCGCAGATGGATCCTTTCACGGGCTAGCTGCACCTGTGGCCCGAAAAGGGATAGATTGGCAACTGATAAAAGCTTCACTGCGGTGTTCTGGAAGATGATCTTGAATCTCGGCAAACGCTCTTCACTTCCTCGAACCCTCGATCAACTCCTCGATTGAGGAGGACGGAAGGTTCTAAGACGCTGGAATTGAGGTGGAGCAACCCGGTTTGGATCAGCATGGGCAGCAGATGGAGTTGGTTCGATGGATTCGGTCGACGACGAGAAGCTTCGAAAGATCACAACTCTGGCAGCCAGGAGCGTCAGTTTGCGTCTAAACATACAAGACCGGACCAAGAAGATTTTCAAAACATACCTCTCCTATCGAAGGGATAGCCGATAAAGAGACTATAGGTTTGTGTGTGGTCGCTGGAGGCTTGGCCAGTTTGGTAGCCGTTTCATCTATACCTTCGGGGATCCCCAGATCCGGCGTCAGCACGGCCCCGGCCTTCCCACTAGAAGCATCAGTGGCCTGAACCTCTTGGCTCGATGGAGAGATCGGTGGTCCTTGACGAGCTCTTTTGGGACCCGATACTGGCCCAGCCTCGACTGGTGCCCGGGGGGCAGCAGGCTTAGGAACAGACCGTTTCTTAGAAGCCGATGGTGGCACATCTGGCTGGCTCGGGGTGATGGTCATCTCAGAATCCGTTGGGCTCGATTCTCCTTCATCGGGATGTTCGTCCTCGTGAGAAGAATCTTCAATGGAAGCCTGCAAAAGAAAGGAAGGATGTTAGACAGGAATGCGTCTGCCATAGTGAAGAGTAAGGAGGATTAACTAAAAAGATGGGTTATCCTACATGCGAGCTTTCTGGAGAAGGGCTCCGGCGCCTCAAGGTTTTCCTGGCAGCCACATTCCTCGTAGTCGTCCTTGTCCTAGTTGGAACCCGCGGGGCAGCTGGTGTTGATGTTCCTTGCTTTTTAGAGGCCGATTGAGGTGTTATCGGCTGTTTCTGCATTATGACCTTTTTTAGAGGTGGCGAGTTTTTGCAGAAAAGAACCACAGGAGCTGGTGGAAGGAACTCGAAGGGGGAGCCGTCACTGTGTGTAGGCTCAGGGCTATTTTGTTGCTGCAAAGGGAGAAATGGATTAGTAAAAGGATCAATTGCAAGCTGCATCAAGAAAATTTGCAAGTAGTAGTACCTGTTCCACGGAAGCGTCGTAAAAGGCATCAAGTTGTTTCAGGAGCGGTCCCAGAGCTTTCCTGAAAACGTGGGTTTTCCACATCGTCCACCAGTCCTCGAAGCCGTCAGTTGACGAAGCGAAGGTGAGGTCATTCGGAATAGGGATGGTCAGAGCATCAAAGAAGGAGTAACACCTCTGACTGGTGAGAGGATCAGGCAGGTCGGCTCACACCGTAAGATGATGGAGAAAAAAGTGGGAGCTACTTGTCCAAGGCCGAATTGGCGGGCCCTTTGACCGGTGGTAAAATTCATACCAGGTTTGATTATTCTATTGGATACTCATGCCAATCGAAGGAAACAGGGACGAATCACGGTGGAAAAAAGCTGCCAGTGCTAGTGTCATCGGCAAAACTGTCCCACTGAAGGAGAGTGGATTTTCAAAATGTTCCGATTCCTCCATGTAAGGAAAAAGGTGGGTTGTCCGGACCACGGAAGAAAGTCTTTGAACCACTTGGATGCTTCTGAGGAGATAATTTGCTGCCTGGCAACCTGTACAAAGCTTGTCCATAACTAGTGCATCGGATCTGCTTCCCTTTAACATCAGGGAAGGTGCAACTCGCTAGGAGGGGGAAGTCTGGGATGTGGTTTTGAAAGTACAGCTGAGCCCATAACTGAATGAACCACCAAGGACCACCCGTTTTGATGGCTATGCCTGAGAACAGCTTAACAGACATCAATTGGAGATATCGATAGACCTCTCCAAGGAACAGTTTGCCGATACCAAGTTGAGTACCTTTGGCCGTTCATGGGCTAAGGAGATAGTTTTGGTTGGAGCAAGGGAAGGACCACAGAAGATGAAATGCTCTAACCAGAAGTTGAGAAAGGCTGTATGTTCTTTCTCTGAAACAGGGCCCTTCGTTTTCATATGGCGTTGGAGATAAGCACCCCAACTTGTACAATCTGTTTTGGAAGACAGTTTGTAGGGGACTTTGGTCAGTTTGAAAGCAGAGGGGCTGGGTGATGTAACATCCAGGCCAGTGATCATCACCACGTCTAGCAATGTTGGTGACATAGGGCCATGGCCAAACATAAAGCAGTTCAAAGCGTCAGACCAGAAATAGCCGATGGTTTTGAGAAGATTCTCGTGTTTCTCAAGAGGAGACAACGATAGATGCAAGGCATCGGCTATTCCCAAAGTTTCCCATTGGGGTTGGTAAGCTCTAGCTACCCTGCTGAACCAAGAAACCCAATGTTCAGGGGGATTAGGCCAGGCTGTAGCGATCGGCCCAGAGTTCATCTAGGTCTTGGTGACAAAGGGGATCCTATTTGCTTCGCAAGAAATCAGATGGGCAGGACTAGAATCTGAACGAGGGCCGAGGCAGAGAGAATTTGGGAGAGAAGGATGCGGCAGTAGAATGTCTGAAACCTAGAAAGATTAATGGTGGAGTAAAGGCATTAATTCAGGTGTTCACCATTAAGTTCTGACGTTGTGTTCAGACTACGAGGGGTAAGCGTACCTTCAGACCGGAGACCTCTGGATTGGTGCTGGACGATTCTGCCATTTGGTTTGCCGGCGGATGGATGCAGGTTGAGGATTGAGGATTCTTGTTGCTGGGAGCTAGAATGTGTTGCCTGCCAAAACTCACCGGCGAGCAGCGACGAGCAACACGAAGAGCCGGGAGGCTCCCAGAGCTGCTGGTGGGCCCTGGTCCCTCGGGCAACGACCCAAAGCTCGACGCGCATACAGCTTGGTTCGAGGGCGTGCCACCTGACCTATACCTGATCAGGAAGGTGAAAGATTGCTTCGATTGGTTTCCTGCATGGCAAACAAACATGTGTAAAATTCGAGCCGTAACCGGCTCCCAGGTTTCCCTGTGAATCGGCTCTTAGAGCCGATCATCCCATGGTTCTGCATTAAATCTTATGATAACATGGGGTTTTTGCTTCATCAATACAAGCTAAATCGATCTACGACAGTTTAACGTTTTCACCTCATGGTGGAACATCCTACACGTAATTGAGCTGGTAGATACAAAAGATAGTAGAAAACTAATCTAGAAGGCCTAAAACCAACATAACGTTAATTCCGGACGTCCCCTCCGGGATCGATGAACCATATCTTACATATTCTTTGGATCGTTCAACCCGTTTGCAAGGCCTGATCATGGGGATATCAAACTAAACCTTGGAGAATAAGGTACAACTATAACAGATCAAATCGACTTAAATAAAGATCAAGCAAGATGCCACCTTTACCCCGTGAAAAGGTGCAAAGGCGATATAGCTATAGGCAGCATAACTAAACAATCATAGCGAAAAGTACCGATGCTAACCCAAACAAATCTATGATAATGGTGTTACTCGCCATCAACAAGGCTTAGTACGAGTAACACCGGGTAACACATAGCGGAACCTTCGCCTAGATCGCAAGATGCGATCTAGGCAGCATGGCACTACCGAAAAACCCTAGAAACAAGGGGTGGCGATGCCGAGATTGTTTGTGGTGAACGTGATTGTCCTCTTTTCTCGATAACCTTAGGTACATATTTATAGTCAAGACTATCTACTTTTGGAATAACTCTACAACTCTATCTTTACCTAAACTGAAACGAAACCTACTATGATACAAGATACACGGGCAATTTAGCCCAAATCTACGTACAAGGCCGCTTAACAACACGTTAAATATACGTATCTTCTAAGACTATCTTGATTACGGCCCAACTCCTCCTTTTGCCAAAATATGGCGATAACACATGCCCCCCTGGTTTTGGCGATAATAATTCCAAAACCACTCCGCTGACGTTTTTTCTTCGCCACCTCTTTTTTTCTTGCATCGGGTTGCGTTGACGTAAGCGTGGCGTACGAGATCGCCACGCCACCCCTTCATCATGATGCCTGTCTTCTCAACTCCTTACATCGCACGATTTGTGATTTTGGCGGTAATCTGGAAACTGCTATGGCATTGAACCGTCTCCAATATTCCCCTTATTTAAATCCGTCTGAGCAGTTTGCAGTCCCCATCTTCCTCCAGTAGCCAGAAAACCCTTCTTCCTTCGCCGAAAAACCCTCTTTCTCGCCATGGCCTCCTCTGCTTCCTCTGGCTTGTCTTCCTACGCCTCCAACTCGATGAGCGACCGCGAGCCGACGCCAGAGCACTACCACGGCGGCAAGAGAGACTTTCGTCACGGTGGTGGGACAAAGGGATCGATTTCGCCGTCTGGTCGGAAGACGATGCATCCCTGACGGACGGTGAAGAGAGCCTACAGTTCCTCATTGACGGGGAACTGGAGGCGAGGAGCAGCGACGATGCCTGGTCGTGGGACGGCGTCGAGTCCTCCGACGAGAAGGAGGAGTCGGAGGAGGACACCTCCTCCGATGAGTACCCGCCGACGAAGCGCTTCCGCGCCGGGTCCGAAGACGACGATGACGATGAGGACGAGGACGAGGAGGCCCCTACTGGCTTCCTCAGCAGCAGCGACAGCGCGGCAGCGGCGATGACGGTCAAAGGCAGTGGCGGCGGCAGCAACGGCGACCTCGGCTTAGATTAGGAATTAGATTAGGAATTAGTAGTATGCCCCTTTTGTAATCCATCATGCTTGTAAGCAATCCGCTTTTGAATGAATGAATGAAGAAATCATCTCGAAGATTGCCTTCGCCCAATTTCGTTGATAACAAGAATAAGTCGATGTTCGAGCCGATAGCAACGTATCGGCTTTCACCTGTCACGCGTCCTCACGAACCAAACCATGACTCAAAGAGCCGATGCACATCGGTTTTTCCAAAATCGTTGACAAGGTCCAACTCGATCGCATACTTAGGCAACCTAAACGGCCACCTCTTAGTTTCAAGCGGTAACTGCATTTCGCGCGCCTTCAAAAGGCGACCTAGATCCCGCCCACCAAACAGATCGAGCTCCCAGCAACAAGAATCCTCAATCCTCAACTGCATCCATCCGCAAACCAAATGGCGAATCGTCCCACCAATCCGAGAGGTCTCCGTCTGAAGGTACGCTTACCCTCGTAGTGAACACAACGCGTCGAGAACTTAATGGTGAACACAATTAATGCCTTTACTCCACCATTAATCTTTCTAGGTTTGACATTCTGCGCATCCTTCTCTCCCAAATTCTCTGCCTCGGCCTCGTTGATTCTAGTCCCCATCGATTTCTTGCGAAGCAAATAGGATCCTTGTCACCAAGGCCTAGATCTGAACTCTTGGGCCGCCCTTAGCTGGCCTAATCCCCACGAACATTGGGTTTCTTGGTTCAGCAGGTAGCTAGAGCTTACCAACCCAATGGGAAACTTTGGGAATAGCCGATGCCTTGCATCTATCGTTGTCTCCTCTTGAAACACGAGAATCTTCTCAAAACCATCGGCTATTTCTGGTCCGGCGCTTTGAATGCTTTATGTTTGGCCATGGCCCTATGTCACCAACATTGCTAGACGTGGTGATGATCACTGGACTGGATGTTACATCACCCAGCCCCTCTGCTTTCAAACTGACCAAAGTTCCCTACAAATTGTCTTCCAAAACAGTTACAAGTTGGGGTGCTTATCTCCAACGCCATATGAAAACGAAGGGCCTGTTCGGAGAAAGAACATACCTTTCTCAACTTCTGGTTAGAGCATTTCATCTTGTGGTCCTTCCCTTGCTCCAACCAAAACTATCTCTCCTTAGCCCATGAACGGCCAAAGGTACTCAACTTGGTATCGAAACTGTTCCTTGGAGAGGTCTATCGATATCTCAATTGATGTCTGTTAAACATTCTCGTGCATAGCCATCAAAGCGGGTGGTCCTTGGTGGTTCATTCAGTTATGGGCTCATTGTACTTTCAAAACCACATCCCGGACTTCCCTCCTAGCGAGTTGCACCTTCCACGATGTTAAAGGGAAGCGGATCCGATGCACTAGTTATGGCCAAGCTTTGCTTTATGCGAGTTGCCGGGCAGCAAATTATCTCCTCAGAAGCATCCAAGTGGTTGACACTTTCTTCCGTGGTCGACAACCACCTTTTTCCCTTATATGGAGGAATCGGAACATTTTGAAAATCCACTCTCCTTTAGGCTGGACAGTTTTGCCGATGACACTAGCACTGCGGCTTTTTCCACCGTGATTCGTCCTGTTTCCTTCCAGTTGGCATGAGTACGTCCAATGTAATAATCAAACCTGGTATGAATTTTACCCGATCTCGTGGCCGCCAATTGACCTTGGACAAGTAGCTCCCCACTTTTTCTCCATCATCTTCACGGAGTGCGAGCCGACACTTGATCCTCTCACCGGAGGTGTTACTCCTTCTTTGATGCTCGACCATCCCTATTCCGACCTCACCTTCGCCGTCATTAACTTCGAGGACTGGTGGACAATGTGGAAAACCCACGTTTCGAAAGCTCGGGACCGCTCTGAAACAACTTGATGCCGATTACGGCCTTCCGTGGAACAGTACTACTACTTGCAAATTTTCTTGATGCAGCTTGCAATTGATCCTTTTACTAATCCATTTCTCCCTTTGCAGCACCAAAATGGCCTGAGCCTACACGATGTGGCTCCCCTTGAGTTCTTTCCACCAGCTCCTGTGGTTCTTTTACGCAAAAACTCGCCACCTCTAAAAAGGTCATAATGCGAAAACGCCGATAACACCTCAATCGGCCTCTAAAAGCAAGGAACTTCAACACCAGCTGCCCAGGTTCCAACTAGGACAAGGGCGACTACGAGGAATGTGGCTGCCAGGAAAACCTTGAGGCGCCGGAGCCCTTCTCCAGAAAGCTCGCATGTAGGCTAACCCATCTTTTTAGTTAATCCTCCTTACTCTTCACTATGGCAGACGCATTCCTGTCTAACATCCTTCCTTTCTTTTGCAGGCTTCCATTGAAGATTCTTCTCACGAGGACGAACATCCCGATGAAGGAGAATCGAGCCCAACGGATTCTGAGAGGACCATCACCCCGAGCCAGCCAGATGTGCCACCATCGGCTTCTAAGAAACGGTCTGTTCCTGAGCCTGCTGCCCCCCGAGCACCAGTCGAGGCTGGGCCAGTATCGGGTCCCAAAAGAGCTCGTCAAGGACCACCGATCTCTCCATCGAGCCAAGAGGTTCAGGCCACTGATGCTTCTAGTGGGAAGGCCGGGTCTTGACGCCGGATCTGGGGATCCCCGAAGGTATAGATGAAACGGCTACCAATCTGGCCAAGCCTCCAGCGACCACACACAAACCGATGGTCTCTTCATCGGCTATCCCTTCGATAGGAGAGGTATGTTTTGAAAATCTTCTTGGTCCGGTCTTGTATGTTTAGACGCATGACGCCTCCTTGTGCCGAGTTGTGATCTTTCGGGCTTGTCGTTCGACCACGAATCCATCGAACCAACTCCATCTGCCGCCCTTGATCCATAAACCAGGGTTGCTCCACCTCAATTCCAGCGTCTTAGAACCTTGCTGTCCTCCTCAATAGAGGAGTTGATCGAGGGTTCTGAGGAAGTGAAGAGCGTTCTTGCCGAGATTCAAGATCATCTTCCAGGAACACTGCAAGTGAAGCTTTTGTCAGTTGCCAATCTATCCCTTTTCGGGCCACGGGTGCAGCTAGCCCGTGAAAGGATCCATCTGCGCCACGCCCAACTTCCACTGAGAGCCGATATTGCAGAAAGGTGTCAGCAGCTTAATGAGAAAAAGGCGTCTCTGGATGCTAAAACTGACACCTCTGTCAGCACCGCCGAGCTCGCATCCTTGAAACAGGAGTTGGAAGATCTTGAGGAGAAGGTCCGGGTGACTAAACAGCTCATCCGTGACAAGGAAGAATCCATAGCCCACTCCCAACACGAGGCGGAAGGCCTCAAAGCTCAACTGAAGACCGATCTGGCGAGCATCGTGCCTGAGCAAGCAGCTAGTGACGGAGCATGAAGATATGACGAAGCCGAGATCGCCGAGGTGGATCGTATCCGTGTTGACGCCTTCCACCTTGAGGCATTCTTGATGGTTCGTATGTATGGCACCTGTTTGTAATGTGTGTGGACCACTAAAGTCGATGACCGTGCATCGGCTGTATATTATTATTCGGCCGATTTTTGATATCGGCCCCCACATTTTTACTGTTCAATATCTCCCGTGCTTTTGTACCTGGCCGATTTCATGTATCGGCCCCCATGTTCTACTGTCCATTATCCCACATGCTTGGGAAATATTTCTTGAGATGTTGACCGTTGACCACATCGAATTTCGCCGTCCGCTCTTCCGGCATGTACGTTCCTCTTAAGACTCGATCGACCCTGTATGGCCCGTGCCAATTTGGGGACCATTTACCATATGCTGCATCCTTAGTTCCCAATGGCAACACCGCTTCCCATACCAGATCGCCAACGTGGAACTCCTTAGGCCTCACCTTCTTGTTGTATGCACGAGCTACTTTGGCCTTGTTCTCTTTGATTTTTTCCAGCGACCACAGCCTAAGCTCAGTCACATCTTCAACACTGTCACTCATCAAAGTTGCATATTCTTCAGCCGTTAGATCGTTCTGAAAAGTGACGCGTCTCGATCCAGCCGTAATTTCCCAAGGCAACACGGCTTCTTGTCCATAGACCAGATGGTATGGCGAGGTTTTTATCGCTCCATGACATGACATACGATAAGCCCATAAAGCCTCTGATAAAACCTCATGCCAACGTCTAGGGTGCTCATCGATTTTCCTCTTGATCAGCTTGATAAGGCTCTGGTTGGATGCTTCAGCCTGCCCATTTGCTTGAGCATAGTACGGAGATGACCGAATCAGCTTAATCCCTGTGTCCTCACAGAATTCCCTGAACTCGTGAGAAGTGAAAACCGAACCTCCATCGGTTGTGATAGTCTGAGGAATCCCAAACCTATGAATGACGTGCTCTTTCACCAAATCGACAACATCCTTTGAACTTACTGACTTCATAGGGACAGCTTCCACCCATTTGGTGAAATAATCCATGATGGCCAAGATCCACATGTGGCCTTTGCTTGACGGCGGATTGATCTTGCCGATCATATCCATGCCCCAACCTCGGAATGGCCAAAGCTTGATGATGGGATTCATTGCGACGGGCACCATCTGGATTTTTCCAAATTTCTGACATGCTTGACACCCTTTGTAGTACTTAAAACAGTCCTCGAGCATGGTAGGCCAATAAAACCCTGATCGTCTGATCAACCACTTTATCTTATGAGCCGATTGGTGAGTTCCACAGGCGCCTTCATGTACCTCGTGTAGGAGCCGATTGGCCTCGGCTGTTCCCAGACATTTGAGTAATAACCCCTCAAGAGTCCTGTAAAACATGTCGTCTCCGATGAGCACATACTTCATGGCCTTGTATCTTATCCGTTTAGGTGCCCCCCGAGCCGAGTCCTTCAAGTAATTGAAGATATCGGCTCTCCAGTCGTCTGCGTCCAAGAACTGCACCTCAATATCAGCTCCCTCTGCTACGTCCTTGTAGCCTGAAGCCATTTGTGCAAGATCGTTTGCTTCGGTATTCTGCGTTCGCGGGATCCAGGTGAAGTTTAAGTATCGGAATTGTGCCATCAGCTCACGGCATTGCATCCATAATGGGAAGAGCGATTCACTCTCGCACTTATATTCCTCTGTGAGCTGAGAAATTACCAGTTTGGAGTCTCCGAATATTTCCACTGCTTCCGCTCCAGCTTCGATGAGCAACTCCATCCCCTTGCGTATCGCCTCATACTCGGCTACATTGTTGGTGCGAGAGGTAGACAATCTAATGGAGAAGGAAAATGTTGCCCCGGCGACACGTAAATCCCGATGCCGCAGCCATCGTCACAAACTGATCCGTCGAAAAACATAGCCCACGCTCTTATGGACAGTGCTGCTATGTTGGTGTTGATCCTTTCAGCAATAAGATCGGCCAACGCCTGTCCCTTAACTGCTTTCGCGGGTTGGTACCGGATGTCAAACTCTGATAATGCAAACATCCATTTGCCCAGTCGGCCTTTTAACATAGGAGCCGACAACATGTGCTTTACGACGTCTGATTTGCATATGATGATGATCTCTGCTGATAGCAAAATGTGGCGCAGCTTGGTGCAGGTGAAAAACAGGCAGAGGCATAATTTCTCAATATCAGGATACCTTGTTTCCGCGTCCAGCATCCTCCTGCTTATGTAAAATACGACTCGCTCCACCCCATCATAAACTTGTACTACTACCGAGGCGATGGATGTGTCAGCTACTGACAGGTAAATGTAGAACGGTTTGTCCGGCTGGGGTGGAACCAACACTGGCGGCTTCGTCAGATATTCCTTGATCTCGTCGAAGGCTTGCTGCTGTTCTGCGCTCCAGCGGAATTCCTCGTCAGATTTTATTTTTACTAGTCCCATGAACGGCTCTATCCTTCCTGACAGATTAGAGATGAATCTTCTGACGAAGTTGATCTTGCCGATGAGAGACTGCAGCTCTTTCTTGGTGGTGGGTGGCTTCATTGTTCGCACTGCTTCCTGACTTTTTAGGCCGATCTCAATCCCGCGTTCATGGACCAAGAAACCCAAGAACTGACCGGCCGTTACCCCGAAGGCGCACTTCTTTGGGTTCATTCGTAGTCCGAACTTTCTCGTTCGGTCCAGGACGCGTTGCAGATCGCCCAAGTGTCCTTCTACTGAGGCAGACTTGACCACCACGTCATCTATATAAATCTCCACCAGCTTGCCGATCAGGTCATGGAAAATGTAGTTCATGGCTCTTTGGTACGTGGCACCAGCATTTTTCAGCCCAAACGTCATGACAACGTATTCAAATAACCCCACCGAGCCTGGTACTCTGAACGCAGTCTTGTGTATGTCTTCGGGAGCCATAAAAATTTGGTTGTAACCGGCATTCCCATCCATAAAGCTCAAGATCTTATGGCCAGCCGCTGCGTTGATTAACGTTTCTGCCACCGGCATTGGATACTCGTCCTTTGGGGTAGCTCTGTTGAGGTCCCGAAAATCTATGGCGACACGCCACCGGCCATCCTTCTTCTCCACAGGTACGATATTAGAAATCCATTCAGCATACCTGCAAGGCCTGATCAAATCGGCTGCCAACATTTTCTCGACCTCCTTCTTAACTTGTTCTAGAATTTCGGCCTTCATCTGTCGTGCTCGTTGCTGGAACGGCCGAAATCCTTTTTTAAGCGGGAGTCTATGCTCAATGATGCTCCTGTCTAACCCGGGCATCTCTGTGTAGTCCCAAGCGAAACAGTCTGGATATTGCTTCAACAAGGCTATCATTGGATCCCGCAGACTTGGATCCAACCTTTTGCTGATAAAAGTTGGTCGTGGCTTATCCCCAGGACCAATGTCGATTTCTTCTAGTTCATCAGCAGATGTAAATCCATATCCTAGCTTGCCGTCACCTGTCAAATCTACGCTAAGCACAGGGCACACAGTGGGTGAAGTCAACAAAAATAATTTGGGCCGATTGCCTGAATCGGCCCCCTTTTTTATTGCAGTGGTCGAGGATGGTTTACACCTTACGGTTTTAACATGGCTGGGAATCTCCCTGCTACGACTGCACGATCTGTTTGTCGTGTGACTGCTGCTTTTTGTTTTTTGTGGCCGATCACAGGGATCGGCCGTACCACGCGCCGTCGTGGGCTTTGCTACTCTGTCAGGCCGGTGGATAAGACCAGCCTCACCCCGTTTTTTGTAACCTCGATGCGTTCACAGCCGTCTAGATTGATTCCAGAGATTGGCTCTTGGTCTTCTGCTTCCCAGACGTTCATGCCAGCAATGGAGACCTCGATAGACTCATCTGCGTGGATGACCTCCACTTCATCTCCATCCCACTGGATGAGGCACTGGTGCATCGTGGACGGAATGCAGCAATTAGCGTGAATCCAATCCCTTCCTAGCAGGACAGTGTAAGTGCTCTTGCTATCCACGACGAAAAATGACGTGGGGATGGTTTTTCTACCCACGGTCAGATCCACGTCCAATCGCCTGCGTTTCGAAGTTTGACCGTTGAAATCGCTCAACGTGGCGTTGGTTTTGATCAAATCTGCGGTGGAGCGTCCCAAACGACGTAGCATGGAGTATGGCATGATATTGACTGCCGCTCCGGTGTCCACCAGCATCTTGGTGACAGGTTGCCCATTGATGTAACCCCGTAGATATAGGGCTTTCAGATGCTTGTAACCCTTCTCACGCGGTTTCTCAAAAATGACCGGCCGTGGGCCGCAGTCAAACTGTGCCACGGGTAGCTCGTCGGCTCTTGGTGCGCGGAATTCTGACGGAAGTATGAACACCATGTTTGTGCCAGCCGATGTCTTCGCATCGGCTTTTACAGGCTTAGGCGCCACTCCTTTCTCGGGTGATATTCCGCAAAGTTTGCCTCACTTTGACGGCCAGGTCAGGCCGTGCTTTCTTCAAAGCGTGGAGATACTGTGCTTCAGCTTCTTCCAAATTACGTAGCCGCTGCACTCTACGCTTTTGGGTGTGCCTGAGTCCGTCAGGACACCACCTTGGACGGTGATACCTGTCTTCTTCTGTGTCACCCATTGGCTCCTTGAGACCTTGTGATCGGGATGCTCCCCTGCGTTTGCTCTGCGATGGGAGAGGTCCTAGGCGCTTGAACACTGACACTGGCCCCGTGCCCTCTTGCTGTTGTGCGCATTCTGGGCAGTTGCCGATTGTAGGCAATCGGCTCATTCCCGCGTCCCAGCAGTGCTTGAAGAACGGGCAATCCCAATGCTTGCCTGCGCCTTTCTTTTCTTTCGACGGTTCCCTGGCAAGGTGCTCATATCCTTCGTCGTCTCTATTGCGCCGGCGGCGTTGGTCGTACTGGCGTTCATACTTGTTGAGGAGGTGCGTGGAATGTGGCTTCTGATATCGCACTCTCCTTATTTGTTCCTCTGTTAAGTACCGCCTGTCATTGTGGCTGGGCCGGTCGCGTGGACCGGCCTTCTCTCTTTCTGTACCCTGAGAGCGACTACCCTCCTCTTCGTAGTCATGGTGGTACCCAGATCCTGCCATATTAACGCCGAACGAGAAATCTAGCCGACGCCTCGCGGAGCGACTGAGTTCTACCATGTTGACGCCGGGAAAAGGGTTTGTGTCCACTTTCATGGCGACCTGCCCAAGGATCAGACGGCCTTGCTCTATCGCCATTTGGATTTGGCGACGCAGCTCTTTGCAATCATTGGTGGCGTGGGTGAATGAATGATGCCACTTGCAGTATGGTCTCCCGTGCATTTCCTGAGTCGTAGGGATTTTGTGGCCTTCGGGTAACCTCAGCTGTTTCTCCTTCAGCAGTAAGTCGAATATCTGCTCGGCTTTGCTCACATCGAAGTCAAACCCTTTTGCAGGCCCTTGCTGTTTCACCCATTTGCAGGACACAGGATCTACACCTCGAGCCCATTCGGCTACGGCCACTTCCTGGTCTTGTGTAGGATCGTCTTCTTCTGCATCAACCAGGCTTATCGGGCGTTTGAATTTATCTTGGTACAACTCAGGGTGGCGCTGTTCATACATCGTCAGTTTCTGGGCCATATGCGCCAATGAGGAGTTGGGCCGTAATCAAGATGGGCTTAGAAGATACGTATATTTAACGTGTTGTTAAGCGGCCTTATACGTAGATTTGGGCTAAATTGCCCGTGTATCTTGTATCATAGTAGGTTTCGTTTCAGTTTAGGTAAAGATAGAGTTGTAGAGTTATTCCAAAAGTAGAGAGTCTCCGGACTATAAATATGTACCTAAGGTTATCGAGAAAAAGAGGACAATCACGTTCACCACAAACACAATCTCGGCGCATCGCCACCCCTTGTTTCTAGGGTTTTTCTCGGGTAAGTGCCATGCTGCCTAGATCGCATCTTGCGATCTAGGCAGTGTCTGCTTATGTGTTACCTGGTGTTACTCGTACTAAGCCTTGTTGATGGCGAGTAACACCATTATCATAGATTTGTTTGGGTTAGCATCAGTACTTTTCGCTATGATTGTTTAGTTATGCTGCCTATAGCTATATCGCCGCCTTTGCACCTTTTCCCGGGGGTAAAGGTGGCATCTTGCTTGATCTTTATTTAAGTCGATTTGATCTGTTATAGTTGTACCTTGTTCTCCAAGGTTTAGTTTGATATCCCCATGATCAGGCCTTGCAAACGGGTTGAACGATCCAGTAATATGTAAGATATGGTTCATCGATCCCGAGGGCGTTGGAATTAACGTTATGTTGGTTTTTAGGCCTTCTCTAGGATTAGTTTTCTACTATCTTTTGTATCTACCAGGCTCAATTACGTGTAGGATGTTCCAGTCATGAGGTGAAAACGTTAAACTGTCGTAGATCGATTTAGCTTGTATTGATGAAGCAAAAACCCCATGTTATCATAAGATTTAATGCAGAACCATGGGATGATCGGCTCTAAGAGCCGATTCACAGGGAAACCTGGGAGCCGGTTACGGCTCGAATTTTACACATGTTTGTTTGCCATGCAGGAAACCAATCGAAGCAATCTTTCACCTTCCTGATCAGGTATAGGTCAGGTGGCACGCCCTCGAACCAAGCCATGCGCGTCGAGCTTTGCGAACCGTTGCCGAGGGACCAGCCACCTGAGCTCTGGAGCCTCCCGGCTCTTCGTGTTGCTCGTCGCTGCTCGCCGGTGAGTTTTGGCAGGCAACACAAAGATAATAAGCAACAAAGATCAGTGAGCTTGTTTCACAAATCCACAAAGAAGAACTAAAAAGTTCTAAGCTGAAAGCACAAGAAAACTAAGGCTAAACGTAGTGCTAGCAAAAGTGAACACTCACAAAACAATAAGAGTGAAAAGTAGAGTGTTCTAGGGAATGGAAACAGAGTGTGTCTGTCTCAAAAAGAAGTGTGGTGTAACCAACCAACTTACTCAAGCAAACTAAGCAAACGAAAACCAAAAATGAAAACTAAGACGCTCCAAGAACAACACAACAATGCATGAAACAATAAAAATGAAGTGTCTAGAAAGACTTGAGATTTTTCCCAAGCTTTGACGCTTATACCTCTTGAATATTTCTTGGGGTGACACGGGGTGGCATCCCCAATATTGAGATTTTTCCATTCTTCATCTCATAACATCATTCTTTCTCTACACCTGCAAATTTTCCTTCATACAAAACTTCACACAATCTTCATTAGCAACATTAGTGTATTAAAAATATAATAGACCCTTGGGTTTAGTTTCAAAACAAGAAAAACTTTCACAAAAGACACATTCTACTGTAGAAACTCCTTCAAAAATCTCAATTTCCCAAAAACAACCCAAAAAGGAAACAATAAGAAGCAAATGCAAATAATGGCAGAAATCTGTCAAAACAGACCAGCAGGTAGAAATTGATTTTTTTGAAGACCTTCTGTTGGTCAAATCAAAAAGTGTTGAACTAATGAAATTTAGCTAACATACTGGGGGATTTATTCATACATTTTCAGCTCAATCCGAGTTACAGAGACTCCTCACGAATTTTTTTGGTGGAGGACAGAAAATCTTTTTCGGGACATCAACTCCCCAAATCTTACTTCCCTCTCATTAGAGGTCATTCTTGGCACAAAAAGAAAACAAAAAAGGATAAGGAGAGGTCATTAATGAAGTAATAACTTCTAAGACTCAAGGAAACTCTTGGGTTATCTACCAACAAGTACTTTTTTTAACGCCTTTAAGTTAGGCTTGATAGCTTGAGAAGATGCTCACATAAGAATTATGAATTGAAGTCAAAGAGAGCATCAAGAAGCAAATCAAAACATATTTAAGTCTAACCCACTTCCTATACATAGGAATCTTGTAAATAAATAAGTCATGAAAGCACAAAACAACAAGCATAGGAGAGTAAAACAAGTGCAACTTCAAAATTTTCAACATAAAGAGGGGAAACTTAATATTGTTGAGATACATAAAACCATGTTTCCCTCTCTCAAAATAACTTTCAGTAGCAACATTAACAAAATTAACAATATAACTATCACATAAGACATTCTTATCATGAGCCACATGCATAAAATTATTATTACTCTCCACATAAGCATAGTCATTCTTATTAATTGTAGTGGGAGCAAATTCAACAAAATAGCTATCACTATTATTCTCATCACCATAATCATAAAATATAGGAGGCTTACTGTAATCACAATTAATTTACTCCTCAATAGTAGGTGGACTGAAAATATCATAATCATCATTCTAATCATCATATATTGGAGGTAAAGTATCATCAAAGAAAATTTTCTCCTTCGTGCTTGGGGGACTAAAAAGATCATTTTTATCAAAACTAGCTTCCCCAAGCTTAGGCTTTTCCATAGCATTAGCAACAATGGTGTCCAAAAAATTCATACTAACAACATTACTATTAGCATGCAAATGAAGTTCCATAGGTTTTTTAATTTTCTCTTCAAACACTTCATGTCCTAACTCAGGATAGACACTATAAAGCTCTCTAATTTTGTTGTTGTTTTCCATTAAGCCTAACTAGTGAAAACAAGAAATAAAAAGATAAAATTGTAGAATCTACAGGAAATAACTTCGAGCACTCACACCAGAGGATGTGAGTACCTTTTACCTTACCTCCCCGTCAACGGCGCCAGAAAAGATCTTAATGTCTACGCACTTCTATTCTTGTATACAGTTGTTGGGCCTCCAAGTGCAGAGGTTTATAGAACATCAGAAATTTTCCCTTAAGTGGATCACCCAAGGTTTATCGAACTCAGGGAGGAAGTGGTCAAAGGTATTCACTCTCAAGCAACCCTGCAATCAAGATACAAGAAGTCTCTTGTGTCCCCAACACACCCAATACACTTGTCAGTTGTATAGGTGCACTAGTTCGGCGAAGAGATAATGAAATACAAGTGGTAACGGTGCCAGAAAAGAGATTCTGACTTGTTTTTGACGTGGGGTAACGGTGCCAGAAAAGAGCTTGACGATGAGACAAAGACTAAAGGCAACAAGAAGGAAGCAAGCAAACATGCAATGAATCTAGTAGCAAACGGTGTTTCAATGCTTAGAAACAAGGCCTAGGGATCATACTTTCACTAGTGAACACTCTCTCATATAAATATCCTCTGTTCATGATACTACTCTTAACTACTCTCCGATTGGTCACTCTAATCCAAGGTAGGGCTATAAAAGCACACCTCAAAGTCCGCCTTCCCAAATCTAGATAACCCCACACTGTCACCTTGAGCACTAGATGGTTCCAACAAACACCACAATTTCATAGAGACATCCAACTCCAAATATACCTCATAACAAATATTCAATCTAACCAATGTGCCACACACGGTATGTCCGCTGTCACTTTCACACACATGGGGAAAAGCATAGATCTATTAAAGCACGAAGAATATTTATGTAGACTCAAGCCTAAGTGCCACCATGGCGTGCACGCTGTCACTTTCACACACATGGGGAGAGCAGATATCTAATGAAGCACTTGAGTAGCAAGGTAGATCTACTTGATTACAAATCTCATGACCACAAGATCATGCATAGAGAGAGAGATGAACACATAGCTACTAGTAGAGCCCTTAGCCCTGAGGAAGAACTACTCCCTCCTCATCATGGAAATTAGCAACGGTGATGAAGATGACGATGGAGATCAATGGAGATGGCTCCGGGGGTACTTCCCCGTCCCGGCAGGGTGTCGGAATAGAGACTTTCTGTCCCTCGAATCTCTCCTTCGGTGGCGGCGGCTCTACAGACGTTTTCGTGGATTTCTTCTGGGATTGTTTAGGGTTTTCCTATCGGAGGCTTCTTATAGGCGCATGAATCAAGGTCGGTGGGGGTCTAGGGGGCCCACACCCCCTCCAGGCGCCTCTAGGGCTTGCCCGCGCCTAGGGGGGTTTGTCCACCCTGTGGCCCCCCCTCCGACTCTGCTTCGTGGTTCCGTGTTACTCCGGGAAAAATAATAACTTTGGCTTTTGTCTCGTCCAATTCCGAGAATATTGATTTTCTGCCTTTCTGAAACCAAAAACAGAAGAAAACAGGCAATTGGCATTATGGCATCTTGTCAATAGGTTAGTTCCAGAAAAGATATAAAAACACCTCAAAGTATAGATAAAACATAAGATAAATGATACAAAAGAAGCATGGAGCATCAAAAATTATAGATATGTTTCCGACGTATCAGTGCTCTGCGACGTTTCACTAAAAACGTCAAGTTTGGGTTGCCTTCTAGACGCACGAGCGATATGTTTGGTTGGGGTTGGTTTGGGCCAGAGAAGCGGAAAAAATACAGCAGTATAAATATGTTGGTCTCACAAGCTATGCATATTGCATGCAATAACGCAGCGGAGTATGATCTTCTGAAGAGTACCGTCGATGGAATTATTTTTAGAAGACAAGGGTATGATAAATGCAGAGCATATGGCCCTCGTAGTTCATTTAATGAAAATGTAGATGCAAGTCAAGCAAGCCAGTTTGATATTAGTGATCCTAAAAAAGTGTTCACCAAGGGTGCGTCTAAGCTAAACAAGAAAGTTCCTCTCGAGAAACAATCTTCCATGACCAAAAACGATCGACCACTAGGATACAAAGAGCGGAAGAAGCGGGTGTGCAGCGCTTGCCAACAGGAGGGACATAACAAGAAGAACCCAAAATGCATATATCATCCCATGTACGGTTTTCAAAATTAGCTTGATATATTTCCTGCATTTTTATTACACTATATTATCTAATATTGTGTGTCATCTTGTGTAGGAATGTTCTACAGCAGCAAGGGTAGTCATTTTTCAAGTATCATACATGGAAATTAATTTTGAGGCAGTTCTTGTGAAAATATGTATTTGTAATGTACATTTATAGTCTTCTGATGTTTGTTTGGGCAAATATGCGATGTTTTTTCATGAAATTTCTCTTGGTTTTGTTTATCTGCTCTGTTTTGCTTCTTCGGTTCTTCAGTGTGCAAGGGAGCGGTTGAAAAGTTCAATGGTATGGTCTATGTGTGTACCCGTTTTGGTACTTCCTCCGTTTACATATACTTCGCGTCCTGGACTAAACACGGATACCTAGGAGAGACCCCGATGAGCTAAATTAGAGGACAGATGGACTAATTTACCCTGCTATAGTCCCACCTCCGCTGCCGTGGCATGAAGAGTTGTGCATGCATCCACCGGTATAGACGTCTCGCTTCCAATGAGATTGATTGCATGCCCGGCTGTGCTTTTCCTTCTCACTGGAGCGCGCCTCCAGCTCTTCTCTTGGCGCACGAAAACAGCTCAACTCAAAACGCCTAGTCCACGCGGGGAAGACGTCGAGGAGAAGGTGCAGGGAGATGAGGAATTTGTGGAACAGATTTAATGCAACGGCAAACTGCCACGAGGTTAATTAGGAAAACAACTAGAACGCGAACTAATTTTTTTTTTTGAAAAAACTAGAACACGAAGTATATGTGAACAGAGGGAGTAGTATGCACAAGTGTGTTTTTGCACAAACTATAAACATATATATTAATAAAACACGATTAGCAACCTTACATAGTAGCAAAGAAAGTCCACGGACACCATAGTAGCAAGTACAACCATACACGATACTAGACCACGACATAAACAGATAAGACACGACATGACACGACATTCTTCTTCCTCCGGCCCGGCCACTCCCTATCTCCTCCTGGCTGCTCCTTACGCGTCATACCCCTCAGCATCCTCCGCCATGATGTACGGGAGAGAGTTAGCCCGGCTGTTGATGGAGAAGATGGCGTGGAAGTCGGTGAAGATATTGTACGTCGTGAACGCGATGAACTCGCATCTACGCCAGAACACTTGGGTGAGGAGGTGGTAGGCGTCGTAGTGGTTGATGAAGGTGACGTAGAGGCCTCTGACGAAGTTGTTGTTGCCGTTGGCGCCATCATACTGCTGGTCGATCTAGAACATGGGTGGAGTGCCGGCAGGGAGGTGGCGGTAGCCGGCGGCAAGGAAGAAGTGGGCCAGCTCCATCGGCCCCATCCACCTCGAGATGGCCCAGATGCGGAGGAGGTTCTCCACAACCCAGCCGTGCGGCCACTCTCTCTCCGGAACGGTGGTGGGGCGGCCGTACGTCAGGCCGTTGAACTGCATCGTAGCGGGGGAGGGGGTGGGGTCAGCGAGCGGCGGCTAGCAGTTGCCTGATTGGTGGCGGGGCTCGGAGGTTGCTTGAGTTGTGGCGGGGCTCGGCGGCTATCGGTTAGATGGATGGGTGCGAATGAGTGAGAGAGGGAGAGGTCGAGGGGCATATAAATGGGCGTGTCGTGGTTGCTTCGTTCTCCCCTCGTGTTTCAGGCGCACTCTTTCGAGGAGGCACGGACGGACAGTATCGAGGAGCCTCTTGATTGATTTCCGCGGGCGCGTGACGGGAACTGTGCCAGTGTGAAATTGTTTGACGCGTGACCGACCGAGCGACACACCCGCGTGAATTCGCAGCATAAAAAAGTGTGCACGATGACAACGCAACTTTAATACGTGATCGGTCGTGTAACCTGTGACACTGCGACGATACATAGGCCAGGCTAGCTAGGGTGCATGGTGCGTGCATGGAAAAGGCTCAGCTATTAATACACGTTGAAACGGAGCGGTACGGTGGTTGGACCGTTAGGACATGAGATTACTGATTAGGTCCTGTCCTCACCATGGATGCATGCATGCGGGCGCAGCTGAGCGGACACGTTGATCGACGTATAATGCAGCGCTAGTTTCAGACCATGGATGCATGCATGCGCACGCAGCTTACCGAGACGACGCGCGTGAGGGCATGTAATCAGTGGCGGAGCTTCATGCATCTAACGGGTTGCACATGCACCAGGGTAAAAAATATTTAACCATGCAATCAGCTCCAAAACTAGTGTGTGCACCCCCGTAATTCATGATTAGTGCACCCTGTTGGGCCAAATCAGCCCTTATTATTAGGTTGTGCACCCTGATTGAGTTCATGTACTATGCTAGATGCTTTTGGGTTTCCAACACTCAGCGTCGCTAGGGACAACCGTGAGGGCTAATCAAATAACCTTGAGCAGATAGAAAAGAGTCCTAGCGATCGTGAGTGCATGCTTGGTTGAAAGAAACGGACAAGTTTTTCAACGTGAACAACTAATTTGGGTCGAAACAAACTAGTTAAACAACCAAACAATTTCATAGTTTTGAGTTGACTCGACACAACAGGATACGGAATGTTGCCATAAAATAGAAACAATAAACTGTTTTACAAATTTCATATGAATCTTCATTGCTGCTGAATAAGCACCAGACAAAGGACAACAAACAACCCTATTACAAATTTTAGAAGAAGAACTGCTTCTTTAAGCAGATCAACCATAGATACCAACTTCATCAGATTGCAGTTCCTCATTCCTAGGCTTTAATGCTGCTCTTTCTTTTTCTTAGCTCCAGAGTTTTCCTCCACTCCTCTGCCCATCCATAAGCATCTATTGATGCATCACTAATCAGAATACCATTCTCACACAAGTACTCCACGTACTTCAACTCTCACCGCTAAAAATTGCATTCAGTCTGTAAAATTAGGAACACTGGATATCAGACACTGAATTTTATAAGAACAATGCTCATATTGTAGCTACGCACGCCATCGACTGCATGAAAATCGGACCAAATCAAATGAATGCTTAACCCATGAGTTTTGCACTTGTAAAAGACCTAGCCATCGTAGTCGCCGGTCGAGACGTGCCTCATCGGCGATGACGCGCAATCGAGCAGGAACCAGGGAATGTAGGGCGGAGGGTGCCGATTATGCGACGTGCGGGACGACCTTGAAACATACATGGCGGCTACTAAGGATCCCGACCTGGGCGACAACTCCAACGGCAGATGGCTATCGGCGGCAGCGCCACAATTCTTTTGGAAAGGCGGTGTGAGGAAGTTAGGGTTTATGTTTCTCTTATAAATAGCCAACCCGCATTACCTGGGTGTATTATTGGGCCGACCTTCATAGTTTTATTTTTGTTATAAAACCCAAACGCTATCCCTGCAGTGACATGCATTTCCATAAACCAGGGCTACCATCGCCAGCTAATCTTACTATCGTCTAGAGTCTCACATAAGACTTTGACTAGAAATGCACCATACATGCCACACTAAAAGAGACATTTGTAAGTACGTGAAACTTTAGTCAATATAATGCAGCTAATCATTTATTTTAACCCATTATGAACTAGCTCAAGAAACCCAAACACATATACATTCCCCATATTTCCTTGTTATCCCTTTATGCTACCATTTCCCACAAATATACGACCACAGTACATATGCATAGGATTAAAAATTACCAGGAACAAACCAGGTTAAACATGAAACAACCTTCTTAAGCACAAAAAATAGATTGTTCACACGGTAGTTCAACCACAGTGGATCAAGTTTAACACAACATAGATAATTAAAGCTCAAACATAAGTACTAGATTAGCAGAGACACGCATGACACAATCTACGCCTGGGGAAGGTGCTTCAGCAGGAACACGCCATAAGAGGCGTGTTTGGCCTTAAGGTGCGGCTGATACTTCTGGCTGCCAGCTCCATAATAGGTAGCATGCTGCAGTATTCTCATGTAGTCCTTTGGCATCTCCTTCCGAAAGCACCACGGACACTTGTACTCCCCTGGACCCAGAAGGTACTGGATGTCGCTAGCCTTGAGCTTCTTCAGCACATCACGCCTCTTGCGGTCCCTGTCCTCCTCGTCACTGCTGACACCGTCTGACTCCTATGCAAATTTGTGAAACGAAATAAGGCTTACAATAACAAACCTGTGAAATAAGACTATATGTGCCACATATTAAATAACGAGAAACTTGGACAATTGTTTTTTATTTGAAAATTTAAAATTCATAACAGAATTGTTTATATGTCACACATATGAAGTTAGATCACAACAGCATTATGTACAAATAAAACGTGTGCAGCAAAACAAAACATCTGCTAGAAGCATTAGTGCAACAAAAAAATATGCCTTACAAGCAGATTGATCTATCACACTTATTAATCTTAAGTTGTATCACTGGAGCATTAAATAACAACTTAAGTTTACAGCAGAACAACCCATGTGATGAAAGCAGTAGTGCAATAAAAAATATAATCCTATGAAGCAGAATGTTGTATCACACCTAATAATCTTAAGCTATATCACATTAGCATTAAATACCAACTTATGTGTGGGCATAAGAAAACAGCTGCTGAAAGCAGTAGTGCAACAAAAATAATAATACAATTAAGCAATATAGCAGAAACTGTTATCTTGCAGTACTACAACCAGGAATTTATGCATCTATAATAGAACACATAATCTTTCGGATCCAGAACTACAACTACATAAATGCTTGATATGTTAAAAATATTTTACAAATACAAAACAAAATTATTGAATTTAACAACTATCATGAATGTACTAGAACCATATGTTCTATGTGACACAAGCATTTCAAAAGACTAGCAAATTACGAAGGCAGACACTCTGACTATGTGTACATAGGCTAGGTATATTAAGCTCAGTATAAAGTGACCAGATGATCTAATGAACTAAATTCAAAAGAAAAGTAAATGACACCAAATACAATCTAAACAACAGTATATTGACAAGCACCTGGTACAGATTCCCATGTCTGGTTTACTTAACTATTACAGTCAAATTTACAAACTAGAATTGCTGTACTATCTAATATTTTTTGGCAAATAACACCTAATATAAACTTGAACTATCCATGGTCACATTACCTAAATTTACAATCTCGAAGAGGTAGCAAGTAGAATCCATAAATCAATTATATTACTGGCACCAAGGGAGAACACATCAGTAGCTAATATGTGAATATTAATAGACAGCAGCTCCATTCCATTTTCATTGCAAACGAAATACCAGGTTGTAACTTGGCAGATCGTTCAAGACCAAAAACTTAGGCACAAAGGCCAAGCATAAGCTACAACATCTAGGCGCATATAAACCTGGCACAGATTACAGATGTCATAACATTCAAAGTAAGAGGAACCACTCGACGACCTAGCCTGCCAAAACAGAAGCCTACTTGATCCTACATCCAACACAACGTTGTCAAAGGGGTCCTGGGGAAATCAGAAGCTAATCTACGGCGCATCTAACCTGGCACAAACTAGAATCGCTAGACGCATCTAACCCTACTAGCACCACAAACCCTAGCAAGAACAGGACGAGGCAGACCTCGGTGGCAAGAACAGTACGAGCGAGATCTGGACTTACCTCATCGGAGTCATCGCTGTTGGACTCGTGGAAGGTCTTGACGTCGGCAGGCGAGTAGATCTTCTCCCTCCTTTCCTTCCTCTTCTGACGCAGCTTGTTCTTCAGGTTCTTCTTCTTCTTCCGCTTGATCTGCGCCTCCATCTCGTACTTCCGCTTCATTGGATGCACACCGGTGTAGACGCGCCCACCCAAGCCGGAGCTCCCTTTGTCACCCTCTGCATCCGCGACCTGCTTCCCCTTCTCCGCGTGCTCAGCGCCCACCGCCACCTGCTTCCCCTTCTCCGCGTTGTCAACGAGCGCCACCACCTACTTCCCCTTCTCCATGGACGGCCGTCGCGATCGAGGATTTGTGGAGAGACGGCTAGCTAGGGTTTGCTATCTGATTTGGGGAATTTTTTGAAGTGGTTGGAACGCACACCAACCACTGACTATGCTACTTAAGGAAGCTGACGGTTCGGCACCCACGTGCATACGTGTATAATACGCCCCAGTGAACGGGCCGTACGGGTTTCTACATGGGCTTATATGGTTCTTTTTTTTATAGAGCAAGGACGAAAATTTCGAAAGGATGATCGTGCCCCCGACTAAGAACCGTCCGCGCGTATCCCAGTCGTTCATGTGTTTTCCCCAACTTCTGGTTTCCACGCGGGTGCGCACTGAAGTAAAAGCGATACAAATATGACATCACCATTTTCGTCCATTCTAGCTTCGTTTTTGTCCTTACCAAGTAGTATGTCTAAGAAGGAATGACTCAACTTGGTAAATCTCAGGACCAAGCCAAAACACTCGAATCGTTGAGATCAGCGATGATTTCAAGACTCGATAATGTGCAAGCAATGAGTCTACAATTCAGAGTCCTGCTAATTATGTAGTTACACTAGAGGAAAAAGGGATATCCGTTCGCGACCCCTCGGAGCATTAGTCCCGGTTGCGCCACCAACCGGGACTAATGCTGGCACGCGTCCCGGTTGGAGCGGGCACGGGGCCAGGGGCATGCGTCCCGGTTGGAGCCACCAACCGGGACTAAAGGTTTGGCCTGACCACGTGGCGTACGCACCTTTAGTCCCGGCTGGCTCCAACCGACTAAAGACCGCCTCTATAAATGCACGCCCCCCCTCTGCCTCCACTCTGTTTTTTCGAATGGTGGAAGGTGTGAGGGGGTGTGTGCTAGTTTTTTCTCATGCATGCATTGAAGGTGTTTGATGAAATGTTTGAGTGAATAATTCCGTTGAATTTCTCATAGAACAAAAATATAAAAGGTGTCTGAGACGCACTTGAGCTTTCTCCTCTTTATTTTCCTCGATCCAGGTTAGCAATCTTATCTTTTCTAGGTCATTGATACAATTCATGTGTCGGTGTGAATTGGTTATTTCACTATTTATGATGTCCTGTTTTTTGATAAACTTACTTATATGATGCAGATGAACGGTCGGGAATGGATGTACGGTGACCGGCGCGTAGCCGGATATATCAAAGGCGTGGATAAATTTATCGATGTGGCTACGGCAAACAAAGAGAATGGATTTATACGTTGTCCATGTGTTCAATGTCGGAACAACAAGGAGTACTCTTCCTCGAAAATCATTCGCGGCCACCAGATATTCTGCCAAGGTTACAGAAGGATGTGGTACAATGTCTTGTTAGTTTTGAATTGGTGTTCCCACCATCCTTCTTCAATATTATGACGCATCTCCTGCTCATCTAGTGGAAGAGATTGCCATTCTCGGTCCGGTATTTCTACACAATATGTTCCCCTTTGAGAGGTTCATGGGAGTCTTAAAGAAATATGTTCATAACCGTGCTAGACCAGAAGGAAGCATCTCCAAGGGATATGGAACAGAGGAGGTCATTGAGTTTTGTGTTGACTTTATTCCTGACCTTAAGCCGATTGGTTTTTCTGACTCGCGGCATGAGGGAAGACTAAGTGGAAAAGGCACGCTGGGAAAGAAAGCAATGATATGTAGGGACGGGGATTCTTTCACTAAAGCACACTACACAGTTCTACATAATTCCACCTTGGCAGCTCCGTATATCGAGGAACACAAGAATATTGTACGCTCCAAAAACCCGGGAAGCCTGAATCATGGATTACAGATGAACACATGAAGTCTTTCGGTGGTTGGATGCGGACACATCTCTTGAATGACACCACTGTTGGAGATCAGCTATACTTGTTGGCGCGTCACCATCTTCTCTTGTATTGAATTTCCAAGGTACGAAATAAATGGGAATACATTCTACACGATCGTCCAAGATAAAGAGCACCAACCAAAATAGTGGTGTCCGCTTTGATGCAATAGACGAGAATGGACAGAAGGACACATATTATGGTTACATAGAGGAGATATGGGAACTAGACTATGGAGTCTCTTTTAAGGTCCCTTTGTTTCACGCAAATGGGTCAACCTGAATGGGGAAGGGTAAAGATAGACCGGGTTATGCGGAATGACAACAAAGGATCTCAAGAATCTTGGTGATAGAGATGAACCATTCGTCTAGCCAATGATGTGTCTCAGTTTTCTATGTGAAGGACATGTCCTCCGGACCGAAAAAAGAAAAAATATGCAAACGAATACATCATATGATGAGCCAAAGCGTCACATAGTTCTTTCAGGAAAAGAAACATCGTGGGAATCGAGGACAAGATGACATGTCGAGAAGATTATAATAAGTTTGATGAAATTCCGCCCTTCACAAAGGAAAACTGACCCAAGCATTTCGTTAAGTAAAGAAGATGCTCCATGGTTATGTCAAGCGGTCATAAAGAATGACATATGCCAAGAAGTTCATGCTCATATTATGTAACTCTAGTTCATGTCTTCGTGGTTTGTGGCTTGACCAAGGATATCTTCATGTTTGTGGCTTTTAGTCGGTTTTGTAGTCTCGCTTTTAATATTAATAAATGTCTTGAGTGTTAGTCCGTTTTGTGGCTGGACCGAGTACCTCTATGACCAGTTTCTTGGAGATCTTGGGAGGACTGGGCTCGTCGGCATCTCCTAAACTGGTCGTAGTGGTGTCCTGCTCGAAACCATCTTGCAGCTTGTAACTTCACTAACTAGATCAATACGCCTCGAGCTAACTAATTTCACATATTAGGGAGTGCCTCTATGACCAGTTTCTCGGAGATGCCGAGGAGGGGCTCTCGGCATCTCCTCGAAACGGCCGCATGGTGTCCTGCTCTAAAACCATCTTGCAGCTTGTAACTTCACTAAGTAGATCAATCGCCTCGAGCTAACTAATTTCACATATTAGGAGTGCCTCTATGACCAGTTTCTGGAGATGCCGAGGACTGGCTCCATCGGCATCTCCCTAAAACTGGCCGCAGTGGTGTCCCTTCTCTCGAAAACCATCTTGCAGCTTGTAACTTCACTAACTAGATCAATACGCCTCGGAGCTAACTAATTTCACATATTAGGGAGTGCCTCTATGACCAGTTTCTCGGAGATGCCGGAGGACTGGGCTCCGTCGGCATCTCCCTAAAACTGGCCGCAGTGGTGTCCCTTCTCTCGAAAACCATCTTGCAGCTTGTAACTTCACTAACTAGATCAATACGCCTCGGAGCTAACTAATTTCACATATTAGGGAGTGCCTCTATGACCAGTTTCTCGGAGATGCCGGAGGCCCGGCTCAAGCATCTCCAAACTGGCCGTAGTGGTGTCCTCGCTCTCTAAAACCATCTTGGAGATGCCTCAAACTAGATGGAGGACTGGACTCACAAGGATGCATATTTATAGTACAAGCTCGGCATAATGTCGACACTCACGACATAATGTCGACACTCACCCCTTATTAGTCTTGACTCATCTTTAGTCGGTTGGTGTCTCCAACCGACTAAAGGTTCATCTTTAGTCCCGGTTGGTGACACCATCCGGGACAAGGTACAAGCCGCACGACATAATGTCGACACTCACCCCTATTATTAGTGTTGCCTGGCCCACTCACCAAGATCCCTTCATGGTTGGTTTCTCCAACCGACTAAATATGAACCCTCTCTTTATATAGGCATTTCCCTCTATTTATTAGGTAACACTCAAGACATTTATTAATATTAAAAACCGGGACAAACCGGGACTAGCTAACACTCAGGACTAAAGCCGCCCCCTTTAGTCATAATCATGCCTAGTCCTATAGTACGCAGCTTCAGGGTCTTCATCGTCGTCGTCATCATCATCGTCATCGTCACCTGCCACTCCGGGGATCCTCAGCCCATCCATGGCATATACCAGGGGCCATTCCAGCCTCGGATTCATGGCGGGTGGGAGAGGGGTCTCCTGGAAGACGATGCCTCTACCGCCGGTACAGTGTGGGGCCTGTGGCGGGTGGACTCGTGGGAACCGTAGGCGAGGATGGTCTCCCCCGGCGATGTAGCGCATCACTTCGATGATAGTACGGTTCGCCCACCATAGACGATGGACGGCTTCGTTGTGGTTCACCGGTGGCGGGCCATCACCCTCGTACCTGGCGAGCTCCCTTTCCCGCTGTAACACCCTCAGAATCAGACCTATGCAAATTTGGGCAAAATTCACCAAACCCGCATAGAAACGATTCAAAGGTGCCCACCAGGCACTTTCGTGCGGGTGGAAAACGAAGTAATAACATTACACAACAGTCCTCGATGGGACCCACAGAACAGATATATATAACAGCGACTCAAGGAGCCAAGAATACAGATATAGTGTACAGAGATCCAAATCACCTTGAAACGATAGAGCGTCCAGCTACGGACAAGATGCAAATGGGGCTAAGAGCCCTGAAGAATAACCAATGGCGTCCATAACCCTGCCCAGGCCAAGCCGGAAGGTAACCCTGCTAACGGCGTCGATCGCAAAACCTGCTTAAACAAAAGGGGTGCCGACAAAGGGCAAAGGAAAAAGAGGAGCGTCGATCGAGGCCAAGACAGCGAGGCTAGAATTGGCGGTCCTCGCCTACATAGGTATGGTGGATCAAGCGGCAAAGATGCACTAAACAACCTATAGAGACTCGATACAACTGGCGGTTATCAGAGAGGGATAAGAATGACCTAGCCGGATCCAACCTGAAGCTATCACCAATCAAACCCATCCTGGTGTTTCCCCCTCGAGACCAAACGAGGAAGTCAACCGAGGAACTCACACAGTTGGCGCTTTACTTATTCGATTATCGTTGCAGCAATTACTAGTCAGGTTTAGATAATCATCCTGATAAGGTAAACAGTGGGCACTTTTAGTTAACCATTCCGTGATAGTGGCAACACTTACTAGTCAGATACATTTATCATGAGAGAACCCAAAAACCCAGCAGTTGTTGATACTTTTATTCAGCCATTTCGTTGTAATTGCAATACTTACTAGTCAGATACAATTGTCGCAAGCGACAGCCAAACAAGCAATTGTGGGCAGTATTAATTAGCCATTCCATTATAGTGAAGCTGATTACTAGTCATTATAAGTCAAATTTATAGCAGTAAACTTTAGTTATGCTTGTCTATGATCAAGAAACTGTGCTCCAAGTCGTCCATATCCGCGGACACGGCTTTGAAAGTTTTACCCGCCGGGTGCACCAATAGCAACACACGCTCGATCAACCTCGGAAAAACCAAATCAAAACCCAACGAGGCTTTCACGACTGAACAATCACAGGATTCAGAAATATTTCAGGGGGCCACCCCTTAAGTAGATTCCAAGAAGCTAGCCGACTCGTCTGACCTCAAGGTTTGGGTGGACGGCGGTAAACGACTGGGAACCCGAAAGTGTGGCTGGGCTTGTCGATACCGCGTAAACGTGTCCCGATCCTAAACAGTACAGTGTGCTCCTCGCACAATTTAAATACATAAAGTAGCATGGCATAAGTACAGGATCGTAAATAAAACCTCAAACTAGTTTGTGGCCCCAAGAAATAAGACTGAATCAAGCTCTGGCTCAGGGGGGTCCCATATACCTCCCGGATGTGGATAGCGCGATAAATCAAGGAACAGTATCAAGTACTAAAGGTCTTACGGGACACAAGTGGGCGTTCGGAAACCAAATATTTTCTATCGCCCACCGATGCCTCTGCTTATTTCAATCTTAGTTGTTAAACATAAATTAAAGTGAACGATAAGTAAAACTATGATCATCTCCAACATCAACATGCGGCAATACATCAACATCTGTGGCATTGGACGACACGCACAAGACTTGAGCAAGCGATCACGACGCAAGTCCAACTATCTACCAAACAACAGGTAATAGGATGTGTCCAAGGCAAATATAGGGCTGCAAGGGATATCACGGTACGGGAACTAGAGCATCGCAACACAGATAGCAATAGATCAACAGGAAGGAGTAAATTACTATAAAAGTAAGATAGGTAGAAAGGGGGAGATGCTCGCCTGAAAACATTGTCGAAGGTTCAACCGAAGATCGGGGCGAAGCTCACATCAACTCAACGGCCTTATCCGCGAAGAAGCAAATCACTAGAAGGAACACCGGATGCACTATTTAATACAACGGCAGAAGATCGGCATGATGCATGAATGATGCATGGCATGGCAAAGGTGCGATGCAATTAGGTCATATTAAACGGAACCGGGGTCCCGACAATTAGTTGGGTGGTTCATGTTATTTAGAAGCCCCGCATTTAGATGTTGTTTTAACATGGTAAAAGATAGCACCGGTTCGCTACAACAATTTAAATGAGGCCAATATGAGACTAGATTTGCCCGCATATGGGCCCCATATTTAATTATTAGGTGAATCGGCATAAGGCCCCCAAACCACAGATATGCATGCAAGGATGGCAATTCAATATGCAACAAATTGTTATTATGTTATAAAATAGGGTTCCGGGAAAGGTTCCACACATTAGGGGTCTCGGCGATCTTGGGGTTTCCGGGGTTCGGGGTCGGTCTCAGGGTCCAGGGTTCGACGGTTCGGTCTCGGCGGGAGCGTCCTCGGATTCCGGGGTAGTTCTTGCGCGCATCCGTGGTCTCCGGTTCATGTCGACGGTCACGGCGTTCGGGACGAAGTACTTGTCGCATCGGGGGTTCTCGGCGGACTCGGTGTCCGGGGTGAAACACTTGGCGTTCCTTGTCTTGTCGGAGGCCTTGTTGCTCTACGGAGAAGAACTTGGCGCCAACGGGGTCCGAGAAGGCGATCTTGACGCGACACCGGGTACGGGATCGGCCTTCGGGTTCGGGGGTCTCGGCGTCCGGACTCCGGGAACGGTTCTTGGCGTCCGTGATGCAGCTCTTGTGGTTCCCTGTGAGGCCTTGAGGCGGGGGTCTTGGTGCCTTCGGATCGGTCTTCAGATCCCGCGAAGGAGATCATGACGGGGTCTCATGTCGGTCTTGTCTGCGGACGAACTTGATTTGTTGGTTCGATGGCGTTGCGACTATTGGCGTCGGTTTGCCAGGGTACGCGAGTTGGGATCCAGGCACGAAGCCGGCGTGGTCCAGATGTCAGGTACCCAACACGCCTTGCAGCGAAGCTCTGGAATGTGGAGGCGAACGCGCGCGTTGGCGTCGTGGGCCCGCGAGGCCGAGAGTCGGTCGCAGCGGTCACGTGGAGACGCTGCCAGGGCAGGCGGGGTCGCGCGACGGGCACACGGGATGGCGACGCGGCGGCTCTATGGCGGCGCTCAACGGCGAGGGGCTGCGGTGGGCGACGCCGGCGGCGGCGGAGGCGGCCCAAGCGGCGGGCGAGCTGGCAGAGAAGCGGCGCCGGCAGGCGCGAGCGGCCGGAGGGCTCAGCAGAGGAAGGTGGAGCGGCTGAGGAGCTGGGCGGGCGGACGGCGAGGCAGCCAGCGCGGCGGCTGAGGCGCGAGGTGGCGCAGCGGGCGAGGCGGGTCACAGCTGGGGAAGGCCGAGGGAGGTGGGGCGAGGCGAGGAGGTGGCGAGGAGGGTTGGCGGCGCAGCGGCCTCGGAGGGAAGGCGCGGGCAGCGAGGCGGCGGCTCGGGCGGAGGAGAGAGAGGGTCGCCTTGGCGAAGACGGGCAGACGCGGCGGGGAGCGGTGGTGGGGCGCCGTGGCTGCGGGCTGCCAGGAGAGGAGAAACTGGGCGCGCGGGCCGGAGAGGAGGTTCTTGAGGCAGACGGGGCGCGGGCGGGCGGGCGACGGGCAGGAGAGGCGGCAAGGCTGGGCCCGGGAGGCGAGGGAGGAGAGGGAGAGGCGGGGATGGGGCGAGGAAGAGGGAGCCTGGGCGCGCGAGAGGAAGGCCGCGTGCGGGCAGCTGGGCACGGGGGCAGGGTGGGTCCAGCGGTCCAGGCGTCTTGATTGTGGGCGACGGTGGCATGGAGTGCGTCTTGTGAGGGATTGGGTGGGTGGTGTGCTGGCAGGTGAGAGAGTGGGGGGGAAAGGAGAGAGGGGGTGGGGTAGACCAAGTGGCAAGCTAGGATTGGTAGGGAGCTGGGGGGTGGCTGATGTGGCGGGCTAGGATAGGTGGGGGTGAGGTGGAGGCTGGGTTGGGTAGATTAGGTTGGGTGAGTTTAGGATTTAGAGGGCAGGCTAGTTGGACCGATTATTATTCCTGGGGGTGGTCGTTCGGGTCGAGTTGGCCCGTTCGACTGCCCCCGCTAAAATAATTTAACTTTTTATTTAATTTAATTGGACCATTTGCAAACCGATAGCAACAAAACAAAATACTCCGGAGCCCCGGGGTTTGGCGTTTGAATAAAGATGGGGCGTTTTAGAAAACAAAACGGGCCTTGCGAAAAACAGTTTTGGCAAACAATGCATGATGATGACGATGCAATGCACAAATTCAACGCGATTTTCTAGTAGTGGTTTTGCGGGATGCCACAATTCGACACCACTAACAATGGATCTCGCCCTCGAGATCCGCCTCATGTACCGGAAGGAAGGTCGGCGATCTGCGTCTTCTCGCGCTTCGTGTAGATCCTCGCGACATCACTAACAAGAGTTCATCCTCCATCTTGAAATCGGCGACACCACCAACAATGAGTCGTGGTTCCTGATCGTCGAGAGAACACTCCGGAGAAACAACGGACGAAGGTGGAGGTATCAAACGATAAGGCCACCTCTAACTTCCATTAGAAGAGGGAAAAGTTACATTGATCCACCAGTTCGATGTACAGAGCGAACAGTAAGAGTCGGGTAGGGTGATCAGTCCATCCCGTACCCACACTATCAATTCTATACATGAGTAGGAGAATCAGCAACTCAACTCTCGAGGTTTAGACTGAAGATCTTCACAGGTGGTATATGAAACAAAGGAATGTTGCCAGCAGAAATCGTATGAAAGACACAATGATTAGGTTCCGCGATGGTTCCATTGGCATGAACAACACATGCTCAAGGTATACTCCAACTTCACCAATGCTCGTCCTTCTCATATGTTTTTCAACGACACTGACATCCAGCAAGGAACACAAATGGATAAAGAGCTCAAAAACAAAAGATCGGAAGAAGGGCACAACAGACCAGCTGTAGATTGATGATCGAAACACCTCCGTTATAAAAGGGAGAAAGCGGAAACCTGAAGGTACGACGGAAACCCAACCACGAGAAGTCCTGGACTCGAAGAGAAAGAAGAGAGCGGATCCAAAACACGTAGGGGTAAGAGGAGAACAGCAGAGGGGTAAGGAGTAAAATCAGACCTAACCAGAACTATCCAACCGATTTTCAAAAATAGTTTTGACACTTCTACTTCGGCCGTTAGCTAGGTTATCCTACAGGCTGGACTTGTGGGGTATCGCAACTGCTGAGCTCTGATACCACTCTGTAACACCCTCAGAATCGGACCTATGCAAATTTGGGCAAAATTCACCAAACCCGCATAGAAACGATTCAAAGGTGCCCACCAGGCACTTTCGTGCGGGTGGAAAACGAAGTAATAACATTACACAACAGTCCTCGATGGGACCCACAGAACAGATATATATAACAGCGACTCAAGGAGCCAAGAATACATATATAGTGTACAGAGATCCAAATCACCTTGAAACGATAGAGCGTCCAGCTACGGACAAGATGCAAATGGGGCTAAGAGCCCTGAAGAATAACCAATGGCGTCCATAACCCTGCCCAGGCCAAGCCGGAAGGTAACCCTGCTAACGGCGTCGATCGCAAAACCTGCTTAAACAAAAGGGGTGCCGACAAAGGGCAAAGGAAAAAGAGGAGCGTCAGTACTGAGGCCAGTACACGGCGAGGCTAGAATTCGGCGGTCCTCGCCTACATAGGTATGGTGGACTGAAGCGGCAGCGGCAGCATGCACTAAACAACCTATAGAGACTCGATACAACTGGCGGTTATCAGAGAGGGATAAGAATGACCTAGCCGGATCCAACCTGAAGCTATCACCAATCAAACCCATCCTGGTGTTTCCCCCTCGAGACCAAACGAGGAAGTCAACCGAGGAACTCACACAGTTGGCAGTTTTACTTATTCAGTTATCGTTGCAGCAATTACTAGTCAGGTTTAGATAATCATCCTGATAAGGTAAACAGTGGGCACTTTTAGTTAACCATTCCGTGATAGTGGCAACACTTACTAGTCAGATACATTTATCATGAGAGAACCCAAAACCCAGTAGCTTGTTGATACTTTTATTCAGCCATTTCGTTGTAGTTGCAATACTTACTAGTCGATACAATTGTCGCAAGCGAAACCAAACAAGCAATTGTGGGGCGTATTAATTAGCCATTCCATTATAGTGAAGCTGATTACTAGTCATTATAAGTCAAATTTATAGCATAAACTTTAGTTATGCTTGTCTATGATCAAGCGTGCTCCAAGTCGTCCATATCCATGACACGGCTTTGAAAGTTTTACCCGCCGGGTGCACCAATAGCAACACACGCTCGATCAACCTCGAAAACCAAATCAAAACCCAACGAGGCTTTCACGGTGAACAATCACAGATTCAGAAATATTTCGGGGCCACCCTTAAGTAGATTCCAACGGCTAGCCGACTCGATCTGACCTCAAGGTTTGGGTGGACGGCGGTAAACGACTGGGAACCCGAAAGTGTGGCTGGGCTTGTCGATACCGCGTAAACGTGTCCCGATCCTAAATAGTACAGTGTGCTCCTCGCACAATTTAAATACAGAAAGTAGCATGGCATAAGTACAGGATCGTAAATAAAACCTCAAACTAGTTTGTGGCCCCAAGAAATAAGACTGAATCAAGCTCGCTCGGGGTCCCATATACCTCCCGGATGTGGATAGCGCGATAAAATCAAGGAACAGGTATCAAGTACTCGGGGTCTTACGGGACACAAGTGGGCGTTCGGAAACCAAATATTTTCTATCGCCCACCGATGCCTCTGCTTATTTCAATCTTAGTTGTTAAACAGAAATTAAAGTGAACGATAAGTAAAACTATGATCATCTCCAACATCAACATGCGGCAATACATCAACATCTGTGGCATTGGACGACACGCAACAGCACTTGAGCAAGCGACTACGACGCGCAAGTCCAACTATCTACCAAACAACAGGTAATAGGATGTGTCCAAGGCAAATATAGGGCTGCAAGGGATATCACGGTACGGAAACTAGAGCATCGCAACACAGATAGCAATAGATCAACAGGAAGGAGTAAATTACTATAAAAGTAAGATAGGTAGAAAGGGGGAGATGCTCGCCTGAAAACATTGTCGAAGGTTCAACCGAAGATCGGGGCGAAGCTCACATCAACTCAACGGCCTTATCCGCGAAGAAGCAAATCACTAGAAGGAACACCGGATGCACTATTTAATACAACGGCAGAAGATCGGCATGATGCATGAATGATGCATGGCATGGCAAAGGTGCGATGCAATTAGGTCATATTAAACGGAACCGGGGTCCCGACAATTAGTTGGGTGGTTCATGTTATTTAGAAGCCCCGCATTTAGATGTTGTTTTAACATGGTAAAAGATAGCACCGGTTCGCTACAACAATTTAAATGAGGCCAATATGAGACTAGATTTGCCCGCATATGGGCCCCATATTTAATTATTAGGTGAATCGGCATAAGGCCCCCAAACCACAGATATGCATGCAAGGATGGCAATTCAATATGCAACAAATTGTTATTATGTTATAAAATAGGGTTCCGGGAAAGGGTCCACACATTAGGGGTCTCGACGATCTTGGGGTTTCCGGGGTTCGGGGTCGGTCTCAGGGTCCAGGGTTCGACGGTTCGGTCTCGGCGGGAGCGTCCTCGGATTCCGGGGTAGTTCTTGCGCGCATCCGTGGTCTCCGGTTCATGTCGACGGTCACGGCGTTCGGGACGAAGTACTTGTCGCATCGGGGGTTCTCGGCGGACTCGGTGTCCGGGGTGAAACACTTGGCGTTCCTTGTCTTGTCGGAGGCCTTGTTGCTCTACGGAGAAGAACTTGGCGCCAACGGGGTCCGAGAAGGCGATCTTGACGCGACACCGGGTACGGGATCGGCCTTCGGGTTCGGGGGTCTCGGCGTCCGGACTCCGGGAACGGTTCTTGGCGTCCGTGATGCAGCTCTTGTGGTTCCCTGTTGGAGGCCTTCGGGGACGGGTCTTGGTGCCTTCGGATCGGTCTTCAGATCCCGCGAAGGAGATCATGCCGGGGTCTCATGTCGGTCTTGTCTAGACGATCAACTTGATTTGTTGGTTCGATGGCGTTGCGACTATTGGCGTCGGTTTGCGAGAATGCGCGAAGTTGGGATCGAGCCTGGCTTGGCGTGGTCGAGATGTCGTACCCAACACGCAGCCGGTCAAAGCTCTCACAGGAGGCGAACGCGGCGTTAGCGTTGGCGTCGTGGGCAGCGAGGCCGAGAGGTGCTGGTCGCAGCGTCACGTGGAGACGCTGCAGCGGCGAGGCGGGTGGCAGCAGGCACACGGATGGCGACGCCGGGCGCTCCGGCGGCGCTTCCATGGCGGGGCGACGGCAGGCGCCGGGCGGGCGCTGGAGGCGTCTAGCGGCGGGCGAACTGCGATGAGAAGCGCCGGCGCTGGGGCGCGAGGCCGAGGGCAGAAGGGCGGTGGAGCGGCTGAGGCTGGGCGGACGGCGCAGACGAGGGACGCGCGAGGGGCGCAGCCTGGCCGAGGCGGGTCAGACGCCTTCGGGGGAAGGCCCGAGGGAGGTGGGCGCAGCCTTGAGGAGGAGGGTTGGCAGCGGGAAGCGGCCGGCGTTCAGGAGGAAAGCCTTGGCGGCAAAGCGCGAGGCGGGCTCGGCGGTGAGAGAGAGAGGGTCAAGCGGTGAAGACGGGCAGCCAGTGGCGGGAGCGGTGCGGCCAGGCGCCAGCGAGAGGAGAGGCTTCGCCAGACGGCGCCGGAGAGGAGGGTTGAGCGACGGGAAGGCGGCGGGCCGGGACGAGGGACGGGCGGGCGGCTCGGCGCGGCCTTGCGCTGGGAGGCGAGGAGAGTAGAGGCGGGGATGGGGCGAGGAAGAGGGAGCCTGGGCGGAGGAAGGTCACAGCTGACGGGCACGGAGTGCGTGGGTGGGCCAGGCCGGGGTCCAGCGGCAAAGTCTTGGTTGTGGACGGCCGGTGGCATGGAGTGCGTGCGTGCGTGAGGGATTGGGTGGGTGGTGTGCTGGCAGGTGAGAGAGTGGGGGGGAAAGGAGAGAGGGGGTGGGGTAGACCAAGTGGCAGGCTAGGATGGGTAGGGAGCTGGGGGTGGGGGGCTAGGATGGGTGGGGGTGAGGTGGAGGCTGGGTTGGGTAGATTAGGTTGGGTGAGTTTAGGATTTAGAGGGCAGGCTAGTTGGACCGATTATTATTCCTGGGGGTGGTCGTTCGGGTCGAGTTGGCCCGTTCGACTGCCCCCGCTAAAATAATTTAACTTTTTATTTAATTTAATTGGACCATTTGCAAACCGATAGCAACAAAACAAAATACTCCGGAGCCCCGGGGTTTGGCGTTTGAATAAAGATGGGGCGTTTTAGAAAACAAAACGGGCCTTGCGAAAAACAGTTTTGGCAAACAATGCATGATGATGACGATGCAATGCACAAATTCAACGCGATTTTCTAGTAGTGGTTTTGCGGGATGCCACACCCGCCTATTAGCGAAGAAGGCATTCCAGGTGTCGTAGTTGTCGGGATCCCACTGGGGATCCATCCGCTGCTCCGGCGTGAGCTCGTGGTAGAAGTGGTTTGTGATGGCCGCCTGGCGTGCGGAACCTTGAGGGACAAGAGGACAGAACCCTCCAGCGCCAAAGATCCAGTAGTGAGGCCAGGTAGCCCGCGGACAAGGGTAGTTGGGCGCCTGCGCCTCGGTCTCCTCGAGGGTCGAATGGCCCAAGAGGCGTTGTCCATTGTTCTAAGATAGGAAGGTGTGGATGTGGATAGCCATGACACGATCACCCTAAATATAGAGGAAAGGGCGGAAAACTTGGCGTGAAGCTTTGGGAAATGGCAGAAATATCTTTAGTCCCTTAGTGACTACATCCGGGACTAAAAGCTCTAGTAGAAAGGAAAGGCAGGAAAACTTGGCGGCGAGGTGAGAAATGGCGGAAAATATTTTAGTCCCGTTGTGACTACATCCGGACTAAATGTGTGAACAATGATCATGTTTGAAAAAACCTCACAAAATGACCTATCATGTTCGAGGTTTCATGGCTTTTCTACAAATGACCGATGTTATGTCTTTGAATCACGGCATAGTTTGTGATGTTGTGCCCATATTATGCATGTGTGTGTACATTGGTATGGAGAACAATGTTGCGGAGGAAGTTTTCCTTTTGTCGCATACGAAAAGCCCTTTTCCATTTTCCGGCGCAAAAACGGGTCGCTTTGTGAAGTAACCACCAAAATGCCGTTTCACAATGCTACCGCCCCATTTTCCTAAAATACTAGACCACCTTACATGGACTATCTCCCAACCGGTACATCTCAAACCTTTTCGTCCATCCCGGTAAAAGGACAAATGTCCGAATCGGTAGGAAGTGGGTCCTTGTACTACGGTACATGATCTATCGCCGTGATTTTTGAAAAAATCATTTTAGACTCGCAATATGTGGTTTCTTCCGAGATCCAATGCAAGTTCTAACGATGCTCGCCCCTATCTTCATGCACACCGTTCAACCATAGTTAGAAATTCGATAATTCAAAACGGGCATAATAACTTCAAAAAAATCCGAACAATGAAAATCCTTCGCTTGGTGTCATATTTTTTACATAGTTGAAAGGAAAAATACCAGACTTGGTATATTGATCATGTTTCAAAAAAACCTTCACAAAATGACCTATCATGTTCGTGGTTTCATGGCTTTCGGTCCAAATGACCGATGTTATGTCTTGAATCACGGCATAGTTTGTGATGTTGTGCCCATATTATGCATGTGTGTGGACATTGGTATGGAGAACAATGTTGCAGGAGGAAGTTTTCCTTTTGTCGCACGGAAAAGCCCTTTTCCATTTTCCGAGCGCAAAAACGGGTCGCTGTGAAGTAACCAAAATGCCGTTTCACAATGCTACCGTCCCATTTTACTAAAATACTAGACCACCTTACATGGACTATCTCCCAACCGTACATCTCAAACCTTTTTCGTCCATCCCAGGTAAAAGGACAAATGTCTGCAGAATCGGTGGGGCGTGGGTCCGGTTTGTACTACAGTACATGATCTATCGCCGTGATTTTTGAAAAATCATTTTTAGACTCACAATATGTGGTTTTTTCAGAGATCCAACGCAAGTTCTAACGATGCTCGTCCCTTATCTTCATGCACACCGGTTCAACCATAGTTAGAAATTCAGATAATTCAAAACGGGCATAATAAATTCAAAAAAAAATCCGAACAATGAACATCCTTCGATTGGTGTCATATTTTGTTACATAGTTGAAAGGAAAAATACGGACTTGTTATATTGATCATGTTTCGAAAAAATAGAAAATGGTTTTGGATTATTTATTCAAATCCATACACTTCTTATGTTTAAAGTTTTTCTAAATTCCAAATTAATATTCAAAACTATACGTTAATTCCTTTTAAAAGGTTACATTAATTATTTTTAGAAATAGAAAATGGTTTTGGATTATTTATTCAAATCCATACACTTCTTATGTTTAAAGTTTTCTAAATTCCAAATTAATATTCACAAATATAAGTTAATTCATTTTAAAAGGTTACATTAATTATTTTTAGAAATAGAAAATGGTTTTGGATTATTTATTCAAATCCATACACTTCTTATGTTTAAAGTTTTTCTAAATTCCAAATTGATATTAAAAAATATAAGTTAATTCATTTTAATTGTAAATGGTTCATATTTTAAATGGTTACATTAATATTTTTCAAATGAAAATGGTTTTGAATTAATTATTCAAATCCAAACACTTTTTATGTTTAAAGTTTTTCTAAATTCCAAATTAATTATCATTTAAAAAACAATACAAATTTAAACCCCAAAATAAAAAATAAGGCGGGAACAGAGAGAAAATACCTGAAATTTTTGAAAATAGGGAATGTCCCGTTGGAGCCACCAACCGGGACGTATGACCCTTTAGTCCCGGTTGGATCCACCAACCAGGACAAAAGGTCCTTTGCTTATAACTAGGTGCCCATCCTCTTCTTCTTCCCCATCTCCCCTCCTCTTCTCTTCTCAAGACGACGCTGCAGCCCGCCATTGCACGCCTCTACCGCCGCCCGCCCAAGCATGTGAAGCTTCGCCGCCCGAGGCTTCTCCCAAGGAATCGCCCCGCTGCTCCCAATCGCCGCCAACGACCCTTGAGCCCGACGATCGCCGATCTGATTCGGCTCCCGACCTCGCCTCGCCTCCCCGACACCACCACCGCACACCTGGTGAGCTGCTGGTCCTCGTGGACCCTCTCTCTCGCCCCCTCTCACTCTGGTTCATCCTCCCCGTCGACCACCTGCCACCACCGCCGCTCACCGTCATCGTGCTCTCTCTCCGGTGACCTTTTGGAGGCGGCGCTGCTACTCTTTGGCTCGCCTCAACCTCCTCTCTCTAACGCGCGCACGCACGCGCCCTAGATCGCCCCCTAACGCCGTTCCCCATCACCGTCCTGCAAGCCACCGCCGGCATGACGTCACCCGTGCATCAGCGCGACCCAGCCAGGGAGCCACTTTGCCTGCATGGCTTTCCTATGTGGCCTCTGGCCCACAGGTCAGCATCTCTGGCTAGTTCTAGCCCGAGTGAAAAATGCCCCCCTGAACCACTTTTGCTTGTGTGGTTGCTGAGGTGGCTCCGGGCCCCTCTGTCAGTCATTGTGGCTAGATATGCCTGCGGTGTAAAAAGTTTAACCAGCTTTTAATAATTTCAGAAATAATTATAATCTTATAAATTCAATAACTTTTAATCTATAAGTCATAAAAATATGAATAATATATCAAAATGTTCAGAAAAATGAAACCTAGCTATCTAAGCTATAATCATGCATTGTTCAACAACTTAAATTACAAGTTTAATTAGAAGAACAAATCCACCCCTCTCATGTGTTCCGTAGTTTCTCCGAGTTAGGGTTTTCACCCCTCGGAACCCCGATTAAATCGTCGAGCATTTCGTAGGGTTACATTCCAATGCAAATTAACTAGTCATATCATCATACTTGCTTGAGCATTGCATCGATGCCATGTCTTGATTGTTTCCCTTTCTTTTTGGTGTTTGGATTATTAGGTTTATTATTAGTTAGGTATTATTAGGTTTATTAATTAGTTTGGTATTATTGGTCTTCGGCCCCCACTGGTCAGTCACTGTGGGTAGCCCCAGACCCTATTCACATTTTCAAGCAACTTAGGTGCATGTGGGTTCGACGATGTGCCTATCTACTACACGGTTTCCCTTTCTCTTCATTTTTATTATTGTGTATGTATATATTAGGGTTTCTCTGAATTAGGGTTTATATCTCTCAACACCGTACTTAACTTTCTCCTTTAGCCGCTTTGACTTATTCGTTTTTCCACCTATGCAGAAAATATGGACCCACACGTCAGAGACGAAGAAAAGGAAGAGTTGATCCAAGGTGTGATCCGTGGGAAGATAATTTAGACGTATCAACGTTTCGAACAACTCCGTGAGGGTGATCCTCTTTACCGGAGTAGACAACTTGTTTGAGGTTGAAGGTGTTGCCTTCCATGAGGGAGAAGGCGATGCCTTGTGTAATCGAGAAGACGACCGCCTCCCGAGGTGCATGTAATATAAATCAATTCATTAATTAATCATCGCTATCTATATAGAAATAGTAACGACGATCTTTCTTCTTTTAGCCTCCGGATCGAAGGAATCTCTTGAAAAGAGGCGAGGCCCAACCAAAAAGTTGCAAGACCATGAGAGGTTCAGATCAAGATGTCATGAAAGGCAAGATCGCCGCCTCAAGTTGTTGCAACCAAATTTGTGGCACAATGCGGAGTAATCGTTAGGGACTTAATCCCGATCACCATTAGAAATTGGAATAGGCCTGCTAATGCGGATGAAGAGGGAACATGTTTATTTGTCCCTAACCACGCCAAAGATTTACTGTGGAAGAGGCTCATGGTTAATTTCAAACTACCGAAGATAGAGCTGGATCCAAATGCGGAGGATCCAGTTGAGGACGCCATACAACATGGGAGAGCCATGGAGGCTAAGGTCAGGGAGTGGGCTTTGAAGAAGATGGCCCAGTGTTTCACCAACTGGAAGAAAATATTGCACCTTGACTATGTCGTGAAAGAGAAGACTCCCGATTTCAAGAATATTCAGTTTGAGAAGATAAAACCATTATGGGATGAGTTTGTGGAATACAAGAAATCAGAAAAAGCTAAGAAAATGTCTGAAACGAATAAGTTGAATGTCGCTAAGAAGAAGTATCACCATACTATGGGGCAAGGTGGCTACATGGTTGGCATTCCTAAGTGGGAGAAACTTGAGCAGGAACTGCGTGATAAAAGATCACCCAGGAGATGACGATTGGGTAGAACGTGCAAGGAATTGGTTTTACGGGCATGGGGCACGTTGGACTCGGAAGGAGGTGTATATATAACATACGACATAAAGAAGACCCTTGCCAATCGAGAGGATCGAAAAGCGAAGAAGGCTGTTAAAGATGGGGACTTCATTCCGATAGAGAGAATGATGAGCTCACACTCGCCTTGGAAATAAGGAACATGATGGACGAACACGAGGCACAATAGGCTCCCAATCATGGAGGACTGGGTTTCAAGAGAGGAAGAAATATCCGATAGAAGCCGTCGAGGAGTAAGGACAGGCGGCGGTTGAAGCGAAAGAAAGAGCGAATGCGTTTAATTGAAGAACGATTAAAGCAACAACAAGATGAAATTAACACACTTAAAGAGCAAAGTACTACGCCCATCTCGGAAGACACGCATTCGATGCTACCGCCTATCGAATAATCGAAAAAGCAGTGGCTTCCACCAAGGTCCCGGTGATGACAATGGCGATGCCGATGATGCACCGACGATGGCTCATTGGCTACCCAAAGGATGATATCACAGAGATGACACACTGCGAGCTACATGTCAAAGTTGTGAACATATCAATGAAGGTGGTGGTCGGCTATGCCTTACCAATTGGACCCACACCAACTTACCACTGTCGTCCGGTTCCAGAGGGCTACGCTGTTGTCGGCGTGGATGAAATCATGCCCACCTTTGAGGTTTTGGATCTTCACTACCCTGCAGGTGAAGGGGATGTGACTGTCTTTGGGTGACGCAAAAATGTCACCATTCTATGGCCAAGGATTGTATCGTGCTTCAAATCACACGCCAAGGCCATCTTCACCGCCTCACCCGTCTCCAGCGAGGTCGCCGCCGCTGGCCGCCTTCGTCGCCTCACCCGCCCGCCGCTCACCAATCATGGGTGCAGCCATCGCCGGAGCCATCGCCGGCGCCAGATAAAAAGCGTAGCGTCGACATCGCGTCGTAGCGATCGCCAAACGTAAACAAGAGCCTCTTCCAAAAGTACCAACGGTTCCTCCCAAGAGAGCTTATGATCTGATCAAGAGGAGATCATGCGATCGTTGATGCGAAACGACAACGTTTTCGCTAAGCCGAGGCGGCCGAAGAGCCAGAGTTCCCAAAGACCAAAGAAGAAAAAGCCAAAGTGTTGAAAATGCTAAAGAATCTTCATCAACCCGAGCCAAAGCTGTCATCGACTATGAGCGTTCTATTCTCAAGTCACATGCGGCACAAAAGCCTCGAAGAGCAAGATCGATGCAAGCGGAAATCTGTTGCCCAGCTTGAGAACAAGTAAACAGACTTGCGCCTCTCAAGGTGATTTCTCAAACCAATGTGGGGTCGAGCAAATATGGGACCAAGAGCGTTATGATCCAGAGGTAGTTGCACAATACGGAGAAGCTGCTGCTCAAGGTATGAGTATTGCCCAAGATTTATTCCGCTTAGAGTTCTTCCTGAGTGAAGTAGCATACAAATACCAAGACGGCAAACCTCTCACAAACCCGAGGAGGTAAACAATCTTCCACCAAAATGCGAAGATTGCATAACTGGTACTTGCATGCCACAAAGGCCGGGCTAATCGATAGTGCCGAGGCTTACAAAAAGCATCATGGGAAAGAAAGGGATGACATGATATCCATTGAATTTGATGAACTATTTCAATTATTCAATCAAGACGCCTTAGACAAATCGATCATCGTGCCTATTGTCCGTAAGTACTAATTATGTAATTAATTTAGTCTCCACTATATTATTTTGTTTATTGCATGTATATAATCATACCGTAATATGCGAATAAAGATTCTCGAATGCAGCAGAGGACAAATCTATGACATTGGCTTCATTGACCCATATTGGGTTCATGAAGCTAACCTCAACATAAGCCTCCAGGATACGGAGTATAATAGATTACACGCTGTAAGGTTTCAAGAAACCAAAAGGGAAATACTATTTCCTTACAACTTCGAGTGAGTGTTATTGTCTTGTATACACTTTCTATTTCGCTTACTCGATGTTAAATATATAGTTGATTAGTTATGCATTTGCAGCTTCCACTATATTCTGTTAATCATTCAACTTGACAAAGGGCGTGTACTAGTCATGGACTCGAAACATAAACCCCTTAAGACGTGGAAGGACATGCAGATACTTCTCCAGCGGTAATTCTAATCATTACGACACTATATCGGCAACGTTCGTGAATTTTATGATATCAAGTACTTAATAACTTCTTTTATTCGTTTTCTTCGCCGGGCAGCGCTTGGAAACGGTTCACCAACAAGGCTAGGGGTGTTTGGAAAGAGGAGCTTACATTTCAACCACTAGATGTAAGCACCATTAGCTATATCCGCGCATCTCTTTGATTCTAGTTTTGATACAGTATTATCATACTTGATTATTATTTTGATTGAACTATGTTCTAAAGTGCCGACGAGGACCGTAACAATCTATGTGGATACTATGTATGCGAGTTCATCCGCAGACGTGATGAGAAGGGCAGAAATTTAGAGCAACTCCACGTACGTAAACAATTTCTATAGTTTTTAATTTCAAACAAATTGTGTTTAGTTTCATTCATATAGGCTGACTCCTTTTTTAAATCAGATCGAACGTCTACGGGACGGTCTTCTGCCAAAGGATCGCGTTCGAGCAATTCAGGAGGAATTGGCGGGATTCTTGGATGCAGAAGTCCTAGACCCGAAAGGGGAATACTATTCTGCTGTGTATAGACAATAGGGATTGTAAAAATAGCAACTTTAAAGGAATTGGCCGGTAGCATCGAATAGCAACTTTTGTATGTAGTGCATGAACTCGATCCATGTATTGAATGTAATATTGTCATGATGATCTCGTGTAATATAAAGTTCCTTCATTGATAAGTGCAAAACACTAAATAAACAATAAAACAACCTAAATGAATTCTCTGCCGCGGCAGAGAAATGGGCCAAATCTGCCGGCAGCACGTTCATTTGTCCCGTTGGGGCAGAACCGAACTAATGGTTAGAGCTTTAGTCTGATGCCCCGTCCGGTTGGCCAAGAATCTAATTACTTTACCAACCGGGACGCATGGGCCCTTTTCTACCAGTGTTACAAAAATCAAGAGTGTTCAATATTTTTTTTAAAACATTTTGCTCCGCCGGCAACAAACAAACTCGCTTGTAGTAAATGGAATGAGACAAATGGTTTGCCTCCATTTCAATAAAAAGGCACCAGCAGGCCTAGATGTCCCAATCGCTCACTATTTTTTTGGAAACGCAGGCTTTGTTATGTCAGCCGCTCACTTGAATCACCGCAGACAACAAAAGCAATGGGACTTGGTAATAAAGGCAATAGAAACCAAAGCCAGATGGGAGCAACGAGCTACTATATCTAGTCCATTTGTTGAGAAGCCAGGGGCCGGCCACTCTTTCAAATTAGCTAGGTACTCAGTAATCACAAGTCACAATCAATGGCTGAGATGGTCAGCAATGCCATCGTTGGGGAAACAGTTAGCCTGATCATTTCTGGTATAACCACCACAAGCAAAGTCGGGGACGCCGGAGATGGAGGCCTTGAGAGGCTGGAGATGGCGCGCATCAAGATGGAGGCCGCCCTGGAGACGTCTAACAGGTGGCAGATCACCGATGTGTCGCTGCTCCATTGGCGGAAGAAGCTGAAGTGCGCTGCCCAGGAGTGCGACGGCGCAGTGCGAAGATGCAGGCAGCTTTCTCAAGAGGAAGACGAGGCAGCGCAGACGGTAAATCAATCCTCGTTTCCTAGACGGATTGCGCATGCGACCAAGGCATTCATCTTCTCTTTCGTTGGCCGCGACAATGATCAGCGCTCTGCAGCCATCACCACCGCCGTTCGAAGATTCGAGAGGCTCGCGGAGGGTGCTAGTGAATTTATGAGATTTGTGCAGCTCGGCGGGACACCTCAACCACATCTGTTTTTTGACCCTCTTATTGGGCATATTTTTGCTGGCAAAGCGTTGTTGTATCAGGTGGTGCATCCAGGAAGCCCGAGCCAATACTTCGCTATACGGCCAACGAGATCTGAGGAGCGTGGGCTGGAGGCCATGCTATCTTTCATGTACGAAGATTTCAAGGTTCCAAGGAACAGTTTTGTGCTCGCACTTAGGCTGCGTCTTTCCGAGAGCACTGACATAATTGGAACTACAGTCAAGTGCTTGCGACTTGTGACGCCCCACTTCAAGTCTACCGCCGATATGGTAATCAAAGTGATCACCCACCTCCCCACACAAGATTTCTCCAATGCTATACAGATGGAAGGCTGGAACCGCGCCCACAAAACTTTGACTGCATGGTTCCGTCCAGATCCATTTTGTTGTCAAGCAGGGTACGAGCATGATGCCGCGCCATCTTGTAATGGTGGCAAGGGCAATAGTAGCACAACAGGTGCAGACAGATTGAGGCTTTCAAGCTTATTCCCGGAACCAGTTTGCGAAGTGTTTTTGCAACGTCACATCTCACTCTCCGAGTATAGTAACTTGCCGAGATCAACCACAGCTAATGGTTATGATGCCACGTCTTCTTTAGAGAATTCCACGCCTCTAAAGATTGGAATTCTGTTATTACCTCATGACACTTTGGAGGTCGGCCTCAAGTCTACCAGCAGTTGTACGATTGAGGTGATCGATGGAAATAAGCAACACCACATCAAGCATGTAAATGTTCACCCGGACCAACTCGATGAGATGTTCCTTCCCAAGGCGATGGAATATCTTCAGCATAATGTCGAGGCTAGGACTTACCAGATATGTTGGAGTTCTAACCATGGCAGTGCACACCTATATGTAGAGAAGAACAACACAGAAAGATTTCCTAGAGCACACAGAGCTAGACGACATGGTAGCAGGAACATTAAGAGTAGCAAGGGGATTCAACAAGCGTTGCGTGACCAGGAGAAGCGGAACTGCAAGCAGCTCGTAGGAGGTTTCCTAAATCTATGGGTTGTGAGGTCCTCCGATAGGTTTCGGAGCTTGTTTACCGACTGGCTCAAGCTATTAGGACAAAACTAGTGATCAATATCCTAGCTAGTTTCCTAGGAGTCGTTTTCCATCTTGGAAAGCATATATATATGTTCCCATTATAATTCTGAAATATAAAATGTTCAGCTAAAAATAAGCGATTCAAATATATGAGAGAGGATTTTTTTCTGGCGCAAATAGGAAACCGGACCCTGTTGTCTCATGGTCAATGCAAAGGAAAGAGACGCATATATTTGTGAAATGTCAAATGTTTAACTGAAGCGTCAGCAGTTCAAAGTAAGCATCAGCGGAGTGAACATTTGTTGAATGTGGCCACACGCACTGTAGTACTAGTAGACATCCCCAGGTCACCAGGTGCCCATTTGCACTTTTTACCGGCGGTGAGCTTATTGGAATACAGAGAACGATCATATCCTCTGACTCAGTCGTCTCAGAAACTTAGGGTGTAGGCCGGCGACTTGTCCGGATTGAACAGCCCAAAGTGCCTCTCTGTCTCGTCCCCTGTCTTGAGGTTCTCGTTGAACATGGCGAACATGTACGTCTCCAACGGCCCGGTCCTCTTGGGCGTGCCCTTACCGACATGGTTGATCAGGTTCTGGTTGTAGGTCCGCGCGTTCTGGACCGTCGCGGCGAAGCTGCCGCTGGACGGCCACCCGGTCTCAGACACGACGACCTTGACCCCCGGCGTGCCGGCGTCCTCCAGCGCGGCGTAGATGGAGTCGACCATGGCGTCGAAGAGGCTCGTGTAGGTGAGCCCGTTGCCGTCGTCGGTCACGGTGGTGCCCGGCTGGAACGTCGCGTAGTCCAGATGGATGTCTGTGGTGTCGTCCACGTAGGCAAAGTAGGGGTACACGTTGACCAGCAGCGGCGCGCCGGTGCTCTCCAGAAACTCCGCGATGGGGTCCATGTAGTCGCCGTCCGCGAACACGCCGCTGGAGGGCGGGAAGGTGTCGGTGACCACGTCGAACCTCAGCGACGTTGACACTTTGATGCCACTGAAGCCGGCGGCCGCAAGCGCGCCGTTGAGGTTCTTCATGGCCGGGAGGATGTCCTTCTGCGCGTCGACGTCCGTCACCTCGTTGCCGACGGCGATGTACCGGAAGGAGACGCCCGGGTAGGGTTTGACGTTGGCCTTGACCCAGGAGGCGGCCGCGGATGGGGCTGAGGCGAATGCGCTGATGTTCTCGTTGGCCACGTCCATGAGGAGGCCGATGCCCGTGCCGCTGAGCGCGCTGAGGACGTTGCTCTCCGGGGAGTAGATCCGCATGGCGCTGATGCCCTTGGCCCTGTAGAGCTTCACCACGTCGGCCGGCGACGGCAGGTCGTTGCCGAGCACGCCGTTGCAGACGCCGATGGCGTGCACCCCTGTTACGATCGATCGAGCAAGCTAATTAGCTTGGGTTAAATTTCCCCCAAAATATAACCAAGAAAAATCAAGCCAATCCGCAAGAGTTTAATCGATCAGGATGCGGCAGCTTAATTAGTGAACCTTTGTCATGTCCGCGAGCGTCAACTGCCCACTCTTTTATGCAAATGCAAGTACGTACATACACAAATAATACCGCTCGTTAATTAATTGATTATGGACGATTCCAACAAAACATATTGATGTGCATCCACACATTGTAGTAGTAGATAGCACGAAAACTTCTTAATAATTTTGAACTGATGAGTAAGTAGTACTACCTCCGATCTATAAGTGTCGCAGTTTTGAACTAACCGCAGTTCAAAATAGTGACACTTATTATGAATCGGAGGAAGTAGTATATATATATTTACCAGCTGGACACGTAGCGACGGCTACAAGGAGCAGTGCTGCCGCGACGGCAAACATGGAAGAAACCCCTTGGTGGTTCGCCATCTTGGATTAACTCTGTATACTGAACCACTCTTCCGTTTATGATCGTATGCAATTCCCCAAGCACACTCGCCCCGGCCTATATATGCAAATGAAAAACCGGAGTACCGATCAAGTTCGGCGCATCGCACGATTGATCGCTCCCGCTCCAGTCCACCACCATACATTTCCGATGGGTTTCCATTTTGTGCCACTAGCTAGCTAGCACTGTGTATATTGCTATTTTTTTTTAAATAATACATTTTTTATTGAATTGCACAAATAATACACAAATCGGATAAATTGCAAATCTGCCTTGGCCGGTACCATTCGGACGCATTTACGATCGTTGTCGTTTTTCGTCTGCTCAACGGACGACACGCCGTTGTCCGTCTGCTCAACGGACGACACACCGCTGGGTTTGTAAGATGACGTCCGCTGAATCGGACGAAAGGCATGTCATCCGTTGAACGGATGAAGCGCAGCTGTCATTCGCTGAAATCGAAGGCGGCGTGTTTGCATTGAACGGCCGACCGACCAACAGATTTGCAATTTGCCCGTTTTGTATATTATTTGTGAAATTGAATAAAAAAATGTATTATTTAAAAAAATTTAGCGTGTATATTGCTATTCTGTTTAGAGTATATCCGTAGCAGGGCATGACCGGCCGCCGGCGCAAGTGCATGCCCAACTTGTTCGTTGGCCCGTGGGAAACGGTTTGAAGGCCAGTCACCATCGACCCGTGACTCGATCCGTCCGGGAGCGAGGTCGTCGACGGGAGGTACCGGCGGTCACGGTCGCCTGGAAGAGAACTTGGCGGTATGCACAGCCGCTCGCTTGTCCGGCTCGTGGAATTTCCGTGGTCCGATGACCGCTGACCTGGCCCGTTTCTTGGGATGATAGTGGCCTCGACTGTGCGCGCTTCGTTGCTTCCTGCCAATGGTTGTTCTCGTGCGTACGCCGGATCCGTGTGTGTGATGAGTGTCGCTAAGGGTATCTCCAACGGCACCACCCAACTGGTTCCGTCGCGTTCGAAACCGTCCACCTGGATACAAGGCCGTCGGCGTATGCTTCAGCGATGTGACCCAAACAGACCGACGCAGCCCATCGTTCTCCAAATATGGACACGATTCCGTCGGGCGAGACACTCGGCGTATCAAGCGCATGCTTGGGCATTGGTCGATGGCCCGTTTGTAAGCGGCACACATTGGCCCGAGGGAAACTGACGCTTGCGTTGCCGTCGCTGACCGCCTGCGACACCACTTTGCCGCCAAAGACCGCTAGCTGCCGCTTCCCACGCATTCCCTCGTTTTCCCTCTCTTTTTTCCCTCTATCGCATTGGCTATATCTTGACCATTTTCGGCTAGTCCTTCACCATTGCCATCTACATCCACTTGTCGAAATAGGAAAATCCCACCACATGAACACCATCATGTACATCGGCCGCCGTTGGCTTCATGGGTGGGAGGCGCGCGCCTTGTACAGGGCAAACTATCCGGCACCTCCGGACTCCTTCTGCCCAAGCGGTTGGACGCTGAGCGCCGACGGTGTCCCGATCCCACTGGTGCCGCAAGGTGCGGAGCTGCTAGCGGCCATCCAACACGAGCACAAGTTGCGGTTCACGTCGGAGCAGAGGTTGGATCCAGGGTGGGATTCCGACAACCTAGGCACATGTTTTGAGTTCTTCCACGAGCGTGTGGTACGGGGATGGACCTCCTCCGGCGGACAATAACACTATGGGGAGTAGGTTCTGCTGGAGATGTCATGCCACACGCTGGCCTCGTCATGGATTACGCCGTCATGAACTACGTTAAGGCCTCCGATGCCTCCTCTTCCTCCTAGCACGTTTCCACCACCACCATTCATCCACCTCGCACGGATTTATGACGATTAGGCACTCACGAGACATCACGGCGCAGGAAAAGGCGAAAAGCCGCTGCTTATCCATTTATCTCGGACGTTATGTTTTTAATGTATTGGAAGAAGATCAAGAGTTTATGATTAGATCATAAAGGAATACATTTGAGTTACAAGTTTAGCAAACATCTAAAATTTAAGAAATTGTTTCATAAAGTGAGTTTTCCAAGTAGTATGGAATGTTTTGAGAATGCAATAGAATATGGTTTGACTTGGTAAGATTAAATATAAAACTGAAGGGTTTCACAGCATAGTAAATCAAAAAAATTCCTACGGATGCGAACAAGAAAGCCAAGATCTAATCTAGGAGATGCAATCAACGAGAGAGATTGATGAGATCTTCATACCCTTGAAGAAATCGTACAGTGGAAACGTTCAACAGAACGTGGTTGATGTAGTCGTACTAGCCCTCTCCTTCTCGCGATCCGATCCTACGCCGCAAGTGGCGGCGCCTCCGAGAGATGCACACGTACGGTTCCGCGACGTATCCTCCTTCCTTGGTCCAGCAAGTATGGTGGAGAGATAGATTCGATCTGCAGCACGACGGCGTGGTGCTATGGTGGAGAGTTTCACAAGTGGCTTCGCACGCTGCAATGGGAGAGAGAGAGAGGCGGAGGGGCAGCAGGACGGCGGCTAGGGTTGGAGGATGGGAGGGGGGAGGGTGCGCCCCTTCCCTCCTTATATAGGGGGCTGGTCGGCCGTCTTGGCCCCTCCTCCAAGCCCTAGGGCGGCGGCCCCAAAGTGTGGAGTGGGGGGCAAGTCTTCCCCCTTCCTTCTAGAAGGCTCCCCTAGGGTTTCCCCTAGGGCTGGCCGGTTGGGCCTTTGGGGCCTTTTGCCCCTGGCCCAAAGCGGTTAGGGCACTTCCCCTTAGGCCCACGCAGGCCTCCGACAAGTGGGCCCACGTTGTTCCCACCCCGGAACCTTCTAGAACCTTCTGATACAATACCGATAAACTCTGAAACGATTCCGAAATCCAAAAACTGCTTTCCTTTATATGAATCTTATTCTCCGGACCATTCCGGAACCTCTCGTGATGTCCTGGATCTCATCCGAGACCAACAAAACTCATAAACCAATTATCCATTCTATCCTAGCGCCGATGCACGTTAGTGTGTGACCCTACGGGTTCGAGAATATGCATATGATCTTCTATCAATAATCAATAATGGGATCCGAAACCCATATTGACTCCCACATATTCATCGATGATCATATCGGATGAACCACGATGCCGGATTCAATTAATCATATGTGTATTCCTTCACACGCGATATTTTACTTGCTCGAGATTCGATCGTTGGTATCGGCATACCTAGTTCAATCTCGTTCACAGCAAGTACTTTACTCGTTCCGTAATCCGATATCACTTTGTGATTAACTCCTTAACCACGTGCTTGCAAGCGGTGTTGATATCGATTACCGAGTGGGCCCGAAGTATATCTCTCTGACTCAGGAGGGACAAATTCCATCTCGATACATACAACCCAACAAGTACTTTCCGATCACCTGAGAGACACCTTTATGATCACCCTAACATAGGATGACGTTTGATGACCTCAAAACTTTCTTCCGATACCAGAGAGTTGTATTATCTTGTGGCATCCCGCAAAAACCACTACTAGAAAATCGCGTTAAATTCGTGCATTGCATCGTCATCATCATGCATTGTTTGCATAAAACTATTTTCGCAAAGCCGTTTTGTTTTCTAAACGCCCCATCTTTTATTCAAACGCCAAACCCCCGGATGTTCCGGATATTTTGTTTGTCTAAAACTAGTTATAAAAGCTATTTAAAAATAAATAAAATATTAAATTAATTTTAATAGGGGCAGTCGAACGGGCCGATTGACCCGATCGACCACCCCAGAAAAATATAAACGGTCCGCCCCTTTTCTAAACCTACCAACTATCCTACCCACACCGCCACCTCACTCCCTCCAATAGCCTCGCCACCTCGCCTCTCCTCTACCCAATCCCCACCGCCACTTGGCCTCTCCTCCACTCACCCTCCCTCCACTCAACCTGCTCCCACTGCACTCCACCCGACCCCACTCAAGACGACGCACACGATCTCGCCTGCTGGGCCCCACGTCCGGCTCCCTGGCGCCCACCTCCCCAGTCCGCCCTTCCTCTGTCCACAACTGCCCCTGCCCCACTGCTGACCCGCCCCACACAAGGCCCAGCAGCCTCCCACCTCCCGCCACAGACCAAGGTCCGACCCCCGAGCTCCCTCTCCTCGTCCGGCTAGCCTCCCCTGTCACAGACGCACTCACCCCTCCTCCGCCTCGCTTCCACCACCCTGGCCGCTTCCACCCCGCCGTCGCCGGCCTCGCCTCCCTGGCCGTCCCTCTCCTCCAGCCCATCCTTCGGGCGGCGGCTCACGATCACAGCCCGCCTCACGGGACCTCGAGCCGCCTGTCTCACCCTCCTCCCCGCTGCCGCTTCGCCTCCGCTGCCGCCTCCGAGCTCCTCCTCACCCCGTCAGATCGCCGCCCGCCTCCGCCGCCCGACTCGCTGCCCCTCAGGATTTCTGGCGCGCTTCTTCACCGCCGCCATGCCCCTCCTCCGCTTCGACGCACCACGCCTGTGGCGCGCCGCCTCCTCCGCAAGCCCGCCCTCCTGGCCGTCGCCTCTGCTCGACGCCGCTGCCGGAGTCCTCGAGCTGCCTCCCCACGCCGCAGCTCGCCGCCAAGGCGCCAACCCCGCCGCTGCCCTCCTCCAACCTCCGCGCACCTCTCGCACCCTCTCCGCGATTCCGCTGCCGCCGAGCAGACTCTCCCGCCGCTGCCGACCCGCCTCGCCACGACGAGCCTGCCGACCTCCACCGCCGTGCTCCTGCCGCCATTGCCGCGCCGGAGCCTCCCGCCGCCTCGCCACCGCCAGCCCGCCATCGCTGCGTCGTCTGGCCGACGCCCCTAGTCGGCCACCGCAGGTCGCCACCGTCGGGCTCCTTCGGCCGTCATCCGCAACCGTCACGGCAAAGCGAGCCTCGCAGCCTTTGATGGTTTCCTCGCCACGCCACCACCTTGGCGCCTTGCCATCGTGACGCGGCGTGTCGCCCCTGCGTTTCGGTGTCAACCTTCGATCAAGTCCAGCGTATGCCTAGGGGCTCACTGTTCGCACTCTCCGTAATCAAGACCGCAGACCCCAAGTTAATCTTGACAAGACCGCCGAGAACGCCTAATCGACAAGATCTACCTCACGGAAGCGGCGAACCCCGACGCCCGACCAAGACCTGCCGGGCGAAGTCGAGACCGATGACCGCCAAGAACGCCACGTTCAACAAGCACTCCGCCCGGATACCAAGTGCTGCAATCCGAACGCCAAGATCGATGCAAGGGCCCGACAGACCGAACCGCAAGCTCGATCCTGGAACCGACAAGATCTGCATGCGACAAGAACGACACCGACCCGAAGCATTCGATGCGCCCAACACCAAAACCAAGACCGACAACATGACCAAGACCGATGCGCCAAGACCTACCTCACTGTCCGAGAACGTTCCGCCGAGACCGGTCCCGTCGAACCCTGGACCCCGACCCCGATCCCGAACCCCGGAACCCCAAGATCTGCCGAACCCTAATGTGTGAACCCCTTATTCGAGAACCCTATTTTATAATATAATAACAACTTGATGCATAATAATTGTTCATGCATGCATGTCATATGGGTTGGGGCCTTATGCCGATTCACCTAATAATTAAATATGGGGCCCATATGCGGGCAAATCTAGTCACATATCGGCCTCATATAAATTTGTGTAGCGAACCCGATGTTATCTTTTGCCATGCTAAAACAACATCTAATATGCGGGGGCTCAAACAACTTGAACCTCCTAACTAATTGTCGGGACCCTTCCCTTAATCGACCTAATTGCATCGCAACTTGCCATGCCATGCTTCATACATGCATCATGCCGATCTTCCGCTGTATTAAATATTGCATCCGTGTTTCTTCTAGTGTTTTGCTTCTTCGGATAAGGCCGTTGAGTTGATGTGAGCTTCGCCGATCTTCTGATGAACCCTTCGCGATGTTTTCAAAGCAGCATCTTCCCTTTCTACCTATCTTACTTTTATAGTCTTTATTCCCTCCTGATCTATTGCTATCTGTGTTGCGATGCTTTAGTTTCCGTACCTGTGATATACCGTGCAGCCCTATATTGCCTTGGACACACCCTATTACCTGTTGTTTGGTAGATAGTTGGACTTGCGCGCCGTAGTTGCTTGCTCAAGTGCTGTTGCGTGTCGTCAAATGCCACAGTTGTTGATGTATTGCCGCATGTTGATGTTGGAGATGATTCTAGTTTACTTATCGTCACTTTAATTTCTGTTTAACAACTAAAATTGAAATAAGCAGAGGCATCGGTGGGTGATAGATAATATTTGGTTTCCGAACGCCCACTTGTGTCCCGTAAGACCCCGAGTACTTGATACCTGTTCCTTGATTTATCGCGCTATCCACATCCGGGAGGTATATGGGACCCCCCTGAGCCAGAGCTTGATTCATTCTTATTTCTTGGGGCCACAAACTAGTTTGAGGTTTTATTTACTATCCTGTACTTATGCCATGCTACTTTCTGTATTTAAATTGTGCGAGGAGCACACTGTACTGTTTAGGATCGGGACACGATTCCGCGGTGTCGACAAGCCCAGCCACACTTTCGGGTTCCCAGTCGTTTACCGCCGGCCCCACAAACCTTAAGTCCGTCTCCTGAGTCACCGGCTATGGATTCTACTTAAGGTGGCCCCTCAAATATTTCTCAATCTCGTGATTGTTCACCGTGAAAGCCTCGTTGGGTTTTGATTTGGTTTTTCCGAGGTTGATCGAGCGTGTGTTGCTATTGGTGCACCCCGGCCGGGTAAAACTTTCTGAAAGCCGTGTCCGCGGATATGGACGACTTGGAGCACAGTATCTCAATCATAGACAAGCATAACTAAAGTTTATTGTTATAAATTTGACTTATAATGACTAGTAATCAGCGTCACTATAACGGAATGGCTAATTAATACTGCCCACAACTGCTTGTTTGGAGTGTCGCTTGCGACCATTGTACCTGACTAGTAAGTATTGCAACCACAACGGAATGGCTGAATAAAAGTACCAACAACTGCTGGGTTTTGGGATTACATCATGCCATCTGTATCTGATTAGTAATTGCTGCAACTATAACGGAATGGTTAACTAAATGACCCACTGCTTATTTTATCAGGATGCCTATCTATATTTGACTAGTAATTACCACAACGATAACCGAATAAATAAAATTGCCAACGGTGTGAGTTCCTCGGTTGACTTCCTCGTTGGTCTCGAGGGGGAAACACCAGGATGGGTTTGTTTGGTGTTAGTTTTGAGTTGGATCCGGATAGGTCATTCTTACCCTCTCCGATAACCGCCATTGTATCGAGTCTCTATAGGTTGTTAGTGCATGTTGCCGCCGCCACCACTATACCTATGTAGGCGAGGACCGCCGAATCTAGCCTCGCTGCACCGCCTCGATCGACGCTCCTTCTTTTTCCTTTGCCCTTTGTCGGCACCCCTTTTGTTTAAGCAGGTTTGAGATCGACGTCGTTAGCAGGGTTACCCTTCCGGCTTGGCCTGGGCAGGGTTATGGACGCCATTGGTTACTCTTCAGGGCTCTTAGCCCCATTTGCATCTTGTCCGTAGTCGGACGCTCTATCATTTTCAAGGTGATTTGGATCTTTGTACTGTATATCTGTATTCTTGACTCATTGAGTCGCTGTTATATATATCTGTTCTGTGGGTCCCATCGAGGACTGTTGTGTAATGTTATTACTTCGTTTTCCACCCGCACGAAAGTGCCTGGTGGGCACCTTTGAATCGTTTCTATGCGGGTTTGGCGAATTTTGCTCAAACTTGCATAGTTCCGATTCTGAGGGTGTTACATATCTCATGGTCTAAGGAATACAATACTTGACATAAGAAAAAGCTTCACAAAGATGAACACGATGACACGGTCTAATTGCTCTGCTTAATTTGGGTCTGTCCATCATATCATTCTCCTAATGACATGATCTCATTATTAATCGACAACTCATGTCTATGGTTAGGAAACCTTAACCATCATTAATCAATGAGCTAGTCCATAGAGGCGTACTAGGGACACGGTATTGTTCATAAACCACACAAGTATCAAAGTTTCCGCTTAATACAATTCTAGCATGGAATATAAACTTTATGATGAACAAGAATTATAATAATAACATTTTTATTATTGCCTCTAGGGCATAATTCCAATAGTCTCCTACTTGCACTAGAATCAATAATCTAGTTTACATCTGGCAACAATCTAACACCCATGGCATTAAGGTGCTGATCATGTTTTGCTCGTGGAAGAGGTTTACTCAATGGATCTGCGACATTCAGATCCGTATGTACTTTGCTAATCTTCAGATATCCATCTGCTATATAATCTCGAATTATATGAAAATGGCGGTTGATGCGCTTGGTCTTTGGATGAAATCTTGGTTCCTTAGCCAGTGCTATGGCGCCAGTGTTGTCGCACAATATCTCCAGTGGGTCCAAGGCACTTGGAACCACACCAAGCTCAGTGATGAAGTTTCTGATCCAAAATCCTTCACTTGACGCTTCTGAAGCAGCCATGTATTCCGCTTCTGTTGTAGATCCCGCGATCACGCTTTGCTTGCAGCTTCTCCAGCTCACAGCTCCATCATTCAAAATATAAATGTATCATGTCTGAGATTTAGAATCATCCGGGTCGGTGTCGAGACTAGCATCGAAGTAACCTTTTACGACGAGCTGCTCATCACCTCCATAGACCAAGAACATTTCTTTAGTCCTATTTAAATACTTTAGGATGTTCTTTACGGCTGTCCAGTGTTCCACTCCTAGATCACTTTGGTATCTGCTTGTCAAACTAAGAGCATCTGGACACATCCGGTCTAGTACATAGCATGGCATACATGATAGAACCTATGGACGAGGCATATGGAACTTTGCTCATAGTATCTCTATCGTTTACCGTAGCTGTACACTGAGCCTTGCTCAATATCTTACCTTACAACATGGGAAATGAACCTTTCTTTGCTTTATCCATTCTAAACCTTTTCAGAACTTTGTCTAGATATGTACTTTGGCTTAAAGCTATTAGGCGTCTTTGTCTATCTCTATAGATTTTGATGCCTAATATATAAGCAGCTTCTCCTAGGTATTTCATTGAAAAACATTTATTCAAATAACCCTTCACATCGTTAAGCATACCAATGTCATTTCCAATAATCAATATGTCATCCACATATAGTACTAAAAATGTCACTGAGCTCCCACTCACTTTCTTGTAGATACAAGCTTCATAGCAATTTGGAACAAATCCAAAGCTCTTGATCACTTGATCAAAACGAAGGTTCCAACTCCGATATGCTTGCTTCGATCCATAAATGGAATGCTGAAGTTTGCACACCTTATCAGCATCCTTAGGATCTACAAAACCTTCGGGCTGCATCATATACAACTCTTCATCAATGTTGCCATTGAGGAACGCAGTCTTGACATCCATCTGCCATATTTCATAATCATGAAATGCAGAAATTGCTAATAAAATCCGAATGGACTTAAACATCGCTACGGGAGAGAAAGTCTCATCGTAGTCAACACCTTGAACTTGACGAAACCCTTTTGCGACAAGCCGAGCTTTCTAGACAGTAACATTACCATCCGCGTCTGTTTTCTTCTTGAAAATCCATTTGCACTCAACGGCCTTACGGTCGCTAGGAGGGTCCACCATAGTCCATACTTGGTTTTCGCTCATGGATCCTAATTCGGATTTCGTGGCCTCTAGCCATTTCTCAGAGTTTGGGCTCATCATTGCTTCCTCATAATTCGCAGGTTCACTATTGTCTAACAACAAGACATTTAAGACAGGGTTGCCGTACCATTCAGGAGTGGTACGTGACCTTGTCGACCTACGAAGTTCAGTAGTAGCATCATTCGAAGTTTCATGATCCTCGTCATTAGCTTCCTCTCTTGTTGGTGCAGACGACACTGGAACAATTTCAGTTGCTACGCTACTCTCCAACTCGAGAGAAGGTTCAATAACCTTGTCTAGCTCTATGTTCCTCCCGCTCACTTCTTTCGAGAGAAACTCCTTCTCAAGAAAGGATCCGTTCTTTGCAACAAACACTTTGCCTTCGGATCTGTGGTAGAAGGTATACCCAATCGTTTCCTTAGGGTATCCTATGAAGACGCATTTCTCCACTTTGGGTTCGAGCTTGTCCGGCATCAACTTCTTGACGTAAGCTTCGCATCCCCAAACTTTAAGAAACGACAACTTAGGTTTACCACCAAACCATAGTTCATACGGTGCCGTCTCAACGGATTTAGATGGTTCCATATTTAAAGTGAATGCAGCGGTTTCTAATGCATAACCACAAAATGATAACGGCAAATCTGTAAGAGACATCATTGATCGCACCATATCTAATAGAGTTCGATTCCGCTCGTACACACCATTGCTACTGTGGTGTTCCGGGTGGCGTGAGTTGCAAAACGATTCCGCTTGCTTTAAGATGCGTGAGAAAATCATAACTCAAATATTCACCTCCACGATCAGATCATAGAAATTTAATTTTCCGTATTTATGGTTTTCCACTTCGTTCTGAAATTCTTTGAATTTTTCAAATGTTTTAGATTTATGTTTCATTAAATAGATATACCCATATCTACTTAAGTCATCAGTAAAAGTGAGAAAATAGCGATATCCACCGCGCGTCGAAACACTCATTGGTCCGCATACATCGGTATGTATGATTTCCAATAAGTCCGTTGCTCGCTCCATTATTCCGGAGAACGCGGTTTTGATCATCTTGCCGATGAGGCACGGCTCGCACGTGTCAAATGATTCAAAATCAAGAGACTCCAAAAGTCCATCAGAATGGAGTTTCTTCATGCGTTTTACACCAATATGACCTAGTCGGCAGTGCCACAAATAAGTTGGATTATCACTATCTACTTTGCATCTCTTAGCCTCAATGTTATGGATGTGCGTTTCATTTCTTTCGAGATTCAGAAGAAATAAACCATCCACAACAAGTGCATGACCATAAAAGATGTTATTCATATAAATAGAACAACCATTATTCTCCGATTTAAATGAATAACCGTCTTGCAATAAACACGATCCAGATATGATGTTCATGCTCAACGCAGGCACATAATAACATTTATTAAGGTTTAAAACTAATCCCGAAGGTAAAACTAAGGAGAGCGTCTTGGCCATCACATCAACTTTTATCCATTGCCAACGCCAAGATCGTCACCTCATCCCTTGCTAGCCGCCATCTATTCGTAGCTCACTTTGAGTTACAAATGTTAGCAACCGAACCAAAGATTATCATACCCAGGCACTACAACGAGCGCTAGTAAGGTAAACATCAATAACATGTATATCAAATATACCTTTAATGGTGCCAGCCTTCTTGTTCGCGAAGTACTTCGGATAGTTGCGCTTCAAGTGACCCTTGTCCTTGCAATAGAAGCACTCAGTATTCGGCTTAGGTCTAGACTTGAGCTTCTTCTCAGCAGGGGCAACGCGCTTGCCGCTGCCTTTCTTGAAGGATTTCTTTGCACCCTTAGCTTTCTTAAAGCTAAGGGTCTTGTTGACCATCAACACATGATTATCTTTCTTGATATCCACCTCCGTAGCTTTCAGCTTAGCGAAGAGCTCGGTGATCGTATCAGTGGAACCAATTTGATTGTGAGTAACTACAAAACCTTTGTAGCTAGGAGGGAGTGATTGCAGAACTCTGTCAATCTTGAGCTCTTATGGAATCTTGCAGTCCAGTTGCTCAAGACGCTGAGTGTAGCCCGACATCTTAATGGTGTGTTCACTAACGGAACTCCCTTCCTCCATCTTGCAGTTAAAGAACTTCTTAGAGATCTCATATCTCTCAGAACGGGCCTGAGTCTGAAACATGGTTTTTAGTTCCTCAAGTATCTCAAAGGGCCCGGGGAACTCCTCAAAACGATTTTGAAGGTCCGGTTCCATAGCAAACAACATGGTACTCTTAATCACTCCATAATCATCTTTGTGTGACTGATAAACAGCTTTTTCATCGGCCGGCGCATCAGTAGCAGGGGCGTCACCTAGCGCTTTCTCTAGTACATAGTCCTTTTGTCCGCCAGCGAGAATGATTCTCAGATTGCAGAACCAGTTGGTGAAGTTAGACCAATTGTTCTTAAGCTTTTCTTTCTCAGCAAAAACATTGAAGTTGAAGTTGGACTTAGCCATTTGATCTACAAAATTTGCAAATACAATTTAGACTATGTTCATGATAACTAGTTCAACTTAATCAAATTACTAGATGAACTCCCACTAAATTCAACATCCCTCAAGTTGTTTAGTGAACACGATCCAAATTCACCACACCTAATCCGATCTTCATGAGAAGAGATGTGGTTTCAATGGTGGACAACAAAGTGTCGATCATATCATTCATATAACTCATGTTTAACCTTTCGGCTCGTGTGTTCCGAGGCCATGTCTATACATGCTAGGATCGTCAAGTCAAACCCAAGTATTTCCGCGTGTGCAAAACTGGCTTGCACCCGTTGTATGTGAACTAGAGTTTATAGCACCCGATCATCACGAGGTGCTTGAAAACGACGAACTTTCGCAACGGTGCATACATGGGGAGAACACAATTTTATCTTGATCTTTAAGTGAGGAATCATCTTATAATGCTACTGGCGCGATCTAAGCATAATAAGATACATAAAAGGATAAACATCACATGCATATAATTTTATGTGACATGGTATAGCCAATCTCCGCGCAATGATCTCCATCTTGTGCGCGCCAGCGTGATCTCCATCACTCCACCATGATTGCCTCCACCACGAATAGCAACTACAACTATTTCTAACTACTTAGCGATAAAGTAAAGCTATTACATGGCGTATAAGAAGTTGACACGCAGGTCAAACACAATTATAAAGACAACCATACGGCTCCTGCCGGTTGTGAACTCATCGACATGCAAGTCGTGAAATATTACAAAACATGATCATTGCATACATCATACACATCATGTCTTCGGCCATACCATATCACAAAATACTCCCTGCAAAAACAAGTTAGACGCCTCTACTTTGTTGTTGCATGTTTTACGTGGCTTATGGGAGTAACAAGCTAAGAACGATTCTTACCTACGGAAAGCCACAACGGTGATATTATGGTTGCTAACATCCGGTGTAAATCCCATGACTACTATAGTGAGAGAAACTGGCATCCACCAGCCGCATGTGTCGAACAAGCCACACGTCAACTGCGGAGCCGGTCTCGCGAACGAGGTCGCGTAAAGTTGGCCTGGACCGCTTCGATTTCACTATGCCACGCCATAAGAAATACACAACAAGAGGCTTGCAACAGAAAACATCAACGCTCGCAACAAGCATGTTGCGTTCTACTCGTGAAACGCCTCTACGCATAGATCTAGCTCAGATACCACTGAAGGGTTTCGCAGCATAGTAAATCAAAAAATTTCCTACGGATGCGAACAAGAAAGCCAAGATCTAATCTAGGATATGCAATCAACGAGAGATATTGATGAGATCTTCATACCCTTGAAGAAATCGCACAGCAGAAACGTTCAATAGAACATGGTTGATGTAGTCGTACAAGCCGTCTCCTCCTCGCGATCCGATCCATCCTACGCCGCAAGTGGCGGCGCCTCCGAGAGATGCACACGTACGGTTCCGCGACGTCTCCTCCTTCCTTGGTCCAGCAAGTATGGTGGAGAGATAGATTGGATCTGCAGCACGACGGCGTGGTGCTATGGTGGAGAGTTTCATGGTGGTTTCTCCACGCAACAAGAGAGAGAGGTGGAGGGGCAGCAGGACGGCGGCTAGGGTTGGAGGATGGGAGGGAGGAGGGTGCGCCCTGCCCTCCTTATATAGGGGGCTGGCCGGCCCCCTTGGCCCCTCCTCCAAGCCCTAGGGCTGCGGCCCCAAAGGGTGGAGTGGGGGCAAGTCTTTCCTCTTCCTTCTATAAGGCTCCCCTAGGGTTTCCCCTAGGGCTGGCCGGTTGGGCCTTTGGGGCCTGTGGCCCCTGGCCCAAAGCGGCCAGGGAACTTCCCCTTAGGCCCACGCAGGCCTCCGACAAGTGGGCCCACGTTAGTACCACTCCGGAACCTTCTAGAACCTTCCGGTACAATACCGATAAACTCTGAAACGATTCCGAAATCCAAAAACTGCTTTCCTTTATATGAATCTTATTCTCCGGACCATTCCGGAACCTCTCTGGATGTCCTGGATCTCTTCTGAGACTCCGAACAAAAACTCATAAACCAATTATCCATTCTATCCTAGCGTCGATGCACGTTAAGTGTGTGACCCTACGGGTTCGAGAATATGCAGACATGATCTTCTATCAATAATCAATAGCGGGATCTGGAAACCAATATTGACTCCCACATATTCATCGATGATCATATCTGATGAACCATGATGCCAGGATTCAATTAATGCCATATGTGTATTCCCTTCGTCACGCGATATTTTACTTGCCCGAGATTCGATCGTTGGTATCGGCATACCTAGTTCAATCTCATTCACAACAAGTACTTTAATCGTTCTGTAATCCGATATCACTTTGTGATTAACTCCTTAACCACCTGCTTGCAAGCGGTGTTGATATCGATTACCGAGTGGGCCCAAAGTATATCTCTCTGACTCGGGAGGGACAAATTCCATCTCGATACATACAACCCAACAAGTACTTTCCGATCACCTGAGAGACACCTATATGATCACCCTCACATAGGATGACGTTTGATGAGCGCACTTTCCTATGCGGGGCTGAGGTCGTTGATGATCAGCGCCGTCTTGGAGGCATCCATCAGATGGACCTGCACCTTCTTTGTGTTGACGGTGGAGTCGAAGGACATGTCAGGTGCGTTTTGTCGTGCGACTGGGGGTGCCCCATTGTCCGTTACCTCGTGGAGCCTTACGAGCTCCTCCTGCATGCCGAATGATTGGGAGATTCTGTTGAAATCCCTGTCGCATTGGTCCGATCGGGTGAAGCTGCCGTGGATTGTGATGACGCCCTTTGGTCCTGGCATCTTGAGTAGCAGGTATGCGTAGTGCAGGAGAGCCAAGAACCTTGCAAATGCTACACGCCCGAGGATGGCGTGGTATTGTGATGGCCAGTCCACCACTTCAAATTCGAGTCGCTCGAGTCGGAAGTTGTCCGGCTTGCTGAAGATGACGTCGAGCCATATTTTGCCCAGGGGAATATTCCCTTTCCTGGGACAATGTCGTGGAACGTTGTGTCTGACTGTTCCAGGCTGCACTACGGGATCCGCATTGCTGCTAGAGTACTTGCGAACATCAGGTTGTTGCCGCTACCGCCGTCCATGAAGACGCGGCTCATCTCGAAACCTCCGATCTGCGCCTCCAGCACCAGGGCAGCATGACCTGGGCGAGGGATCTGGCAAGGGTGATCCGAACGACTGAACGTGATGCAGGACTCCGATCCGCTGAGGTACTCAGGGATGGCGGGTGGAGTTGCCACGACCAGGTTGATCTGTCGGGTGATTTTCTTCTGCACCCTATTCGTGGGGCGCCCCTTCTGGATCATCAGTGCTCCTTTTGGCGGTGGATACCTGTTCCCAGTGTTGTTCTGTGCTGGTGCGACTGGTTGATTTGGGCCTCCTACATGTGGCGGTGGAGGAGCTCCATGTGCTATCTCACCTGGCGCGGGTGCGTTCCCGAATCCAGGAAGTGGAGCTTGCTGCCTCATCTGGACCATGCTTTCGCTGAGTTTCTGGAACTCGCGGCAGTCCTTGAGCATGTGGCTTGCCTTCTTCTTGCCATCCTGCTTGTCGATGTAGAAGTGGATGGTGCATGGACCCGAAAGTTTTTCGTATACTAAGGGTCCGTTATCGCGTCATGGCGCCACGCGTCTTTGGCCCTCCGTCGCGGAAGTTTCCTCTGCGGTATCCTTCGCTGTTGCGGTTGGCGTCGTTGTGGCGATCGGCGTAGCCGGCCGCGACCATGTCGGGTCCATCGCGATCGTCATAGATGCGCGATCTTCTCTTGCTACGGCGCTATCGTCGTCGGCCGTAGTCGTCCTCTTCTTCCGATTGTGCTCGGTGGATGGAATCTTCGCCGTCAGCCCACCTGTTGGCGATGTCCATGAGGTGGTCGAGTGTTTTGGGCTTGACGCCGTCCCTGAAGGCGTCGATGGCCCTCTCTTCGGAGATGTGCGCTGCAGAGTTCTTGGTGTTGGACCAGTGTAGTATGTACGAGCGAATGGATTGGCCCGTTCGTTGAGTGCAGGCCCGCAACTCTTCGATTGAGGCGGGCCTCTTGCTGGTGCCCTTGAAGTTTCGTATGAAGCTGCAAGCTAGCTCATCCCAACTTCGGATGGACCCTGAAGATAGGCTGCTGAGCCAGATCCGGGCCGCTCCTATCAGCTGCAGCTGAAGGCATTGCATGGCAGTTTCCTTGTTCCGCCGTGCAATTTGACGGATGACAGGTGGTCGCTGAGCCATGCCTTTGGGTCTTGTGTGCCGTCTAACTTCGGAGTATCCGAAGGAAGCTTGAAATTGCGCGGCATCTTTGTTCGTCGAACAGATCTGCTGAAGCATCGGGCTCCACAGAGTTCTCCTTCGTCTTCGTCCATCTCGGATTCAGACGAGCATGCACGCTTGGCTCGCGCTTTGTCGATTTTGCGTTGTGTTAGCGTGTCCCTGGCGTCGTAATCGCGGTTGCGGTGATGCGAACTCTTGTTCCTTCGAGGAAGGTCGTGGTCCTCTTCTTCGAATGAAGGGGTGGGGCTGCGGTCGAACCTGACCGGAGCTTTATTTTTTGGCTCCGTAGGAGCTTCCTGGTGGACTTGTGCATGGCTCTTTTCGGGTCCCCCTCCGGTGGTGGGTGGGCCGCGAGGTACGCAATGGCTTCCATGATCGCAGCCTGCGGTGTTTTTTGTAGGGTTCGCAGCATAGAAAACAAAAATTTTCCTACGATGTGAACTATATACCAAGATCTATATATACTAGATACAAACAACGGGCGGATGTATATCCGTAGAGAACATACCCTTGAAGACCGACAAAGCTTAACGAGTTCAACTCGTGGTTGATGTAGACGATCTCTTGCCGATCTCAAGATCGAGAGGAAGTCCTAGCGCCGCAAATTAGCAGCGCATCCGTGCTCGCACACACGTTCGAGGCACCGAGCAACCTCCGCCTCCTCGCTCCAGCGATGCAGCGGAAGCACAACTCTTTCTTGCCGAATAGCCACCGGGAACATGTATCTCGCTAGTCCGAGACCATGGGGGATAAATTCTAGAGGGGGAGAGAGATCCTTCACGAGGAGGTGTGAGAGAAAAGTGAGGAGGAGGGGCTCCTTTTATAGGAGGAAGGGGGGGAACCCCAAGGGGGTGGCCGGCGCATGGGGGCTGCCCCCTTGCCCTCCCCTCTTCATGTGGGTGGACACTCCACTCACAAAACTCCTCTAAATTCCCTCCACTCAAAAGTCCACTCAAAATTCCCATTAAATTTCCACCAAATTTAATGCAAACTCTCATTAAATAAAACTCTTTTATTTTATTCAGAATTTTGTCAATTACTTTAATGACAAACATTCACAAATAACCCCTTGCTAGAATTCTATTTCACATGCATAACCACTTTATGCAATTTCACCCGAAAACCGCTTTGTTTATCTAGTGAAATAAATTCCTGCGCTTGTTCATTCTTTCGGCATGAAACATTTGCTCCAATTGGATGTCGGTGTCTCTTAAGTGTGTCACCCTACGGTTCGTGAATAATGCGGACATGATCGAGACCCCTCTCGGATCAATAATCAGAAGCGGGATCGGAGACCCATCTTGACTCCCACACATTCAACGATGACTTTCTTGTGATCGTCGGAACCTTTTACGCTAGTATCTTAATCCCTTTGTTTCACGATATATTACATGTCCGAGATTCGATCATCGGTATCTCCATACCTAGTTTGATCTCGTTCCGACATGCACTCTTTTCTCGTTCTGTGATATAACATTCTAGTGATCAAATCACTTGCTTGCAAGCTAATCAATGTGATATCACCGAGAGGGCCCAGTATATCTATCTCATCGGGATGAACAAATTCCTCTCGATCCATGAGCCTCAACATAACACTTTATTAGTTCTGAATCCACCTGTTACGGTGTGACGTTTGATGTTATCAAGAAACTCTTCGGTGTTAGTGATTGACATGATCTCATGGTCTAAGGATTAGGATCATCGTAAGTTGTTATAGCAATATAAACTCAATGACTTTGATCGTAATGCTATACTTGGATGAGTGTTCATCACATCATTACACTAATGTTGTGATCCGTTATTAACAACATCCAATGTCCATGATCGTGAAACCTTGATCATCTTGTTAATCAACGAGCTAGTTTATGAGAGGCATAACTAGGAACTTTCTGCTTGTTTATTAAACACACATGTATTAACGTTTCCGTATTAATACAATTATAGCATGCAAAATAAACATCTATCATATACTTGGAATACACATAATAAACACTTTATTATTGCCTCTCGTGGCATATTCCTTCAGTCTCCCACTTGCACTAGAGACAATAATCTAGTTACATAGTGATAAATCTAACACCCATTGAGTTCGTGTTGATCATGTTTTGCTCTAGGGATAGTTTTAGTCAACGGATCTGCTACATTGAGATCCGTATGTACTTCTAAATCTTTATATCTCCATCCTTGACATGCTCGCGGATGGAGTGAAACCGCGCTTAATATGCTTGGAATGCTTGTGAGACCTTGGCTCTTTGGCATTGGCAATGGCACCATTGTTGTCACAATAGATCACCATTGGATCCAACGTTTGCCACAACTCCTAGTTCGATATGAACTCCTTCATCCAAATCGCTTCCCGAGCCGCTTAAGCAAAGAACATATTCGGCCTCCGTTGTTGATCCGCTACCACAGGTTGTTTGGAGCTCCTCCAACTAACAGCTCCTCCATTCATGAGAAATACGATCCGGATTGAGACTTAGAGTCATCCGGATCGGTGTCAAAGCTAGCATCGACATAACACTTAGCGGCGAGCTCTTCTTCACCTCGTATACAATAAACATATCCTTAGTTCTTCGTAAGTACTTAAGGATATTCTTGACCGCTATCCGAGGTTCCAACCTGGATCCGATTGGTACCTACTAGTCAAACTAATAGCGTGTGCCACATCCGGTCTTGTACATAGCATGGCGTACATTATAGAGCCTATGGTCAAGCATAGGGACTTTGTCCATTATCTCTCTTTCTTCATGGCCGGACTTTGAGTCTTACTCAATGTATTGCCTTGCAACATAGGTAAGAACCCTTCTTACTTCCGTCCATTTTAAACTTCTTTAAAATCTTATCAAGGTATGTACTTTGCGATAGCCCTATTAGGCCTAGATCTATCTCTATAGATCTTTATGCCTAATATGTATGACGCTCACCAAGGTCCTTCATTGAAAATTTGTTGTTTAGATAACTTTTAACACTGTTTAAAAGTTCTATATCATTCCGATCAATAATATGTCATCCACATATAATATCGAAATGCCACATTGCTCCCACTCACTTTCTTGTAAATACAAGCTTCTCCATAAGTTTGGACAAATCCAAACTCTTTGATCACCTCATCAAAGCGGAGATTCCAACTTCGCGATGCTTGCTTCAATCCATAGATGGATCGCTGAAGCTTGCACACCTTGTTAGCATCCTTAGGATCGACAAAACCCTTTGGTTGTATCATATACAACTCTTCTTCAATATTACCATTGAGAAACGCGGTTTTGACATCCATCGCCATATTTCATAATCGAAATATGCAGCAATTGCTAACATAATCCTAATCGACTTTAGCATCGCTACGGAGAGAAAGTCTCATAGTCAACTCCTTGAATTTGTCGAAACCCCTTTGCGACAAGTCGAGCTTTATAGATGGTCACATTACCATCACATCGTTTTCCTTTGAAAATCCATTTGTTCTCCACGGCCTTCGGTCGTGAGGTAATTCCACCAAGTTCCAAACTTGATTTTCAAACATGGATTCCATCTCGGATTTCATGGCTTCTAACCATTTGTTGGAATCCGGGCTCATCATCGCTTCTTCATACGTCGCAGGTCATTATTTTCATCAACCATGAAATTTATGACAGATTTCCGTCTGACTCGGGGCTGCAGCGTCTGTTTGACCTGCGAGATTCGGATACTCTCTTTCGGAGTTTCATGATCATTATCATTAGTTCCCTCTTCAGCAGTGGAGCCAACTCCGAACAACTTCCGGCGCTGCGCTACTCGCCATACTTTGAAGAGAAGGTTCCACAACCTCTTGAGTTCTACCTTCCGACTACTCACACCTTCGTGAAACTCTTTCTCTAGAAAGGATCCATTCTTAACACAAAACCTTGCCCTCGGATTCGTGATAGAAGGAATACCCAATAGTTTCTTTAGGGTATCCTATGAAGACGCATTTTTCCGCTTTGGGTTCGAGTTTATCGGTTGAAGTTTCTTCACATAAACATCGCAACCCCAAACTTTAAGAAATGACAGCTTAGGTTTGTTTCCAAACCACAATTCATACTGGTGTCTTTTCAACGGATTTAGATGGTGCCCGATTTAAAGTGAATGCAGCAGTTTCTAGTGCATAACCCCAAAATGACAACGGCAAGTCCGTCGGAGACATCATAGATCGAACCATATCTAATAAAATGCGATTACGACGTTCCGACACACCATTTATTTGTGGTGTTCCGGCAGGTGTGAGTTGTGAAACAATTCCACACTCTTTCATGTGAGTGCTAAACTCGTAACTTAGATACTCACCTCCACGGTCGGACCGTAGAAATTTGATCTTTATATTACGATGATTTTCCACTTCATTCTGAAATTCCTTGAACTTTTCAAAGGTTTCAGACTTGTGTCTCATCAAGTAGATATAACCGTATCTACTCAAATCATCCGTGAAAGTAACAAAATAACGATATCCACCTCGCGCCGACACACTCATTGGACCACATACATCAGAATGTATGATTTCCAATAAATCTGTCGCCCGTTCCATTGATCTGGAAAACGGCGTTCTAGTCATCTTGCCCATAAGGCATGGCTCACATGTATCAAATGATTCATAATCAAGTGATTCCAAAAGTCCATCCGAATGGAGCTTCTTCATGCGTTTAATGCCAATATGACCTAGACGGCAGTGCCACATATATGCGGATATATCATCATTAAGTTTAATCCTTTTAGCATCAACATTATGAATATGTGTAACATTATCATTGAGATCTAATGAAATAAACCATTCATCATCGGTGCATGACCATAAAAGATTTCATTCATATAAATGGAACAACCATTGTTCTCGATTTAAATGAATAACCACTTTGCATCAAACATGATCCGGATACAATGTTCATGCTCGGTCACGGGCACCAGATAACATTTATTTAAGTTTATGACTAATCCCGACGGTAAGTGGAGAGGCAGCGTTCGACGGCGATTACATCAACGTTTGATCCATTGCCGACACGCATCTTGACCTCACCCTTGCTAGCGGTCGCTTGTTCCACCCACGATTCGAGTTACAAATATTAGCAACCGGTATCAAATACCCGGTGCTCTGCGAGCACTAGTCAAGTACACATCAATAACATGTATATCATATATACCTTTGTTTGCCTTGCCGGCCTTCTTATGCGCCAGATACTTGGGGCGATTGCTTCGATGGCGATCCCCTTACAATAGTAGCACTCGGTATCAGACTTAGGTCCAACTCGGGGTTTCTTTTCAGCCGCGGCAAAAGGCTTGACGACCTTACTTCCGTTCCGTTTTCCCTTCTTGTCTTTCTTGAAACCAGTGTTCCTATCGATCATCAACTCTTGATGTTCCTTTTGATCTCCACTTCTGCGGTTTTAAGCATTGTGAAGCTCGGGAGAGACTTCTTCATGCCTTGCATATTATAGTTCATCACGAAGATCTTATAGCTAGGTGGCGAGACCGAGAACACGATGGATGCCTAAGTCAATGGGAATCGTTATTCCCAAGGACACAAGCTTATCGGCGTAACCCAACATCTTGAGTACATGCTCACTAACGGAGTGTGCTCTTCCATCATGCACTAAAGAACTTTTACGAGCATTGTAGCTCTCTGACATGTGTGTCGAAAATCATTTTCAACTCACCCATTGTATCAAATGCATTGCCGTTTTCAAACGCTTTGAAGTTCGGCTCTAGCCCATACAATATGCCGCAATGAACTAAGTTGTGGTCCTCCGACGAGTCGATAGACATTCTTCTCCTCGTCGGGGCATCATCAAAGGGGGGCCTACGGCGCTTCTAGCACATATTGCTTTTGTGCGTGAGAGGAGAATCCTCAAATTCATGGCCCATTCAAGAAAGTTGCTACCGTTCGTTGCTAGTTTCTCTTTCTCCATGAACGCATTGAAATTAAAAGCGGTGGTGCCATCTACAACAGAATTTGTAAAGTTTAGACTAAGTGTATGATAGATCGAGTTCAACTAATCTATATTACGAATGAACTCCCACTCAAAAGCGACATCCCTCGTGTCCTTTTGGTGATTACATGAACCAAATCCACTATACCAAGTCCGATCATCACGTGAGTCGGTATAGCTTCAAAGGCGAGCATCAAATGGGCATCATATCAACTATATGACTCATGCTTAACCTTTGTTGCGTGTTCCGAGGCCATGTGCATACATGCTAGGCTCGCCAAGTTAGAACCTTAGTATTTGCGTGTGTAACTGTTTTACACCCGAAATATGGTCGTGGATCCAAGAACACCCGATCATCACGTGATGTCTTGGAGCGACGAAAACATAATCGGTGCATACTAAAAGGAAGAACACATTCTTATCTTGATATTTAAATGAGGGATCATCTTATTATGCTTAACAAAGCGCTAAACAAGCAATATAAGATGTAATCAAACATCATATGTTTATTAGTGAAATTATATGGTTCCCGCAGATGATCTCTATCATGTGCATCGTGGTATGATCACTATCATACCTATATGTGTAAATCCAAGGTCTATGGACTTTACACGCTATGTGTGTAGTAAGAGTATCATCTCATACTTCTACTTACAACACTACCATATCATAACACTAGCCCAAAGAACAATCTAAACTAGGCCTCTAATTTATCCATTGCAAGTTTTACGTGGCTTAGGGCTTTTGAGATAGAACCGTTCTTACCTACGAACATGAACCACAACGAGGATAATCAAATTGTTGACAACTCGCTTGCAAAATAGATATTGACTATAGTAGGAGAGACAGACACCCGCTAGCCACTTATGCAAACTAGTTGCATGCCAAGCGTGGAACAGGTCTCATGTGCGAGGACATGTAAAGTTTGTCGGCCGCTTCATCCCACTATGCCACCAATATCCAAAATCACAACAAAGGAGCAACAACATGATCATCGCCCACATACTCATATGTGTACTACCGTGTAAAGTATCTACGCATAAACCTGGCTCGATACCCTTTGTAGGGTTCGCACATAGAAAACAAAAATTTTCCTGATGTGAACTATATACCAAGATCTATATATACTAGATACAAACAGGCGGATGTATATCCGTAGAGAACATACCCTTGAAGACCGACAAAGCTTAACGAGTTCAACTCGTGGTTGATGTAGACGATCTCTTGCCGATCTCAAGATCGAGAGGAAGTCCTAAGCGCCGCAAATTAGCGGCATCCGTGCTCGCACACGTTCGAGGCACCGAGCAACCTCGCCTCCTCGCTCAGCGATGCAGCGGAAGCACAACTCTTTCTTGCCGAATAGCCACCGGGAACATGTATCTCGCTAGTCCGAGACCATGGGGGATAAATTCTAGAGGGGGAGAGAGATCCTTCACGAGGAGGTGTGAGAGACAAGTGAGGAGGAGGGGCTCCTTTTATAGGAGGAGGGGGGAACCCCAAGGGGGTGGCCGGCGCATGGGGGCTGCCCCCTTACCCTCCCCTCTTCATGTGGGTGGACATTCCACTCACAAAACTCCTCTAAATTCCCTCCACTCAAAAGTCCACTCAAAATTCCCATTAAATTTCCACCAAATTTAATGCAAACTCTCATTAAATAAAACTCTTTTATTTTATTCAGAATTTTGTCAACTACTTTAATGACAAACATTCACAAATAACCCCTTGCTAGAATTCTATTTCACATGCATAACCACTTTATGCAATTTCACCCGAAAACCTGTTTCGGTATCTAGTGAAATAAATTACTGCGCTTGTTCATTCTTTCGGCATGAAACATTTGCTCCAATTGGATGTCGGTGTCTCTTAAGTGTGTCACCATACGGTTTGTGAATAATGCGGACATGATCGAGACCCCTCTCAGATCAATAATCAGAAGCGGGATCTGGAGACCCATCGACTCCACACATTCAACGATGACTTTCTTGTGATCGTCGGAACCTTTTACGCTAGTATCTTAATCCCTTTGTTTCACGATATATTACATGTCCGAGATTCGATCATCGGTATCTCCATACCTAGTTTGATCTCGTTACCGACATGCACTCTTTTCTCGTTCCTGTGATATAACATTCTAGTGATCAAATCACTTGCAAGCTAATCAATGTGATATCACCGAGAGGGCCCAGTATATCTATCCGTCATCGGGATGAACAAATTCCTCTCGATCCATGAGCCTCAACATAACACTTTATTAGTTCTGAATCCATCTTTATAATCACCCATTACGGTGTGACGTTTGATGTTATCAAGAAACTCTTCCGGTGTTAGTGATTGACATGATCTCATGGTCTAAGGATTAGGATCACTGCGTAAGTTGTTATAGCAATATAAACTCAATGACTTTGATCGTAATGCTATACTTCGGATGAGTGTTCATCACATCATTACACTAATGTTGTGATCCCGTTATTAACAACATCCAATGTCCATGATCAGGAAACCTTGATCATCTTGTTAATCAACGAGCTAGTTTATGAGAGAGGCATAACTAGGAACTTTCTGTTTGTTTATTAAACACACATGTATTAACGTTTCCGTATTAATACAATTATAGCATGCAAAATAAACATCTATCATATACTTGGAATACACATAATAAACACTTTATTATTGCCTCTCAGGGCATATTACCTTCATTTTTGGGATGACGTTGCCATCGGCGTCCATCTCCATGAAGGATGTGTGGAGGGTGCGGGTCACGTCACGGCGCTCCTTGGGATCCATGTTCTCCATCCGAGAGCGGTGCTTGTTGCCTTGGTTGCCGTTCGAGCTGGAGCCGATGCCCATGGCGGAGAGCGCGGCTCGTCGCGCGCTAGACTCTGAGGCTGCTTGCTTGCGTTTGTCAAGCACCTCCTGCATCTTGACCTGCTTCTTGTGCTCCTCGATCAGGAGCAGATGGTAGGCCATCGCCGGACCGGGAGAGTCTGCAGCGGGACTATGTTGCCCACCATGGCGTTACGTGCCTGGGCCCATCCTTCTTTGCTAAGGCGGATGACATGGCCGTTGTTGTCCCCTTCGGGCGGGGGGGACTGGCTTCTTCTTTTCCCGCCGCTTCGATCTGGCGGGTTAGGTGTCGGGTTGGGCGGCGGGTTGGCCGCCTGCTGGTCCACATCGCTCTGGATGACTACAACGCATTGGTAGCGTTCATAGATTGGTCTGCTGCTGCCGCAGCTGACCAATCCGGAACCGTAGGTCCCTTCATCCGATGGCAGATTGCACAGATCGGAGTTGCAGCTGCTGCCGTCATAGGAATCTATTGGAATTATGCCCTAGAGGCAATAATAAAGATTTTATTATTATTATAATTCTTGTTCATGATAAAGTTTATATTCCATGCTAGAATTGTATTAAGCGGAAACTTTAATACTTGTGTGGTTTGTGAACAACACCGTGTCCCTAGTACGCCTCTATGGCCTAGCTCATTGATCAGTGATGGTTAAGGTTTCCTAACCATAGACATGAGTTGTCAATTGATAATGAGATCATATCGTTGGAGAATGATATGATGGACAGACCCAAACTAAGCGAAGCAATTAGATCGTGTCATCGTGTTCGTCTTTGCGAAGCTTTTCTTATGTCAAATATTGTATTCCTTAGACCGTGAGATAATACAACTCCCTGGTATCGGAAGAAATCTTTGAGGTCATGAAACGTCATCCTATGAGAGGGTGATCATAAAGGTGTCTCTCAGGTGATCGGAAAGTATCTGTTGGGTTGTATGTATTGAGATGGAATTTGTCCCTCCCAAGTCGGAGAGATATACTTCGGGCCCACTCGGTAATCGATATCAACACCGCTTGCAAGCATGTGGTTAAGGAGTTAATCTGGCGTGATATCGGATTCTGAGCAGTAAAGTACTTCGTGAGCGAGATTGAACTAGGTATGGCCAGTGCCGGCGATCGAATCTCGGGCAAGTAAAATATCGCGACGAAGGGAATATATATATGGGATTGATTGAATCCACGGCATCGTGGTTCATCCGATATGATCATCGATGAATGTGTAGAATCAATATGGGTGCCGGACCCTGTTGATTATTGATAGAAGATCATGTATGCATATTCTCGAACCAGCAGGTCACACATAACGATGTCGGGCTAGGATAGATTGGATAATTGGTTTATGAGTTTTTGTTCGGAGTCTCGGATGGGATCCAGTACATCACGAGAGGTTCCGGAGTGGTCTGGAGAATAAGATTCATATAAGGCAGTGCAGTTTTTGGAGTTCGGAATTGTTCCGGGTTAATCGGTATTGTACCGGAAGCTTATAGAACCTTCCGGAAGGGGACCAACGTGGCCCCACCTTCCGGGAGGGGGCATGGGCCTATGAGGGAGTGTCCTGGCCGCATTGGGACAGGGGCACAAGGCCCCATAGGGACCAGCCGATCCTATAGGGTTTAAAATCGTTTAAACTAGAGATAGGGTTTCTAGAAGGGGGGGAGTCCTCAACCCCCACTCCTCCCTCCCTTGGCCGCCGGCCCAAGGATTGGAGGAGGGGCAAGGGCTGGCCGCCCCCCCCTCTATACAAAGAGGGATGGGGTGCCCCCTCCCCCCTACACCTTGCCTCCAACCCTAGTTGCCCTGCTGCCCTCCTCTCTCCCTCCCATTGTTTGTGTGGCGAAGCCTGCGTAAATTCTCCACCATATACACCACGCCGTAGTGTTGTAGATCCAATCTATCTCTCCACCATACTTCCTGGTCCGAGGAAGTAGGAGACGTCGAGGTGCTACACGTGTGCGTCTCACGGAGGCACCGCCACTTGTGGTGCTAGATCGGATCGGATCGCGAGGAGGAGAAGCAAGTACGACTACATCACCCACGTTAAATGAGCGTTCCATGTCTTGAATCTTCAAGGGTATGAAGATCTAATCCAATATCTCTCATTTATTGCATCTCCTAGATTAGATCTTGGCTTTCCCTCTGTTCGCATCCGTAGAAAATTTTGATTTACTATGCCACGAAACCCTTCAGTGGTATCAGAGCTAGATCTATGCGTAGATGTGTTTCACGAGTAGAACGCAACATGGTTGTTGCGGGCGTTGATGTTTTCTGTTGCAAGCCTCTTGTTTGTGTTCTTATTATGACGCGGGATAGTGAGATTGAAGCGGTCCAGGCCAACCTTCGCGACGTCGTTGCGAGACCGCTCCGCACTTGACGTGTGGCTTGTTCCACACATGCGGTGGTGGATGTCGGTTCTCTCACTATAGTTGTCATGGGATTAACACCGGAGTTTGGCAACCATAATATCACCGTTGTGGCTTTCCGTAGGTAAGAATCATTCTTAGCATCTACTCCCATAAGCCACGTAAAACATGCAACAACAAAGTAGATGAAGGGTTTCGCGGCATAGTAAATCAAAATTTTCTACGGATGCGAACAGAGGGAAAGCCAAGATCTAATCTAGGAGATGCAATCAACGAGAGAGATTGGATTAGATCTTCATACCCTTAAAGATTCGCAATGAAGCGTTCGTTGGAACGTGGGTGATGTAGTCATTTTCGCTTCTCCTCCTCGCGATCCCGATCCCAGCACCACACAAGTGGCAGGCGTGCCCGAGATGGCATGCACACGGCACCTGATCTCCTCCTCCCCTCTCGGGAGAGAGGAGGTGAGATAGATAGATATATCAACAACAGGCTTTGTGTATATGGTGAATGTATGGTGGTTCGCCTTCCAAGGGGCCAAAGAGGGAGGCAAAGAGGGCTACTAGGGCTGAGGAGATGTGTGTGTAGGGGAGGGCGCCACCTCTATATATAGAGGGAGAGTCCAGCCCTTGCCCTCCTCCAAGCCTATCTCTAGTTTAAACAATTTAAACTCTCCCTTATCTAGAAATCCTATCTCTAGATTTAAGCGATTTAAACTCTCCTTTATCTAGAAATTCTATCCGAGATTTAAGCAGTCAAATCTCTCTAGAATCATTTGGGCCCTATGGGGCCTTGTGCCCCGCCCAATGCGGCCAGGACACTCCCTCATAGGCCCATGCCCCTCACGGAAGGTGGGACCACGTTGGTCCCCTTCGGAAGGTTCTAGAAGCTTCGGTAAAATACCGATTAACCGGAACAATTCCGAACTCCAAAACTGCGCCTTATATGAATCTTATTCTAGGACCATTCGGAACCTCTCGTGATATCCGGATCCCATCGAGACTCGAACAAAAATTCATAAACCAATTATCCAATCTATCCTAGCGTCGAGATAAGTTAAGTGTGTGACCTGCGGGTTCGAGAATATCTTGACATGATCTTCTATCAATAATCAACAATGAGTCAGGCACCCATATTGACTCCACACATTCGATGATCATATCGGATGAACCACGATGCGATTCAATCAATCCCATATATATTCCTTCGTCTCGCGATATTTTACTTGCGAGATTGATCGCTTGCCATCATACCTAGTTCAATCTCGTTCACGCAAAGTACTTCACTCGTTAAGTAAATCGATATCACTTTGTGATTAACTCCTTAACCACATGCTTGCAAGCGGTGTTGATATCGATTACCGAGTGGGCCCGAAGTATATCTCTCCGACTTGGGAGGGACAAATTCCATCTCGATACATACAACCCAACAGATACTTTCCGATCACCTGAGAGACACCTTTATGATCACCCTCTCATAGGATGACGTTTGATGACTTCAAAGCTTTCTTCCGGTACCAGGAAGTTGCATTATCTCATGGTCTAAGGAATACAATATTTGACATAGGAAAAGCTTCGCAAAGACGAACACGATGACACGATCTAATTGCTTCGCTTATTTTGGGTCTATCCACCATATCATTCTCCCAATGATATGATCTCATTATCAATTGACAACTCATGTCTATGGTTAGGAAACCTTAACCATCATTGATCAATGAGCTAGTCCATAGAGGCGAACTAGGGACACGGTGTTGTTCACAAACCACACAAGTATTAAAGTTTCCGCTTAATACAATTCTAGCATGGAATATAAACTTTATCATGAACAAGAATTATAATAATAACATCTTTATTATTGCCTCTAGGGCATAATTCCAACAGTCTCCCACTTGCACTAGAGTCAATAATCTAGTTTACATTTGGCAACAATCTCACCCCCATGGCACTGAGGTGTTGATCATGTTTCACACGTGGAAGAGGTTTAGTCAATGGATCTGCGACATTCAGATCCGTATGTACTTTGCTAATCTTCAGATCTCCATCTGCTATATAATCTCGGATTATATGAAACTTGCGGTTGATATGCTTGGTCTTTGGATGATATTTTGGTTCCTTAGCGAGTGTTATGGCGCCAGTGTTGTCACACAATATCTCGATGGGTCAAAGCACTTGGAACCACGCCAAGCTCGAGATGAAGTTTCGATCCAAACTCCTTCACTTGACCTGCGGCAGCCATGTATTCCGCTTCCCTTTGTAGATCGCGATCACGCTTTGCTTGCATTCTCCAGCTCACAGCTCCTCCATTCAAAATATACACGTATCACATGAGATTTAGAATCATCCTTGTCGATTGTCGAAACTAGCGTCGATGTAACCTTTTCGACAAAATTTCATCACCCCATAGACTAAGAACATTTCTTTAGTTCTATTTAGGTACTTTAGGATGTTCTTCACGGCTGTCGATGTTCCTCACGGATCACTTTGATATCTCGTCAAACTAAGAGCATTGGACACATCGGTCTAGTACACAACATGGCATACATGATGGAACCTATGGCCGAGGCATAAGGCACTTTGCTCATAGCTTCCCTATCATTTCTAGTATGGACCGAGCCTTGCTCAATATCTTACGACAACATAGCCTTTGAACCTTTCTTTTCCTTATCCATTGAACCTTTTGAACTTTGTCTAGGTATGTACTCGGCTTAAAGCTATCGAGCGTCTTTGTCTATCTCTATAGATTTTGATGCCCAATATATAAGCAGCTTCACCTAGGTCTTTCATTGAAAAACACTTGTTCAAATAACTCTTCACATCGTTAAGCATGTTGATGTCATTTCCAATAATCAATATGTCATCCACATACAGTACCAGAAACGTCCGAGCTCCCACTCACTTTCTTGTAGATGCAAGCTTCGTAGCAATTTGGAACAAATCCAAAGCTCTTGATCACTTGATCAAAGCGAAGGTTCAACTCGAGATTCTTGCTTGATCCATAAATGGAGCAATGAAGTTTGCATACTTTACTAGCATCCTTAGGATCGACAAAACCTTCGGGTTGCATCATATACAACTCTTCATCAATGTTCCCATTGAGGAAAGCAGTCTTGACATCCATCTGCCATATTTCATAATCATGAAACGCAGCAATTGCTAATAAAATCCGAATGGACTTAAACATCGCTACGGGAGAGAAAGTCTCATCGTAGTCAACACCTTGAACTTGTCGAAAACCTTTTGCGACAAGCCGTGCTTTATAGACGGTAACATTACCATCCGCGTCCGTTTTCTTCTTGAAAATCCATTTGCACTCAACGGCCTTTCGGTCGCTAGGAGGATCCACCAAAGCCCATACTTGGTTTTCGCTCATGGATCCCAATTCGGATTTCATGGATCTAGCCATTTCTCAGAGTCTGGGCTCATCATCGCTTCCTCATAGTTCGTAGGTTCACTGTCTTCTACCAACAAGACAGTCAAGACAGGGTTGTCGTACCACTCAGGAGGGGCACGCGACCTTGTCGACCTGCGACGTTCGATGTGACATCGTCCAAGCTTCATGATCCTTGTCATTAGCTTCCTCTATTGTTGGTGCGGTGACCTGGAACAATTTCAGTCTTTGCTACTCTCCAATTCAAGAGAAGGTTCAATAACCTCGTCTAGCTCTACTTTCCTCCCACTCACTTCTTTCGAGAGAAACTCCTTCTCAATAAAGGAACCGTTATTTGCGACAAACACTTTGCCTTCGGTTATGTGATAGAAGGTATACCCAGTAGTTTCCTTAGGGTATCCTATGAAGACGCATTTCTCCGCTTTGGGTTCGAGCTTGTCGGCATCAACTTCTTGACGTAGCATCCCCAAACTTTAAGCGACAACTTAGGTTTAGCACCAAACCACAGTTCATACGGTGTCGTCTCAGCGGTTTAGATGGAGCCCTATTTAAAGTGAATGCAGCGATTTCTAATGCATAACCCCAAAATGATAACGGCAAATCAAGAAGAGACATCATTGATCGGACCATATCTAATAGGGTTCGATTCCGGCTCGAACACACCATTGCTTGTGTGGTGTTGTGGCGTGAGTTGTGAAACGATTCCACTTGCTTTAAGATGCGTGAGAAAATCATAACTCAAATATTCACCTCCACGATCGGATCGTAGAAACTTAATCTTTACATTACGATGGTTCTCCACTTCATTACGAAATTCTTTGAACTTTTCAAAGCGTTTGATTTATGTTTCATTAAATAGATATACCCATATCTACTTAAGTCATCGGTAAAAGTGAGAAAATAGCGATATCCACCGCGTCGAAACACTCATCGGTCCGCATACATCGGCATGTATGATTTCCAACAAGTCGTTGCTCGCTCCATCATACCGAGAACGGGTTTTGATAATCTTGCCCATGAGGCATGGTTCGCATGTGTCAAATGATTCAAAATCAAGAGACTCCAAAAGTCCATCGAATGGAGTTTCTTCATGCTTTACACCAACATGACCTAGATGACGGTGCAAAAATAAGTAGTATTATCACTATCTACTTTGCATCTCTTAGCCTCAATGTTATGGATGTGTGTTTCATCCCTTTCGAGATTTAGAAGAAATAAACCATTCACAAGAGGTGCATGACCATAAAAGATGTTACTCATATAAATAGAACAACCATTATTCTCCGATTTAAATGAATAACCGTCTTGCAATAAACGCGATCCGGAAATAATGTTCATGCTCAACGCAGCACATAATAACATTTATTAAGGTTTAAAACTAATCCGAAGGTAAAACTAAGGAGAAGCGTGACCATCACATCAACTCTTGATCCGTTGCCAGCGCGCCGTCACCTCATCCTCTAAACGCCGTCTATTCCGTAGCTCATTTGAGTTACAAATATTAGCAACTGACGGTATCAAATACCCGTGCACTACCACAAGGGCTAGTTAGGAAAACATCAATAACATGTATATCAAATATACCTTTGATGGTGCCAGACCTTCTTGTCCGCTAAGTACTTGGACGATTCGCTTCGATGACCCCTGTCCTTGCAATAGAAGCACTCGATTGTCGGCTTAGGACGGACTGAGCTTCTTCTCGGCGAGGGCATTAAACTTGCCGCCCTTCTTGAAGGGCTTCTTTGCTCCTTACCTTTATTAAAGGAGGGCTTGTTGACCATCAACACATGATTATCCTTCTTGATGTCCACTTCCGCAGCCTTCAGCTTTGCGAAGAGCTCGGTGATCGTATCAGTGGAACCAATCTGACTATGAGTCACTACAAAAATTTTGTAGCTGGGAGGGAGTGATTGCAGAACCCTGTCAATCTTGAGCTCCTCTAGAATCGTGCATTCCAGTTTCTCAAGGCGTTGAGTGTAGCCCGACATCTTTATGGCGTGCTCACTAACGGAACTCCCTTCCTCCATCTTGCAGTTAAAGAACTTCTCAGAGATCTCATATCTCTCAGAACGGGCTTGAGTCTGAAACATGGTTTTCAGCTCCTCGAGAATCTCAATGGGCCCGGGATAGGTTTCAAAACGATTTTGAAGCTCCGGTTCCATAGCAAACAACATGGTGCTCTTAATCACACCATAATCATCTTTGCACGACTGATAGACAGCTTTCTCATCATCCCAGCGATTGCAGTGAGGGGTCACCTAACGCTTCTGAAGGACATAGTCTGTTGTCCGCCGCAGAATGATTCTTAGATTGCGGAACCAATTGGTGAAGTTAGACCCATTGTTTCTAAGCTTTTCCTTCTCAAAGAAAACGTTGAAGTTGAAGTTGGATTTGGCCATGTGATCTACAGTATTTGCAAGTACAATTTAGACTATGTTCATGATAAATAGTTCAACTTAATCAAATTACTAGATGAACTCCCACTAAATTCAACATCCCTCAAGTTGTTTAGTGAAAACGATCCAAATTCACCACACCTAATCCGATCATCACGAGAAGAGATGTGGTTTCAATGGTGGACAACGAAGTGTCGATCATATCATTCATATGACTCATGCTTAACCTTTCGGTTCTTGTGTTCCGAGGCCATGTCTCAGACATGCTAGGCTCGTCAAGCTAGACCCAAGTATTTCTGGTAAAAACTGGCTTGCACCCGTTGTATGTGAGCGTAGAGTCTATAGCACCCGATCATCACGTGATGCTTGGACACGACGAACTTTCGCAACGGTGCATACTTGGGGAGAACACAGTTTTTTATCTTGATCTTTAAGTGAGGAATCATCTTATAATGCTACCGTCGCGATCTAAGCATAATAAGATACATAAAGGGATAAACATCACATGCATATAACTTTATGTGACATGGTATAGCCAATCCTCGCGCAATGATCTCCATCTTGTGCGTTCCGGCATGATCTCCATCACTCCACCATGATTGCCTCCACCACGAACAGCAACTACAACTATTGCTAACTACTTAGTGATAAAGTAAAGCTATTACATGGCGTATAAAAAGTTGACTCGCAGGTCATACACAATTATAAAGACAACCATATGGCTCCTGCCGGTTGTGTACTCATCGACATGCAAGTCGTGAAACATTACAAAACATGATCATCGCATACAATATACACATCACATCTTGGGCCATACCATATCACAGAAAACACTCCCTGCAAAAACAAGTTAGACGCCTCTACTTTGTTGTTGCATGTTTTACGTGGCTTATGGGAGTAGATGCTAAGAACGATTCTTACCTACGAAAGCTAACGGTGATATTATGGTTGCCAAACTCGTGTTAATCCCATGACAACTATAGTGAGAGAATCGACATCCACCAGCCGCATGTGGAACAAGCCACACGTCAAGTGCGGAGCGGTCTCGCGACGACGTCGCGTAAGGTTGGCCCGACCGCTTCAATCTCACTATCCCGTCATAAGAAGAACACAAACAAGAGGATTGCAACAGAAAACATCAACGCTCAACAACCATGTTGCGTTCTACTCGTGAAACACATCTACGCATAGATCTAGCTCGATACCCATGAAGGGTTTTTGGCGGCATAGTAAATCAAAATTTTCTACGGATGCGAGCAGAGGGAAAGCCAAGATCTAATCTAGGAGATGCAATCAATGAGAGAGATTGGATTAGATCTTCATACCCTTGAAGATTCGCATACAATGAACGCTCGGAACATGGGTGATGTAGTCGCACTCGCTCCTCCTCGCGATCCGATCCGATCTAGCACCACAAGTGGCGGTGCCTCCGTGAGATGCACACGCAAAGACTCGACGTCTCCTCCTTCCTCGGACCAGCGAGTATGGTGGAGAGATAGATTGGATCTACAACACGACGGCGTGGTGTATATGGTGGAGAATTTCTGCTGCAGGGCTTCGCCTACAAACAGTCGGGAGGGAGAGAGGAAGGCACCAGGGCTACTAGGTCTTGGAGGGAGATGTGTGTGTGTAGGGGGGAGGGGGCGCACCACCCCTCTATATATAGAGGGGGGCGGCCAGCCCTTGCCCCTCCTCCAAGCCTATCTCTAGTTTAAACAATTTAAACTCTCCCTTATCTAGAAATCCTATCTCTAGATTTAAACGATTTAAACTCTCCCTTATCTAGAAATTCTATCCCGAGATTTAAACGAGTCAAATCTCTCTAGAATCGGCTGGGCCCTATGGGGCCTTGTGCCCCTGGCCCAATGCGGCCAGGACACTCCTTCATAGGCCCATGCCCCCTCCCGGAAGGTGGGGCCACGTTGGTCCCCTTCCAGAAGGTTCTAGAAGCTTCCGGTACAATACCGATTAACCCGGAACAATTCCGAACTCCAAAAACTGCACTGCCTTATATGAATCTTATTCTCCGGACCATTCTGGAACCTCTCGTGATATCCTGGATCCCATCCAAGACTCCGAACAAAAAATTCATAAACCAATTATCCAATCTATCCTAGCGTCGAGATACGTTAAGTGTGTGACCCTGCGGGTTCGAGAATATGCGGACATGATCTTCTATCAATAATCAACGGGAAGCAGGCACCCATATTGACTCCCACACATTCATCGATGATCATATCGGATGAACCACGATGCCAGGATTCAATCAATCCCATATATATATTCCCTCTGTCTCGCGATATTTTACTTGCCCGAGATTCGATCGCTTGCACTGGTCATACCTAGTTCAATCTCGTTCACAGCAAGTACTTTACTCGTTCCGTAATCCGATATCACTTTGTGATTAACTCCTTAACCACATGCTTGCAAGCGGTGTTGATATCGATTACCGAGTGGTCCCGAAGTATATCTCTCCGACTTGGGAGGGACAAATTCCATCTCGATACATACAACCCAACAGATACTTTCCGATCACCTGAGAGACACCTTTATGATCACCCTCTCATAGGATGACGTTTGATGACCTCAGAGCTTTCTTCCGGTACCAGGAAGTTGCATTATCTCATGGTCTAAGGAATACAATATTTGACATAGGAAAAGCTTCGCAAATACGAACACGATGACACGATCTAATTGCTTCGCTTAGTTTGGGTCTATCCACCATATCATTCTCCCAATGATATGATATCATTATCAATTGACAACTCATGTCTATGGTTAGGAAACCTTAACCATCATTGATCAATGAGCTAGTCCATAGAGGCGTACTAGGGACACGGTGTTGTTCACAAACCACACAAGTATTAAAGTTTCCGCTTAATACAATTCTAGCATGGAATATAAACTTTATCATGAACAAGAATTATAATAATAACATCTTTATTATTGCCTCTAGGGCATAATTCCAACAGTAGAGGCGTCTAACTTGTTTTTGCAGGGAGTGTTTTCTGTGATATGGTATGGCCCAAGATGTGATGTGTATATTGTATGCGATGATCATGTTTTGTAATGTTTCATGACTTGCATGTCGACGAGTACACAACCGGCAGGAGCCATATGGTTGTCTTTATAATTGTGTATGACCTGCGAGTCAACTTCTTATACGCCATGTAATAGCTTTACTTTATCGCTAAGTAGTTAGCAATAGTTGTAGTTGCTATTCATGGTGGAGGCAATCATGGTGGAGTGATGGAGATCATGCCGGAACTCATAAGATGGAGATCATTGTGCGAAGATTGGCTATACCATGTCACATAAAGTTATATGCATGTGATGTTTATCCTTTTATGTATCTTATTATGCTTAGATCACGACGGTAGCATTATAAGATGATTCCTCACTTAAAGATCAAGATAAAAACTGTGTTCTCCCCAAGTATGCACCGTTGCGAAAGTTCGTCGTGTCCAAGCATCACGTGATGATCGGGTGCTATAGACTCTATGCTCACATACAACGGGAGCAAGCCAGTTTTGCACACGAGGAAATACTTGGGTCTAGCTTGACGAGCCTAGCATGTACAGACATGGCCTCGGAACACAAGAACCGAAAGGTTAAGCATGAGTCATATGAATGATATGATCGACACTTTGTTGTCCACCATTGAAACCACATCTCTTCTCGTGATGATCGGATTAGGTGTGGTGAATTTGGATCGTGTTCACTAAACAACTTGAGGGATGTTGAATTTAGTGGGAGTTCATCTAGTAATTTGATTAAGTTGAACTATTTATCATGAACATAGTCTAAATTGTACTTGCAAATACTGTAGATCACATGGCCAAGTCCAACTTCAACTTCAACGTTTATTCTGAGAAGGAAAAGCTTAAAAACAATGGGTCTAACTTCACCAATTGGTTCCATAATCTAAGAATCATTTTGTCTGGCGGACAAAAGGACTATGTCCTTGGGAAAGCGTTAGGTGACCCCCCTGCAATCGCTACGGCTAATGAGAAAGCATCTATCGATCGGCAAAGATGATTATGGTGTGATTAAGAGCACCATGTTGTTTGCTATGGAACCGGAACTTCAAAATCGTTTTGAAGAGTATCCCGGGCCCTTTGAGATTCTCGAGGAGCTGAAAACCATGTTTCAGACCCAGGCCCGTTCTGAGAGATATGAGATCTCCGAGAAGTTCTTTAACTGCAAGATGGAGGAAGGGAGTTCCGTTAGTGAGCACGCCATAAAGATGACGGGCTACACTCAACGCCTTGAGCAACTGGAATGCACGATTCCAGAGGAGCTCAAGATTGACAGGGTTCTGCAATCACTCCCTCCCAGCTACAAAAGTTTTGTAGTGACTCATAATTAGATTGGTTCCACTGATACGATCACCGAGCTCTTCGCAAAGCTGAAGGCTGCGGAGGTGGACATCAAGAAAGATAATCATGTGTGGATGGTCAACAAACCCTCCTTTAAGAATGGTAAGGGTGCAAAGAAGTCCTTCAAGAAAGGCGGCGGCAAGCGCAATGCTCCTGCTGAGAAGAAGCTCAAGTCTGGTCCTAAGCCGGACACTGAGTGCTTCTATTGCAAGGACAAGGGTCGATGGAAGCATAATGTCAAAGTACTTAGTGGACAAGAAGGCTGGCACCATCAAAGGTATATTTGATATACATGTTATTGATGTTTTCCTTACTAGCCCTCGTTGTAGTGCCTGGGTATTTGATACCGGTTCAGTTGCTAATATTTGTAACTCGAAACAGGAGCTACGGAATAGATGGCGGCTTGCGAGGGATGAGGTGACGATGCGCGTTGTCAATGGATCAAAAGTTGATGTGATGGCCGTCGGCATGCTCTCCTTAGTTTTACCTTCGGGATTAGTTTTAAACCTTAATAAATGTTATTATCTTCCTGCGTTGAGCATGAACATTATTTCTGGATCGTGTTTATTGCAAGACGGTTATTCATTTAAATCGGAGAATAATGGTTGTTCTATTTATATGAGTAACATCTTTTATGGTCATGCACCTCTTGTGAATGATTTATTTCTTCTAAATCTCGAAAGGGATGAAACACACATCCATAACATTGAGGCTAAGAGATGCAAAGTAGATAGTGATAATACTACTTATTTGTGGCACTGTCGTCTAGGTCATATTGGTGTAAAGCGCATGAGGAAACTCCATTCTGATGGACTTTTGGAGTCTCTTGATTTTGAATCATTTGACACATGTGAACCATGCCTCATGGGCAAGATGATCAAAACCCCATTCTCCGGTATGATGGAGCGAGCAACGGACTTGTTGGAAATCATACATACCGATGTATGCGGACCGATGAGTGTTTCGACGCGCGGTGGATATCGCTATTTCCTCACTTTTACCGATGACTTAAGTAGATATGGGTATATCTATTTAATGAAACATAAATCTGAAACATTTGTAAAGTTCAAGGAATTTCAGAATGAAGTGGAGAACCATCGTAAAGATTAAGTTTCTACGATCCGATCGTGGAGGTGAATATTTGAGTTATGATTTTCTCACGCATGTTAAAGCAAGTGGAATCGTTTCACAACTCACGCCACGGAACACCACAGTATAATGGTGTGTCGAGCAGGAATCGAACCCTATTAGATATGGTCCGATCAATGATGTCTCTTACTGATTTGCCATTATCATTTTGGGGTTATGCATTAGAAACCGCTGCATTCACTTTAAATAGGGCTCCATCTAAATCCGTTGAGACGACACCGTATGAACTGTGGTTTGGTGCTAAACCTAAGTTGGCGTTTCTTAAAGTTTGGGGATGCGAAGCTTACGTCAAGAAGTTGATGCCGGACAAGCTCGAACCCAAAGCGGAGAAATGCGTCTTCATAGGATACCCTAAGGAAACTATTGGGTATACCTTCTATCACAGAACCGAAGGCAAAGTGTTTGTCGCAAAGAACGGTTCCTTTATTGAGAAGGAGTTTCTCTCGAAAGAAGTGAGTGGGAGGAAAGTAGAGCTTGACGAGGTTATTGAACCTTCTCTTGAATTGGAGAGTAGCGCAGCACCTGAAATTGTTCCAGTGCCGCCTGCGCCAACAATAGAGGAAGCTAATGACAAGGATCATGAAGCTTCGGACGATGCTGCTACTGAATGTCGCAGGTCGACAAGGTCGCGTGCCCTCACGAGTGTGCGGCAACCTGTCTTGACTGTCTTGTTAGAAGACGGTGAACCTACGAACTATGAGGAAGCGATGATGAGCCAGACTGAGAAATGGCTAGAAGCCATGAAATCCGAATTGGGATCCATGAGCGAAAACCAAGTATGGACTTTGGTGGACCCTCCTAGCGACCGAAAGGCCGTTGAGTGCAAATGGATCTTCAAGAAGAAAACGGACGCGGATGGTAATGTTACTATCTATAAAGCACGGCTTGTCGCAAAAGGTTTTCGACAAGTTCAAGGAGTTGACTACGATGAGACTTTCTCTCCCGTAGCGATGTTTAAGTCCATTCGGATTTTATTAGCAATTGCTGCGTTTCATGATTATGACATATGGCAGATGGATGTCAAGATTGCGTTCCTCAATGGCAACATTGATGAAGAGTTGTATATGATGCAACCCGAAGGTTTTGTCGATCCTAAGGATGCTGATAAAGTATGCAAACTTTAGCGTTCCATTTATGGACTGAAGCAAGCATCTCGGAGTTAGAACCTTCGTTTTGATCAAGTGATCAAGAGCTTTGGATTTGTTCCAAATTGCTACGAAGCTTGCATCTACAAGAAAGTGAGTGGGAGCTCGGTGACATTTGTGGTACTATATGTGGATGACATATTGATTATTGGAAATTACATCAACATGCTTAACGATGTGAAGAGTTATTTGAATAAGTGTTTTTCAATGAAAGACCTAGGTGAAGATGCTTATATATTGGGCATCAAAATCTATAGAGATAGACAAAGACGCCTGATAGCTTTAAGCGGTACATACCTAGACAAAGTTCGAAAAGGTTCGAATGGATAAGGCAAAGAAAGGTTCAATTGCCTATGTTGTCGTGTAAGATATTGAGCAAGGCTCGGTGTCCATTCTGATGAAATGATAGGAAGCTATGAGAAAAGTGCCTTATGCCTCGACCATAGGTTCTATCATGTATACCATCTTTGTGTACTAGACGGATGTGTCCAATGCTCTTAGTTTGACGAAGATATCAAAGTGATCCGAGTGGAACATGGACAGCCGTGAAGAACATCCTAAAGTACCTGAATAGGACTAAAGAAATGTTCTTAGTCTATGGGGTGATGAACAACTTGTCGTAAAGGTTACGTCGACGCTAGTTTTGACACCGACAAGGATGATTCCAAATCTCGAGACGAGGATCGTTTATATTTTGAATGGAGGAGCTGGCTGGAGAAGCTGCAAGCAAAGCGTGATCGCGGGATCTACAAAGGAAGCGGAATACATGGCTCTGCAGCGTCAAGTGAAGGAGTTTGGATCAGAAACTTCATCACTGAGCTTGGCGTGGTTCCAGGTGCATTGGACCCACTGGAGATATTGTGTGACAACACTAGCGCCATAGCACTTGCTAAGGAACCAAGATATCATCCGAAGACCAAGCATATCAACCGCAAGTTTCATATAATCCGAGATTATATTGCAGATGGAGATCTGAAGATTAGCAAAGTACATACAGATCTGAATGTCGCAGATCCATTGACTAAACCTCTTCCACGTGCAAAACATGATCAGCACCTCAGTGCCATGGGTGTGAGATTGTTGCCAAATGTAAACTAGATTATTGACTCTAGTGCAAGTGGGAGACTGTTGGAATTATGCCCTAGAGGCAATAATAAAGATGTTATTATTATTATAATTCTTGTTCATGATAAAGTTTATATTCCATGCTAGAATTGTATTAAGCGGAAACTTTAATACTTGTGTGGTTTGTGAACAACACCGTGTCCCTAGTACGCCTCTATGGACTAGCTCATTGATCAATGATGGTTAAGGTTTCCTAACCATAGACATGAGTTGTCAATTGATAATGAGATCATATCATTGGAGAATGATATGATGGACAGACCCAAACTAAGCGAAGCAATTAGATCGTGTCATCGTGTTCGTCTTTGCGAAGCTTTTGTTATGTCAAATATTGTATTCCTTAGACCATGAGATAATACAACTCCCTGGTATCGGAAGAAAGCTTTGAGGTCATCAAACGTCATCCTATGAGAGGGTGATCATAAAGGTGTCTCTCAGGTGATCGGAAAGTATCTGTTGGGTTGTATGTATTGAGATGGAATTTGTCCCTCCCAAGTCGGAGAGATATACTTCGGGCCCACTCGTGTCGATATCAACACCGCTTGCAAGCATGTGGTTAAGGAGTTAATCACAAAGTGATATCGGATTACGGAACGAGTAAAGTACTTAACGTGAGAGATTGAACTAGGTATGACGGTGCAAGCGATCGAATCTCGGGCAAGTAAAATATCGCGAGACGAAGGGAATATATATATGGGATTGATTGAATCCTGGCATCGTGGTTCATCCGATATGATCGTCGATGAATGTGTGGAGTCAATATGGGTGCCCACCCGTTGTTGATTATTGATAGAAGATCATGCGCATATTCTCGAACACGCAGGTCACACTTAACGTGTCTCGGCGCTAGGATAGATTGGATAATTGGTTTATGAGTTTTTGTTGAGTCTCGGATGGGATCCGGACATCACGAGAGGTTCGGAGTGGTCGAGAATAATATTCATATAAGGCGGTGCAGTTTTGGAGTTCGAATTGTTCGGGTTAATCGGTATCTGGAAGCTTCTAAAACCTTCCGGAAGGGGACCAACGTGGCCCCACCTTCCGGGAGGGGGCATGGGCCTATGAGGGAGTGTCCTGGCCGCATTGGGCCAGGGGCACAAGGCCCCATAGGGCCCAGCCGATCCTATAGGGTTTAAAATCGTTTAAACTAGAGATAGGGTTTCTAGAAGGGGGGGAGTCCTCACCCCCCACTCCTCCCTCCCTTGGCCGCCGGCCCAAGGCTTGGAGGAGGGGCAAGGGCTGGCCGCCCCCCCTCTATATAAAGAGGGCTGGGGCGCCCCCTCCCCCCTACACCTTGCCTCCAACCCTAGTTGCCCTGCTGCCCTCCTCTCTCCCTCCCGACTGTTTGTAGGCGAAGCCCTGCAGCAGAAATTCTCCACCATATACACCACGCCGTCGTGTTGTAGATCCAATCTATCTCTCCACCATACTTGCTGGTCCGAGGAAGGAGGAGACGTCGAGGTGCTGCACGTGTGCATCTCACGGAGGCACCGCCACTTGTGGTGCTAGATCGGATCGGATCGCGAGGAGGAGAAGCGAGTACGACTACATCACCCACGTTAAAACGAGCGTTCCGTCTTGAATCTTCAAGGGTATGAAGATCTAATCCAATCTCTCTCGTTGATTGCATCTCCTAGATTAGATCTTGGCTTTCCCTCTGTTCGCATCCGTAGAAAATTTTGATTTACTATGCCGCGAAACCCTTCAGAATCATCTGTTGATGATGTTGTGCGTAGCACAGGGTGTGGGGTCCATGAAGTGGGCCTGATTGATGGTAGGGACACCCGCTCAGGGAGGCGGAGGGTGCCAGTTTGCCCCACCTGGAAGAAGAAACTCCCGGGACACATGGTTTTACCCAGGTTTAGGCCCCCAGAGGGAAAACCCTACTCCTGCTTGTCTGCTCTTGATTACGGCGGAACCGAAGGTTACAGGGGTGCGCAGATGCAATCTGGCGTGGAGGTGTGTATGCGAAAGTATGAGGAGAAGATCTAGGTCGTGCCCTCCTAGCCTTTATATAGACTCAGGCAGGTCCCGGGCATAGACCTAGTCGGTTACAGGTTCTAGGGTTTTACCCCTTTGAATTTCCTATCTACTCTAGTCTTGCTCTCCAAGGATCCGAAAGTGTCATGGGCCTTGGCCACCCGAAAATCTTCATGGGCCGGCGTATAATTCCCGTGGGCCTTCCTTGGGCTAGACCAGGTATGCTGAGATCATGTACCCGCGGGGTATAACCATGTCAACGTTTGATGACCTCAAAGCTTTCTTCCGATACCATGGAGTTGTATTATCTCATGGTCTAAGGAATACAATATTTGACATAGGAAAAGCTTCGCAAAGACGAACACGATGACACGATCTAATTGCTTCGCTTAGTTTGGGTCTATCCACCATATCATTCTCCTAATGACATGATATCATTATTAATCGACAACTCATTTCTATGGTTAGGAAACATTAACCATCATTAATCAATGATCTAGTCCATAGAGGCGTACTACGGACACGGTGTTGTTCATAAACCACACAAGTATCAAAGTTTCTGCTTAATACAATTCTAGCATGGAATATAAACTTTCTCATGAACAAGAACTATAATAATGACATCTTTATTATTGTCTCGATGGCATAATTCCAACAAAAACTACCATTGCGATTTAGAATATTATACTATAGTGAATATCACCTTTGCAATGAAAAGAGCAACACCATGATCCGTTGAAATGGAAGCTAGTTTGTATTTTCTGAAATTTTGGTATGCAAGGAATATGTAAAATGTTTATAGAACCAAAGTCAGATATCCACGTCTTTATAGGTTATCTCGAAGAAATTGTTGAGAATTTCTCCACCATAACACTAAAGACAAAAGTGCTTGTTGCTGAAATGGCAAGTTTTTTTAGAAGGAATATTTTTGAAAAAAGTTGATTGGGAGGGCAATAAAAATTTCGATAAGGTTATTTGAAACTAAGTGGCATTATCAAAGTAGTGCAGCGTCGGAAAGTGTTCTAGAGACGACTACAATGCTCATGGATACCATTTATGTAAATGTTATAGTTCTGGAAATCTAAGTTCCTATTGAACCACGTGGATCGGGTAAAAATAAAATAGCAACATTTGAGGACAAAGTGTTATTGCTGGACAATAATATACTGACTACATGCAAACAAAAAATGATGAGCTCTAACTCCGTTAAATGGCTAGAGACGCGATAGTATCCATATACGGAAGTCATGTTATGAACTTGGTAGACATTTAGGAAGGCGTGAAGCTTTTCAAAGCATAAGTAGATCTATAAAGAAACAAACATAGGTGTTTACATCTGAGAAATAGTCGACATATCGGAAAAAAGTTTATGACAAAGTTCAAAGAATTGACTGCGATAATATTTGATCTTCTGCAGCGATATTTAGTCTATAAGGATTATTGTGTCAACCACTACATATTGAGATACGGTAGTTGAATAAACAAAACAATGTTATTCGAATTGAATGGTTACCTAGGATGTGTGCTGACACTACCGAAGGGTTTTATTAATTCGAAGGGTGCTAAGATATATGTAAACTTTAATAGTTGAAGTAAGTATCGAGAAGTTGGAATCTTTATCGTGATGAATATGTTAAAGAGTTAGGAAAAAACAGAATGTTAGACATCAAAGTCTATACAGATAGATTGAAATGCTAATATAATTATGCCAAAAGTATATAGATAAAATATTAAATGATTTCAATATGGAAAAGACAAGAAAGGTTCTTGCAACATGGAAGCAAGATTAATTATATTGACAATTGGTAAGTGAAACCTCATGAATAATTTGATTAATAATGAATGCCATCATATGTACATATCTATATGATTCATATGCTCTAAGTGTTATGAATATATACCAGAGTGATTCCTAAGATGATCATTGGACAATAGTAATGATATTCTTGTGTACTTTGGAAAAACCAATGTCGTGGGAATGGCCACGGCAGACGCTGCAATCGGCAGCGAGTAGTAGAACGAGGGGCAAGGGCGGCCAGCCATCTGCGGTGCGAGATGAGGGCAAAGACACAGGGTTTTACCCAGGTTTGGCCCCCCGGAGGGTAAAGACCTACTCCTGCTAGATTGTATTATGGAGGTGTTTACAATGGGCGAGCTCGGCGGCTAGGCGGCGAGTCGCTTGGGTGTATGAGGGAACGTGTCTCTACTCACCCCATAGGGAGGTTTATATAGGCTCACCTCCCCTAGGGTTTACATATCTCAACCGATTGATTCTGACTTGATGTCGTTTAACCTAATCCGACTGGCCTATCTACTCGCTGGGCCTTGACTTCCATCGCTTGGTACCTTGCTGGGCTTTGATCCACTCGCCGTTCTGCAGGCCCACTCGCCAGCCCTTGGGCCAGTCGGAAACATCCCGCTGAGTATACCCCAGTAGGCGTATCCCCATCAGTAGTCCCCGAGGCCGTCGTTGATTAGGCGTAAGTGGCTCTTGGCAGTGAGTATCTGACTTCAAAGTAGGCATCCAGTCGAATCGTCGGCGGGCTCCTGTATGAAGGAGAAAATCCGGTGAACCGAGTCGCATCTTGGGTGAGTCGAGCCAACGGGACGCGGTCGCGGCGAGTGACCTAGCGAGCCGAGTGGCTGGAGTTGGACCGTCAGACGTGGTCAAACTAGCCGTTAAGGTAACTCAACGGTAACTTTTGGCGTAATCATCGCGCGGTAACGGCCCCCCTGATTTGGCGGGCAACTCCCGCTATATAAGAGGAATGGTAGGCTATCGCAGAGCCAACCGCCCACCATTTCTTCCGAGTGCGCGCATCTTCCTTCCTTTGCTCCGTGATCCAATCGACCCGAAATCCTCCGATCTCCAACCAACCTCTCGGCCATGGCCCTCTCCACCGAACCTTGGGGTAGATCCAAGTGCACAAGGGCGCAGCTGGCCTCTTTCGAGGAGGCCGGAATCCTGCAAGCCGGCTGTTGGCGTATCCCTGCAGCCGGAGAAACGACCCCACACCCGCGAGAGAGAGAATTCGTCTGTTTCACCAGTCATCCGGCGGGGCTAGGGTTCCCACGTCTTTGTTCTTCGGCGTTTACTGCGCCCCACGGATCCAGCCTTCAGATCTGGTCCCCACGATGCGTGAAGCTCGCCATCTTCGTGGCGTTCTGCGAGTGCTATGGCTGCCGGCCCTACTTTCCTTGTGGCAGGATCTGTTCCATGGACGGATCGGCGCGAGGCGGCGGCCCAATGCTAGCCGCGGGCTTGACGCGTTCAACTCAAGTCCAAGGCTTCCTTCTTCGATCGATGCTACCCGCCAAAGCGGCGGCTGGAAGAAGTCATGGTTCTATGTGGCGGCGACCCGAGGACGAGGTGGTGATCGCGGTACTCGGCCAATCGTTCCGAGCCACGCCATCTCCAAGTCGGCAAGCTCCTCGGCGACCAGCGGATGGTCGTTGACGAGATGCTCCAGGCCATCCGTGGTCTGAAGAAGAAGGGCCTTCAAACGATAAACTTGTACAATTGCTGGCTCGGGCGACGGCTCGTTCCACTCGCCCAACGCGACCACTACATGTATCGATTACGGGCGGGAGACTCGGCGAAGTCTGCCTCGTCGAGTGGAGGATTATCTCTCAGCGTTGAAGAAGATCACCCAGCGGTGTACTGGATGCACAGGCCGGGTCGCCCTACACCGCTGCGTCCGGCTCAACGGTAATCTCTTTACCTTGTTCGCGATCGCGTGCGATGCGGTAATTCTGATTCTGTTTTGTATTGCAGCTATTCCAAATGGTGGAAGGTGGCTTCCACCTTCGATGATGAGAGCCGGACCATCCGCCCAGGGCGTGGCGAATCGCCTCCCGAGAGGCAATGAGGACGGCGGTCGAGTCCGAAGAGGAGATCGCCCGCTGGTCCGAAAACCCGGCAACGTCGGTAGCGAAATCGAAGCGAGCAGAAGCCTCGAACACCATGGGGACGACGACGAGATCCCAGAAACCACCTGGCGTCGCCAGGCCACTCCTTCGAAGAAGAAGAAGAAGGAAAAGGAAGCGAGGGCCCCCCCGAAGAGGAGACCGAAGCCGTCAAGGATGGCCTCGCCGCCGCACTCGACGAGCAGCTCCGATGCTCTCAGCTCGGCCGATGACGGCGCACCCCCAGCGGCAACCACGCTAGACACGCCAACAGTGGAAGTACCGCTGGCCTCGATGCCTCCGCCATTCGCGCCGGTCTCTGGGCTAGGGAAGGCTCCGGCTGTGGCGACTTCGCCTCGCAAGGAGGTCCCGAGCGTGGCGGTCTCGCCCCGCAAGGAGGCTCCGGCTCCAATTCGCGAGGAGGCCCCCGCCGAAGGTGTCCCAGAGGCGCCAGCCGCGGCCTCAACGACGAAGAAGCCGTCCGTGTCTTGGGCCCACGACGTCCTGGAACTGGGGCTTAGTCGCCAACTGGGCCCCGAGCTGAAAAAACCGGCCGGCCTTCGTACAGGGCTACGTTTCATTCCAGTCGCCAAGTGAGTGCGTTCGCCCTTCCCTACCTTTCATAAATACTTCGATTGTCTTTTATTGATTTGATTGATATGCAGGACCGGAGTGAAAAAGATGGGCCACCCGACCGTGGCTCAGGTACCCTCCGCCTCTAGCGAGGAGGATCCTTCCCGTAAGAGGAAAGCGGACGAGGTCGTCGCCTCAGCGGAGGGCAGCAAGAGGGCCAAGGGCGACAACATCGCCATCCGTCTCTCGGCGACACGGCGGCACCGGCGGACCTGCAAGTGGAAGCAACGCGTCTCTGGAGGGCGTTTCCTTGCCTAGACCGGAGGAAGCGACTTCCTTTGGAGCGGGTGCCTCGATCGCTACCTTCCCCCGCTTCGTGACCAAGGCGGCCACGGCGAGCGGGGCTGCGCCCCCGAGCCTCGCTCCAGGGACCGCCGACGCTGAAGTCGACCAACGTCGCGGGCACACGCCGGCGCTGCTTGCGTCTGTGGACGCAATACAACTCCATGGCATGCTTGGTGCAGCCATCCAGGTACCTCCAGTCCCCGAGGATCAGGTCGGTGCTTAGCAGCGGCTTGATTCTTATAATTTCTCGTTTTTACTTTCGCATCCAGTCCCCGAGTGCGTACGCGCTAAATTTTAGCGGGTGTGCACTGAGGAATTTTCGTGATCGCCAGTCCCCGAGTGCGCACGCGCTAAATTTTAGCGGGTGGGCACTGAGTAATTTTCGTGATCGCCAGTCCCCGAGTGCGCACGCGCTAAATTTTAGCGGGTGGGCACTGAGTAATTTTCGTGATCGCCAGTCCCCGAGTGCGCACGCTAAATTTTAGCGGTGGGCACCGAGTAATTCGTTTACCGACTTTGATGATGTGCGTGGTCTGCAGGAGTCGGCGAGCGATTGGCTGCGAAACAGCGGCCGAGAAGGAGCTGGCCACCATCCAAGAAGCGAACAAGGAGCTTCAGTTGTTGCGAAGGCGAGGGAGCTCGCCAGAGCTTGTCCTGCCGGTGAGTTGGTGGCGGCGGTGCGATGCGTTGAGTGCTTCTGAGCAGCGGGTCGCCGACCTCGAACGCGAATCGGGAGGCGAGAAGAAGCAAGCTCGGCGAACAGGCGAGCTAAGGCCGCCATTGCGGCCGGAGGAAGACCGCAAGGTGTCGGAAGCCCTCATTGCTGGGCTTCGTGACGACCACACGCTTCGATTGCTTCATCACGGACTCGCCCCGCCTGCTTGGTGAGTGCGTCTTCCCTTTCTGTCAGTTGTAGTGTTTGTGGTGTCCGTGGTACTCATCATTGTCTCCTTCTCGCAGGTCGTGTTATTGGTAGCCAAGAAGAAGAGCTCGCTTGACGCGAGGGAGTAAGCATGCTCGTCGACTCGGCGACGCTGTCGGCGATGCATCCGCGCCTACCTTCAAGAAATGTCGCCACGGAGGTTATTCGGTGACCTCGTTGAGGTGGGAGTATTTGGAGAAGGCGCCCGATCGTTGAGTTCATGACGGTCGGCGTTCGGCGTGGAGCGTCGACAATATGAGCCTTGACTCGCCCACTTCCCCGAGGATTTCGACTCGACGATGTGACGAGTGGGTATCCTTCGTCGACGGCGCGTGGACCTGTCCGAGGTTCTCAAGTTGCAGGAAGCGTCTTGCCGCGTACTCGAGCATGCACGGGCGATGGGCGACCTCCTTCCCTACCAGAAGCGGTCGTCGCGCGAACGACCCCGAGCCGCCGATCGTGACTTCAAGGTCGAGCAACCTTTTCGCCGGGCGATGGCGGGTGAGCTGACGACGTATCCGTCAAACCCGTACACCGCGTTCATCCGTAGGCGCCGGGATTCTGGCGAGTCGTCGTCGAAGCCTGCAGAATAGGGTAGTTTTGCCTGGATGTGTTAGCAGCAGTTCTGCCACGCGGGCATAATTTGTAATATAAGACAATGCAATATGCGATTGAATGGGACGTCGTGTCCGTTTTGCTATTTGTTTGTGTGTTTTGGATTGATTTTGGACGAGTCCCCGAGCGCGTCCGCCCTTTTGTGGGGTTCACCTCGTATATGATGTTTGTTGTTATCATGTGTTTTGTTAGTTTAGTCGACTCGCCCGAGCTCGGAGAGCCAGTCGCAAGGCGACTCCCTTGAGTGCTCTGTACTTTACCGTTTTCCCGTACGCGAACGGGGTCGGGTGGCCGAGTCCCCGAGCGTGGTACTTGGTAGTTCAAGGCGCGACTCGAGGGTGGTTGAGGACTTAGCGCGTTGGTGTGAGCGCGTCACTCCTGCCTGGCCCGGAGGGTCAGTCGCGGCGTAGTCCCGGCATGCTCTCTTACTTGGCGTTTTCTCTGACCGCTCGCGACGAACTGGTTTTCGGTCCCCGAGCGTGGTACTTAGCCGTTCGAGTCGCTATGCCGAGGATGCGGGGGACCAAGGTCGCTGTGAGAAGCGAGGGCAGTTGTCTTGGTTCAGAAACCACCGGGCTAGGCGACTCCAATGGGGCTCCGGGTTGGCGTTTTTCGTGGACGATGCAAGACCTGGAGTGATTCAGTGTTCTTACACCGCACTACTTAGCCGTGCCGATCGCTGTACCAAAGGTTGACTTCTGCATTTAGCGTACCGCTGTTATTACGAGTGCGAGTGGCACAAGTCGTGGAGAGTAGGCGCAATTTGCGCTAACCGTTTCTTTTATTTCATAATGACTGGAGAGTACATGTGTGGGGTTCTAGGAGTAGAACTTCCGGAGGAGGTTTACATTCCATCGTCGCTTGACGTCGAGCTCGCCGTCCCCGCGAACGTCGATGAGGTAGTAGGCGTCGTTGCCGAGTACGCGCCCGATAGCGAACGGGCCTTCCCACGGAGGGGAGAGCTTGTGCATGCCCTTCTTGTCCTGGATGAGGCGTAACACCAGGTCGCCCTCCTGGAAGGTGCGGGTTTTCACCCGTCTGCTGTGGTAGCGGCGGAGTCCTTGCTGGTAAATGGCGGTGCGCGATCGAGCGAGGTCGCGTGCTTTGTCGAGCTGGTCGAGCCCATCTTGGCGGGCCAGCTCGTTTGCGGCCTCCGTATAGTGGACGACCCGCGGCGATTCGTGTTCGAGGTCGGTGGGCATGAGTGCTTCGGCGCCGTAGACCATGAAGAAGGAGGAATCCCGTCGACCGTTAACCGAGGTGCGGATTCCCCGATGACGGAGGGCAGCTCTTGACCCAAAGATCCAGCGGTGCGCTCGAGTGGTACTTGGAGTCGCGGCTTCAGGCCGTGGAGGATGCTTTGGTTGGCTCGTTCCGCCTGGCCGTTGTATTCCGGGTGTGCGACTGACGCGAGATCGAGCCGGATGTGGTGATCTTCGCAAAATTTGGCCATTGCTCCCTTGGCGAAGTTTGTGCCGTTGTCCGTGATGATGCTGTTGGGGAACCCGTAGCGGTATATGAGCTCGCGTAGGAACTTAGTGGCGGTCTTCCCGTCGCATTTCCGGACTGGCTTGGCCTCCACCCACTTCGTGAATTTGTCGACGGCGACTAGCAAGTGGGTGTAGCCAGAGGGGGCCTTCTTGAAGGGGCCTACCATGTCCATGCCCCACACAGCGAATGGCCAGGTGATGGGGATTATTTTGAGCGCCGAGCTCGGTACGTGCGTTTGATTGGCGTACTTCTGGCACCCGGTGCATCGCTGGACGATGTCGACAGCGTCGGCGTGTCTTGCGGGCCAGAGAAGCCGTGTCGCATAGCCTTGGCGAGCGAAGCGGCGGCGGCGTGGTGCAGCCACCGGAGTGGATGTCGTGGAGGATTTTGCGTCCTTCAGCCGGTTGGACGCAACGTTGGAACACACCGGTGACGCTGCGCTTGTGTAGCTCGCCGTCGATGATGGTGTAAGACTTGCATCGGCGAGCGATCATTCGAGCGTCTGTCTCGTCTGCTGGAAGGGTGCCGGCTTCCAGGTAGGCGATGTAGGGCTTGGTCCAGTCGTCTGGCTCGGCGATGAGTGCGGCCAAGGCTGCCTCTGGTTGGAGTGGGACTCCGATGTCGATCTCCCTCGGGGGAGAGACTGATGGTTTGGAGATTGTGTCGAGGAACACGCCGGCGGGTGGTGCGAGTCGGGCCGACCCGATGCGGGAGAGGGCGTCGGCCTCCTCGTTTTTTCGCCTGTCGATCCACTCGACAGAGTAGCCGGTGAAGTGGCCGCCCAACTTGTCCACCTCTTGGCGGTACGCCGCCATGGTGGGGGAGACGGCGTCGCAGGTGCCGGCGACTTGCCCCGCGACGAGGTCGGAATCTCCGTAGCATCGAAGGCGATTGACGTTCATCTCCTTGGCGGCTCGCATGCCGTGTAGTAGGGCCTCGTATTCAGCCATGTTGTTGGTGCAGGGCGTGAATTCGAGGCGGAGGATGTAGCGGAGCTTGTCGCCCTTTGGTGAAGTCAACACTATCCCGCCTCGCGTCCGCGTTCTTGGAGCCGTCGGCGCAGGCTCGAATGGAGGTAAAGCGGCTTCTCGGCTGCTGGCCTCTTCCCGGGCGATGAAGTCCGCCAGTGCCTGCGACTTAATCGCCCTTCGTGGCTCGTATTTAATGTTGTGGACGCCAATCTCGACGGCCCACTTGGCGACCCGTCCGGTCGCCTCGCGATTGCGGATGATGTCTTGCAGTGGCGCTGAGGAGACGACCGTGACCGGGTGCTCCTGGAAGTAGTGCGGCAGGCGCCGCTGAGCCCTGAAGACCGCGTATACTAGTTTTTGGTACTGTGGGTACCGCTGGCGCGACTCGGTGAGGATCTCGCTGATGTAGTACACCGGGCGCTCCTTTCCTTCCTCTGGTCGTTCGACGACCATCACAGTGCTGACGACGCGCTCGGATGCCGCGACGTAAACCAGCATAGGTTCTTTGTCGGCGGGAGCGGCGAGTAATGGTGCGGCGAGTAGTACTTTTTTGAGGTCGCGGAGCGCGTGGTCCGCCTACTCATCCCAATTGGAAGGTAGGGTTCTTGCATCAGGCGGTATAGGGCATTGCCTTTTCGCCAGCGGGGATGAAGCGACTGAGAGCCGCTACTCGCCCGGCCAGCTTCTGGACGTCACGCAGGCACTCGGGTTTGCCGAGCCGGGCGATCGTGTCGATCTTTGTTGGGTTCGCCTCGATCCCTTGTTTGGAGACGACGTACCCCAGTAGTTGTCCGGCGGGTACGCCGAAGGTGCACTTGCCTGGGTTGAGCTTTATCTTGTACCTTCACAGATTGGCGAAGGTTTCCGCCAGGTCGGCGAGTAGGTCGCCTTGGCGAGCGGATTTCACGACCACGTCGTCGATGTAGACGTGGATGTTGCGGCCAATTTGGCTCGCGAGGCATTCTTGCATGCACCGCTGGTAGGTTGCCCCGGCGTTCTTGAGGCCGAAGGTCATGGAGGTGTAGCAGAAGGCTCCGAATGGCGTGATGAACGCCGTCTTCTCCTCGTCTTCGACAGCCATTTTGATCTGGTTGTACCCGGAGTATGCGTCAAGGAAACATAGCGACTCCGAACCCGCGGTTGAATCGATTATCTGATCGATCCATGGAGGACGAACTTCTCCTTTGGGCGGTATGTTCATGTTTGTGTAGTCGATACACATTCTCCAGTCCGTTTTCTTCTCGACCGGGACTGGGTTCGCCACCACTTGGAGTATTTGATTGGCGGATGAAGCGGCGAGTAAACGCTGCACTTCCTCGCGATTGCTTTCGGCGCGTTCTTCATTGAAGGGCCGTGGCGGGTCGCACTTTGGGGTCGGCGTTTAATTTGTGCTCAGCGAGCTCCCTAGGGACACCGGGCATGTCGGAGGGTTTCCATGCGAAGATGTCCCTGTTCTCACGGAGGAACTTCGATGGCGCGCCTTCCTATGCTGGGCTCATGCCTGTCCGATCGTCACCGTCGTGGAGTCGCCAGGACCAGCTCGGCGGTGCGAGTGTCGTCGTGGCCTCAAAGGTTGAGGTGTTTGCGCCCTGAGTTGGGCTTCTTGAGTATTGTGGGGTCGTCATGGTTGACCCGCTTGCGTGTTGGCGAGCTCGTCGGCGTGATTAGTCTCTGCGCGATGGCGTCGGCGAAGTTCGGCTCCTTTGGCCTCGCATTCGGCCATGTCGTGGTCGCCGTTGATGGTGATGACGCCGCGGCCGGGGAGCTTCATCGCGTTATGCAGCGTGGTGGGCGCTACCATGAATTTAGCGAACGCTGGCGCCCAGGACGCGATGGTAAGGGCTGTCGAAGGGCACCAGCTCGAAGACGATCCGCCGGTGCGGAAGTTTGCGGAGTACGAAAGTGACGGGTAGCGTGACTTTGCCGATCGGGTACGCCTTCCGGGGCGATGCCGTGGAACGTGGTGTGGGTTGTCTCGATCGCCATTGCGGGAGCCGCAACCGCTGAAGGTGTCGAGGTAGAGGATGTTGATGGAGCTGCCGCTGTCCATCGTGTCTTGGGGAGCCGTATCGCCAACCTTGGGCTTGACCACCGGGCGACTCGTCACAGGTACTCGATCGTGGCGAGTGGTCTTGCCGGCTCCGGTGATGGGTTGTTCACCAGTTCGAGGCGGGGGCGTCTGTTTGGGCGACCGCGTGGGCGGCGACAGCGGCGATGACCTTCTTCTCACGCTTCGTGTTGAAGCCTGTGAAGGTGTGGAGCGAGCGGCTACTTTGCGAATTTTCCGCCATTTGGCGGTCGTTGTCGGTGTCCTCCGCGTCTGCGTGCCTTCTCGATTTCCACGAGGTGTGGCGGTCGGCGGTGGTGTGCGTTGCGGGCTTTCCTTCCTGCTGTGGAACGCATGGTTGGTTAAGGGCCGCGGATCGAACCTTGGCTTGTTCTTGTAATTGCCGCCATCGCGCCGTTGCCCTCCGTCGGGCGGTAGCTCTTGGGCTCGCGTTATGCGTGCCCGGCGTTAGCGACAGTCGACTTCGCCCGTCGGCTGGCGCTTGCCTGTGAGGCGGTGCCGCTGTAGCGTAGGTCGGCGTCGCCGTCGTTGCCGCCCGTCTGGCGTTGTCCTCTGACTCGTCGTCGATTTCTGGTTTGGATCCTCCTCGGCGTCCGTTTGGCGATCTCGAGGAGGTCGGGATGTTGTCGAGTGTGCGGGCGTGTCGCTGAGCTTGGCGACTAGAGGCTCGTGGCACGAGGTCTTGAAGCAATGGATCGCGGTGTCGGGTGGATGCCGACGCGTTGTACCGCAGCTCTTGCCACCGTTGGACCCGATTCTTGGGTCGACTCGGGGTCCCCGGACGCATCATTCCAGGTCCTCGATGGTGGTGGCGCGGGTGTAGGAGCACTCGAAGTGCACGGCGGCGTCTGCATTTCCTCCCAGGAGTCGATCATCACGGGGGCGTGTTGATCCATCGCCACGCGTCCCTCCATCATCGATGGGAGGTAACGGCGCGTAGTAGGTCGGTGTGACCCGCGATCCCCATTGCCATGAGGTATGTGTCAAGCCGCTGCGGGGTCGTCACGAGTCGTATTTTCTATCTCCTTTGGCGCCTTGAAGTTTGGCGGGTACTTCTGCCTCGGATCATTGGTCCGAAGCACTTAGGCCAAGTCGATGGCGACCCCATGGGCTCGCCATCGCGGCGATTAGTTAGGGTGTGCCGCAAGTCGTCGGGCTGGCGTGCGCGCCAGTTTTGGTTGTTGATGATGTGAGTGCGGGCGTCGATGGGTTGTCCGTTAGCGGCGACGAAGTTGGTTGCCGGCCTGGGATCGTTGGTGGAGAGTGCCGCGTTCGCGGGTCGGTGTTGGAGCTGCAGTGGATCTGGTGGCGGGCAATTGAGGGTGTTTGCCGCCGCTGGGCGGCCGCTTGAGGCCGCCCTGCTTCCCGAGGAACGCGAGTATACTCGCCCTTGCGAGTCAGAACCCGCTTTTTGCTGCTCCACGGCCTTCGCAAGCAGGGCTTTGACGTACTGGATCTGTAGGGCGCCGTCGCCAGTGGCCGTGATGCTATCGGCTGCTGCTCGGCCTGCCACGAGGTTGTCCATTGGGGTGGAGAACAGTGGGAGGCCGTTTGCGTCTCGCTCCCGTGAGGAGACAACTATCCGCGGTTGGTCCCTGGGAGGGGTGCGGTTGGGTGGTGGTGGGGTACCCATCGCCGTCGATCCTGGTGGGGGCCGGGCGCTTCCTCCTGGTGGTGCGTTCTCGCAGATCGCGCGCTCGGCTATGCGAGCCGGGTCGTTTTTGTCGTCGAAGTTCAGGGCACGCCCTTGAACGGTGGGGTTCAAACGTGACCTGATCCGCTGCTGGTGGTAGCGTGACAGCTCCTGCGCCGTCACCTGCTCGAGGCGGAATTTTTCGCGCTCGGCCTGCTCCTTGCGTACCGCCTCCGCCAGTTTCAAGCGGAGTTCCTCGACCTCCGTTGCCGTGGCGTTAGGAGGGATTGGGGTGGAGAAAGGGTCCTCCGGCGGATCGGTGCCGGTGGCCATGTAAGCCGCGGCGTGGCGACTGGCTCCTTCACGGAGGTCGGCGGAATTCTCCGACCCGGAGTCGAATTCGAAGATTCCGAGGATGGAGGGGTCCTCGAAGTCTTCCGCGTTGGAGACCTGGGCGATGGAGCCCGCGGATGAGGCCGCGGTGATGGATCCGGCGAGTGGCCGGGTCGCCAGTCGGCGTCATCGGTGAGGACGCATCTTCTGCGGCTGAGTTCGCCGCGTTCGTGGGCGAGTTGTACTCGGGCGGCGGTGGATTGCGAACGGCTCTCGGAGAGCCGATCGGCGTGGTGGCGACTTCGCGGATGCGAGCCGAGTCCTCGAGACAATGACGTCGGTGAGGCCGGCGAAGAGGCTGATCGTGCGATTGGCGGGATTACGCTATGCGTGACGGGTCGCGGCGGGACGTAGCTACTCGGCAAGATCTGGAGCATCTCGCCGATCGCTATCATGCGGCGGTGGCGACCGCCTCGTTGATGGGCAGATTGGATCTCGCCGCGAACACCGGCCCGGCCAGGCCCCGGTGGCGCCACTGTGGGAATGGCCACGCAGACGCTGCAATCGGCAAAGTGTAGTAGAACGAGGGCAAGGGAGGCCAGCCATCTGCGGTGCGAGATGAGGGCAAAGACACAGGTTTTACCAGTTCGGCCCCGAGTAAAGACCTACTCTGCTAGATTGTATTATGGAGGTGTTTACAATGGGCGACTCGGCGGCCGGCGGCGTCGCTTGGGTGTATGAGGGCGTGTCTCTACTCACCCCATAGGGAGGTTTATATAGGCTCACCTCCCTAGGGTTTACATATCTCAACCGATTGGTTCTGACTTGATGTCGTTTAACCTAGTCCGACTGGGCCTATCTACTACTTTGGGCCTTCACTTCCGATCGCTTGGTACCTTCTGGGCTTTGATCCACTCAGATTCTGCGAGGCCCCACTTGACCCTTGGGCGATCGGCGTCCGTGAGTATACCCCAGTAGGCGTATCCCCATCAACCAAGAATATGCTTTGTATACAGAAGTGAAAATAGTTCATTGTAGTGTGTTAGATTGATACATGTTTTGTCACATATACAAATGAAGTTTATCTCAAGTTAGGCTATGTGTTAAGAAAGAAGGTGGCATCGTGAAATGGAAGAGATTTCCATGATGGATTTGGACTAATTCCAAATTTATAACATTGTGACGGATGCTACAACAACGGCTGAGTATATGACTACTCTAGAAGTAGCATAAAGAGGGCTTTTGAGTCAAGATGTTTTTTATCAAACTAGGTGCAGTTCCAAACAGGCTATATTATGAAGATATATATTGTATGACAATAGTATTAACATGGCTAAGGAATTGAGGTTTCACCCGAAGACTAAAATTATACAATGCCATCTCACTGAAGAACGAGTGATGCGTAGAGACGTGAATACATAAAAATACACAGAGCTAAAAATGTCTATTCTAGATATTAAGTTTACCACAAGCAATGCATGTGGACAACACCGGAATACCATATGTGTTAAATATGTCAAATGAAAACTTGATTATTTGGACTCTAGTGCAAGTGGGAGACTAAAGGAGTACTCTAGAGGCAAATACTAAAGATGTTTTATTGTCATATCTCAAATTTTCACAATCATGTTATAATTGTAATAAGCAGAAACATTAATACACGTGTGGTATGTAAACAACCAGGTCCCTAGTAGCCTCTAGTTAAACTAGCTCATAGGTCAACTGATGATCGAGGTTTCTAGATCATGAACATTTATGTAAATTGACAACGAGATCATTTCATTAGATGAATGATGTGATGGACACACACACACACACCCAACCATAGTATTGCAATGATATTATGACACAAATTTCAATGTTGCGATAACTAGTAAAACATAGTAACCCATTCCTTTGACTGCGAGATCATATCTAATCACTATCACCGGAGACTACTTTGATTGCATCAACCGCCACACCATAACAGGGTGATCATAAAGGTATATTGCAGGTATTACAATGCACTAGGTTGAGGTGTATCATCAAGATCGGGATTTGCCATCTGAGTGACCAAAAGATACTCTAGGTCCACTCAGTGAGATTACATCAATGAAGTTTGCAAGCGTGTGACTAGGTCATGGGGATGTAATATCACGGGAATGAGTAAAACATGTTTATCAATAACAAGATCGAACCAGGTATCGAGATAGTGGAGATTTGGTCTTGGACAAACCAGGTATCAAAGAGTAAAGGGAATGAAACTCCATGTTTAAGGTTCAAGGGATCAAGTAATTCATGGAATGCATGGGGTCCATCATGGGTTTCCAGATCGCATTTTTGTTAATTCATTGGAGATGTGTCTCGATCATGTCTGCATATTCTTGAACCGTAGAGTGGCACGCTGAAGGGTGTATGGTGCTTAGGGATTGATCAGAGATCGACAAAAAAGAGAGAATCGGAAGTGTTCTGGGAGAATCCGAAAGTTGTTTGGGTGAGTCCAGATGTATTCGGAGTGATTCAAAATGAGTTTTGGATCATGGGTAATTATTTAAAATATGATTTTAATATTAATTGTTAGAATTAATGATTAAAAATATAATTTAAAATTAATTCTGTGCATACCTTTTTATTGGGCCACTTCCCTTGGGGAAGGGCCCACGTAAGAAGGCTATCCGCCACAAGGGGCAAGGGAGCCGGCTGGCCATGGGCCATGCGCGCGGGTGGGGCCTACCCTGCCAGCGGCCATCGCCTCCTTTAGTCCCACCCCGGGAACTCCTTGGTGGTGGTGCACCCTTTTCCCCTATATAAAGAAGAGAGGGCCTCCCTCCTCAAACACACAATTCGCTTTGCCTTCTCTCTCCCTCTTTCTCCCTGACATGTGGTTCCGCAATTGGAATGAGAATACGGGGATATAAAGTTCTCCACGATACGCAGAACGTCGTGCTGCTGGAGTCGGTCCGGATCTTTCTCTCTCGCTGCTTCGCTAGACCAGAGACCAAGGAACATCTCTACACCGGACACGTGTAGAACTACAGAGGTGCCGCTATTAGTGGCACTAGACGCTTGGACGCCTTCTCGACCTTGTGGTCAGCTTCGTCGTACGACTACATCGACAATGTTTGAACGGGAACAAAATTCCGCTTTTGGTCTTCAAGGGTATGAACATCAAATCCCTTTCGTTACTTTACATCTATATAGATCGATCTTGGCTGTATAATTCTATTGTTAAGATTTTTTTCGTTTCCCGCACCGGAACCCCTTCAAGAGTTGTAGAAGATTTCCAAGTGTTATCGTATGCGTGTGAACACACTCGCACCCGGGAGCTACATGTTGCCTATCTAAGCCTTTCACCGCACTCTTAAACATATGATAGGGCCCTGTGCATGTTTTCGAGGGATTCTAGCGCTCTGGTGCTCAGTTTCCAGCAAAACCCTAGACCGGGGGCCGCAGATCTACTACCCCTTTGTATATCACTTTATGTGAACCCGAATGTGATCATAAGAAATTTTGAAAAAAATCAAAACCTTTATATTGTTTGTTTTTATGTGATATATTAGTATTACATATATCATTTTATGTGAGCGCATATCTAATCATAAGAAAATTTCAAAGAATCAAAACGTTTCTATTGTTTTATTTTATGTGTATATTTGTAGTAAGTAAAATTACAATGCATTACAAAAATGAAATGCATATATAAGTATATAAAATGGATAGGAAATGGCAGCAGAAATGGGAGAAAAAAGGAAAACGATCTAAGCCGCCAGCATAGCTATCTACGGGGTATATATGCCGACGGTGTTTGTTTGGCTGTCGGCTTAGGTGTAATTAACGTTGTCCTGGTTCCGTAGCTCTCGAGTTCACCGAGGACACGTGGCAAGTACCTATGCCTATGGCCGGTCTATGCCGACAGTGGCTCTCGGTGTACTGCCCGCGAAGCGATGCACTACAGGAAAACGATTTTTTACTGGGTATTAAAAATACACAGCAAAGGCCAAAATACACTCGGCAAACATTTGCCGTGTATTTACACTCGGTAAAGAGTTCACAGCGTACACCCCGCCGGTAAACACGACTTTGCCGAGTGTTTAACTCCCGGATACTCGGCAAACATTTGCCGAGTGTCTATCAGCCGCACACCCAGTAAAATAATGTGTTCACGGCGCCTCAGCTGAAGACGCCGTCAAGCCTTTGCCGAGTGTACTGCCTGACATACACGGCAAATTACGCACTCTTTAAAGTGTTTTCTGGGATACACGGCAAATACTACCCTTTGCCGAGTGTACTGCCATACCACGGCAAATTATGCACCCTTTGCCGAGTGTTTTCCACAGGATACACGGCAAATACGTATTCTTTGCCGAGTGTCTCTTATGGTAATACACGGCATAGAATTACTCTTTGCCGAGTGTACTTGCGACATACACGGCAAATTACGCACTCTTTGCCGAGTGTTTTCCTGGGATACGGCAAAGTCCACAAAAATTTGGCAGGTTTATGCTGTTTTTATTGTACCCTGCATTTCAAAACAAATCTGACAAACATAATTCAAGTGCACCAAAAATCAAACATATATCACAATGACATATATCACAGCAAGAACATATTCACATAATAGGTTCACAAGTGCACTAGTACATCAAACATGCATACAAAGTTCACAAGTTTAACAAACACTTGAATTCAAGTTCACATATTCATCAACACAACCAAGTGGCACACAAGTCCTCTAGCATGTGGTACATATCTCCATCAACGGCGACCATGTTCCAAGACAACATAGGCTTCCTTGATGTAATCCTACAAAGTGCAAAACACACAAGCATGAGTAAAAATGATGCAATCTTACAAAGTTCAAACTAGGTATATATATAGCTATATGGTAAGATGATTCTAACAAACATATTTACATGATACTAATAAGGTAAATTTAGCACTAGCATAATTGTAATTTATTATCTATGTAGCTATATGGTAAGAATATTGACATGATTCTAACAAGGTATAGTTTTGCACAAGCAAATTCAAATTTGTTATCTATGTAGCTATATGGACTTAGTATGTATATGGTAAGATGGTTCTCCAAGAATATTGACATTTGATTCTAACAAGGGTATATTTGGAACAACCATAAAACTTGGTATCTATGTAGCTATATGGTAACGACTTGGTATAATTTGACACAAGATGTATACAAACAAGAAATTGACGAAGAGTGTGGGAACTCACAAAGTTGCCTCCTAATGTTCGGGTTGTCTAGAGTCGGCATGGGCACGCCAGTGTGGCGAGTCACTGGGCTTTCATCCTCCGAGGGTCTTGTTGTTGGATCCGGCCGAAGGCATTCCCTATAAAACATGGTAAACAGTTATAAGACGGTAAACATGTGATAATAAGATGGACTACTGAATAGATGCAACACGGCTTACAAATTGGAAGTTCATCGAAGGCAAAGGAGGAAGAACAGGAGGAGCTGTGCCATTCGCAGAAGCTAAGAGCTGTAAATGCAATTTCAGAAGGTAAGTTTTACAAGTTGAATGGAGTTAGCCATCCAGTCTTATGGGAAAAAACTCACATTAAATTGCGCATCATAGGCTTCGAACCTAGCATGCATTGCCCGTTGTTGCTCAACCCACATCTCCTGCATTTGGAGAACCTTTTGCTCAGCCTCCTCTCGCTTTCGGCGATCCTCCTCTAGTTGAGCCTACATAGTGTTATCACAATTTCATCATCATCGTTATAATGCAAACATATAGTCAATTATTGTATGATCAATGAAGAGGACCATACCTGCATCCTGCTATACATGACCGTGAAGGTTGTGGGGCGTCTCTATACGAGCCCTTCCCACTACCGTAGAGTTGCCTCTTAGATGGAATGGAGATCTCAGGGGCCGTCGGCAACATATAATCGACCATTCCTCTTGCCGCCTCCTGCTAGCATAGCAACCTCGTGGTCGAAGGGCTCCGTGAGCGGGTTTGAGTTCTCGCCATGCGACTCCTTACTTCGTCTCGTATTTTCCAACCCTCATTTCGGATCCTAGGGTCATCCACTTTGACTTCCCTCCTCGGGTTTCTTCACCTCCGGGTAGAACAGAAAGCCGAAAGTGAGTGATGTCCTCTTTGTGTCAAGTTTCTGCAAGAGAAAGAATTAAGATAAATAAAATATACAATCACACATATAGAATAAAGTGGTGGGAATAAATAAATTACGGATTGGCTCACCCTTTTCTGGATGACGCCAGTGATGGTGAGGTTGCCTTGACGGTGTGTTCCTTCACCCAACATCTCACGCCGACGCATCGCATCCATGTGAGCTTCCACATAGTCCTTGGATACCCACCTAGCAACCATCAACTGAAAGCATGGGCCCTTGGAGGCAGTATACTGAGGAGGCACCTAAATATACATGATATAAATTAATAGAGGAATGAAAGTAAACTGTAGTCATGTGTGAAGTCCAAAGAAGCAAATATGCCTACCTTCAAGTATTGCTCACGTGTTAGAAGACTTTTTCGGGCGCGCTTCTTCGGCATTGCAACCTTCTTCTCGTGCCCATACCAATTGATCACGCAGTTCACGCGCGCATCATAGTGCATCTCGGGGATTAACTTCTTGGCTTTCTCGACCACCACCTTACATCCTTCTTCAAATGTACCCTCAACCGGGGTAAAAAAATCCTGCAATGAAGCAAACCAAGAGAAGTCAAATTGTATTGCTCGATCAGAGTATATTGTTGACTAATAGTGTGAACAAAACTTACCCAAAACTCGTTGACCACACGTTCAGCGGCTGAGCCATACTTGGAATCCTCCGCGCGTTTGTAATGATCCCATGTCCAAGCAGGCTCCCGGGAACCATCCGGCATCTTTACTAGCCCAGGAAAATATTCCCGAATAAGACATCCAATGATGCCACCATAGGCGCGTTTGGGCTTCTGGGGTCCCAACCACTCGAAGCTCCTGCAAAATAGAAAGACAAGATCAATATGTTGAAAATGGAAAGACTAGATCAATATGTTGAAAGACAAGATCAATATGTTGAAAATGGAAAGACAAGGTCAATATGTTGAAAAATAGAAAGATAAAATCAAACGTTGAACAATGGCAAGACAATATCAATATGTTGCACAATTTAGAACCACTTACGTCTTTCCGAGGGTTTAAGTTGGATGTGCTTAAGTGCATATGGCCTCTTGGGAGCTTTGACACCCCACGAAGAACACTTTCTCCTTCAAGGTGGAATGGAAGCAAGTTCGACTTCCCACAAACCGCTCCTGCAGAATCTCATCCCCACTCTCCTCTTCCTCCTCACCCTCCACCTCCTCCTCCTCCTCCTGCTGCCCATCCTCATCCTCCTGATCCTCCTGCTGCCCATCCTCATCCTCATGTTGTTGCTCCTCCTCCTGCTGCTCCTCCTCATCCTCCTGATCCTCCTCAACCAAGCCACGTGAGGAGCCGAGCCCATCGTGATTGGGGGCACGAACAAAGTTGGTCATATCCAGATCCCCCCCCTCGTCAGAATCAGCCTCGGGGATGCGACTAGAAAGGGCCACAGAACGTGCACCACGGCCCCTACGTCGCGCCTCCCACCCTTCTCGTCCTCTAGTGGGTACATTCTTGACGCCAGGCTTAGTGGACCCGTACAACGTGCTCAATTTCAGCTTGGTTCTCCCGCCTCTCCCACCTCTCCCACCTGGCATGATTGAATCACCTGCATTGACAAAAAAAATCTTGATTAGTACACATGATACAGTGAGATGAACCATATTAAAAGACAATGAGTAAAGCATAAAAAAATTGTAAGCATATGCATCATAGAGTTATTACAAAATAGGCTAATTGTACAACCACGAGTACATAGGTTGCTAATTGTACAACAAGAGTTATTACAAAATAGGCTAATTTTACAATCACGGGGACATAGAGTTGTTGCTAAAAATAGGCTAAGTTCCGTATCCTGTCTTCAACATTGGGATCATATGTTGGATCATCATCATCATCGCATCACGTTGCCACCATTCATCAATGAAGCACGGAGGTGGACCTTTCGGATCAGTAAGGTCAAGCCCTTTGCGGAACCTCTCAAGTAATGCCAGGTCTTGTGGGTTCTCCACCACCTCAATTTCATCTTGTGAATTGTCTACTGACATGCCCTCATCTTCTTCCTCTGCGGCGGTGTCCATATCCTCATCAATCGACATTTCAATAGTGAATTCCCCTGGGAGGCCTTCTTCTTGGTAAAATTCTCCCTCATAAGTCTTGGGATCTATGTGGTGGTAATCATCTTTGTTTGGGGGGTGTATTTTACCATGCTTCGGTACCGCGAAGACAACATCCCATGCTTGTAGCTTGCTTCGGTTTTGCATGGGTATGGGAGATAAAAACTTGTGTGGCTTGACAAGCCAAAATATATACATCATCTCCTCAGATAAACCGAGTCTCGTGCAACTTCGACCCACCCAATATATCGTATTCGTCTCACTTTGGCGGTCAAACCAATGGCATTTGAATATAACTGGTTGATGCTTGTAACTAGATCCATAGTCAAGCTGGTATATTTCCTCGACCCTTCCATAGTAATGAAGTTTATCCTCCCCTTCAACCATGACTCCGCTATTTATTGTCTTCCGGTTGGCCCGATTCATGGTGTGTGAATGGGTATGGAAGCGGTACCCATTCACGTCATAAACATGTAATGTCTTGACAGAATACCTAAAACCTTTGGCGATTGGTTTCAAATCAGGCCTCATTCCAACATCTGTCCGTCCCTATATTGGAAGAATTAGGAGAAGTTTGATGTATTAGTTGTAGTACAAGTTCTACTTATTATAATGTCAGCACTAGAAGCCAGGTTAGATGCAAAAACTACCTTTTCCCCAAACCAGCCAACGAATCCACCATCACATCCATTATGGAAAAGCTGTAAAGCTTCGGCATCGTAGGAGGCCTTGTCCGCTTCAATATTGCTGAGTAAATTCTCTATGGCAAAGAGAAGGGAGGAGTTAGACAAGCTACCAACATATAGCCAAAACAATTAAGTGATAACTTACGCGATGTATGGCTTCACTTCAGCGTGTTGGTCAAGATATACGAGTGAATAGTCGACAATTCGCCATACTTTAGCGACTTGTCTTTGCCGCCACCACTAGCTTTGCCACCAGAGGATGTGTAGATGCTAAGCTCGGGTAAATCTTGGGGTTGGCGGCATTGTAACGAACGAGTGGATTATGCAGTGCGAATATTTTCATCATAGTATTTTGTCGTGAAGTTTGACACCGCCTCGTTGAGGTATGCCTCGGCTATCGATGCTTCGATCTTGCATTTATTGCCACACTTGGCACGGAGATGCTTTGTCTCTCTCTCGGGTGGATACTGCCAACGAAACTGCACAGGGCCCCCCTTTTTGGCCTCTTCAGCGAGGTGCAAGATCATATGTTGCATCGGATTAAAGAAGCCAGGCGGAAATATCTTCTCAAGCTTGCAAATCAACTCAGGTGCTTGTTCATGTAGCTTGTCAACCACTTCACGGTCTAATTCTTTAGCACAAAGTTGGCGGAAGAAATAGCTCAACTCAGCGAGCACTCGCCAAATTTTTTCATCGACATAACCTCGAATCATCACCGGCATTATTCTCTCAATCCATACGTGATAGTCATGACTCTTCAGCCCCCCTACTCGCAACGTATCCATATTCACTCCCCTTTGCCAGCTAGCTGCGTACCCATCTGTAAAGAACAAGCTATCTAGTATCCACTGGAATATTTCCCTCCTCTGGGGCCTTGTAGGGCTGAATGGGGCATGTGGCTTATGCCAACCTTTGGATCTGACTCCTGGAGGCTTCATATTTAAATCTGTCCTTTGGCACCAACGTTCTTGATCAATTCTAGCCTTGATGTTATCCTTCGTCTTCTCAGTCTCCATTATTGTGCTCCAGAGGGCCTCGGCGATATTCTTTTCAGTGTGCATGACATCAATGTTATGCGGAAGTTCAAGATCCTGAAAGTAAGGGAGTTTCCACAATGATGGAATGTGTGTCCACTGGTGTGTCTCTCCATACCCCTCAAAACCAGTCCCATTGGCATTGGGAATGAGAGCATCTAACTCGGCCTTGATTTGTACACCAGTCATCAAATGTGGTTTCGGAGCGTGGACAGCAACGCCTTTTTTGAAACTAACAATGTCTCCCCTGAATTCATGATCTGGTTCAAGGAAGGGTCGATGTTTGTCAAAGCAACAGTACTTGCCACCCTTGTCGAGCCACCAGAAAGTCAATGCTTGCCTGCACTGTGGACAAGGCCACTTCCCATGTGTACTCCAGCCGCAGAACAAAGCACGTGCTGGTAGGTCATGCAGGGATGTGTGGTACCAAACATACATATCAAAGTGCTTTTTTGTTACGGCATCGTATGTCCGCACCCCATCCTTCCACGCATCAAACAGATCATCCACCAAGGGTTCCATGTACACGCTCATATTTTTTCCCGGGTATTTTGGCCCTGGGATTATCATTGACACGAACATGTGTTGTCTTTGCATGCAGATACCGGGGGGGAGATTCATGGGAATAACAAACACGGGCCAACAACTGTATGTTGCAGCCGTCATACCAAAGGGATTGAACCCATCGGTTGATATCCCAATTGCTACACTCCTCTCGTTGCCCGCTTCCTTGGGGTACTTTTTAGCGAAGTTCTTCCATGCTGAACCATCTGATGGATGTATCATCTTTTCTGGATTACTTCTTTTGCCTAGTGTGGGCCATCTCATCTGTTGGGCAGTTTCCACGTTCATAAAGAGCCGTTGGATCCTTGGTATGAATGGAAGATACCGAAGGATGTTTTGGGCAACCCCAGTCTGGCGCTTCTGACCATCACCAGTGTGAACCTCCATATACCTAGATGATTTGCACTTGACACAATATTTTGATTTCTCATGTTCTTTCCTAAATAACATGCATCCCTTTGGACAAGCGTCTATCTGCTCGTATGACATCTTAAGTCCAGAGAGGATTTTGTTACCTCGTACATGGTCTTTGGCAACAAGTGACCTTGCGGCATAAGGCTCCCAACAACAACTAAGAGATCATCAAAACCATCTCTACTCAAGTTTCTATCGCTCTTGAACGCCATTAGACGTGCAATGGCATCAAGTCGGGTCACCTCAGTGTTAGCATGAAGGGGTTTCTGGTTCGCAAACAAAGTATCATAGTACTTCTTTGTGCTTTGCTCCGCCTCCTCCTGTGTATCCCCTACATCTGGATCTTCAGGCGCAACCGCATTGCGGAAGTCAGCCATGCATCGGTCAATCCCAGTATCAAATTCTCCCATGCCATGACTTTGTGTGCTCTGCTCTGCCTCATCAACATCATTTCTCGCACGTTCTGATTTTGTCTCGCCATGGAAATCCCAAGTGGTGTACATTGGCGTGAACCCATTTTGCAAAGGTGTTCACCTACTTGTGTCTTTGTCAATCGATTCTTGTTATGACAGATTTTGCATGGACGAAAGCTCTACTAGTGCCATCAACGCTGCTTCCAAGAACTTGTTGGTCTTTTCCTTCCATTCTGTGGTCATTTTCTTTGACCGAGTCGGCCATTGTACATCCAACACGATTCTCCATCCTCTCTGAAGTACCAAAACAAGCATATAATGCATTTAATTTACAAATTTTAGTCCATTTAATTCGAGCAAAATCATGTTTCGGCATGCATCCACCTATATATCTCTCTAATAGGTAAAGGACCTAATCCCACTGAAGATGTGTAGATTGGATATGTTCTCCATCTGTACCACGAACCAAGACAATTTGGCACCTCCCGCTGTTCTCCGATACGTTTTCGCAAAAAGCCGAGAGGATGTGCATCCGGAGAACAACGGGGAGGCGCCACCAAAATCCAGTCTCGGAGCAGAGCAAAGCATGGAAAACATACCCAATCTACACATCCTCGGGTTGTCCAAAAACGTGGACAATCCGAAAGAGTTACGGCTATAAATATGCAATTTAATGCATATTTATTTGCGTAACCCTTTCGAACGGGAGACGCCTAGGTATCGTGACTGACTTGGTTATCTAGACTAGAAATAAACCTACCCACATTAAGTACAAGAGACGTGAATGAATTTTACCCTTGAAGCGTGATCTAATCGTCGAGAAATATCCGAGATGCTCCTTGAAGAAGCCCTGCGACTCCGGTCCTGGTGTCAAACTCGAAGCATTGCCTCGTGAGCGAGCTGCGTTTGAAATCAGAAATTTAAACACCCATGATTTTTTTTGTCAAGGTAAATGCAATGCTATTGTACATATGTTAATACAAGGGTACACACATGCATGAGCTTATAACGACTGAAGTGAGGCTGGGTCTTTATCGCCCCTATCTAGCAGATCCTGAATTTCTTCTCAGACATGAAAATGAGTGATTATACCTAATTGATGAATCGTGTTCTCAAGTTTTTATTCTGTTAAAACCTTTACTCCTTACAGACATTGCACATCGTTTGGAATGTGTCCGACTAATGATGCAATGGTCAGTGCAATGTGTTTATGCTTTCTTCTGAGAGGGTATGATTATATACCGCATAAACCAGTCCTCTTATCCTTCTTATTTAATTCTTCTTGTTTCCTTTATTCTTTAAAATTTTCCTTTATTCTAGTTCAAACAAATTTGCATGAATTATTCAATAGACAAAATCTGAAACTCACCCGGCGGTGGAGCTCTGATTCTCTTCCGATGATGGCCCTTGGTGGTGTAGCTCGGTCCAAATGGGAGTTGGAGGTACGGCGAGCGAGGAGTTGGAGGTGCACGGCCGGCGGGAGTTGGAGTCTGGCCAGCGGGGAGTTGGAGGTACGGCCGGCGGAGCGGGAGTTGGAGGCAATGGCCAGCGGGAGTTGGAGGCACGCGGCAATGGAGTTGGTGTAGCTCTGGCAGAGGAGAGGTCGACGCCGAGCAGGGCAGGCGGAGTAGAGGCCCGAGGCGTCCCAGTGCATGGCGGTGGGCGAGCAGGAGGCGGGTGCTACCCGAGCCATTGAGGCGGTCCGGAACAGCCAGCGGCAAGAGCGGCCTGGCGTCAGCGGTCCCGGCAGCATGCGGCGGCAGTCGAGTAGGGAAGCGGCGCCAGGGGAGAGGATGGGCGACAGAGGGAGAGTGCGTGTTGTTTTTGGATTTTTTTTACCAGTGTATGCTTGCGATTTGGACTTGACCGTGTATTCTTGATCTAGGTCATTTTCCTTTCTTTGCCGTGTATTCATGTCCAAGACACACGGCAAACACATGGTCCGTACCACCAAAACCCCGATTTAATTACTGTACAATTTATTTACTTTCTTCCATCCATATTATTTAAATTGGATTTGTCAAAATTTAGATGAACCTATATATTACATAGTGTTTATATTCTTCAAATGTAGACAAATTTGAGTCAACTAATATAGGTTGGAGGGAGTATCAAACTGTAGGCATTCTTGTCATCAAAGTTTATGATATTTTTCAAGGGTATATATAGTAATCAATTTTTTTATCAAGGGTACAATATATAATACTCATGATTTTTTCATTTTCCATTTTTCATTTGTCCTGCCGAATCGGCATGACGTGGGTCCGATTTAAACTACGGGTAGAGCGCATGTATGCGAGGGAGGACACATGCAAGCACCCGGAGACTAGTAGGTTTTGTATGTTTCAACATAGCACCACACTCTCATGCATGTGCTAGGGCCACATGCAGGTCCTTGAGGTATTCCGATGCCCGGCCTTGTTTCTTTGTGGAACCCTGATCTGCGGGCCTCAGATCGTCTACCCCCTAGACATTCTTCTGATGGGGGTAGACCAGCATAACTCTCTCTTGTTTTGTGTTTGTTTAGGTCATAGGAAAAAGTAAAACCATGTTGGTTCACAAGGTGGGGCACTATCCTACCCGGTTTCATCGGAACAGGGACTTTCCCCCTTATACAAGTTCAGAACCTTCGCTTCTAGGTTAGAGCGCATGCATGCGAGGGAGGACACATGCAAGCACACCCGGAGACTAGTAGGTTTTGTATGTTTCAACATAGCACCACACTCTCATGCATGTGCTAGGGCCACATGCAGGTCCTTGAGGTATTCCGATGCCCCGGAGCGCGGTTTGCTGTGGAACCCTGATCTGCGGGCCTCGGATCGTCTACCCCCTAGACATTCTTCTGATGGGGGTAGCCCGGCATAACTCTCTCTTGTTTTGTGTTTGTTTAGGTCATAGGAAAAAGTAAAACCATGTTGGTTCACAAGGTGGGGCACTATCCTACCCGGTTTCATCGGAACAGGGACTTTCCCCCTTATACAAGTTCAGAACCTTCGCTTCTAGGTTAGAGCGCATGCATGCGAGGGAGGACACATGCAAGCACACCCGGAGACTAGTAGGTTTTGTATGTTTCAACATAGCACCACACTCTCATGCATGTGCTAGGGCCACATGCAGGTCCTTGAGGTATTCCGATGCCCCGGAGCGTGGTTTGCTATGGAACCCTGATCTGCGGGCCTCGGATCGTCTACCCCTAGACATTCTTCCGATGGGGGCAGCATAACTCTCTCTTGTTTTGTGTTTGTTTAGGTCATAGGAAAAGTAAAACCATGTTGGTTCACAAGGTGGGGCACTATCCTACCGGTTTCATCGAACAGGACTTTCCCCTTATACAAGTTCGTAACCTTCGCTTCTAGGTTAGGCGCATGCATGCGAGGGAGGACACATGCAAGCACACCCGGAGACTAGTAGGTTTTGTATGTTTCAACATAGCACCACACTCTCATGCATGTGCTAGGGCCACATGCAGGTCCTGAGGTATTCCGATGTTCCGAGCGGTTTCTGTGGAACCACCTGATCTGCGGGCCTCGGATCGTCTACCCCCTAGACATTCTTCTGATGGGGGTAGCCCGGCATAACTCTCTCTTGTTTTGTGTTTGTTTAGGTCATAGGAAAAAGTAAAACCATGTTGGTTCACAAGGTGGGGCACTATCCTACCCGGTTTCATCGGAACAGGGACTTTCCCCTTATACAAGTTCAGAACCTTCGCTTCTAGGTTAGAGCGCATGCATGCGAGGGGGGACACATGCAAGCACCCGGAGACTAGTAGGTTTTGTATGTTTCAACATAGCACCACACTCTCATGCATGTGATAGGGCCACATGCAGGTCCTTGAGGTATTCCGATGCCGAGCGCGGTTCTTGTGGAACCCGATCTGCGGGCCTGATCGCCTACCCCTAGACATTCTTCTGATGGGGGTAGCCCGGCATAACTCTCTCTTGTTTTGTGTTTGTTTAGGTCATAGTAAAAAGTAAAACCATGTTGGTTCACAAGGTGGGGCACTATCCTACCCGGTTTCATCGGAACAGGGACTTTACCCCTTATACAAGTTCAGAACCTTCGCTTCTAGGTTAGAGCGCATGCATGCGAGGGAGGACACATGCAAGCAGACCCGGAGACTAGTAGGTTTTGTATGTTTCAACATAGCACCACACTCTCATGCATGTGCTAGGGCCACATGCAGGTCCTTGAGGTATTCCGATGCCGGAGCCGGTTTCTTTGTGGAACCACGATCTGCGGGCCTCGGATCGTCTACCCCTAGACATTCTTCCCGATGGGGGCAGCCCGCATAACTCTCTCTTGTTTTGTGTTTGTTTAGGTCATAGGAAAAAGTAAAACCATGTTGGTTCACAAGGTGGGGCACTATCCTACCGGTTTCATCGAGACAGGACTTTCCCCTTATACAAGTTCGAACCTTCGCTTCTAGGTTAGAGAGCATGCATGCGAGGAGGACACATGCAAGCACACCGGAGACTAGTAGGTTTTGTATGTTTCAACATAGCACCACACTATCATGCATGTGCTAGGGCCACATGCAGGTCCTTGAGGTATTCCGATACCGGGAGCGGTTTCTTTGTGGAACCACGATCTGCGGGCCTCGGATCGTCTACCCCTAGACATTCTTCCCGATGGGGTAGCCGGCATAACTCTCTCTTGTTTTGTGTTTGTTTAGGTCATAGGAAAAAGTAAAACCATGTTGGTTCACAAGGTGGGGCACTATCCTACCCGGTTTCATCGGAACAGGGACTTTCCCCCTTATACAAGTTCAGAACCTTCGCTTCTAGGTTAGAGAGCATGCATGCGAGGGAGGACACATGCAAGCACACCCGGAGACTAGTAGGTTTTGTATGTTTAAACATAGCACCACACTCTCATGCATGTGATAGGGCCACATGCAGGTCCTTGAGGTATTCCGATGCCCCGGAGCGCGGTTTGCTGTGGAACCCTGATCTGCGGGCCTCGGATCGTCTACCCCCCTAGACATTCTTCTGATGGGGGTAGCCCGGCATAACTCTCTCTTGTTTTGTGTTTGTTTAGGTCATAGGAAAAAGTAAAACCATGTTGGTTCACAAGGTGGGGCACTATCCTACCCGGTTTCATCGGAACAGGGACTTTCCCCCTTATACAAGTTCAGAACCTTCGCTTCTAGGTTAGAGCGCATGCATGCGAGGGAGGACACATGCAAGCAGACCCGGAGACTAGTAGGTTTTGTATGTTTCAACATAGCACCACACTCTCATGCATGTGCTAGGGCCACATGCAGGTCCTTGAGGTATTCCGATGCCCGGGGCCTTGATTTGTGGAACCTGATCTGCGGGCCTCGGATCGTCTACCCCTAGACATTCTTCCGATGGGGCAGCCCGGCATAACTCTCTTGTTTTGTGTTTGTTTAGGTCATAGGAAAAAGTAAAACCATGTTGGTTCACAAGGTGGGGCACTATCCTACCGATTTCATCGAACAGGACTTTCCCCTTATACAAGTTCGAACCTTCGCTTCTAGGTTAGAGCGCATGCATGCGAGGAGGACACATGCAAGCACACCGGAGACTAGTAGGTTTTGTATGTTTCAACATAGCACCACACTCTCATGCATGTGCTAGGGCCACATGCAGGTCCTTGAGGTATTAGATGCCCGGGCGCGGTTTCTTTGTGGAACCCTGATCTGCGGGCCTCGGATCGTCTACCCCCTAGACATTCTTCTGATGGGGGCAGCCCGGCATAACTCTCTCTTGTTTTGTGTTTGTTTAGGTCATAGGAAAAAGTAAAACCATGTTGGTTCACAAGGTGGGGCATTATCCTACCCGGTTTCATCGGAACAGGGACTTTCCCCCTTATACAAGTTCAGAACCTTCGCTTCTAGGTTAGAGAGCATTCATGCGAGGGAGGACACATGCAAGCACACCCGGAGACTAGTAGGTTTTGTATGTTTCAACATAGCACCACACTCTCATGCATGTGCTAGGGCCACATGCAGGTCCTTGAGGTATTCGATACCGGGCGCGGTTTCTTTGTGGAACCACGATCTGCGGGCCTCAGATCGTCTACCCCTAGACATTCTTCCGATGGGGTAGCCCGCATAACTCTCTCTTGTTTTGTGTTTGTTTAGGTCATAGGAAAAAGTAAAACCATGTTGGTTCACAAGGTGGGGCACTATCCTACCGGTTTCATCGAACGTGGACTTTCCCCTTATACAAGTTCGAACCTTCGCTTCTAGGTTAGGCGCATGCATGCGAGGGGGACACATGCAAGCACCGGAGACTAGTAGGTTTTGTATGTTTCAACATAGCACCACTCTCATGCATGTGATAGGGCCACATGCAGGTCCTTGAGGTATTCCGATGCCCCGGAGCGCGGTTTGCTGCGAAACCCTGATCTGCGGGCCTAGTTTGAAACGGGCATAAGAAATTCAAACCATGTGAAACCTTCAAGTTTAGCGAGGCTTGAGCCTAGCTAATTTCAACATAGACCCACCTCAGCCCAAATCCCATTTTGTTACTACTTTACCGTGTACCTGACGTAAACACTCGGCAAAAGCTAAGATACACAACAAATTACCTCTTTACCGAGTGTTGTAAACTAACACACAGCAAATTACCTCTTTACCGAGTGTTGTAGACAAACACACAGCAAAGTGGGGTGTTTCAGATGCTATGATTTTTGGCGCGCGGAGGGACGAAATTTGGCGCGTACTTTTACTGTGTATACTTTTGCCGACACTCGGTAAACTGTAACGCCGTAAGCTGCGCCGTCAACCGCGGGTGGGGAATACACGTGGCAGGACGGTTTGCCGTGTATCCATCTTTTGCCGAGTGTTTGTACGAACGTTACCGTGTATGTGCTTCTTTACTGGGTGTTTTCTCTGTGCATACACGGCAAAGAGGTGTTTTCGCTGTGAATAACCTTTTTGCCGAGTGGCATATGTACGATACACGGTAGAGAGACGTTTGCCGAGTGTCCGGGAATTAAACACTCGGCAAATTAAAAAATACCCAACAAAATCTCGATTTCCGGTAGTGATGGTACCATACCGACGATGCTATGCCAATGGTAGAACTTTGGCCGTAGGCATAGATTAGCTATGCCGACGGCCCCGATAAAAGGCTGCCGGCATAGCTATTGCGGTCGGTTTCTAGATTGATTTCCGTGGTTGCAGTTGAGGTTCCAGTTCAAGCCGAGTTTTCGAGTACTCGTTAAGATCAGGGCTAGAAGTTTGCTTACAAGAACTAACGTGAACATGTTGCGAGGTCATATACCCACACAGTTCGGCATCTCGGAACGATGCAGCAAGAAACTCCCCAACACTATCAGTTAGCTAGCGATACTCCAGTGGTCACTTGCTTAGCTGATTCGACACCACATGTCCCAAATGTGCCACTTATTATTCATCTCATGTAGGTAGAAAATTTATTTAACCGCCTGCCTTACGTGCAGGGGCTTTTGCATTATATATTCTTAAAGTCACCTTATTCATCAAATCCATAAATTATGAAGCAAATGTTCCTCGAACGTCTTGCGTTTCGATCCGTCCCGTTCAGAAGGTGATGGAGTAGGCCGGCGATTTGTCCGGGTTGAAGAGCCCAAAGTGCCTCTCCGTCTCAAGCCCGGTCTTCTTGTCCTCGTTGAACATGGCAAATATGTACGTCTCGATCGCTCCGGACCTCTTGGGCGTCCCCTGCCCGACATGGTTGATCAGGTTCTGGTTGTATGTCTGCGCGTTTTCTGTGGTGGCCACTGCGTCGCCGGCGGACGGCCACCCGCTCTCTGACACCACGATGCCGACGCTCCCCGCCCCGGCGCTCTCGAGCGCGGAGTACATCGTGTCCACGAGCGCATCGAACAGGTTCTGGTACAGGTTGCCGTTGTCGTCCGTCACCACCGTTTCCGGCGCGGTGAAGAGGGCGTAGTCGAGGTGGATGTTGGTGGTGTCGCCCTTGTAGGCGAAGTAGGGGTATATATTGGCGAGCAGTGGCGCGCCGGTGCTCGCGAGGTACTGCGCGATCGGCGGCATGTGGGAACCGGAGTTAGAGAAGGTGCCGTGTGAGGGAGGGAAGCCGGTGGTGACACCCGACTGAACGGCCGTGGACACCTTGATGCCGCCGAGGCCGGCGTTGGACAGTGCATTGTTGACGTTCTGCATGGCCGGGAGGATGTCCTGCGTGCTGCCGCCTTGGTCGGGGACCTCGTTGCCGACGGCGATGTACTTGATGTTGAGGCCCTGGTGGGACTGGATGTTGGCCTGGACCCAGGAGTCCGCGTTGGCGGCGCTGGCGGCGAGGAAGCTGAGCTGGTCGTTGCCGGTGTCGATGATGAGGTCGATGCTGCTGCCGCTTAGGGCCTGGAGGATGTCGTCGCTGACGGTGTAGACGCGCATGCCGCTGATGCGGTTGGCCTGGTACAGCTGCACCACCTCGCTCGCCGAGGGCAGGCCATTGCCGTTCACGCCGTACCCCACGCCGATGGACTGGACATATGCCGGAACGGCGGCGAGCACGCCGAGTGCCAGCGCCACCGCGAACATGGTGGCAGCAGCACGATGATGCCCTGCCATCTCCACTGATCTGCTTCGTGCAACCACAAAGAGTACTATATATCTAGCTGGAAAGCTTTGTAGTTTATCAGCTGTGTGAGCACGTGTACATTTTGCATGGATTGCACCAAGAGTTCACCCAATATATATACACACAGGCTACCAGTTCTGCACGGCAATGGGCACCCAGTTTCCACGCTAACGGACCGATACGTAGGCATCGCAAGACAGCCGGCGTGCTTGACCCCCATCCCAATATCCAACTCAGGCACCCACGCCGTGTGCTCCGAGCTTGGAACCAGACATGGAGGTCGCCATCCGGTTCGGCCAGACTCATCGCCCGTATGCGTGCCCCGGCGAGGCCATCCACCAATCGCGTCGTGTATGTACGTATGTGTACAGAAATCTTGGAGGAAACAGCTGCGCTCCGGCGTCCGGCTCGTGGAATTTCCACCGTACGTATGTGTCCGACCTGATCGAATTCGCCCGTTTTACGGGTACACTCATAGTGGCTTTGAACATTCTTCCAAGTTCTGGAAGACAAGTCGCCCGGCGCAGAAGCTCTGTGCGAAACAGGCCCGGCGCAGAAGCGTGTTCAGGGCTTCAGAGCCAACAAGGACAAACAACGCCCGCGCCTTCCGACCACCTTTTTTTTTTTTGCACCGATCTCCAAATTTGACTGTTAATAAATTGTTTTATATACTTTCTTTTTCATGTCACAAAATTTTCTAAACTAGCATTGGTGGCTCTCACAAATGCTAGGCAACTTCTTTAATGCATGTGTGGAAATGGACTCATAAAATTAAACCATAGTATATACTTTCATGCATATACTCATTACGTGTTACAAGATATAATATGGTTATGTAGACATTTCAAATTTAGGTATGCTAAATACTAATAACATAAATGCGCAGGTTATGTCATTCACAATATCACCACATTAATTACACTATGTATCATATGTACATGATAATAGATAAGTACATCAAATAACTCTTACTTCACTACGGGACACGCACGCTACGCCGAGGGCAAAAGGCCTTCGGCGTAGGCCAAAATGCCCTCGGCGTATGGTACGCCGAGGGCAGCCCTCGGCGTAGCCTCCTCGGCAAAGATCTCCCTCGGCGGAGCACAGTCAAGCCGTCGGCGTATCAAAATGCCGTCGGCGTATGCTACGCCGAGGGCTTTGCCGTCGGCGTGTGACGTCGGCATAACTGTCGACCGGTTGCAAAAATATTTTTTAAAAATTTTTTTTTTTGAAAAATAATAATTTTTTTATTTTTTTTTCACAATTTTTTTATTCCTTGAATTATTTCAATTGTTAATTTCATACTTTGAATATTTTAACCTCAACTATACTTCCTATTTTATTAAATTCAGTCTTAGTCAAACTTCCCATCGGTCACCCATCCTAATACTACTCCAGCTTCAGCACGCTTAACTTCCTCGTTCCTTCAGAATCCGTTTCCGCAAAGTAATTCATACATTGGTGTCAATACTATGATATCAATCTCATTAACTCTTATATCATCATGTCACATGTTTGTATTTTTTGAAATTACAAACAATTATTTAAGTAAATATTAATGAATAAGTAAAAATATTATTGAATTCAAATAAAAATATAATAATTTTATTTTTTTTGTATTTTTATTTAATATAGAATATTTAATATCTTTAAATCTGTAAATCAAAATTCAACAAATAATATGTTTAAATTGATCAGAAAAATGAGAGGAATCCAAATATGATAAAATAGCATATTGTGAACCTAAAAATGATTTTTGTAAAAAAACATGAGCATCGGATCATGTACCTGTAGTTCATATCTGACCCACTTCCTATCGATTCGGCAGGAATTTGTCTTTTTCACCAAAGGTGGACGGAAAGGTTTCGGATCCCCCTGTTGGGACATTGTCCATATAAGGTGGTATAGTATTTTTGTAAAATGTGGTGATAGTATTTTGAATTAGCCATTTGGTGGTTGCTTCACAAAACCATCCGTTTTTTATGCTCGAAAAATAGAAAATGGCTTTTTGGTGCGACGAAAAGGAAAACTTCCTCCTGCAACATTGTTCGCCATCCCATGATGCATGTGTATGCATAATATGGGCACATTATCACAAACTATGCCTTGATTCTACCCATAACATTGGTCATTTGACCCGAAAGCCAAGAAACCTCAAATGAGATAGGTCATTTTGTGAAGGGTTTTTTGAGACATAATCAATATATCAAGTTTGCTATTTTTCCTTATAAATATGTCACATAATATGACACCACGCGAATGTTTCGCATTGTTTCGATCGTTTTTGATTTTTTTATGCCCGTTTTAAACTATCGTCAAACTTTGTCGAACGGCGGACATAAAGATTCTTAGCTCGGGGCAGAGCCTCGCTAAACTTTCATTAGATCTTTGATAAAATAGCATATTATGAAACTAAAAATGATTTTTGTAAAAAAACATGAGCATCGGATCATGTACCTGTAGTTCATATCTGACCCACTTCCTACCGATTCGGCAGGAATTTGTCTTTTTCACCAAAGGTGGACGAAAAGGTTTCGGAACCCCATGTTGGTACATTGTCCGTATAAGGTGGTATAGTATTTTTGTAAAATGTGGTGGTAGTATTTTGAATTAGCCATTTGGTGGTTGCTTCACAAAACCGACCGTTTTTTATTGTCGGAAAATGGGAAATGACTTTTTGGTGCGACGAAAAGGAAAACTTCCTCCTGCAACATTGTTCGCCATTCCATTATGCATGTGTATGCACAATATGGGCATATTATCACAAACTATGCCTTGATTATAGCCATAACATTGGTCATTTGACCCGAAAGTCAAGAAACCTCGAATGAGATAGGTCATTTTGTGAAGGTTTTTTTGAGACATAATCAATATATCAAGTTTGCTATTTTTCCTTATAAATATGTCACATAATATGACACCACGTGAAGGTTTCGCATTGTTTCGATCGTTTTTTATTTTTTTATACCCGTTTTAAACTATCGTCAAACTTTGTCGAACGACGAACATAAAGATTCTTAGCTCGGGGCAGAGCCTCGCTAAAATTTCATTAGATCTTTGATAAAATAGCATATTGTGAACCTAAAAATGATTTTTGTAAAAAAACATGAGCATCGGATCATGTACCTGTAGTTCATATCTGACCCACTTCCTGCCGATTCGGCAGGAATTTGTCTTTTTCACCAAAGGTGGACGGAAAGGTTTCGGATCCCCCTGTTGGTACATTGTCCGTATAAGGTGGTATAGTATTTTTGTAAAATGTGGTGGTAGTATTTTGAATTAGCCATTTGGTGGTTGCTTCACAAAACCGACCGTTTTTTATGCTCGGAAAATGGGAAATGGCTTTTTGGTGCGACGAAAAGGAAAACTTCCTCCTTCAACATTGTTCGCCATCCCATTATGCACGTGTATGCACAATATGGGCACATTATCACAAACTATGCCTTGATTCTAGCCATAACATTGGTCATTTGACCCGAAAGTCAAGAAACCTCGAATGAGATAGGTCATTTTGTGAAGGGTTTTTTGAGACATAATCAATATATCAAGTTTGTTATTTTTCCTTATAAATATGTCACATAATATGACACCACGCGAAGGTTTCGCATTGTTTTGATCGTTTTTGATTTTTTTATACCCGTTTTAAACTATCGTCAAACTTTGTCGAATCTACGGACATAAAGATTCTTAGCTCGGGCGAGCCTCGCTAAACTTTCATTAGATCTTTGATAAAATAGCATATTGTGAACCTAAAATGATTTTTGTAAAAAACATGAGCATCGGATCATGTACCGTAGTTCATATTCGACCCACTTCCCACCGATTCGCAGAATTTGTCTTTTCACCAAATGTGGAAGGAAAGGTTTCGATCCTGTTGGTACATTGTCCGTATAAGGTGGTATAGTATTTTTGTAAAATGTGGTGGTAGTATTTTGAATTAGCCATTTGGTGGTTGCTTCACAAACCGCTTTTTATGCTCGGAAAATGGGAAATGGCTTTTGGTGCGATTTAAAGGAAAACTTCCTCCTGCAACATTGTTCGCCGTCCCATTATGCATGTGTATGCACAATATGGGCACATTATCTCAAACTATGCCTTGATTCTAGCCATAACATTGGTCATTTGACCCGAAAGTCAAGAAACCTCGAATGAGATAGGTCATTTTGTGAAGGTTTCTTTGAGACATAATCAATATACCAAGTTTGATATTTTTCCTTCTAACTATGTCACATAATATAACACCACGCGAAGGTTTCGCATTGTTTCGATCGTTTTTGAATTTTTTATGCCCGTTTTAAACTATATATAATGTTTTATATTTTACTTAATTTTTATTTATAAATGTGTAATATTTGAGTGTAGATAGATAGGTCTTATTTTTCTGCAAATTTTGATATATTATTTGTATTTTTCCGAATTAGAATGATTTAGTTATGATTTTTCAAAGTTTAATGAGATAAAATAAAAAATAGCTACGCCGAGGGCAGCCGTCGGCGCAGCCGTCGGCGTAGCATAGAATATGCCGAGGACAATTTACGACGGCTGCTTGGCGGGCTGGCACGGACGATGGCTATTACCGGCCCCGACGTTTGGCCGTCGGCGTAGCGACCGGCCGTCGGCGTAGCTTCCCGTTCCTGTAGTGCTTTAAAACTAAGAGTCGTCTATTAAAATGTTTCTAAGATCTGTAATCATGGAAATTAATATATTAAATTATGAAATCACATGATGTTACCTAGAAGCATTTTTAGTTTTATCTTAGAATAGGCATAGTAAATCATGAGAAATAGATTATTTTAGCAAATGATACACTTGAAGAAAGTTTTTATTCCATTATAACATCCTAAACCCATCTGAAACTAAAAATATATTTATGCAACTAATTACTGATTATTACAATTGTACAAACTTTTGGAGGTATATTAGACTATTCTTTGTTTAGGATTTCTTTATTATATGACTCAAATATGTTTCAAGGTGTATTGATGAAGGTTCCGTTTATCGTGAATTTTTTTGTGTAGCTGCATTTCAGTCCAAATTACTTCCTGTATAACCGGATTGTTGTTCCAAAAAGTAAAAGTATAAGCTATGCAGTTCTTATAAGGTACTCCCTCTAGTTCAAATTAATTGTAAACTTTTTCAGATATGCATACCCATGTATCCAGCAAGTTTTAGTGTGTAAATAAATATGAATCTAGACAAATTTGAGACAAACAATTTGGTCAGAGGGAGTAATATTGTTTCTACGGTTGAGATTTAAGAAAATATGAATAACTAAAAAATTTAGTCATTCATATTTTTAAGACAAAAGTTTGTACAATTGTAATAAACATATAGACGGAGGAGTTGCGTTTCTTGGACCGGTGTTGAGTTCCTGCGGCTGTTGCGCTGGGATAGCCGGAGGAAGCATAGCTTGTGCGCGATCATTGTCGGCAGCATCGGATGGTCCCTTTCTCTTGTGCAGCGGCTTAGGCGAAGCTTGTCCGGTTTGGTCTTCTTCCATCACGCTCCCAATGGCGACGAACACCTCTCGGGATGTGATGGCCTTGTCGGCCTTCTCCTCACGCCTGATGTAACATCCCAACATTTGAGCTTAGAAATAAGCTGAACACACATGTGTGCATTGCATTCATGCATAGAAAAACTGAATAATTTTCGCGCTTTTAAACGAAACTTGTCAAAGTGATTGAAGCTTCTCTCAACTTGATGGAAATGAAATAGATCATCAAGTTGGCTGCGATAAGTTTTAATATGACCTTTGCTAAAACCTTATTTTGGGTAAAGGAGATTTGATCCAAGGGTAGATCAAATATAATGGAAGTTAAACCCTAATACCTTACTTAATGATTTATATTTGATCCTTAAGTAATTATATCCTAGTATTCATTACACAACTCATGAATACCAAGTTAAGAGTATAACCCAAGTAACAAGAATTCAATAACTAAGTCTTGACCTATATCATTCTTATCCATTCATACCATGAGAATCATGGTATTTCTTAAACACTAATTCTTTATGACTTGTTGAGTAGGAAGGAAATCAAGTCAAGATCATTCACCATATCTTTCTTTCCATATCAATCCTTATCATGTTCATTGGATTCTATTCTAATATCTGTTGTTCATCAATGTTGAGTAATGATACGTTGGAAATGTATCTATAATTTTTATGCTCCATGCTTGTTTTGTATCTACTTTGCTTTACTTGTCCACACTTTGAGGTGCATTTTACATGTTTTCTGGTACTAACCTATTAACAAGTTGAAACAGTGCCAGATGCCTTTTTTTTTTGCTGTTTTTGGTTTCATAAAATTTAGTAAAGAAATATTCTCGGAATTGGACGGGACAAACGTCAAAGTAAATTATTTTCCGTGGGGAACAAGAAGTCCAAAGGAGAGCCGGAGGGGCCGGCCAGGGGGCCAGACCCACCCCAGGGGAAGGGGCAAGTGGGCCCGCGCCTGGCTAGGGTTTCGGTCTCACCCCTTCGCCTATAAGAAGCCCCCGATGCAGAAACCCTGAGTACCCGATCAGAAATCCACGAAACTGTCTATAGCCACCGCCACCATCATCCCTAGATCGAGGGGGATCTGAAGTTCTTCCCGACACCCTGCCGGAGGGGAGATCATCCCAGAGGCTTTCTCTCTGGTATGATTAGTGAGTAGTTCCACCTTGGACTATGGGTCCATGTAGTAGCTAGATGGTTGTATCTCCTCCTTTGTGCTTTCATGTATAGATCTTGTGAGCTCCGTTCATGATCAAGATCTAATATATTTCTAATCATGCATGTTGTGTTTGTGGGGATACGATGGATATTGAGATTATTATTTTGGTTTCATTAATTGTTTTATCTTTATGATTCTATCATGTCTGTGTTGTTTGTGATCTTGCATGCTATCCGTTGCTAGTGGTTATGTTGGCCAGGTAGTTGCTAGTGACTCCAAGAGGGGGCATTTATGCTCGATAGTGGGTTCATGCCTCTAGTTTCCAAGGGAAGTGACAATAATCTCTTCGGTTGTAGATGTGCTGTTGCTACTAGGGAGAAAACAACGGTCTCTTGTTCATGGAACATATAGACTGTTTACCTTACACACTTTGCTTAAAGCAGTTGTTTGTTGCTTGCAACTTAATACTGGAGGGGGTTCGGATGATAACCTGAAGGTGGACTTCTAGTCATAGATGCAGTTGGATGACGGATGTATATTGTTGTATTGCTCAGTCAACTTCATAGGATCTTTCTGGCTAGTAATTGCATTGTTATGCCTTGCTCAGTTCATGTCAATTGCCTCGCTATAATTTGTTTACCCTTCATGCCATGTTGTTTATTTAAGGAGAGCACCTCTAGTGAAATATGGACCCCGGTCCAATCTTTACCATTGATACATCTTCCACTGTTACCTGTTTACTTGTTGCAAATCATTACCTTCCACACCATATGTTTAATCCTTTGTTACAGCAAACCGGTGAGCTTGACAACCTCACTGATTCGTTGGGACAAAGTCTTGAGTTTGTGTTGTGCAGGTCCCCGCGTTGCTTGCAACACCTGTGTGACGTTACCTTCCTCCTTATGGTTTGATAACCTCGGTCTCAACTGAGGGAAGACTTGCTGGTTGCTGCTTCACACCTTGTTATTGGGGTTTCCAACGAAGTGCTCCACACCAGCGCATCAACAAGTTTTCTGGTGCCGTTGTCGGGGAGGCTAAGGACGCCTTCACTAGGAGAGTCCTTCACTTCCTTTCTCTTTACTTTGTTTTTAGTTTGCTTTGTTTCTTTTGCTTGGTTTTGTTTGCCTCTTTTCAAAAAACCCAAAAAAAATAGTCTAGTTTGGTTTGCTTGCTTTATTCAAAAACACAAAAAAAATAGTTTCTGTTCTAGCTGCTGCTGTTTTTGGCTTGCCCACCTTTGCCAAAATGAACTTTGCTGAGAACACCAAGTTGTGTGACTTCACTAGCACCAACAACAATGATTTACTTAGCACTCATATTCCTCCACCTGCTCCTGATGCTAGCTTTTATGAAATTAAGCCTGCTTTATTGAATCTTGTGATGAGAAAGCAATTTTCTAGTGCTGGTTCTGATGATCCTGCTTCCCATCTCAATAGTTTTGTTGAACTTTGTGAGATGCAAAAATATAAGGATGTAGTTGGAGATATTATTAAGCTCAGGCTTTTTTCCTTTCTCTTTGAGGGGAAAAGCTAAACAATGGCTGCTATCTTTGCCTAAAAATAGTATTGATTCTTGGACTAAATGCAAAGATGCTTTTATTGGAAATTACTATCCTCCTGCTAAGATTATTGTTATGAGAAGTGACATTATGAAATTTAAACAACTTGATAGTGAACATGTTGCTCCTGCTTGGGAAAGAATGAAATCTTTGGTTAAAAATTGCCCTACTCATGGACTCACTGCTTGGATGATTATCCAGACTTTTTATGTAGGTTTGAACTTCTCCTCAAGAAACCTGCTGGATTCTGTTGCTGGAGGTACCTTCATGGGACTCACTTTGGGTGCTGCAACAAGGCTCCTTGATAATATGATGGTTAACTACTCTGAATGGCACGTTGAGAGAGCTCCACATGGTAAGAAGGTAAATTCTATTAAGGAAACTTCCTCTTTGAGTGAAAAGATTGATATTATTATGGCTATGCTTGTTAATGGGAAAGCTCCTCTAGATCCTAATAGTGTCCCTTAGCCTCTTTGGTTGCTCGATAAGAGCAAGTTGATCTGAACTTCATTAGAAACAATAATTTCAACAACAATGCCTATAGGAATAATTTTGGTAGCAACAAAAATTATAGGCATTATCCTCCTAATAATGGAAACTCCTATGGAAGCTCTTACAATAATGCTAGAAGTGCCCCCTCTGAACTTGAAGTAATGCTCAAGGACTTTATTAGTAAACAAACCACTTTCAATAAGACTAGAGGAAAAGCTTTTAACTGTTGAGAAAAATATATCCTCTTTGTCTGAAGCTCAAACTTCCTTGGTTAATAAAATGGCTGCTAAACATGAAACTATGGAAAACACCTTTGCTACTGCTCATGCCATACAAGTTACAATTGATGAAAATGTTAGGCTGTTAGCTCAACTTCATTCTAGGTGGGAAAAGGAAGCTGGAACTGATAGAAATAATAGTGTGTGCACTATCACTACGAAACCATAAGTAGCCCCTATTCCTCCTACTACTATGCCTAACCCTAGTGAGCCTACTACTAGTGATCCTAAGTTTGACTTTGATATTGATGGTTGCAATATTTCTGAAGTGATTATGTTCCTACAAAAGCTTGCTAGAAGTCTTGATGCTAGTGATATGCATGTTGCCTTTACCAAATACATTACAGATGCTCTTGTTAAGATTAAGGAAGAGAAGCTAAAACACAAAGCTTCTATTCCTAGGAAAGTAGAAGATAGTTGGGAACCCATTATTAATATGCAAGTGAATGATTTTGATCTCAAGGCTTCATGTGATCTTGGTTCTAGTGTCTCTATTATGCCTAGGAAGATTTATGAAATGCTTGATTTGCCACCATTAGAAGATTGTTATTTGGATGTCCCACTCAATGATAATTCTAAGAAGAAACTCATGGGGAGTGTTAATGATGTTCTTATTATGGTTAATATGCTTATGTCCCTATGGATTTATATGTTTTGGATGTTGAATACAATGCTTCTTGTCCTATTACTTTGGGAAGACCTTTTCTTAGAACAGTTGGTTCCATCATTGATATGAAAGAAGGCACCATTAAATATAATTTTCCATTCAAGAAAAGGTATTGAACACTTCCAATGCGAAGAGAGAAGTTGCTTTTTGCTCCTCCTTTGAAAGCAAGGTTTGATGTTAATGCTTCCTCATTTGAAAAATACTTGATTCTTCTTGCTTCTTGTGCCTAACTTAAAGGCGTTAAAGAAAAGTACTTGTTGGAAGATAACCCAAGAGTTTCCTTGAGTCTTGGAAGTTATTACTTCTGTAATGACCTCTCCTTATCCTTTTTGTTTGCTTTTTGTGCCAAGAATGACCTCTAATGAGAGGGAAGTAAGATTTGGGAGTTGCTGTCCTGTAACAGATTTATTTCCTCCACCAAAAAAATCGTGAGGAGGCTCTGTAACTCAGATTGAGCTCAAAATTTACGAATAGATCCCCCAGTATGTTAGCTAAGTTTCATTAGTTCAACACTTTTTTATTTGAGCAACATAAGATGTTCGAAAAAATTGTTTATACCTGCTGGTCTGTTTTGATAGATTTCTGCCATTATTTGCATTTGCTTCTTATTGATTCCTTTTTGAGCTCTCTTCAGGTAAATTGAGTTTCTTTGAAGGAGTTACTACAGTAGCTTGTGTTTTTAGTGAAAAGCCTTGCTGTTCCAAAGCTTTGCCAGTGGTCTAATATCTTTTGAATAAGCTAATGTTGCTAATGAAGATTATGTGAAGTTTTGTATGAAGGAAAAATTTCAGGTGTAGAGAGAGAATGATGTAATGAGATGAAGAATGGACAAAAGCTCAAGCTTGGGGATGCCACCATGGTTTCACCCCAAGAAATATCCTAGAGGTACAAGCGTCAAAGCTTGGGGATGCCCAAGGCATCCGCTTCTTCATCAATAAAAAGCTCAGGTCTGTCTAGACACTTCGTTTTTATTATTTCATGCACAGTTGTGTTGTTCTTGGAGCGTCTTAGTTTTTGTTTGATTTGCTTAGTTTATTTAGTTTGCTTTAGTAGTTTGGACCCCCGTTCTCGTTGTGTTGTTTTGCAAATAAGGTTGCTTGGTGTTGGAAAGGAGTAGTAAGTTCTTTCTTGAAATGCAAAAGGAGCTTGCATTGACTGTGACTTAGACTTTAGCATGACATGCTAGATGTTGTTTTAGCATTATGCTTAGTGATTATTGATGTATCATGTTTTGATCCAAACAACTGGGATTGCTTAGTGTTCCTTGAAGAAATTATGCGTTGTTTTAGTATGCAAAAGCATAGTATTGTGGTATTCTCCTTTGATGTTTTGCTTGGGTTGACTTGGCACATGCTCACACCATTTTATGACTATGACAAGTCACCATTAGCCTCTATGATCATTTAGTCCTTGACTTGTAGTACCACTCTTTGCTTTGATTAGTTTTCTTTGTTGCATTGCATAATTATGGCCATTATTTCTCTATTAGTTGGTTGCTCCTAGTATTTTTCTAGCCTCCACTTGTATGAGTAAGTTCTACTCATGCTTCCAACTCCCAAGAAACCAAGTTATTCCAAAGTGTCCACTATAAACTCCTATGCATGGTGTGTTACACCATTCCAAGTGTATTCTTGTTTTCATCTATCTTCTAATTAAAAACTATTTTGTTATGTGAAAACTTAGTGATTAAAGCCCTCACGAACTTGATGGCACACTTTATATTCTTTGCCCCTAATAAACTTGAACCATTATGACAACTTTTTTGTATATGCTTGCACTTATAAGTTGGAATTAGCAGCACCCTGCTGTCACGGGGAACGTTTTCAACATTGCACTTGTACCTTGTTGTACACAGTTGATATCATGTTCTTTTGTCTATGGATGTCACCAGTGTGAAATAAAGAGGGGACTTGTAAGTCCATGGAGTTTGTATTCTGTGTTAGAGAAACGCCTGGGCCGCTAGCCTAAGCCATGCCTAATCATGGTGGAAACTTGCAGCATCACCATAATGAGGTATCTATGAAGCATCCTCAATAAAATGTATGCATATGGTAAATAAAAAGATTGCTGAGATGCTCATTGTCTGCTTGCCTTATCATTTTGGTTACGGGAAAGCTCATGTACCATGTGCAAGGGGTACCCCATTGGAGGTTCTCAATGATATGCAAATACTTACAGTGACAAGAACTTACCTGGACCCAAAGTTGATTATGCATGAGGTGTGGCCCTCGTATTCAAGGGGCATGAGATTGCCAACTTATACTTCGTCAAGCATATACTCCAGCTTTGCCACTTTAACCTTAACCACTTAAAGATGCTTATGAATCAATAAGAAGAAAATGCAAATAAGGAATCAATAAGAAGCAAATGCAAATAAGAAGCTCTTTTTGAAACTTTTAATGAGGGCTGAAAGCTAACAAGTACCAATGAGGGTTGAAAGCTAAGAAGTACCATAATTTTTGGAAGCTCTTTTTGAAACTTGTAATCCCTGCTTCCTTTACAAAAAGGCCTTTCTTACACCATTATTGAGTCTCCACCTTCTACCTTTAGGCACCATTAAGAGAGCATAGTTGTAATTCTGTGTGCAGTGTTCCAAGGCTTATTAATTGATGCATATTGTGTTATTACTTGCTCTTGTGCTATTTGTTTCTAGTCACCCTTATGAACTTTGCAGGTGTCCTATGCATTATATTGCTACTCTATGAGGGACAAGCTGATTGCCACTATGTTATGTTTTCTGCATGTGAAACAAACAAACGTTTTTCAATGCATATTATTCATGATCTTTGTTTGTAGTTTGCCATGTTACATGCATAGTTACTATGTCCTATTGTTAGAACTCCATCTTTCGTGCACATGTTTAGAGTTCTTTGATTCTAGCTTTCAATGTTTGCAAATGGTTGGATTTTTATTGTGAGGGTGCATGTCACCTCAAAAATTATTCTGTTTATCACTTACCTACTCGAGGACGATCAGGAGTTAAGCTTGGGGATGCTGATACGTTGGAAACGTATCTATGATTTTTGATGCTCCATGCTTGTTTTGTATCTACTTTGCTTTACGTGTCCACACTTTGAGGTGCTTTTTACATGTTTTCTGGTACTAACCTATTAACAAGTTGAAACAGTGCAAGATGCCTGTTTTCTGTTGTTTTTGGTTTCAGAAAAGTTAGTAAAGAAATATTCTCGGAATTGGAAGGGACAAACGTCAAAGTCAATTATTTTCCATGGGGAACAAGAAGTCCAGATGAGAGCCGGAGGGGCCGAGGCAGACCCACCCCAAAGGGGGGCAAGTGGGCCGCTACTGCCACGGTTTGGTGGCCGCCTCCCGGTCTCGCCCTTTCGCCTATAAGAATCCCCCGATGCAGAAACCCTGAGTACCCGATCAGAAATCCACGAAACCGTCTGTAGCCGCCGCCACCATTGTGCCTAGATCGGGAGGATCTGAAGTTCTTCCCGGTACCCTGCCGGAGGGGAGATCAGCCCGAAGGCTTTCTCTCCGGTATGATTCGTGAGTAGTTCCACCTTGGACTATGGGTCCATGTAGTAGCTAGATGGTTGTATCTCCTCCTTTGTGCTTTCATGTATAGATCTTGTGATCTCCGTTCATGATCAAGATCTAATATATTTGTAACCATGCATGTTGTGTTTGCGGGGATCCGATGGATAGTGAGATTATTATGTTGGTTTGATTAATTGTTTTACCTTTATGATTCTATCATGTCTGTGTTGTTTGTGATCTTGCATGCTCTCCGTTGCTAGTGGTTATCTTGGCCAAGTAGTTGCTAGTGACTCCAAGAGGGGGTATTTATGCTCGATAGTGGGTTCATTCCTCTGGTTTCCAAGGGAAGTGACAATAATCTCTTCGGTTGTAGATGTGTTTTTGCTACTAGGGAGAAAACAATGGTCTCTTGTTCATGGAACATGTGGACTGTTTACCTTACACACTTTGCTTAAAGCAGTTGTCTATTGCTTGCAACTTAATACTGGAGGGGGTTTGGATGATAACCTGAAGGTGGACTTCTAGTCATAGATGCAGTTGGATGACATTCTATGTATATTGTTGTATTGCCCAATCAACTTCATAGGATCGTTCTGGCTAGTATTTGCATTGTTATGCCTTGCTCAGTTCCTGTCAATTGCCTCGTTGTAACTTGTTTACCCTTCCATGTTGTTTATTTAAGGAGAGCACCTCTAGTGAACTATGGACCCTGGTCCAATCTTTACCATTGATACATCTTCCACTGTTACCTATTTCCTTTCTGCAAACCATTACCTTCCATACCATATGTTTAATCTTTTGTTACAACAAATCGGTGAGCTTGACAACCTCACTGATTCGTTGGGGCAAAGTCTTGAGTTTGTGTTATGCAGGTATCCGTGTTGCTTGCAACACCTGTGTGACGTTTCCTTCCCCCTTCTGGTTCGATAACCTCGGTCTCAACTGAGGGAAGACTTGTTGCTGGCTGCTTCACACCTTGATCTCGGGGTTTCCAACGAAGTGCTCCACACCAACACATCAAGTAATCAACTATTAATTCACCAATTCTTAACCTATCAATCCTTGATCTATTAACTCTTGTCCTTATCATAACAATCACTCTAAGTCCTTTAGAGAATGAAGTAAGAAGAGGTAGATGGTAATGCTAGAATTAGATATCATCTATAGGTTTGGAGTGTTGGAAGAATTAGATCAATGTGATAATTGATGGAGTTAACTCACTCCTGAAATGATAGAAAAGTTATTTGGAATATATAATTATATGGTGGTAAAGAAGATTACAAGGATGAATCCTGAAGATAGTTACCAAGGAGTAATCCTATTGGGTCAAGTAGGTATAGTCAATGAGTAATATCTCATAGTCAGGTAGAGATACTAAGAAGATAATTATAATACAATTGTAATGTTGTATGGATGAAATCCTTGATTAGCCAAATGAAAACCTAAACCATAAATGATCAAAGGATTATAATGATCATGCTTTAGTCACCAAGATTGAATGCTTATATCATGTATAAGTGATATTGATGGATATAACATGATTGAACTCTAGTATAGATATATTATTCTAGGTTAGCCATGACAAGTCACCATGATATGATGTAAAGTTTGTATATAAGATACTGGAGTTAAGTAGATATAAGATAGTCCGACTAAGTTAAAGCTAGAGTAAATGGAGTTATTGAAGTAGTGTTATTCCTATTAAAGAATAGCACTCTTTTGAGGAAAGTAGTTTGATATATACATCTACAGGAGTAATATTGGTGGTGGATGATTAAGGAAGAGTATGAATGGAGTTAGAAGTAACTACTTGTTGGATTGGAGGTTATCAGCAGAAGAGTAGTTGATATAATCAAGTATGGATATGAGAACATTATGAAAGCTTTAGTGTCAATCTCATTAGATTTATAAATGGATTTAGAAGAATAAAAGGTGGATAAGAATATTCTTGTGAAGTAAAGCTCATCATGTTAGCACATGATGATGGATATGAAGAAGTAGTATATCTAAGAAAGGAATTCCTTAATTAGAAGTCCAGGATTGTGAATTATGGAAGATAGGAATTCTTGGTAAACACTAAACCCTAAATCTTTAACCAAACATAATATCCATTTCATCTGATTGATCCATCATCTTATTTCCATAATGGTTTATAGGGATATTTCCTATAGCAAATCACTTAAGCACATCTTTGTCATTCCTAACTATCATAATTAAATGTGCTTAGGAGTTATCTTTATCCAATCCTTTTCATAAGACATTCTAGATAATAACTTTCTATTTTAAAAGGTGATATCATTAAAGATCACAAACATAAAGACAATATGTTTAGACATTAATATTTACTCATATCAACAAAAGAATATAAGTATATTAAGAACCATAAACCCTAGGGTAAATATTTACAATTCAAACCCTAACTCTTATGTTAGTTATAATAAAATATACAAGCCTTAATATTCCCTAGATTTATGGGAGTAATGGTAATCAGATGATCTCCTTTGTATGTCATACATCAAATAATGATATATGATCATTATATGAAAATTTCCCTCTAAACTATAATCTAACTGGAATTAAGTTTTATAAACAAATAAGTAAAAATCCTAATATAAATCCATGGTTTATTATGGAAAGAAAATTAACAACAAAGTCCCTTACCAAATATTTGAAGGATCTATATAAACAAAATAAAGAAATATTATATAATAAAAGTTCACAAATTGATTCTAAATAACTTTATTATTGCTGCAAGTATTTAGCAAAGAAATTCCATAAAAAGAAAAGTCAAAACAATTGCTTAAATAAAAATCTAGAAAAGAAAACAGAATATAGAAAATATAAAAGGAAAGGAAGAGTAACAAGTCAGCCCAGTTCCTGGTCGTGGCCCATTTTCTCTCTCTCTATCTGCTACCCACAAGCAGCCATAGTAGCCCATCTAGCAAACTTTACTACAGCCCGAGTTGGCCCATGCACGGCCCAGCGTCAACCCATCCGGTTCGTCGTCGTCTTCCTCGACGTCATAAGCAGCTCTCTGGAGGCTTCGCCGTCGCTCGATGCCAATCAATGTCGTCAGCAAAATTGGATTGCCGTGATGCTCGTCGCCGCCCAAGACCTCGCTGATAAGACCGGCCACACTCTCCTCTATCCATCCATACCGATATTATCCTCTCTCTCGCCCGCTAGAACAATTCCCCTTTCCCCACCGAGAAACCTATCTCAGAGGTGAGCCGATGTCGTCGAATCAGTGCTCGCCTCGGCCAGATGAGACCACGGTGGAGACCGTCGTGATCCTCTCATTCTTTTTCCCCAACTCGCACTAGATGGGGGGTGTGGATCAATCCAATTGCATCCTCGGTTCCCGGCGCTTTTTGTCGACCTCACCGTCATCTCCGACCTCGCCTCGCTTCACCGGCCACACCATCACGTTCCTGGTGAGTTGCTGAACACGCCAGTGCTGTCCTTTTTCTGGATTGCTCCCGAAATCACCACCGTAGTGGCCATCTGCCAGCGCCGCTGCGGCACCTCATTGTCGGTCATCCTCCGGTGACCATATACTAGCGGCACCACCGCTATTAGCCTCCCCAGAGTGCACTGGTTCGAACCATAGTCTTCACATTCGCTAGAAGTCACTAGATCTTCGCCATCGTTCGTCGTCTGTGCGTCACCGGCGAGGTGACGTCACTGTGATTTCGTGCTCACATCATCCTTGACCCACTCAACGTTTTGACCCAGTCCTTTCCTATTTGGCATCTGATGTGGTCTTGGTCCCATCTGTCAATGACTGTGAGTAGAAGTAGGGCTAGTAACAAATGCATTCACTAACCTGAGCATATGATGTTGTCACTGGCCCACTAGTCAGTGACTAGGGTAGGTTTAGCTTCGGTAAAAAAGTATTTTATGTTTAGGAAATAGATAAAACATTATAAGATCAAATATAAATATTTCCTGAAATGTAATAAAATGATTAAATCTTGTAAATTCAATAACTTTTGTTTTATAACTCCGAAAAATGTGTTTAATATATGAAAATTTTCAGAAAAATAAAATATACAACATAAAATTATTATAACACATTATTATGTTAATTATTTAAATAAATATTATTTAATAAAGATTTTATAAGTAATAAAACATTGAAAATCTATATTTTAATATTGATAAATGTTAAAAATATAAATAAAATACCAAAAATCTTAGAAAAATAAGAAATATAATTTAAAACTATAATAATGCATTATTATTTCACTTAATTAAACATATTATTTATTAAGTATTTATAAAGTAATAAATCTTATAAAAATCATATATTATTATTTATAAAACACAAAAAATAATTGTAATATACCAAAATGAGCACAAAAATAATACCTACATGTTAAATATATAATGTTACACTTTTAAGGTAAATAAAAATTTAAACACTTTAATAACTTGAACTTAAACATATTTCCTTAATCAATAATTCATATAAGATTAAATAAAATTTGATAATATTTTTAAAATTAATCAATTGAGTCTAATAAATAGTATTAGTCTTGAATATTGATAATATGAAGTCAAAATGGTTCAATACATTTTAAATACAACCTTATTGAATTATCATTCAACTATAAGTGTAGATCATTTTCCAAAAAGAGTCTTATCAATTATAAATCTTCAAGAGTGATGTTTTTGACCAAATGAAACCTTTTACCATTGTTTCACTCACAACTATATAATGGACTAAGTCCAAAGATAATTCATTAGTAGTAAATAATATGGTTTACTTATTCACAAACGATAACCACACCCTTATAAGGAGATAAGTCCTTTTATACCTTTATAATGTTATTAGGAAACCACTACTCAAATAGAAGTAATGCCATTCTTAAATAACTTTAAGGAAATATTATAAGATGAGCAAGTACAATATCATAAGCATTACACCTTAAATCCATCCATGTTCTTAAAGTTAACTTTAGTCTACAAGACTTTAAGTGTAATAAAGACCTTATTATGTGTTTTATAGTTAACTTTGGTCTATTATAATTAAGTCGTAAAGCATCTTAAGTCCAAACTGTTCAAGCAAACACAAACAACATCGACCACATTTGATTAACCACAAAGATTGTTTAAAACTTAGTAAAGAAATCTTTTCTTCAAATATTATTCTTTTTGCCACTTCAGACAAAAGATGACGATTACTAATAATCACATTACTTTATACTTCACTTGTATACTTAGAATTGTTAACACTTAAGTCCTTCATAAGTGACATTACTTGCAAAGTAAAATTTGAAGATAAACAATTATTGTATAAGAAATCTTAAGTAGCATTCTACATTTATGTATCTCATTGTTTTATGATATTATAATTACATGTTGTTTCACACACACTCACAAGCCTTAATATGAAGCACAAGTGTGAAACTTAATCTAAAAGAGCAACACATTCCAAAAAAACCATTTCCAGTATCCAAACCCTAGAAAAACGTTATCCCTGGGATTCGAGTTTACAAAATTGCATTACATTACTTATGCATAATAGCATCTTGCTTCTTTAAACATTAGTCCTTACCGGACCAATGATGCTGATTTCAGATATTGGATCTTACATTGTCTTGAAGACCGTGAGTCCATAATCTTGCAATCACAAAAGGCAAGTTCACACTTGCTCATGTCCTTTGATTATTTTCTGTAAAGTATTTTGCAAATCCAGTTTTATCATCACCTGCATTTGAAAAAGGTCAGAAAACACTATTTTCGTAATAATATGATTATAGGTTATTTACCATGAGGTAATGACCTACTATGAAAGTTCCGGTGGTAAAAGAATATATTATCTAGGACTTAATAACTCATGTCGCCAATGATTCTTGCGTCGTATATTACGCGTTAACCATGAGATTTGGAATGGGACGGAGAAGTAAGCTGTATCTTTTCCCTCTCGCATGGAGCCGGATGTGCAGGTCGTGGCTGTTATCACTCGTAGCATGCATATATTGGTAATTCGTAGAGGATATGCAGCATATGGGTGGGAACCCTTAACGTCCCACGATAGTTCCGACATGTGAACGGTCTGTACTGCCAATTGCCGTAATTAAATAGGTGGGCTGGCGTACACCAAGGAGACATGCGGGGTCGCGGAGAAGGCAGTGATTGGCTTGGATCTTAGGTTGGGCCTCAAACTAAGGAAGTTTGAACAGGGAGATACTCCCGGCCGTGCAAAAAACCTAAGGCCTGTCATGGGTAAAGTGACGCACCTCTACAGAGTATAAGAACTGTAACTTGTTACTCCCGGGTTCCGTGAAGGAGCTACGAACGCGGCGGGAAAGGAACTCCATGAAAGTTCTGGTAAACCCGTGAAGGCTGACAGACATAGCTTTTCATAATAAATGCAACCTTTAAGGAAATGTTTACGAAAACCTGCATTGCCTACGACCTATGGTCTCTGGCTATAGATATAGTGCATCAAACACTCCTTTTCTAGTGAACTTGCTGAGTAAGCTCATACTCAACGTATCTTCTTAACCCTTGCTAGATTCTGAAGCCATTAAGACAATGTCTACATCAAGTTATGCTCTAGGAATCATCATCAAAAGCTCAAGCTCTTCAATGAAGTCAAAGAAGTCAACATATACATCAATTAAACCGAAGACGAAGTTGCTGATTAGATAGAAATATAATCTCTAGCCATAGAACCTACTTCTGTAGAGTATTGCAATAGCATCAATACAAGCCCCAATAGTTCAGATACTAGTCTATTAGTAAGTTGGTTATGAGTTGTTTATTTCTGATTCTTCTTTGTAAGAAGTTTCTTTCTCTCTCTCTCTTTAACCTAGAGTGTTCTATGGATCTTGTGTAAAGAGTTGAGTTATAACCTATAGTCATGTCTTGGACCTGCTGTGTTTCTATTGTACCACTCTGAGGGATGTAATACTAGTGAACAGTGTTTTATTGGTGTTATGTCAACGACTATAGTGTACTACATCATGTAGTGGTATGCTGGGTCACCGCACCTGATATCCTCCTCCATCTTCTGCATGGTTGAGTCGAGCTCCTCCGGGTTGATATCCATCTCCTCTGAATCCACGCTGATGTCGGCGTAGAGCGCGTCCAGAACAGAGTCGGAGGGTGTGGGGGCTTCCTCGATGACAGAGGATGATGCTGAGGCGGCAGAGATATTGACTAGAGGCGGTGGCTGTGGGGGCGGTGGCCCGAGTATGGCAGCGATCTCGGCCTGAGCAGCTGCATCAACGGTCGTGTAACTGTTCATGGTGCCAATCATGTTCTCAAAGGTGAGGAGACCCGCGACCTGTTGCCTCTTTGGCGTATGCCCGAGAAGTGTACTGTGGTCCAGTCCTTCCACAAAGTGATAGATAACATCATCACTAGGATAGTGTTCCAGGTCGGCCCGTATCCTGAGCCATCTAGCGAGGCAATCACGGGGGTTTTCACCCTCTCTCTGAACGCATCGTGCCATATCGAAGATAGTTACCACACCAACGAAGTGCGATCTCTGCTTTCTAGACGCACAGGCGAAGCTAGCGGATTTGCAACGATCTTCCACCATTATTTCCTGCGCATGGGCGGTTTGTGTGGGCCTTGAATTCGATCTAAGCCGGCAAAATTCAAAGAGAGATCCAACTTCGATCCTTCCGCGAACGTATCTTGCCCGTAGGCGGTCTGTGCGGGCCTTGACGATCCTCCGGCTTCCAAGGAACTAGTGTCCGAGTCATCAGTTTCGCCGTTGAAGAGGTGGATGTCCCCGATTGGGACGCTCGATCAGCGGGTGGGGTTTGTCTTCGCCGGGATCCAGAACTCGCCAGGGAGGACGATCGGAATGTTGCCAAAGAAGAGAACACGACCAATGGCTACGGTTTCGCCGATTCCCGCAAAAAGTTTTGACCTCGCCCGTTGTAAAGCCTGAAGCGCCTCTTGCCGCATGGTGGGCGCCAACTGTCGTGGTATTGCCGACGAGTACGCCATGGAGGGGTCCTCACAAAGCGTGTTTAGAGACGTGGGGTAAGGCGAAAGGTTGGCGGATACGAGGTGACACAGCTTACCCAGGTTCAGATCCCACAACGGTGACGAAATCCTACTCCTGCTATAAATCACTATAACGGCAATACGCCAGGTTACAGTGATCGGTTCGCTGTGCGCGATATGAGTTGAGTTACTACATTATGCCCTAAAGGCTCCTCTAGGTCTGGCTTATATATACGCCAGATTCTAGGGTTACAGGGAAAGTCCTAGTCAGACATGTTATGGAGTCCTATACGGTATACAACTAGTCTAACGTGCTTGTACTCCAAGGCTCCGGGTACGCCGATGACTCCACCGTAGCCTTCCTTCATCCAGCATTGGTCTTCCTTCTGGATCCATCTAACTGGGCCGCCCGGCAGGCCATAGACTTTATTACCAACTATGGGCCACCCGGATTATCCGGATTAGAGACATGCAATGGTGATACCCATTTAGAATATCCCGACAACCACCACGCGAAGGGAAAGGGAGGGGCCCGCCGCCGTCAGCGCCCGCCCTTGGGCCGGCAACGCCGTCCGACAGCAGCGAGGGGAGGGATCAGAGGGAGGAGGGTTCTGGAGGCGGCGGGCTAGGGGTCCTTAGTAGATTCAACAACAAATGTGCCACTTATTATTCATCTTCAGTGAGTGGATAATTTATTTAACCGTCTGCAATTGTTTTGGCATTCTTGCAGGCACCTTATTTAAACACTTCCCTAATAAATTATTAATTAGGGAATTATTCTGCTCGTCTAGTCTAGTGTACGTTTCGATCCGTCCTGCACGGTACTTAGAAGGTGATGGAGTATGCCGGCGATTTGTCCGTGTTGAAGAGCCCAAAGTGCCTCTCCGTCTCATCCCCAGGCTTCTTGTCCTCGTTGAACATGGCGAATATGTAGGTCTCGATCGCCCCGGGCCTCTTGGGCGTTCCTTGTCCGACGTGGTTGATGAGGTTCTGGTTGTACGTCTTTGCGTTGTCCGCGGTCGCCGCCGTGTCCCCGGCTGACGGCCACCCGCTCTCAGACACCACGATGCCGACGCTCCCTGCCCCGGCACCCTCGAGCGCCGAGTACATGGTGTCGACAAGCGCGTCGAACAGGTTCTGGTAGTCCTTTCCGCTGGCGTCGTCGTGCACCACCGTGCCCGTCGAGGTGAAGAGGGCGTACTCGATGGCGGTCCCGGGCGTGTCCTTGTAGGAGAAGTATGGGTAGACGTTGGCGAGCAGCGGGGCGCCGGTGGTGGCGAGGTACTGCGCGATGGGCGGCATGTGGGAGGCGGAGAAGGTGCCCTGGGAGGGAGGGAAGCCGGATCTGACGCCGGAGTTCACCGCCGTGGACACCTTGATGCCGTCGAGGCCGGCCCTGGCGAGCGCGTCGTGCACGTTCTGCATGGCCGGGAGGATGTCCTGCGTGTTTCCGCCCTGGTCGGGGACCTCGTTGCCGACGGCGATGTACTTGATGTTGAGGCCCTGGTGGGACTGGATGTTGGCCTGGACCCAGGAGTCCGCGTTGGCGGCGCTGGCGGCGAGGCTGCTGAGCTGGTCGTTGCCGGTGTCGATGATCAGGTCGATGTTGCTGCCGCTTAGGGCCTGGAGGATGTCGTCGTCGCTGACGGTGTAAACACGCATGCCGCTGATGCGGTTGGACTGGTACAGCTGCACCACCTCGCTCGCCGAGGGCAGGCCGTTGCCGTTCACGCCGTACCCCACGCCGATGGACTGGACAGCTGCCGGGATGGCGGCGAGCACGCCGAGCGCCAGCGCCACCGCGAACATGGAGGCAGCAGCACGATGCTCTGCCATCTCCACACTGATCTTGGTGCAACCAAGAAATTAAAGGGTACTGTATTATCTAGCTAAAGCTTTGTAGTTTATCAGCTATGTACTTTTTGCATGGATTGCACCAAGAATCCACCTCCTATATATACACACACGGTACTAGCTACCTGTTGGGCACGGCACCCGTTCTTCCACGATAAGCTCCCAGTTTCCACGCTAACGGACTGGTACGTAGGCAGCCGGCCGGCATGCTTGACCCATCCCACGCCGTGTGCTCCGAGCTTGGAACCATCTATGGAGGTCGCCATCTGGTTCGGCCAAAACGATCGCCCCGGCGAGGCCGTCCACCAATCGCTGCACGCGCATCGTCTATGTAAGTACGTACAGAAATCTGGGAGGAAACAGCTGTGCTAGGGCGTCTGGCTCGTGGAATTCCACCGTATGTATGTGTCACTACGGGAACAAGCTACGACGCTGACGGTGATTTCAACGCTGACGGTGATTTGTCGGGGCCGTCAGCACTGTCTCAGTACGCCCACGGCCAGAAAAACCCCGTCAGCACAAGTAAACCGTCGGCATAGATCAGCCTACGCCGACGGCCACCGTGGGCACAGTATCACCGTCGGCTTAGACCCACCTACGCCGACGGACACTGTCAGCGTCATACGGCCTTCAGCATAGGCCGACGCCACGTGGATTTGCCGTCTTCGGAGGAAACGGCAGAATGACGACGTTCATAGTCATGACTATGCCGACGGTATTACCGTCGGCACTATAACAACGGTAGCAGCTACTTCAATGCTGCAAACTTTTTGCCTCTCTCAAAATGACTCCTGAACATAGTAACGCTGACGGCTACCGTGGGCACTATCATAGTGGCCCTGCCGCCAGACAACGACATATAACGCCGACGGTATAACCGTCGGCACTACAACAGCGGCAGCTGGCGCCAAGATCTTGCTAGCTGGTTTGGCTCCTTCAAAATGACTAACACTTGGGCTCCTTAACATAGTATCACCGATGGCCACCGGCACTATACCATTGGCGAACTATTGCGGCACTAGTGGTTTTCAGCGGAGATGTAAGGTGACATATTAACGCCGACGGCTACCGTGGCACTATCACAATGGCCCTGCTGCTCCAATACCGGCCGCACCAAAGATCGACATGATAACGCCGACGGTATAACCGTCGGCACTATAATGCGGCTAGCAATGGAAGATGTATGGTGACATAGTACCGACGGCCACCGTGGGCACTATCATAGTGGCCTTGGTAGTACTTATGTGGCCATAGCATACATGTAAAAGTGTGTTGGAACATCCATAGATGCATTTCCTATCTCCCGGGTGAGGCGTGTTCATGTGCACGCGATAACACTGCGTAAATGCTCGACGTGTAGGAAGAAACCCTCGCCACGGGTCAAAACGAGGGATACAGATGGAATCTTGGCCCAACCTTTGTTTACCATGTAGATATGGCCAAAACAAACCTAAACCAACAAAAAAGTACATTGGTCAACGCTCGTACAGAGATAGCTAGTGGGGTAGATCTTCGGGGCCCATAGACTAGGGTTTCGCTAGAAAATGACCGCAGGAGCGCCGGAATCCCACGAAAATTTGCGTGTGGCCATAGCATACATGTAAAAGTGTGTTGGAACATCCATAGATGCATTTCCTATCTCCCGGGTGAGAGCGTGTTCACGTGCACGCGATAACACTTGCAGAAATGCTCGACGTGTAGGAAGAAACCCTCGCCACGGGTCAAAACGAGGGATACCGATGGAATCTTGGCCCAACCTTGGTTTTCCATGTAGATATGGCCAAAACAAACCTAAACCAACAAAAAAGTACATTGGTCAACGCTCGTACGAAGATAGCTAGTGGGGTAGATCTTCGGGGCCCATAGACTAGGGTTTCGCTAGAAAATGACCGCAGTAGCGCCGGAATCCCACGAAAACTTGCGTGTGGCCATAGCATACATGTAAAAGTGTGTTGGAACATCCATAGATGCATTTCCTATCTCCGGATGAGAGCGTGTTCACGTGCACGATAACACTTGCGAAATGCTCGGCGTGTGGCGTAAACCCTCGCCACGGTCAAAACGAGGGATACCGATGGAATCTTGGCCCAACCTTGGTTTTCCATGTAGATATGGCCAAAACAAACCTAAACCAACAAAAAGTACATTGGTCAACGCCGACGAAGATAGCTAGTGGGGTAGATCTTCGGGGCCCATAGACTAGGGTTTCGCTAGAAAATGACCGCACTAGCGCCGGAATCCCACGAAAACTTGCGTGTGGCCATAGCATACATGTAAAAGTGTGTTGGAACATCCATAGATGCATTTCCTATCTCCCGGATGAGAGCGTGTTCACGTGCACGCGATAACACTTGCAGAAATGCTCGACGTGTAGGAAGAAACCCTCGCCACAGGTCAAAACGAGGGATACCGATGGAATCTTGGCCCAACCTTGGTTTTCCATGTAGATATGTCCAAAACAAACCTAAACCAACAAAAAAGTACATTGGTCAACGCTCGTACGAAGATAGCTAGTGGGGTAGATCTTCGGAGCCCATAGACTAGGGTTTCGCTAGAAAATGACCGAAGGAGCGCCGGAATCCCACGAAAACTTGCGTGTGGCCATAACATACATGTAAAGTGTGTTGGAACATCCATAGATGCATTTCCTATCTCCCGAATGAGAGCGTGTTCACGTGCACGCGATAACACTTGCAGAAATGCTCGACGTGTAGGAAGAAACCCTCGCCACGGGTCAAAACGAGGGATACAGATGGAATCTGGGCCCAACCTTTGTTTTCCATGTAGATATGGCCAAAACAAACCTAAACCAACAAAAAAGTACATTGGTCAACGCTCGTACGGAGATAGCTAGTGGGGTAGATCTTCGGGGCCCATAGACTAGGGTTTCGCTAGAAAATGACCGCAGGAGTGCCGGAATCCCACGAAAACTTGCGTGTGGCCATAGCATACATGTACAAGTGTGGTGCAATATCCATAGATGCATTTCCTATCTCCTGGGTAAGAACGTGTGCACGTTCACTCGATAACACTTGCAGAAATGCTCGACGTGTAGGAAGAAACCCTCGCCGCGGGTCAAAACGAGAGATACCAATGGAATCTTGACCCAACCATTGTTTTCCATGTAGATATGGCCAAAACAAACCTAAACCAACAAAAAAGTACATTGGTCAATGCTCGTACGGAGATAGCTAGGGGGGTAGATCTTCATGGCCCATAGACTAGGGTTTCGCTGGAAAATTATCGCAGGAGCACCGGAATCCCATGAAAACTTGTGTGTGGCCATATAATACATGTACAAGTGTGGTGCAACATCCATAGATGCATTTCCTATCTCCTGGGTAAGAACGTGTTCACGTGCACTCGATAAGACTTGCAGAAATACTCGACGTGTAGGAAGAAACCCTCACCGCGGGTCAAAACGAGGGATACCGATGGAATCTTGGCCCAATATTGGTTTTCCATTAATATATGGCCAAAACAAACCTAAACCAACAAAAAAGTACATTGGTCAACGCTCGTACGAAGATAGCTAGTGGGGTAGATCTTCGGGGCCCATAGACTAGGGTTTCGCTAGAAAATGACCGCAGGAGTGCCGGAATCCCACGAAAACTTGCGTGTGGCCATAGCATACATGTAAAAGTGTGTTGGAACATCCATAGATGCATTTCCTATCTCCCGGATGAGAGCGTGTTCACGTGCACGCGATAACACTTGTAGAAATGCTCGACGAGTAGGAAGAAACCCTCGCCACGGGTCAAAACGAGGGATACAGATGGAATCTTGGCCCAACCTTTGTTTACCATGTAGATATGGCCAAAACAAACCTAAACCAACAAAAAAGTACATTGGTCAACGCTCGTACGGAGATAGCTAGTGGGGTAGATCTTCGGGGCCCACGGACTAGGGTTTCGCTAGAAAATGACCGCAGGAGCGCCGGAATCCCACGAAAACTTGCGTGTGGCCATAGCATACATGTAAAAGTGTGTTGGAACATCCATAGATGCATTTCCTATCTCCCGGGTGAGAGCGTGTTCACGTGCACGCGATAACACTTGCAGAAATGCTCGACGTGTAGGAAGAAACCCTCGCCACGGGTCAAAACGAGGGATACCGATGGAATCTTGGCCCAACCTTTGTTTACCATGTAGATATGGCCAAAACAAACCTAAACCAACAAAAAAGTACATTGGTCAACGCTCGTACGGAGATAGCTAGTGGGGTAGATCTTCGGGGCCCATAGACTAGGGTTTCGCTAGAAAATGACCGCAGGAGCGCCGGAATCCCACGAAAACTTGCGTGTGGCCATAGCATACATGTAAAAGTGTGTTGGAACATCCATAGATGCATTTCCTATCTCCCGGGTGAGAGCGTGTTCACGTGCACGCGATAACACTTGCAGAAATGCTCGACGTGTAGGAAGAAACCCTCGCCACGGGTCAAAACGAGGGATACCGATGGAATCTTGGCCCAAGCTTGGTTTTCCATGTAGATATGGCCAAAACAAACCTAAACCAACAAAAAAGTACATTGCTCAACGCCGCATTTAAGATAGCTAGTGGGGTAGATCTTCGGGGCCCATAGACTAGGGTTTCGCTAGAAAATGACCGCAGTAGCGCCGGAATCCCACGAAAACTTGCGTGTGGCCATAGCATACATGTACAAGTGTGGTGCAATATCCATAGATGCATTTCCTATCTCCTGGGTAAGAACGTGTGCACGTTCACTCGATAACACTTGCAGAAATGCTCGACGTGTAGGAAGAAACCCTCGCCACAGGTCAAAACGAGGGATACCGATGGAATCTTGGCCCAACCTTGGTTTTCCATGTAGATATGGCCAAAACAAACCTAAACCAACAAAAAAGTACATTGGTCAACGCTCGTACAAAGATAGCTAGTGGGGTAGATCTTCGGGGCCCATAGACTAGGGTTTTGCTAGAAAATGACCGCAGGAGCGCCGGAATCCCACGAAAACTTGCGTGTGGCCATAACATACATGTAAAGTGTGTTGGAACATCCATAGATGCATTTCCTATCTCCCGAATGAGAGCGTGTTCACGTGCACGCGATAACACTTGCAGAAATGCTCAACGTGTAGGAAGAAACCCTCGCCACGGGTCAAAACGAGGGATACAGATGGAATCTGGGCCCAACCTTTGTTTTCCATGTAGATATGGCCAAAACAAACCTAAACCAACAAAAAAATACATTGGTCAACGCTCGTACGGAGATAGCTAGTGGGGTAGATCTTCGGGGCCCATAGACTAGGGTTTCGCTAGAAAATGACCGCAGGAGTGCCGGAATCCCATGAAAACTTGTGTGTGGCCATATAATACATGTACAAGTGTGGTGCAACATCCATAGATGCATTTCCTATCTCCTGGGTAAGAACGTGTTCACGTGCACTCGATAAGACTTGCAGAAATGCTCGACGTGTAGGAAGAAACCCTCGCCGCGGGTCAAAACGAGAGATACCAATGGAATCTTGACCCAACCATTGTTTTCCATGTAGATATGGCCAAAACAAACCTAAAACAACAAAAAAGTACATTGGTCAATGCTCGTACGAAGATAGCTAGTGGGGTAGATCTTCGGGGCCCATAGACTAGGGTTTCGCTGGAAAATTACCGCAGGAGCGCCGGAATCCCAAGAAAACTTGCGTGTGGCCATATCATACATGTAAAAGTGTGTTGGAACATCCATAGATGCATTTCCTATCTCCCGGATGAGAGCGTGTTCACGTGCACGCGATAACACTTGCAGAAATGCTCGACGTGTAGGAAGAAACCCTCGCCACATGTCAAAACGAGGGATACCGATGGAATCTTGGCCCAACCTTGGTTTTCCATGTATATATGGCCAAAACAAACCTAAACCAACAAAAAAGTACATTGGTCAACGCTCGTACGAAGATAGCTAGTGGGGTAGATCTTCGGGGCCCATAGACTAGGGTTTCGCTAGAAAATGACCGCAGAGCCGGAATCGCACGAAAACTTGCGTGTGGCCATAGCGTACATGTAAAAGTGTGTTGGAACATCCATAGATGCATTTCCTATCTCCCGGATGAGAGCGTGTTCACGTGCACGCGATAACACTTGTAGAAGTGCTCGACGTAGGAAGAAACCCTCGCCACGGGTCAAAACGAGGGATACAGATGGAATCTTGGCCCAACCTTTGTTTTCCATGTAGATATGGCCAAAACAAACCTAAACCAACAAAAAAGTACATTGGTCAACGCTCGTACGGAGATAGCTAGTGGGGTAGATCTTCGGGGCCCATAGACTAGGGTTTCGCTAGAAAATGACCGCAGGAGCGCCGGAATCCCACGAAAACTTGCGTGTGGCCATAGCATACATGTAAAAGTGTGGTGGAACATCCATAGATGCATTTCCTATCTCCTGGGTGAGAGCGTGTTCACGTGCACGCGATAACACTTGCAAAAATGCTCGACGTGTAGGAAGAAACCCTCGCCACGGGTCAAAACGAGGGATACAGATGGAATCTTGGCCCAACCTTTGTTTTCCATGTAGATATGGCCAAAACAAACCTAAACCAACAAAAAAGTATATTGGTCAACGCTCGTACGAAGATAGCTAGTGGGCTAGATCTTCGGGGCCCATAGACTAGGGTTTCGCTAGAAAATGACCACAGGAGTGCCGGAATCCCACGAAAACTTGTGTGTGGCCATAGCATACATGTACAAGTGTGGTGCAACATCTATAGATGCATTTCCTATCTCCCGGGTGCGAGCGTGTTCATGTGCATGCGATAACACTTGGACCAGTGCTCGACGTGTCGGAGGAAACCCCCGCCGCGGGTCAAAACGAGAGATTATAAAAGAAAATAAAAACATAGGAATTTTTTTAAAAATTGGAATCATAATATTAGCACCGGTGAAAATAAAAAATAATGAAAAAGTAATAGTAAATGAAAAAAAACTACCTATTTTTTTAACCCGCCCAGCCCCACTCCCTGCGCTCCCCGTACCTGTACCGCCCCACACCCCGCCTCTCCCGAGCTCTCGCCCTTAACCGCAGAACGCGCCAATCAAGCCTCGCCTCACTGCCCTCACCTCGGCCCTCACCTCACCTGTGCCCGCCCTCACCTCAGCCGTGCCCTCACCCCTGCCGCAACCAAGGCCCTGTCCGTCCACCTCACCTCCCCACACCTCGGCCCTCACCTCACCAAGGCCACCACCCCCGCTGGCCCTCACCTCACCAGCCCGCCCTCACCTGTCGCCGCTCACCCTCACCTCACCTCATGACACCTCACCCTCACCCCAGACAAGATTCGACCCGCCTCAGCCTTGCGCCTCCCCTTGCGCCTCCCCTTGCACCCGACCCAGTGTCGCCTCATCCAGGAGCTCGACCTTGCGCCTCCCCTTGCAGCACCTCCCCTTGCAGGAGCACATCCAGGAGCTCGACCTTGCGCCTCCCCTTGCAGGAGCAGAGCCTCCCCTTGCGGTAAATTGCTACATTTATTTGTTAGAAATTGAATTATAGGTAAATTGCTACATTTATTTGTGGATGTGTAGAGATAAATGACTCATGCCCACTTTGTTTATTTTGTATAATAGGCCCCATCGTGACCATATCGCTAGATTCAATTTGGTCTCTATCCCGGAGGTTGCCGTCCTTTCGCCGTCGCACACCTCTACTCGAGTATCTTCGCTGATTCGATATCGCTTCGAGGGTAAGAATCATTCGCCTCTCTTGTAATGTGTTTAGGTTTAATTTGTGTCTAGATCACCAAATCAGTCACGTTACCTAGGCGTCTCCCGTTCGGAAAGGTTACGACGAATAGATATGCATTAATGCATATCTATGGTCGTAACTCTTTCGAATTGTCCACGTATTTTGGACAACCGGAGGATGTGTAGATTGGATACATTTTCCACGCTCTACTCCGTTCCGAGACAGAATTTTGGTGGTGCCTCCCCGTTGTTCTCCGGATGCACATTTCTTTCGGTATTTTTTGCCGAGACGTGTATCGGGAGAACAGCGGGGAGGTGCTGCCGAAATTCTGTGTCGGATCGGGGTAGAGTGTGGAGAATGTATCCAATCTACACATCCTCGGGTGGGATTAGGACCCTCTTTTCCTATTAGACATGTTAGGTGTATGCATTGCGTTTGTCTTCAACCTGTTATAAAAATGTAAAAAATTGTGTATTTAATTTGATGCGGTTAATTAATATGAATGTTGTAATTATATTGTGGCTCCCAATGAAGCGGAAGATGGCTGATAATGAATGGATGTATAGTGGCCGTATCAGTGCGAATGAAAGAACAACTGAGTGGGAACGGAAAACCAATTATTTCGTGGCGGATGCAACCCGTGGTTCTAATTCAGTTCGTCCACTTTGCCCTTGTGCTCGGTGCAAGATGAATCACCGCGAGGATCTCTTTGGCATGACTAGACACCTTTGGAAGTATGGCTATATGCCTGACTTTACCATGATGATAAACTTTGGCGAGCGTGACCATGCTAGAGAGGAGGTGATGCGACAGCGCATCGATGACAATGTGGACGATGGTATTGGAAACATGCTTGATGATCTCGAGTATGCAGAGATGGCACATTCACCACCTCTAGAGGAGGATCTAGAGGAACATGAGGAACCGGATGAACCGGAGCCAACCGCGAAGGCCTTCCTTGATATGATGGCCGCGGCAAAGAAACCTCTTTACCTAGGTGCAACTATCTCTCAGCTGGATGCCATCTCCCAACTACTAGCCAATAAAGCCAAACACGGCTGGAACCGATCAAGCTTTGAAGATAATTTGAAAACATTTGGTAACATGCTCCCTGAAGGACACTATCTGCCCCGAAACATGTATGAGTCGAAGAAAATCATGAGGGCGCTCTGCATGGATTATGAGAAGATACATTGTTGTCCTAAGGGCTGCCTTTTGTTCCGGAATGAGTTTGCGGAACACACTCACTGTAGCAAGTGCGGGGCCTCTAGGTACCTTGAGGTGAGGGGTGCTGATGGACAGATGAAGCAAACAGAAGTCGCCGTAAAGATTCTTCGGTATCTCCCATTCATAAAAAGAATCCAGCGCCTTTACATGAGTGAGGAGTCTGCTAGGCAGATGAGGTGGCACAAGCATGGGAAGAGATACCCTGATCTTTTTGATGGCAAACAGAAGATGAAACATCCAGCTGATGGTGGATCATGGAAGCATTTCGACAATGTTTACCCTGAATTAGCAAAAGAGGCTCGGAATGTTAGAATTGCGATAGCAACCGATGGATTCAATCCATTTGGTATGTCGGCTAGATCGTACAGCTGCTGGCCTATTTTTGTTATTCCGCTCAATCTCCCTCCTGGCGTCCTAATGCAACGGAAGAATATTTTCCTATCACTGATCATTCCTGGGCCTGAATACCCGGGGAAGAATTTGAGTGTGTACATGCAGCCGCTTGTCGATGATTTGCACCGTTCTTGGGAACATGGGACATGGACATACGATCGAGCATCAAAGAAAAACTTCCTCATGAAAGTTTGGTTCCACTATTCCATGCATGACCTACCCGGTTACGCCCTATTCTGCGGACATTGTACCGCCGGGAAGATGCCATGCCCAGTGTGCAGGCATGCTCTTAAGTTCATATGGCTGAAGAAGGGTGGTAAGTATGTCTCATTTGACAAGCATCGACCGCACCTCCATAGAGGGCATCGATTCAGAGCGGACAAAAAACACTTCACGAAGGGCAAGGTTGTCAATGAAGTAAACAAGATACCAACGTTTGACGGTGCAATGATTGATGCCGAGCTACGTGCTCTAAAGCCTAAGCCCAATGGCAAAGGTTTTGTGGGATATGGTGAGACGCACAATTGGACTCACGTTGCAGGCTTAACACAACTCCCCTATTACAAGGACCTCAAACTTCCTCATAACATCGATGTGATGCATAAGAAAAGAATGTTGCGAGTCTCTCTTCACAGTCCTAAACATTCTGAGAAGACAAAGGATAATGTCAAGGCCAGAGTCGATCAAGAGAGGCTATGTGATAGAAATAACCTAAACATGCGACCTCCCCAGGGAAATCGAAGAAATTGGGTCAAGCCAGATGCTGACTTTTGCCTTATAACTCCTCAAAAGAAGGAGGCATTCAGTTGGCTCAAATACCTTGTGAGGTTCCCAGATGGTTATTGTTCGAATATCAGTAACGGAGTCAATCTTTCAACAATGAGAGTCAACGGGCTTAAGAGTCATGACTATCACATATGGATTGAGCGACTAATGCCGGTGATGCTTCGAGGCTATCTCCCCGAGCGTGTATGGCGGCCGCTGGCGGAGTTGAGCCATTTCTTCCGCATGCTTTGTGCTAAAGAAATATGTGAGGACATGATGAAACGATTGGGTGAAAAAGTGTCGGAGCTAATATGCAAGTTAGAGATTATCTTTCCGCCAGGATTCTTTACTCCGATGGTACATCTCATTTTGCATCTATCTTATGAGGCAGTCATGGGTGGACCGGTCCGATTCAGTTGGCGTTTGTATTGAGAGAGAATTTAAGCATATTAAGTGAAATGTGGAAACAAAAATGCGGTTGAAGCATGCATAGCCGAGGCATATATCATCGAGGAGGTCTCAGCTATCACGACAACGTACTATCCCGACGATGTTCCCACTCTGTATAATAAGCTCTCTCGGTACAATGTCGACGAGCCCAGCTATAAACCCAAGCTCCTCCTCTTCCAAGGGCAAGGTGGCAAGTCTGGTGGTAAAAATAGGTATACCATGAAAATGCAAGAGTGGGAGGACATCATGCTCTATGTGTTGATGAACATTAAGGAAGTAGAGGTGCCTTTCATGAGGTAAAATGGTGAGCACATTATATTGTAACTACTATGTCGGTTCATGTCTAATACGTGTTTTTGTCTTTTAGTCAATTTCTGGAAGAAGAGTGGCATGAAATGTGGGATCCTAGTGAAGAAGAGTATGATACTCTTCTAAGAAAGGGTGCCCCCGGAAGGAAAAATTTCGTGGCTTGGTTCATGGAAAAAGTAATTTCTAACTTATCCCTCTTACCTTGTTTAACATTTGTAGTTTCTATTACAAGAAACTAATGCACCCAACATGTTCAATTGAATTTGTAGGGAAATGATCCCAACACAGAGATGATGGATGAATTGAGATGGGTTTCCCAGGGTTTCGACCATACGGTGGATAGGTATGAAAAGTATGATGTGAATGGGTATCGCTTCCATACGGAGAAGCACCAGAACAACCGACCAAATGCAAAAACAGTAAATACTGGAGTGTTCACCGGAGGTCAAGATAATGTTGACTACTATGGAAGGTTACAAAACGTATACGAGGTGACATTCGATAAAGGGCCTCATCATCTCAGTCTTGTTGTGTTCAGATGCCATTGGTTTGACCCATTCGAGGGACTAAGAACTACCCCTTCCATCGGTTTAGTGGAAGTTAGGCCTTCAACCACCTATCGTGGGTCCGATGTATTTGTTGTGGCTCACCAGGCGACGCAAGTTTATTATTTGTCTTACCCATGCCAGAAAGAGGAACTACAGGGCTGGGAAGTTGTGTTCAAGGTATCACCACATGGTAAGCTACCCATGCCAAACGAGGAAGATTACAACAACATAAACCCCATCACATACGAGGGAGATTTCTACCAAGAGGAAGAGGATGGCACTGACTTTGATGTACTTATGGGTGGTCTTGAGGACCTTGAGGATGAAATAAAAATTCGTGGTGAGCCAGTTATGAATATAAAGGACATAGATATGCTTGACAAGCTACATCTCGATGATGATGATGAAGATGAGCCTCCACCGTTTGAGGGCCTACCTTACTTCTCACGTGATAGTGATAGTGAGTACGAGGAGTGATGATTCGCGGTGAGGGTCTTTATGTATTTTATTGTCACCATGATTATTTATTTTATTGCCACCATGATTATTGCTATCATGCCTATTAATTTTATTGCCATCATACTTATTACTTGCTCATTACTAATTGTTTACTCGTTCTGAATGCAGGCGATTGAACCATGAGCAAGAACTCAACAAAAAACATGCTTAGTAGGATGGTTCGGAGTAGAAGAGTTCCTAGTCGCTTCGTTGATGATGAAGGAGAAGGATAAGGAGGAGTAGGAGGAGGGCGAGGAGTAGGAGGAGGAGCAGGAGGAGGAGGGCGAGGAGCAGGAGGAGGAGGAGGAGCAGGAGGAGGACGAGGAGACGCAGCAGGACGAGGACGAGTAGGAGAAGGAGCAGGAGGAGGACGGGGAGTAGCAGGAGGAGCGCGAGGAGGACGAGGAGGAGCAGGAGGAGGAGGACAAGGACGAGGAGGAGGACGACACCGGGGGCCCACGGTTGAGGACCGACCCAGGAGGACTAGATTACTGGCAGAGGTTGCACCTTCACATAGGGTTGGACGATGTCGGCGGACTTCGGTTCCCTCCTTTAGTGAGGTACTTATTGCTATCATGCCCACTAACTGTTATCACTACTATTATCCTTAGGTATCTTCTCTAATTACTACTATCCTTAGGTACCCTCCGCTAGTGGCACCGCAGCTTCGCATGACGAGGAGTTCCAGCAGGAGGAGGAGCAGGACGAGGAGGAGCAGGACGAGGAGCTCCATCAGCAGGACGAGGATGAGGAGGAGGTATGATCTTTTCTCCTATATTCCACCCACTTTGTTTCATTCAGTTACATTAATTTGTATTTTAATTTGTAGCAGCAGGAGGAGGACGAGGATGAGATACCCTCTTTTGAGCAGCAGGAGTACGAGTCAGAGAGGGCGGCTAGGTTGTGGGTTCGAGGCCCAAATAAGGTCCCGAATCCACCAAAAACTGATGCGGGGAAATTCCTCATTGTGCCTACCAAAGAGTAAGTGTCTATCTGTTGATCATATACGGAGGTTGCTAGTACTATTTTAGCGCATACTAATATTTTGATTCATGTGCAGGAATTTTAAGTTTGTTGATCAGTCGACCCAGAGACGCCGTCTTCCAGCTGGCATTCTTACGTGTTTGTTGAAGAAGTATTGGCCAGGTCTCTACAAGTCAGGACTTGAGGAAAAGAAGTTAGCCCTCAAATGGGAGGACTATGAGGCCGCTAAGTCCGGGGGCACCATGACCGATGATGATGGTGTGACTTTTGTGCCCAACCATGCACAAGTTGTGCACAACAAGTTTTGGGTAAGTCATTCTTTGTTGACATCTGATTTATGCCTTCAAGTGACTTGTACACTCATCTTTCCGCGCTAACTTATGATTCTCACCATGTTTGATGCATGATTGTAGGCATATTATAGAGTGGATCCTGAGCATGAGGAGAAGGCGAACGAGGTCTTCGAGATTATGGCGAGGAAGCAGGTGCGCCAGATGATTTACGATGCTAAAAATATTGCAATCTCGCACTACTACGCCGAACAAGGCAAGAGGAAACTGAAGAGCCACATTGTTGCCGAGAAGCTCGGAGACAAGGTCAAGGTGGAAGATCTCTTGGCGGTGAGTAAATTGTCTTTTTATTCTATGTCCATCCTAAATTGCATTTTCTGTTCTTGATTTGAGATGTTTTCATTTCTTAGACTGTTCCAAAGTGGTGCTATGGAAAGAAGGATGGTTGGGAGAGGTTGGTGGACATGTGGACGAGTGATCCGAATTCTTCGCCAAGAGCGAGAATAAGAAAAATCATGCCATGAGGGAACACATGTTCAAGGAAACAGGGACTTCAACCGCTTCAAGGACTACAAGGTATATATATGAAATAACCTCCTTCTATTACACGGCATGTTACTTTTATAATGCATAACATTTGTTTTATGCACTATAGGTGGCTGCTAATGACGGTGTTGACATTCCTGACGTTGAAGTGTGGCAGCAGGCTCGTAAGAAGAAGGATCCCAAACCCAACGAGGATCCTTACTACGGCTCCACCACTGAGAACGTGAGCGACTACTCGAACAGGTTATTTATTTCCACCATATGTACTAATATCTACCATGCTTATGGATTGCTACTATGCTTATTCATTGGCATAAAGATTCTTAATGCTGTATACTCGAGCTGGTTCGAAGAGTTGTATGGGCCGGATTCTCAGCCCCTTCAGCAGCCGATCGATGAGACAACATTGCTCCTCGCTGGGGGCGGCAAGCCACATGGCCGCTTCAAGATTCTTAATGCCGTGGTTCCCTCTACGACCACTCTCACACGGGTCAAAGCTACCACCGGCGCCACTACTTCTATCCCACCTCGTGCACCGCGTCGCGAAGTAAGTTTTTTCTCATTTTTATCCGAATTTAGACTTTTGATCATGCATGTGTATGGTTATGAGATTCATTATGTCAAATTGTAGCCCCGCTATGAGGATGCCTCTGAGGGAGGTTTGCAGAGTTTCACCAAAAGATGAAGGAATGGTATGCTGCAATTGATGCCCGCGAGGATCACATTCAAGCTGCACATAAGGTTATTTTTTTCCCATTTAGCTACTTGCAAGCGGTTCTTATGGTGTATTTTCCTTGTCCATGCGTGACATATAATCTCACTTGCGGCGTGGTATATGGCTCAGACGAATGGTACTCCAATGCCCCCTTTTGTCGAACCTCCACCAAAACCACCGATGCCAGTGTTGCCGTCAGAGGCCGAATTCCTTGCACGTCTAGCCACGGGGACTCCGGTTAGTACTTCACATAACTACAAGGTTATTAGTTACTTGTCACAAAAGAACTACTAAGTTACTAGATACTATTGCGCTCAAACATATGTAGGGATCAGCTCATTCAGAGACACCCTTTGGCCGTGCTACTGCCTCGCCTGGCGAGTCGCCTAGGACAACTCCACTTCACTTTGGTGGTCCTAGTCCTGGTCATTCTGCTGGACCGTCTCCTGACGAGGACTGTTACTCGCGCCGACGCTCGCCGATGCCGGTTAGTTGCAAGCAACACTTACACAATTTACCATGCATAAATTTTGACTTAGACAATTTGCTATACAAAAACTTTTAACTTTTTATCAACTTCTCATGCATGAACTTTGACTTAGACAATTTTCCATTATAAATGAGCATGTTCTTTCGTTTTGTAGTGATCTTGAAGTCTATGATCCAGTGCTCGAAGTCCGTTGAAGACCGGTTGCTATGTATCCCATGACTATGTGTATTGAACATGTAGTGATTATGCTCTCCAAGACAATGTGCAATGAATGACATTGTAGTGATGACTATGTATAATGAACTCGTAGTGATGACTATGTGCAATGAACTTGGAACGATGAGTGTGTGTATGACTATGTATCTATGAAGATTTGATAGTCTTGAATTCTTTTGCATGGTTTACAGTCAATTTATATATATATATTCATGTGCTTGCCTGTGGGTATTTTTTTTTGTATAAATAAGCTGTGAAAAAAATACAGGGACATCAACGCCGACGGTTATACCGTCAGCCCTATAACGGCTAGCATGGCCTGGACATCAACGCCGACGGTTATACCGTCGGCCCTGTAATGGCCACCTGAACACAACAGCAGCAACGCCGACGGTAATACTGTCGATAGTATAAGTACAACTGAGGTGAACTGGCCAAACGCCGACGGTAATACCGTCAGCACTATAACTACACGTGGGCACTAAAATTGTAACGCCGACGGTAATACCGTCGGCACTATAACTACACCTGGGTACTCCCAACGCCCTAGTCTTCCTACACGTGGTCATCTACACCGTCATCTAAGTTCCGTTAACTTCGTGCGCCGACGGCCATGTGACGCCGACGGGCGGCATATACTGTCGGCACAAGATGCTACGCTGACGGTCGATGCTACGCTGACGGGCATGTAGCTGTGCTGACGCGAGATATGCTGACGGCTCTGTGCCGACGGTCACCGTCGGCGTTGTTATGTGCTGACGGTTTTCCGTGCTACGCTGACGGCAGCATCGTAGCTTGTTCCCGTAGTGTGTCTGACCTGACCGTTTTACGGGTACGCTGATAATGGCTTTTAACATTCTTCCAACTTCTGGAAGACAAGTCGCCCAGGGGAACAAGCTCTCTGCGAAACAGGCCACGCCACAGATACATAGGTGGGTCGAGGTGAGCATGTTCAGGGCTTCATCAGGTAACAAGGACAAACAACGCCAGCCTGAAGGAGTTCCGACCTCCATTTTTTTTTTGCACCGATCTCAAAAATTGTTTGTTAAAATTCTTTTTATATAGTCCCTTGTCCTAAAAAGGATGTCACAAAATTTTCTAAATTTTTATATATTTGCCTCGTGTGCTGTCTCGAATATCCCGAGGGTGCCCGAAATCTCTGCGTAGAAGTTGTCAGCTGGCTAGGTGCGCACTCCGTGGTAGCCGGAGGAGGCACTCCGGCAGCGCCCGTGGTGCGCGGGCACTGGGGCGGGCTAAACGGTGTCGCGTGGGTGCTAGGGCAGCGGCTGAGCGGTGGGAAGGAGAAGACAAAGAAAATTTCTGTATTGCGGTTGGTGCGTGGACGTGTTTTATCACCTCTCAAGCCAGCGCGCCAAATATCACGCGTGATGCTGCATTTTAACGCGTGTAAGATCAACTCTAACTGTACCTGTAAACGGGGCGGAACTGTAAAATTACAAGGGTTTACAAGTCCGCGAGAAAAGCGTCATTCTAGCGAGACTATAAAAAATACGACATGTATATATCTTTTTTTAGAGTGGCCTAAGAATCCGATCCCATGGCCCGGCCCGTACATGTACCGCTCTAATGGGCGGTAAAAGGCCGAAACAATATTGTCTCCACTGCGCCCGGCCACAGGAGACCGCCCGTACATTGTCCCTCTAGCCGCAAAATTCGTAGTCCTTAGACAAAATTGGTCGTCTGTACCAAGCTGCGGTAACGCGACTAGCTCAGCTCACGGGCGGGCATCAGGACAGAACGGGCGAGCGGCAACGCAACAACGTGCACACACTAAGCGAGCAAGCTAGCAGTGTCCGGTGAGCTAGCTAGTGGAGGGCGGGCGGCAGTGGCGGAGGCAGGATTCACCATTAGAGGGGGCCTAACCTTGTATTTCCCAATTAGAGGGGGGCCAATCATGGTAATTTTCCATCAAAATCCCATCTAGAGCAAGCTTTGTAGGTAAAAAATCTTGCTAATCTGTGTCATAGGGGGGCCAAGGCCCCTGCTGGTCCCCCTAGCTCCGCCATTGGCGGGCGGGCGAGCGTGGCGATGTGACTGGTGGCCCAGTAGGCAACTGGCAGCAGCGTGGCCGGCGACCCGGACTATGGCTGAGCGGCGACGACGACCGGCAATGTTGCAATTTTCTCAACCGGAGAATGAAGAATATTCTATTAAAAATATACTATTTTTTTGTGGGTAAAAGTGGTTTTATTAATCTATAGGACTTACAATGAGGTTATGATCTAAAACCTAAGACAAAACCTCAGGGCCTGATCCAAGCCATGCTACAGTTTTGGCATGTGTTCTCGTGAAATTCGCAAGGCTATAATTAGCCCTATTTTGTTCACGATCCACTTTTACAACTGAAATACTTCTACTACCCTGAATTAAATCCTTAATCTCCTTAATGAAAAAAAATCTAAAGATGATCTATCTTGTGATCTTCCACCAATTGCATCTAACAGGACAGAGCAGTCTAGCTCTAATACCATCGGTTTATCACTCCATTCGAGAGCAAGACGAAGGCCTTCTGCGCAAGCCCTAGTTTCAGCTTCTAGGGGATCATCGCAACTAAACAACTGACAGCATGAGGAGAAAATAATCCTTCCTAATTCATCACGCAAGATTATACCCGCCCCTCATGAATCATCCTCCTTCTTATAAGAACCATCACAATTAAGTTTAACCCAGACAGGAGAAGGTTTATGCCACCATGCCACCTGCAAATCAAGATTTTGATCATCCATTGTAGCTTCCATACCATCTGACATAGGGATCTTGCCCTTAATGATTTCCTCCATGGCCAAGTATTTAATGTTCTTCAAAGTCTTGACATAGCATATCAAGAATCTCCTAGAGCCCTCAATTAATGGAAGACGTTTATGATGGGTAACCTCGTTGTGAGCATACCAAATGCACCAAGCAATCAGTAAAATAAAATCCACCACTCTGGTCGAGACTTGCTCAATAACCGTCTGAAACCACTTGTGAGAATCGACCGGCAGATCCAGGTCATTAGATAAAGGCCACACATCCCTCATAGTAAACCACAAATGTTTTGTATGAGAGAACTTGAACAAGGCATGTGCAAAGTCCTCTTGTTCTTTATCGCAAATAAGGCAGTTGCCTGTAACCTTAAAGCCTCTGTTCTTTTTTTCCAGAGCTAATCCATTAGATGCAGCTCTATAAGCAAACATTTTGACTTTACGTGGAACTCCATCCTTCCAAATTCGTTTCCAATAGTTGATTGCACCATCAGGTGCCAAGCTCGAAGTAGCAAACACACACTGTTCAGGGGACTCTTGAAAAGCAAGGTTATATGTGCTACACATTATGAACCGACCTGATCTCTCGGAAAGCCATGTGAGTAGATCATCATCCAAATGGCGAGAAGGTTTGATCATCATAATGACTGATGCATCCATGGGCAAGAAGATGGTATGTACCAATGCCTCATTCCAGTTACCAAGATCGTCCAGTAGTTTAGAGACACGTCGGACGCGATGATTTCCTCTTGATGTGAGAACTTACATACAGGACACCCGAGGAATCCAACTATCACGCCAGATGCATATTTTTTTGCCTATTGCCAACACGCCAAATTAGTCCCTTCTTTAGCAACTCTAAACCATGTGAAATTGCCATCCAAGTAGATGCAGGGTTCCCGGTAAAAACTTTATCATACAGTTCACCATTCCGGTAGTATTTTTCCTTTAGCACTCTCTCACACAAACTATCTGGGAATTTTAGCAACCTCCAGGCTTGCCAAGCTAGTAAAGCTTGATTATACAATCTCATATCACGAAAACTGAGGTCTCCTTGAATCTTAGCTCGTTGGAGTTTAGGCTAGCCGATCCAGTGTGCGGGTACCATTCTCCAAACCCTACCAAAAATCTCGGATTATTTTTGTCAACTCATCATAAACCGAAAAGGGGAGTTTAAAGACCCCCATGACGTATGCGGGTATAGTCTGAGAAATTGCTTTAATAAGGATTTCTCTTGCACTTTGAGCTAGAATTCCATCACCCCAATCAACCAAGAATTTACTTAGCCGAGACAACAAAGTTTAAAACCAAGTTTAAAACCTTCCTCTATGCATTCTCCCATCTGGTGTAGGTAAACCCAGATATTTGACATTAAACATTTGTTGCTCCACATTCAGAATATCCCGAATCAGCAATTGATTATCCTCTTGACATGAGGCACTGAACAGGATCGAGCACTTGGATGGGTTGATTAATTGCCTAGTACCAACCTCGAAAGCATTGATGACCTCTTTCACCCGAGCAGCTTGAGCTTCAGTTGCCCTAAAGAACAATAAAGTATCATCCGCGAATAATAAGTGTGCGATACCAGGAGCATTACGACACACTTTCAGCGGAGTGATTTCATTGTTTTCCACCTCCTTCTGTAACAAAGCTGATAAGCCATCTGCAACAAGCAGGAACAAGAAAGGGGACAGTGGATCCCCTTATTGAAGGCCTCGACTAGGAGAGAATGCTTCCAAAAGGGTTCCATTGAATTTCACAGAATACCTCACCGTGGTCACGCACGCCATTATCCATTGCACCCACCGATGAGAAAACCCCAATTTATGCATAGTATTCTCCAGAAAATACCAATCCACCCTGTCATATGATTTTGACAAATCCACCTTATAAGAATAAAATTCAGAATTCACACTAGTACCATGTTCCATATAATGTAAACACTCAAAGGATAGGAGAGCATTATCAGTGATCATACACCCAGAAACAAATGCACTTTGATTTTCAGAAATAACCTCGCCAAGTAGAGGTCTTAATCTATTAACCAAGCATTTGGAGACAATCTCGTATAGGACATTGCATAAACCAATAGGCCTATAATCCTTAAGATCCGCGGGACTATCAATTTTTGGAATAAGAACGATCGAGGTGTCGTTCGTACCTTCTGGCATATGACCGGTATCAAAGAAGTGTCTCACAGCAGAAATAATTCCATATTTTAACACATCCCAGTTTCTCTGGTAAAATCTCGTAGGAAAGCGATCCGGCCCAGGGGCTTTAATCGGCCCTATTTGAAACAAGGCATCAGAAATTTTCTTGTCCGTGAAGTCCATACAGAGCTAAGTGTTCATTTCCTCGGAGATCTTCTCTTGGATCAAATTTGTAATGGACGAATGATCCAAGGTCGGATTTCGAGTATACAAAGACTGAAAATAGGAGATCGTCATTCTCTGCATATCAATTGGAATCGTTTTGATGACACCAGTATCATCTCTCAACTTTGAGATTTCGTTTCTCCGAGCCATCCACACAACATTGTTATGAAAATACTTGGTATTTCGGTCTCCTTCCCCAAGCCAATAAATGCGAAAACATTGCAGCAAAATCATATCTTCTCTATACATAGCTGATGAATTCGGATCACCTCCCTAGAAGCATTTGATTCTTCTAGCATAGTTAATTTATCTCAAAGTTTTTTCAAATCGTGGATCACGTTGCCAAAATGTTGCCCGAACCACCTCTGTAGCGATTTCATTACTGTAGCCAGGCCACTATTAATCTGGCCTAGATCATTCATATGCCCAAGATCATACCACGACGACTCAATTAATTCTTTAAGAGCTAGATCTCTCTCCTAGAAATATTTCATATCGCATGCACTTGGTTGTAACTAATTCCCTAATCTCTTTTGCAATTTTCCAAAGAACAGGACAATGATCGGAACAGGGTGAAACAAGGTGAACCACCGAGGAGGAGTCTGTATAGATATCTTGCCACCGATCATCTGCAACTGCTCTGTCTAGTCGTACTTGAACATTATTGTAGCCAACTCGTTTGTTATCAAAGGTGTACGGAAGACCCATAAACCCCAAATCCTTCAGGCCGCATAACTATAAACAATCTCGGAACGCCGCCATTTGCGATTCAGGTCTCGTACATGCCGTCAAATAGATAGTGACCAGAGGCATAAAGATCTTAACCAAATAGATCTCTATTGGTTTGATACTCTTATTTCGAAACTAGCTACAATTGATCTGTGCACTTGCAGTCATCAATCAGCAGCAGCCCGTGCCACCACCCAGCGCAAGAGGGAGAGAAGGCCCCCTGCCGTCATCGCCCCCGGGGCTTAGCCCGGAGACGCCCTCCGGCGACGGCAAGGGGTAGGGGAGGAGGTAGAGAAGGGTTGGCGGCGGCCTGACGCTAGGATTCGCCCTGCCGCTTGCGGGAGCGGTCAGGACGAACGAGTCGTTCCAAAGTCACATCCTACAAACACCAGTCTATCATCCTCTTCTATCATTGCCCTCCATGTGTGGTTCTCCTCCACCCAATGTCTCTCAAATCCCACTAAGTCGTTGTGCTTGCAGCCAGGACAGCAAGGTCCAAAATAGGAGATTTGGAGAAGGTGTTGAAGGCTCCTTCCGCCCTCAGTTGCCGAGAAAGCCCACAGTTACCAAACGAATTTGAAACAAAAATTTGACTTTTTTGTAATTTTCGATAACAGTTTGGTAATAACCGAAGAAATTTCAAATTTTCAATTCAATAATCTCAAAATAAAAATTGCCCGGTTAACCCATTTCCTGTGGTCCTCGGGAAATCTGGTAACCAAAAATCCCCGCCAATGGTTGTAGTTGAGGTTCGAGCTCAAGCCGAGTTTTCAAGTACTAGTTCAGATCGAGCTAGAAGTTTTAATTATTTTCGTGCTTACAACACATAACTAACGTGAACATATTGCGAAGCCATACTCTTGCAAAAGAGTGTACCCACACATACTACCGCACACGGGCTCTTTGCAGTGTGGGCATCTGCATACGATAAATATATACAAAGGCTATTCGAAACATGACAAAGACTTTGTCGTGTGTATATGCCAAGAGGCAGCGATCGCCACGGCAAATTCCTTTTGCCGTGTTTCAAAAATAGACACGGGAAAGTAAAATGGGATGACGGTTTTCATGGAGATGATGGTGTTCATTCTTTGTCGTGTGTCTCGTCAAAAAGTACACGACAAAGAGGCTGTCTTTTCAAAAATAAATTTGAAAAAAAATCAATTTTGTTTCAAACTTCTTTTGCATATGTTTGACTCGTTAATCTCATATAGGATAGATAAAATTCCTTATTTGACACTGGCTTAAAACTTGCTTCCCTATTTGACACTAGTAAAAAATTTCTTCCCATTTTGACACTTAAACTTGCTTTCTTTCCTCAATTGGCACTCTAGTTCATTTTAAGCACTAACGGTGTCAAATAGGAACATGGAAAGACTCTTTTGCCCCTCACAAGTCTTGTGACAAAAAGAATGTTTTAGAAAGATACATTTGCACCAATGGACAATGGTCATGCATTCCATGCTTTCCACTCATGTTTCAGTGTATTGTCATCAGATTTTAGTGCAAGAAAAATAAAAAAATTGGACAGAGTCTCTCCTGTATTTTGATGTCATATCCATACATAGAAATCATATATAGCAGTATAGTGCATACAATAGATAAACAATCAGGTTCATATATAGTGAATATAATAGATAAATATCCAGGTCCACTAGTAGTCCATAGAGCAACAAGTAGAGGTTCTCTAGTCCATATGCAACACATAGAGCAACATTCAGACATGACCAGAATACAAAAGTAAGATGATATCACCAAAAGAAAATCCAATAATGCTCATGACATGAAGAGACAATCACAAACTGAGCCTTATTTTGCTTCGTGTGCTTATAGCTGGGCTAGGAGGGCTAAATTTCTTGCTCCTTGTGCCCATTGCTGGGCTGTCAAGTGGCGCAGCAGGGACAAAAAACTCCTTCTTTTCCTTCTTGCCTCTTCGCAGGAACATCAACCTCCTTTTTCTTGTTGGGCATAGGAAGATCGAGGGAAATAGGCTCAGGTTGACTTGAGGCCGCTCTTGATCTGTATCCATACATGTATGACAACAACAATTATAAGTATAAACCAAAGAAAAACAATGCATAGCAACTAAACAAAAAATAAAAATAATACCTCTTTGATCCACCGGATCTGGAGTTGCTCCCTTTTCCCTTTTTGCAACTTGAAGTTTCCAAGCTTTGGATATGGAGAAAGAAGCTACTTAGACCACAAACTCAGGTTTCATGTAATAATGAGCATGAATGTAAAATTGCTAACCTTGGTGGAAAAGTCATCCTTGTTGGTGCTTCATCCATGCAAGGCACAATGGGTGAATCATTTCCTTTCATGGCCTTTATCTTCTTCTTTGGCGGTTCTCTACATGAGCAATAAATAAGAATAGCAGTAAGCATGTATAGTTCATTGCAAAATAAATAGTACAATGTTAAATCTATATTACGTCACTGCCAGCATTGCAGCAATGTCATCTGGGTTACCCTTCTTACAATTGTGCCAATGATGCCCACAGTCCTTACAAATAGGACATAGATGCTTGCCTGATTTTCTTTCCTTCTCACTACAACCTTTATACCTCTCATTTTTAGGCCTACCAGCAGTGGATTTTAATAGTGGTGGATGCATGAAGAATCCATGGTCAGATCCAGGCCATTGGGTCTTGTCAGGCATAGCAGGAATTAGTTGGGCATAAGCTGCTCTAAATTTAGCAGTGGAGTGATACAAGTCAACATAGGTCTGTATATGTGCATTGCTAAGTGAGGTGATGAATGCAAGAGCATGCTTGCAAGGAAGTCCAGAAACTTGAAATTGTCTACAAGAACATGTCCTCTCTTGCAAGTTCACAACAAACCTAAAGCTGTTGCCTCCTAATGTCGTCACTTCGGCCACTTCTCCTGAGCTTTGCACCACTTCCAAGTTTAAGTCTCTAGTCATTGCTTTCAACTTCTTAATAATGTGGGGCATAATGAGGCCATCCAACTTCTTTGACATGTTTCTCCTTTGGTTCCACATGATCATCCGCAACTGTCGCGCCTTGTCCAGGAAGTCATCCAAGTTCAAGGACTTGTGGTGCTTGATCCAGTTATTAAAGCTCGCTGCCAAGTTGTTGGTTACATAGTCCACCTTGCATATTGTCGAAAACTGACTACCCATTGTGCAACTTCTGAAAAGGCATTTATTGTCATAATCACTTTTGGTGTTCGTTAACAACAAGTAGATCATTTTACAGTTTTTCATTGTCCACAGGTTGGTATTATGGTTAATGAAAAGCACCCTCACTCTTGGGAAAAGACCACACTCATGTGTCACAGTTCTGGAAACTCCAGACCGAAGTCTCCGGTCTGCCAAGACCGGAGTCTACGGTGTGGTCCGGAGTTTCCGGATCTGTCTCCGGTGGTGACTTCAGGATCTGTGTTGGGACATTCTGTCTGGGGGTCCGGAGCCTACTCCGGAGGATACTCCGAAGTCTCCGGTGTTGGATCAGTCCGGAGTCTCCGGTGTTGATAGACCGGAGTCTCCAGTCTTGTTGGGTCTTGGAAGGGCTTGGTCATTCAGATGGGCGGTCCGGAGGCTGGTCCGGAGATTGGCCGGAATCTCCGTCTGACTTTTCTCCAACGGTCAGAAAACGGTTCGTGGAGGGGGCTGCCTATAAGTAGGGACCCTTATTCTCTTCCTCCAGTTGCTCGAGCTGCTCAAGAACACCAACCCCATTAGAGCCACCAAATCTACAAGATCTCTTCATCCAACCATCCAAAGTCATTGATCTTTGGAGAATCGAAGGAGGAGGCCTTGATCTACATATTCACCAAGAGAGATTTTCATTTCCCCCTCATTCACTTGAGGGCCCCCAACCTCTAGTGTTTCATTGGAAACCCTAACTTTGATTTGGTTCTTACAAGCTTGTATTGACATCTTGCTTGTATTTGGGAGCCTCCAATTAAGTTTTGGATGTGTGCCCCGAACTTGTTGTAAAGGTGTCGGCTTCCACCTTGAAGGTTGCCGATATAGTGGAAGGTGGATCGAGCCCGTTGGGGTGAGGTTCATCGGAGAACAAGGGAGGCCTCTCGTGGCGTTGGTGGTTTGAAACCACCCCCTCTCCAAACATAGACGTACTTCCCCTCAAAAGGAAGGAACTACGGGAAACAAATCCTTGTGTCTCCACGTCCACTCCTTTGGTTACTTCTATCCCTTTACCGCACTTTACTTACTTGTTCTTGCTTAGTGTTGTAATAATCATTGCATGGTTGACATATAGGTAAATTCACCATAGTTGCACAATCTAGAGAATTTACCTTTCTTGTCAAGCCCTAATTTGAAAAAGAAGAAAATTTGAAGTAGCACCTATTCACCCCCCCTCTAGGTGCCCATACGATCATTTCAATTGGTATCAGAGCCTCGGCTCTTTATTTGGGCTTTACCGCCTAAGAGAATATGGGTAGCCAAGAAGGGGAAGGTGATGTTGAGCATACTACGGTGACCATGGAAGATCTCAAAAACTTGGAAACAAGATTGAGCTCTTCCTTGGTCAACGAAGTCAAGAAGATGCTTGAGCAACTTCTTAAAGACAAAGATAGCTCATCATCCCTTTCTCCTCCATCCGTTTTACCTGAAGGGGATACTCCCATATCCCCCGAGGATAGAATGGTTAGGGGTAAACAAGACAACACTAATTCCTCCACACAAAATGATGGTGGGAAGGGTGAGCACCGTGATTCATGGTACTCTCCCGACCCTCCAATCCCTCACCCTCATGTATACAATAGAGGTGACCCACCTAAGCTTGAAGAATCCGCTACCTTTGCTCAATGGCAATCACTAATGAGAACTCATATGCGCAGCTCTTGCATTGAACTATGGAACATCATCGAGCATGGACTCTTTATTGGGGATCCAAACAACTTGACAAGAAGAGAGGTTGTCAATAGTCAACTCAATGCCACTGCTTTGCATATGATTCAACAAGGATTGGGGACCAAGGATTATCCACACATTGAGCACTTTAGCATTGCCAAGGAAGCATGGGATGCCCTCACTGTATTGTTTGTTAGAAATGAGAGTATGAGGAGGAACCGATATGATGCTCTAAGCAATGAAGCCGAAGGCTTCTACATGAAAGAAGGTGAAGATCACGAAGACATGTACCGAAGGCTCAAGACCACCGCCACCGCGTTTAGAAATGTGGGTGCCTCACATGTGTATGATGCATGGATAAAAAGGAAATATGTGAGTGCACTCATGCCTTTTGAGCCCACCGACTTGAAGACCTTACAAGGAATACACAACTACCATCTCATGACCTCAAATGAAGTTATGCAAGAGATGGCCACCTTCAAAGTTGTCGCCAAGAATGCCAAAGATGCGCGTGCCCGTGCCCTTGGTATGAGCAACGTTGTCAATGTTGCTTTGAAGGCCAAAGTTGTGGACCATGGGGATGAAGATGATAGTGATGAAGGGTTCTCCATGGACCACCCCGATGAAGTCAAGATTGCTCATAGTCAATATATGGCTTTTTATGCAAAGAACTTTTGGAAGAACCCCGCCAAGGCCAAGATGGAAATGCAAAGAAAAAGCAACACAAATGGGAAAAGAGAAAATACAACTACATTGAGAACTTGCTTCAATTGTGGTGACCGCTATCACTTTGTGGCAAGTTGTCCCTATGAGAAGAGAGAAGATCATGGGGGTAAGCTTGTGTTGAAGAAGACTCTCAAAGCACCTTACAAGAAACCCTTCATCAAGAAGAATCCCATCAACAAGGAGTCAGGAGAAATTGTCTTGATCACTCATGAATAATACTCCTCCAACAATGAAGATGATGAAGAAGAGGAAGAGGAAACGTCTAATGGTGTGGCGTCTCTAGCTACTACCTCTACTCCGACATTCTCTCTCTTTGATTCTCCAAATGAGAATTCTCCCATCAAGAACGTCACTTGCCTTATGGCAAGGGGAGCAGAGGTATCATCATCATCTCACTCCACTCCCTTAGCTAATGATGAAACCGATGATGAGATGTCTCTTGATGTTAAAAAGGAATTAATTGCTTTTGATGAGTTCATGACTAAACTACAAGGGGATGCTAAGATATATTTTGGTAACATCCTAGATCAACTTTTCCACACATAAGAGCTTCTAGATGTGAGATGTAAACTTGGGCATGAACACATGATTGAACTAGAGGCTCTAAACAATGCTCTAGAAGAAGAACAAGAGACTAGGTTGTCTCTTGAATTAAAACTTGAAGGGCTTGATGAGGCAAACAATATTATTGTTAACAAACTCATCAAAGAGCGTGATCATGCTATTGATAAATACAAAAGGGCTAAAAAGGACAAGGTTGAGTTTGGTGTGGTTCATGAAAAACTTGCCGAGGACTTTAGTTTGCTTAACAAGGCTCACAAGGCTTTGAAAAGTGAACTCTTTTCACTCACAAAGTCCCATGAAATGCTTCAAACTCAATTGGCCAATATTCCTTCACCTGGTAACTTCATTCCATCTAGTAGTACAACTATTCTTGAATAGAATGCTAGGTTGAAGGGGGAGCTTGCTAAGGCCACATTTCCACAAGGCAACAAGTCCATTGATGATCTTTTGAGTAAGCAAAGGCCTAGTGGTGATAAAGGGGGCATTGGTTTTGTCTCTAATACTAAGAAGAAGAAGAACAAGAAGAAGAAGAAGAAGGCCAAGCCCACACAAGAAACTAACAAGGCCATTGTGGGTAGTAAGACCACAAGTGGTAAAACTATGTCTCATGATGACTTTGCGGGAAGTTCTAACCGTCACTATGTTCTAATGCGTTATTATTATGGTTATGTGTATGCACAATATGTTGGCCCATATGATGGTTATATTGCTTGGTCCATTTGGGTTCCCAAGACCCTTGTTGCTAACAAAAGAGGACCCATTGAAAAATGGGTACCTAAAAATTAGCTTGATATTTTGTAGACATATGCTTCCGGAGGGTCAAAGTGGGTGCTTGATAGTGGTTGCAGAAGTCATATGACCGGAATCTTGTCTATTGTCAAGGACTTAAAGCCAAATGATGATCCAATCACCGTGACATATGCCGACAAGTCAAAGTCTAAGGTAATGGGTTTCGGCAAGGTTATGATTGCTCACGACATTACACTTGTGAACGTCATGCTTGTTGAGACCCTTGGATACAATTTACTTTCAGTATGTGCTCTTGGAAAGATGGGTTTTGCCGTCTTTGTTGATGATGATATTGTGGTCCTCATGTGGAGCAAGTCTCTCAAGGTCACTTTCGTTGGGTACGTCGAACATGACTTGTATGTGGTGGACTTTTCGGGGCAAGCCACTACAAGTGCGATGTGCTTATTCGGAAAGGCCGATGTGGGTTGGTTATGGCATCGCCGACTAGCCCATGTCAATATGAGAACTTTGCAAAGTCTCCACAAGGAGGGCCATATTGTTGGACTAAAATAAAATGTTTCCTTTGCCAAATATCGTGTTTGCAGGGCATGTGTTCTAGGGAAGATGCATGATGCTCCTCACAAGCCTAATAACCGCATCAAGTCCACCAAGATCTTGGAGCTTCTCCATGTGGACCTCTTTGGTCCCCCATCTCATGCAAGTCTTGGTGGGAAGAAATATTGCTTGGCGATCGTTGATGACTTTTCAAGATACTCATGGGTATATTTCTTCAAGTTGAAGAGTGAGACCTAAAAGACATTCATCGATTTTATCAACATGGTTCAACGTCAATACAATCTTCCCGTATTGATCATAAGATGTGACAACGGCACCAAGTTCAAGAACTACTCCTTGAATGATTTTCTTAGTGATGAGGGGATTAAACATCAATATTCCGCTGCATACACCCCTCAACAAAATGGTGTGGCCGAAAGGAAGAACCGGACTCTTATTGAGAAGGCTAGGACCATGTTGGCGGAGTTTAAATCTCCATATAACTTTTGGGACGAAGCCATCTCCACCACATGTCATGCTTCAAACTAGCTCTACCTCCGCAAAGAAATCAACAAGACTCCATATGAAATACTTACCGGTAACAAGCCCAACATATCTTACTTAGGGTGTTAGGTTGTAAGTGTTTCTATCTCATAAAAGGTGTTCGTTTGTCCAAATTCGAGTCTAAAGCATTAGAGGGTATTTTTTGGCTATGGTCTCGAATCTCACACTTAAAGAATCTATGATAAGCTCTCGAGAGTCATAGAATCTTGTAGTGTGACCTTCAAGAATATGATGGTCCCCAAGGCGTGTTGATGCTTGTGATGCAGATGATGAAATGCCTCAGGATGCCATAGGAAGAATGGGTGTGGGATATATCCGCCCCATTGAGGAACCCCTTATGGAGGATCGAGAAGAACTATGCTCCACTCAAGTGGAGCCCTCATATTCACAACATCAACAAGCTCCATCCACCGAGGAGGACAATGACTCAAGCCAAAGACAAGATGTAGACCCTCAACACGATGATCATAGTGACAACTCTAGTCAAGGGGAGCTTGATTCTTTAGCCCGGGTGTCAAGTGGTGCCAAGGCAATTGCTGAAGGAAGATCTTTACAAACTGCTTTGAAACAAGATCAAATTGATGCTAGAATAGCACTTGATCATGACCAAGGTCAATCTTTGCCTCTAGATGAAGAGGATGATTCCAATGATGATCAAGGTCAAGTTAATGGTCAAGACGAGGATCAAAATGATGAAGAGGGTCCCCCAAGAAACAACACGGAGATCCACGCTCGTCGCGAAGCTAGAAAGGAAAGAATGTTGGAATTAAGAGACCACTCTCTACAAAATGTAGTTGGTGATCTAAGGAAAGGTATTTCCACAAGAGCACAATTGAAGAGGTTCAATGAACACCAAGCACACATCTCCATGATTGAACCAAAGAAAGTGTGGGAAGCTCTTGAAGATTCGGATTGGTTAGAAGCTATGCACAAAGAACTCAACAACTTTGAGAGAAACAAAGTATGGAAGTTAGTGGAAAAGCCAAAGGAGTGCCGCAATGTTATTGGAACTAAGTGGATATTTAAGAACAAGCAAGATGAGCACAGAATCATAGTAAGAAACAAGGCTAGATTGGTTGCACAAGGGTTCTCTCAAATTGAAGGCATTGACTATGGAGAGACATATGCACCCGTGGCTCGCCTTGAGTCCATCCGTATCCTTCTTGCTTATGCGGCACATCATAACTTTAAGTTGCAACAAATGGATGTAGAAAGTGCATTTCTTTATGGCCCATTAAATGAATTGGTATATGTTAAGCAACCCCCGGGATTTGAGGACCCCAACTTCCCAAACCATGTCTACAAACTTGATAAGGCGCTCTATGGGCTCAAGCAAGCCCCACGCACGTGGTATGAGCACCTTAGAGAGTTATTGTTTGACCGTGGTTTTGAGGTTGGGAAAATCGATCCCACTCTTTTTACTAAGAAAGTCAATGGGGAGCTTTTTGTATGCCAAATATATGTTGATGATATCATCTTTGGCTCATCTAACAAAGCTTTTAATTCTCAAAGCTTATGACTAGTAGGTTCCGGATGTCTTTGATGGGGAAGTTGAGAGTATTTGTTGGTTTTGAGATCAAGCAAGTTAGAGGAGGGACATTCTTCAATCAAGCCAAGTATACTCAAGATATGCTCAAGAGATTCAATATGCAAGATTTAAATGGAGGAGGACCGGAGTCTCCGGTGTACATACACCGGATCTCCGGTGTAGACCGGAGTCTCCAGTCCAGACGGTTTCTATCACTTAAAGAAGGGGGCGGGGTGAACTGGTACAGCAGTTCCTCATTCTACACCCCGTCCCCTACCTCCAAACCCGTCGCCTCCTCTTCCAAAAATCCTCCCCGGAGGTCAAGAAGCCCCCAGGATCCGCCGTGCCGCCGGCCAATCTTCCCTCTTCCTCCATTGGGTCATTCCCACCAGAGGAATTGATCCCATGGACAGATCTGGTACCTCCCCTCTAATTTTTTCTCCTAGGGTTCATCCCTAGATGTGTTTTTGAGTATTGGTGCTGATTTGTCCATTGGAATCACTTGATTGCGTGCACTTTAGTACTTTAGCCTTGTTGCATTGCCCGATCTTCTAGTTTCACCCCCACAGGCATCTCCCCATCTCATGCCCGAGCCTCCCGACCAGAGATTCCAGACCCAAGTCCGGAGACTCCGGTCTAGGCCGGAGACTCCGGTCCCCAGGACCGGAGACTCCGGTATGAGGTGCGGGGACTCCGGTGTTGGGTGAATCAAAACAGACCATAAATGCATCAAATATCTTGTACTACATTTTTGGGACATATATACTCATCTCCATGCTACCTCCCTCAATGTTGTTCACAGGTGATGGTTCTAGTCGTCCTCGTCGTACCAAGGCCAAGTCCCAAAGGGGAAATCCTCGCTATGATGAAGCTCGGGGTCAATTCATCGTGCCTCCGTCCAACCGGAAACAACAGGCACGTGATGCAGTTTACTTGAAGAGGGATCGGGAGAGGGCTGAACGGGAGGACCGTGCCAAGAAGGCCAAGTATGACAACCTTCAGTCCTTAGCCAAAATGTCTAAAGAGGAGTACCGTGAGCTGACAAAGACAGATTTCTATGCGCTGCCTCGTACCAGTGAGTACCCTCGTTACTGGAGGAAAGAACAAGCTGTGGTCATGAAGGATGTGTATGGTGTACTCACCAAATCACCTGTCTGTCCTCAGAAGTTCATGAGTGTTGAGCAAATGCGCCTCAGCCCCTACTTCACTGATGCTTTGTGGATCTATGAGAAGCTGGGACTGTACAACTTGATGGAGCTGCGTGAAGACTACAATATCCACCTTGTACAGCAGTTTTATGCCACCGTTGTGTTTGGGTCTGATCTTGACAGTACCATGGTGTGGATGTCTAGTACCACTCGCTGCACAGCTACATTTCATGACTTTGCCAACGTCATCTTTGAGACCTTTCAGGGTGTATCCACTCATGTGGGGCTGCGCATGCACTCTGTAGCTTTGGGTGAGAACAAGTTGAAGCTGGCACCTCTGTATGATGATGGTGTTGTGGGGGGGTTCCAAGGGACTCAATGTAGGGTTTCGTAGCATGGAAAACAATAATTTTCTATCGCATACAACCAAACAAGCCAAGATCTATCTACTAGATTGTAGCAACGAGTCGATGGAATAACTTACCCTCGAAGATTCCAAAGCGTTTAACGAGAGCGGATTCTCGTGGGTGATGTAGTCGTACTCTTCCCGATCTCAAGATCGTGTAGACGATCCTTCCGCCATGCGTTCCGGCAGCTCGCTTGATCGGTCACTGCATTTTCGACGGCGAAGACCTTCCTCTCCTTGTTCCAGCGAGGCGGAGGTTGTAGCACTCTCCTCGCGATTCCGGCAGACCTGGCGGCGTGCAGGAAGTAGAGGGGAGATCCCGCAGGGCTTCGCCTTAAGCCGAAGCGAGTATGGTGGAGTATGAGAGAGAGCTATTAGTGGTCTAGGGTTTAGACACACCAATTAGAAGGCTCTAATCCGAAGGCTAGTGCAATTAGAAGCTCTAAACCAAAGCGGCTCTAAACCGGAGTCTAGGGCTAGGATTTAGATTAGAGGATAGGAACTTATGTGTCTAGGAGGAGGCTCGCCTCCTTTTATAGGTGGAGGAGGGCCCGGCCCAGGGAGGAGTCCCTCCCCAACTCGGCCTAGGTGGGCCGCCGGCTTGGAGAGGAGGGACTCCTCTCCAAGTCAGTTTCAACCTCCTCTTGCTTGTTTCCTCGGTTTCTGTTTTAGCGTTTGACTTTCAAAGGCCATTTGACTTTTCAGTTTTAGGATTCAATTTAATCCTTTATCTGGAACAAGAACACTTAGTACATGATGCAATCATTCCAATATGTAATGACACATTCATGTACCCCTTCCCCAGTCTTGGGACATTCCGGAACCTTCTAGAACATTCCCGATGAAAACACCGGATCATTCCCGAACTCCGAAACGGGACTTTACTTATATGAATCTTATTCTCCGGACCATTCCGGATCACCTCGTGATATCCCAGATCCCATCCGCGACTCCGAACAACATTCGGTCTCTTTCTCATAATACCATAACTACTCAAACAACGTCGAATCCTTAAGTGTGTCTCCCTACGGTTCGTGAATTATGCGGACATGATCGAGACACTTCTCCGAACAATAACCAATAGAGGAATCTGGAAATTCATATGGCTCCCACATATTTCTACGATTACTTTGTGATCGAATGAACCACTTACATACGATACCAATTTCCCTTTGTCTCACGATAGTTTACTTATCCGAAGTTATGATCGTCGGTATCTCTGCATACCTAGTTCAACCTCGTTCTTGATAAGTACTCTTTTCGTTCGTGATATGTGATCCTTGTGAGCCAGTCACATGCTTGCAAGCTAATTGGATGACATTCCGAGGGGCCCAGTATATATATCCGTCATATGGATGGACAAATCCCTCTTGATCCATGTGTTTCAACCAATACTTTCCGAACACTCAATGCCACCTTTATAGCCACCCGATTACGGTGTGGTGTTTGATGTCATCAAAGCATCCATCCGTAAAGGTGATATGCATGATCTCATGGTCGAAGGAATTAGGTTACTATGTATCAGAAAGCATATAGCAATTGAACTATTGAAATGACTTGATCTTTATGCTACGCTTATCTATAGGAGTATGTCCACCATACCATTCTCCTAACGATATGATCTTGTTGTTGATAACATCTCAATGTTCATGATAGGGAAACCACAATCATTAATCAACCAACAAGCTAGTGAAGTATAGAGGCTATACTAGGGACTTCAAATTAAGTTTACAAATCACACAAGTATCAATGTTTCCTTGTTAATACTATTATAGCATGAATGTAAACATTTATCATAAACACAAAGATATAATAATAACTACATTTATTATTGCCTCTAGGGCATATCTCCAACACTCAAGACCCTCTACAACCTTATGCTGAGGATCTTCCGTCACACTATTGCACCAAGTGCTGGAAATGATGATGCAATTAGGGATGGGCTTGTCAACCTCCTGTACCATACTCACCGGACTTTCAATGCTGGACCTGAGGCAGATGCTGCACCTATTGATGTGATGGACTTTATTTTCGAGGAGATGTTCCATGCCATTCTTTACGAGAAATCTCCTCCATATGCACCCTTGGTTATGAGGCTCATCAACTCCCAGGAGCATGATTCTCCACTTGGCATACCACCACACCTCACTAAGCACACTCTGGTCACACTGCAGCAGAAGGGGCGTATGGGCCCTGCTTCGAGGCATCGCTATGGGGATGATGATGAGGATATTGAGACAGAGAGGGCTCCCTCCCCACCTAGAGTTTGGAGGAAGAATGCCTCCAATGCCCCTATGCCTACTATGACTCGAGACTATGTGCATGAGCGGGTCAAGAAGGCCAGCTTTTGGGAGAGGACCCTTTGTTGCATGAATGTTGACATTCACAAGCAGCAGCATGCATCTTACCAAAGCAACCGCCGCATTGAGAAGCTCCTCAAATAGATCAAGGACCAGGGTGCTGCTGATACTGAGGAAGGTGAAGATGAATACAATGATGAGCATGAGGCTCAACAGTCCACAGAGTCTGATCACACTCTCTCATTTGGGGCATGGAATGCCCAACAAGATAGTTTGGTGCACTTGAAGACGTTTGCTGATGTCACCTCTGGGTTTGGATACCAGGGTACTTCCTCTTCTCGCCCTCACGACAAAGGGCCTGCTGTCCCTGAAGACGACGATGATGACTATGATCAGGATGATGATGACCAGGAGGAGGATGAGGATGCCGAGGATGACGAGGATGACGATGACTACTGAGCTGTTGGGGCGCTAGTGTAGGTCTTTTCCCTTTTTCGGTGTTTCGATGTCAAAGGGGGAGAAGACATTCTCATCGGTTTGCATGAGCTTGGGATTTGGGATTTGCGACTATCTGCCTATATTTGCCTTTTATTTGCCATATTCGAACTTGAACTTTATGTGTGTTATTTGCTGTTCATGTGTGTGACTATGACTATGTGCTTGTGTGCACCATCTATTGTAACTCATGTGAGATTTATGTGTGATACTATCTATCTTGCATGATTTACTTAATTATCTTGTTGCACATAGTCAGGGGGAGTCCCATATATACTTTATTCCATGCAAATCACTTGTTTTCATCGAACACCAAAAAGGGGGAGATTGGAAGGGCATTTATTGTCATAATCACTTTTGGTGTTCGTTAACAACAAGTAGATCATTGTACAGTTTGTCATTGTCCACAGGTTGGTATTATGGTTAATGAAAAGCACCCTCACTCTTGGGAAAAGACCACACTCATGTGTCACAGTTCTGGAAACTCCAGACCAGAGTCTCCGGTGTGGTTCGGAGTTTCCGGATCTGTCTCCGGTGGTGACTTCAGGATCTGTGCTAGGACATTCTGTCTGGGGATCCGGAGCCTGCTCCGAAGGATACTCCGGAGTCTCCGGTGTTGGATCAGTCTGGAGTCTCCGGTGTTGATAGACCGGAGTCTCTGGTCTTGTTGGGTCTTGGAAGGGCTGGGTCATTCAGATGGGCGGTCCGGAGGCTGGTCCAGAGATTGGCCGGAATCTCTGGTGTAGACCGGAGTCTCCGGTCTGCAGACCGGAGTCTCCGGTCTGCAGACCGGAGTCTCCGGTCTGACTTTTCTCCAACAGTCAGAAAACGGTTCGTGGAGGGGGCTACCTATAAATAGGGACCCTTATCCTCTTCCTCCAGTTGCTCGAGCTGCTCAAGAACACCAACCACATTAGAGCCACCAAATCTACAAGATCTCTTCATTCAACCATCCAAAGTCATTGATCTTTGGAGAATCGAAGGAGGAGGCCTTGATCTACATCTTCACCAAGAGAGATCTTCATTTCCCTCTCATTAACTTGAGGGCCCCCAAGCTCTAGTGTTTCATTGTAAACCCTAACTTTGATTTGGTTCTTACAAGCTTGTCTTTAATTTGTCTTGACAGCTTGCTTGTATTTGGGAGCCTCCAATTAAGTTGTGGATGTGTGCCCCGAACTTGTTGTAAAGGTGCCGGCTTCCACCTCAAAGGTTGCCGATATAGTGGAAGGTGGATCGAGCCTGTTGGGGTGAGGTTCATCGGAGAACAAGGGTGGCCTCTCGTGGCATTGGTGGTTTGAACCACCCCCTCTCCAAACGTAGACGTACTTCCCCTCAAAAGGAAGGAACTACGAGAAACAAATCCTTGTATCTCCGCGTACACTCCTTTGGTTACTTCTATCCTTTACCGCAGTTTACTTACTTGTTCGTGCTTAGTGTTGTAATAATCATTGCATGGTTGACATATAGGTAAATTCACCATAGTTGACAATCTAGAGAATTTACCTTTCTTGTCAAGCCCTAATTTGAAAAATAAGAAAAATTGAAGTAGCACCTATTCACCCCCCTCTAGGTGCCCATACGATCCTTTCAACTTCCTTATATATGCAGTTGCGTCTGGCTTTGCTACCTCCATTGCAACCCAATGTTTTTGAAACACATACGGGTTCCATGAGTAAGCAGCATCCCAAATATGATCATCAAACACCTTTCCATGGAACTTCTTCTTGAAGTTTCTCACCAAGTGAAACATACATTCTTAATGTTCAGCCTCTGGGAACACTTCTTTTACCCCTGTCATCACTGCCTGACCAGCATCAGTACATATAACTAAACCCGCTAGTGATCCTATGGCATGCCTAAGTAATTGCATGAACCATATCCAATTTTCATAAACCCGCATTCCTGTCTCTCATCCTCGCTATCATCCTTTTGCACATAGTCTGTGTCCTTCTTTTTATCAGAAAAAATAACCACATTTAGAGGCATAGGCTCTTTCTCCAAATATGCATTATCCTCATCAATACCAACATGCTCATTCTTAGGTATTGGGTTGCGAAGATAACTATCCTCATCTTGATCTATGTTTTTTTCTGGTTCGATATGCACTTCACTATCCTCATAATACTCAATGATTGGCTCATATGGATCAGCAGGATCACAATATGCAATGAACATTTGCACAACCTTTTTCTAGGAGTGTTTCTCAAACATAGACATCAGCTCTTGGTCAGAATGTACCTCTGGATATATTTTCAACACATCATCATAGTATTGAAAATGTGCAACTTCCAAACATCATGGCGGGTACTCATCTAGGATTTCTTCAAGCAAATCCTTATAATTTGTCAAGTCACTGTCAATAAATTTATCAAAACAAAATGATTTGATTTCTTTTCTAGCCTTTTTTGGGTTGGGGAAATCAAATTTATTTTCAACAAATAAGTTGAATTTGATCCATCCTGTGAATGCAAATCAGAACAAGTTTATTTGAGTCATCTACTGCATATAGTCATCTACTACAAATAAAAGCACAGAAAGCAAACTGACCCTAGAGGTGCACCCATGGCGCCATGGGCCGCTTCGCCATGCTGTGTAGATCGCGGCAGCCGTGCTGCGCCGCGGCTGTACATGCTTCGAGGCCGCCGTGCATGTGTCGCCCGAGGCTGCTATGCCTGTGTTGCCTGTGGCCATCGTGCTGCGTGCGCCGCTCTGTGCTCGCACCGCCTGGAGGCAGTTCTGCGTCGCCTCCCGACATACATGCGCCCGTGATGGCCGTTCATGCACCGCCCGAGGCCGCCGCGCCCGCGTGGCTACCCTCGCCCGCCGATGTGCATGCTGCCTGGCATCCGTTCCTGCGTCGCCCTCCGCCGTCATGTCGGCGCCGCCCGACGCCATCACCAGCCGTCGCCACTCCGGGGCTAGGGTTGAGCACGGGATTCTCTTCTTTTTTTTGCGGGCATGGTCTAGACCGACAGGAGTATTCTGATGTATTCGCACGGTAGCTGCACGCAAGGGTAATTTGGTCCATTTAATCAATTGACTGACAGAAAAACTATAACAGAACACACGGCAATGTCAATTGAGTAAATATAACAAGTTTAGGTGTTAAAATTGGAAGGAAATTTTTACTAGTGTCAAATAGGGAAGCAAGTTTTAAGCCAGTGTCAAATAAGGAATTTTCTTTTTAACCTAAGTATGCTTAATATTAGATCAAATTACACTCATGGTCAAACTTTCCCTTTAGTCACCCATCATAACACTACTTGAGACCTAGCACACTTAACTTATTCGTTCCTTCCGAATGAGCTCTCGAGAAATGAAATCATACCTTGTTGATAATACTTTCATATCGATTCTATTAAATCTTGGACCATGATGTCACACATCTCAATTTTAGATTCTAAACAATTATTTAAGTAGACAATAATGAATAAGTAATAATAATCTTGAATCCGAATAAAAAATAAAATAATTTTATTTTTTGCCTTTTTCTATTTAATATAGAATAAATTATATATTTAAATCCGTAAATCGGAATTTGACACATAAAATATCTAAATCAAACAGAAAAATGAGAGGAATCAAAATATGACATCCATATAATCTTGTGAACCTAAAAATGATTGATGAACCTTATCACATTGTTTCAATCTTTTTGGATTTTTTATGCCCGTTTCAAACTATGGTTAAAACGGCGGGCATGAAGATTCTTATCTCGGAGCTGAGCCTCGCTAAAGTTGCATTGGATCTTTGATAAAATAGCATATTGTGAACCTAAAAATGATTTTTTAATAAAACATGAACATCATATTATGTACATGTAGTTTATATCTAACCTACTTCCTACCGATTCAGCAGGAATTTGTCTTTTTCACCAGGGATGGACGGAAAGGTTTGAGATTCCCCTATTGGGACATTGTCCATTTAAAGTGGTATATTATTTTTCAAAAATGGGGTGGTAGAATTATGAATTATGCATTTGGTGGTTGCTTCACAAAATCACCAATTTTGTGTGCTCGGAAAATGAAAAATAGCTTTTTGTTGCGACGAAAAGGAAAAGTTCCTCCTGCAACATTGTTCCCCATCCCCTGATGTAGATGCATGCATAATATGGACACATTATCACAAACTATGCCTTGATTTTAGCCATAACATTGGTCAGTTTACACGAAAGTCAGGAAACATCGAATGAGATAGGTCATTTTGTGAAGGTTTTTTGAGACATAATCAATATAAAAAGTTTGATAATTTTTCCTTCCAACTATGTCACATAATATGATATCGCGCGAAGGTTTCGCATTGTTTGGATCGTTTTTTAATTTCTTATGTCCGTTTCAAACTATGGTCAAAACAGCGGGCATGAAGATTCTTATCTCGGGGTCGAGCCCCGCTAAACTTTCATTGGATCTCTCATGAAATAGCATATTGTGAACCTAAAAATAATTTTTTAATAAATCATGAGCATCAGATCATGTACCTATAGTTTATACCTAACCCACTTCCTATCCATTCGTCAGGAATTTGTCTTTTTCACTAGGGATGGACGTAAAGGTTTGAGATACCCTATTGGGACATTTTCCGTTTAAGGTGGTCTATTATTTGTAAAAAATGGGTTGGTGGCATTTTGAATTAGCCATTTGGTGGTTGTTTCACAAAACCACCCGTTTTCCGCTCAGAAAATGGAAAATGACTTTTTGGTTCGACGAAAAGGAAAACTTCCTCCTGCGACATTGTTTTCCATTCCATGATACGCATGCATGATACCTCCAATTTGCATCACCATTCTATATCATAATTTGCCTCTATTTATTGATATATGTCTTATTATGAGGTGTTACTTATGTCTTTTCCTCTGTTTTTGCATGTTGCATGATTCTTGGAGGATGGACTGTCGGAGTCAGGTTTCTGATGGAAAAAGAGGTGTTTTGATGCAATTTCGCGAAGATCAGAAAAATACCAGAAAAATATTAGAAAATTTTATTTTCCCAGAAGACGGAGGAAGCCAAAAGCGGATGCGTAGGTGGGCCACAGGGGGCCCACACCCCCCTAGGCGCGGGTCCACCTTGCCCGCGCTTAGGGCAGGTTTGGCCCACCTGGCCGGCTCTCGACTCCGCCCTCTCGCCTATATCTTCCTCACAGAACCCTAATACCAGGAGAGAGACCCACAGAACAGATATATATAACAGCGACTCAAAGAGTCAAGAATACAGATATAATATACAAGATCCAAATCACCTTGAAAACGATAGAGCGTCCAGCTACGGACAAGATGCAAATGGGGCTAAGAGCCAGGAAGAATAACCAATGGCGTCCATAACCCTGGCCAAGCGGAAGGGTAACCGCTAACGACGTCGATCTCAAAACCTGCTTAAACAAAGGGGTGCCGACAAAGGGCAAAGGAAAAAGAAGGAGCGCCAAGATCGAGGCCAAGACAGCGAGGCTAGAATTCGCGGTCCTCGCCTACATAGGTATGGTGGATCGGCAACGGCAGTGCACTAAACAACCTATAGAGACTCGATACAACCGGGCGGATATCGAAAGGATAAGAATGACCTATCCGGATCCAACTCGATACTAGCATCAAACAAACCCATCCGGCGTTTCTCGAGACCAAACGAGGAAGTCAACCGAGAACTCACACGGTTGGCGCTTTATTTATTTGGTTATCGTTGCAGCAATTACTAGTCGGTATAGATAGTCGCCTGATAAAGTAAGCAAGGGCCTTTTAGTTAATCATTCCGTTGAGTTGCAGCAATTACTAATCAGGTACAGATAACATGATGTAATCCCGAAACCCAGCAGTTGTTGGTACTTTTATTCAGCCGTTCCGTTGTAGTTGCAATACTTACTAGTCAGATACAATTGTCGCAAGCGACAACCAAACAAGCAATGGTGGGCAGTATTAATTAGCCATTCTGTTGTAGTAAAGCTGATTACTAGTCATTATAAGTCAAATTTATAGCAGTAAACTTTAGTTATGCTTGTCTATGATCGAGAAACTGTGCTCCAAGTCGTCCATATCCGCGGACACGGCTTTCAGAAAGTTTTACCCGCCGGGTGCACCAATAGCAACACACACTCGATCAACCTCGGAAAACCAAATCAAAACCCAACGAGGCCTTCACGACAAAGCAATCACAAGATTCAGAAATATTTCAGGGGCCACCCTTAAGTAGAACCCATAACGGAGTAGGCAAGCTCGAGACGGCCTCAAGGTCTGTGGGGACGGCAGGAACGATCGGGAACCCCAAACGGGCTTGTCGACACATGAATCGTGCCACTATCCTAACAAGACAAGCAGTACCTCGCACAATCGTAAATAAAACAGTAAAGCATGGCATAAGTACAGGATAGTAATAAAACCTCAAACTAGTTTGTGGCCCCAAGAAATAAGACGGAATCAAGCTCTGGCTGAGGGGGGTCCCATATACCTCCCGGATGTGGATAGCGCGATAAAACAAGGAACAGGAATCAAGTACTCGGGGTCTTACGGGACACAAGTGGGCGTTGGGAAAACCAAATATTATCTATCACCCACCGATGCCTCTGCTTATTCAATTTTAGTTGTTAAACAGAAATTAAAGTGAACAGTAAGTAAAACTAGAATCATCTCCAACATCAACATGCGGCAATACATCAACAACGGTGGCATTGACGACACACATCAGCACTTGAGCAAGCAACTACGACGCGCAAGTCCAACTATCTACCAAACAACAGGTAATAGGATGTGTCCAAGGCAATATAGGGCTGCAAGGTATATCACGGGTACGGAAACTAAAGCATCGCAACACAGATAGCAATAGATCAATAGGAGGAAATAAAGCACTATAAAAGTAAGATAGGTAGAAAGGGGGAGATGCTCGCCTGAAAACATTGTAGAAAGGTTCATCCGAAGATCGGGGCGACGCTCACATCAACTCAACGGCCTTATCCGCGAAGAACCAAAACACTAGAAGAAACACCGGATGCAATATTTAATACACGGCAGAAGATCGGCATGATGCATGCATGATGGATGGCATGGCAAAGGTGCGATGCAATTAGGTCATATTAAGTGGAACCGGGGTCCCGACAATTAATTAAACGGTTCAAGTTATTTAGCTACCCCGCAATTAAATGTTGTTATAACAAGGCAAGATAAGATACCGGTTCGCTACACAAGTTTAAATGAGGCCAATATAAGGCTAGATTTGCCCGCATATGGGCCCCATATTTAATTAAGAGGTGAATCGGCATAAGGCCCCCAAACCAATGACATGCATGCGAAATGACAATTAAACATGCAACAAGTTGTTATGTTATAAAATAGGGTTCAAGGAAAAGGGTCACACATCAGAGGGGGCTCGACGATCTTGGGGGTCCGGGGTCGGTCTCGGGGTTCGACGGATCTGGGGTTCGGGGTTCGACGGATGCGTTCTCGGATACCGGGGGTAGATCTTGTGGAGTCCGGTAAGCCGGACTTGGTTCGGTGTCGGGGCGCAGATCTTGTCGCCTGTGGTCTTCGGGATCGGGGTCTCGATCTCATGCCGATGATCTTGGCATCCGTGTCCGGGGTTCTTGTCGGGTTCGCGTCATCGAGTCGAACTTGACGTCCGGGGAAAGGTACTTGTCGTATCCACGAAGGGATCATGCCGCTTGGCATCCGTGTAGGAGACCTTGAGGTTGATGGCGAACTTGGCGTCCGAGGGTACAGCCTTCGGGGTTGGACTCCGGGGTTCGACGGTCCGCTCCGGGGACGGTCTTGATGTCGATGGAGAACTTGGATCCAATCCGGTGGTCAACGAAGATCTTGTCGATGACGCCAATGACCTTGTCCACTTTTCGTCTCGTTCACGGAATGTTCGATCGCAGCCCGGTGGATTGTAACACCATTTTCAGCATCGTACCTCACCGCGTCCATCACCTTCACATCTTAGCACGAGCAACCTCAACACATCAACACAGCACACGCCAGGTATCAAGGGCTGAACGGACGGTCGACGGTGGCACGCTGGCACGGTTTGCGCGAGGCAGCCCACTGAAGGCGGCGTGGCGGCGTGGCAGACGCCGAGGGGAGGACGGAGGCGGCGAGCGGAGGAGGGCGGCAAGCGCGCGGAGGCGGGCGGGCGCAGCAGCCCGGGCGGCTGTCGCCGCGGCGAAAGACGGCGGCAGAGGCGGGCGAGAGCGCCAGGGGACGGGCGACGGTGGTGGTTGGCGACGGCGCCGCGACGAGACAGGACCGGCGGGTCGAACGCAGTGGCGGCCGGCTCGCGTCCGGGCGAGGCGGGCCTGCGGGTACGTGGGCGGCGCGGTGAGCGGCTCCGGCGAGATGAGGCTCGCGAGGAGGGCAGCGGGCGGGCGCCGGGAAGCGGGCGGCAGGGCGTGCTCGGGCGGGAAGGCGTGGCCGGCGTAGAGGAGGCGCGGGCGGAGGCGATGTGGCGAGCTCGAGGTGGGGGTGCGAGGGGCGGCAGGCGCCTGCGGGGCTTCGGAGGAGAGGAGGCCGAACGGCTGGCTGGTGGAGGCGCGGCAGCGGGCAGGCTGGCTGGGCGAGCGGGCAGTGTGAGTGGGGAGGAGAGAAACAGTGGTGGAGGCGGTTGGGCGTGGGTCCCAGTGGCAGTGGTTGGTGGTTGGGTCCACGCGGGCGGGGCCCGTGGCAGGGAGAGCATGCGGTAGGGGCGGGTGTGGAGGTGTGGGTTGGCAAGTGGGGTCCAGGTGGGAGAGAGAGAGTGGCTGTGAGGGAATTGGGGTGGGCTAGGACAAGTGGCATGTGGGGATTGGGTGAGGGTTAGGGAGAGGGTGAGGTGCAAGCCCATAGGTTGGGGTGAGGTGGCAGGGTGGGTTGGGTAGCTTTTAGGTGGGTTTAGAATTAGATGCTGCAGGTTGGACCGATTTAAAAAGGGGTGGTCGTCGGGTCTACTCGGCCCGTTCGACTGCCCCTACTAAAACAAATTAAAACTTTTATTTAATTTCATTGGGCCGTTTGCAACCCGAAAGCAACAAACAAATTAACTCCGGAGCCCCGGGTTTTGGCGTTTGAATAAGATGGGGTGTTTAGAAAACAAAGACGGGTTTTGCAACCATAGTTTTAGCAAACAATGCATGATGATGACGATGCAATGCACAAATTCAACGCGATTTTCTAGTAGTGGTTTTGCGGGATGCCACAATCCGACACCACTAACAAGGGATCTCGCCCTCGAGATCCGCCTCATGGTACCGGAAGGAAGGTCGGCGATCTGCGTCTTCTCGCTTCGGGTAGATCTTCGCGACACCACTAACAAGGGGTCGTTGTCCCTGGTCGTCAAGCGAACACTCCGGAAAACAACGGACGAAGTTAAAGGTAAGGCCACCTGTAACTTCCATGGAAGGAGTAGAGTTGCATCGATTCGCCATTCAATATACCGAGCAAATGATAAGAGTAGTGGTATGGTCGCGACTCCATCCCGCACTCAAAGCATTACTCTGCACACGAATAGACGGATTATGCAACCAACCCTCAAGATTCAGACTGAAGATCTCGCAAAGCGAGGTTCGGATCAAAGAGTGATGCAGACTCTGCATCGGATCTGGCGTAGAGGATGTCGTCGCGTCGGAAAACACCGGAAGGAACAAACAAGGAATAAAGAATGGTTCCACGGAAGACGGATTCCTCGGATAGCATGAACACCGGATAGTAGAACACCGTTACCATAGGAGGAAACGAAACCCTGAAGGTACGACGGAAAACCCACCACGAGAAGTCCTGGACTCGAAGATAAGGTAAGAGAGCAGATTCCAAACACGTCGAGGTAAGAGGAGAATAGCAGAGGGTAAGGAATAAAAGCAGACCTAACCAGATCTATCCAACCGATTTTCAAAATAGTTTTGACACTCTACTTCGGCTGTTAGCTAGGTTATCCTACAGGCTGGACTTGTGGGGTATCGCAACCGAGCTCGATACCACTCAGTAACCTCGAATCGGACCTATGCAAGTTTGGGCAAAATTCACCAAACCCGCAGAAACGATTCAAAGGTGCTCACCAGCACTTTCGCGGGTGGAAAACGAAGTAATAACATTACACAACAGTCCCCGATGGGACCCACAGAAAAGATATATATAACAGCGACTCAAAGAGTAAAGAATACAGACAAAATATAAAAGATCAAAATCACCTTGAAAGCGATAGAGCGTCCATTACGGACAAGATGCAAATGGGGCTAAGAGCCTCAAGAATAACCAATGGCGTCCATAACCTGCCAGCCAAGCCGGAAGGGTAACCCGCTAACGACGTCGATCTCAAAACCTGCTTAAACAAAGGTGCCGACAAAGGGCAAAGGAAAAAGAAGGAGCAAGATCGAGGCCAAGACAGCGAGGCTAGAATTCGGCGGTCCGCCACATAGGTATGGTGGACTGAGCGGCAGCAGAGCACTAAACAACCTATAGAGACTCGATACAAGCGGATATCGAAAGGGATAAGAATGACCTATCCGGATCCAACCGATACTAGCATCAAACAAACCCATCTGGCGTTTCTCGAGACCAAACGAGGAAGTCAACCGAGGAACTCACAGGTTGGCAGTTTATTTATTTGGTTATCGTTGCAGCAATTACTAGTCGTATAGATAGTCGCCGATAAAGTAAGCGATGGGCCCTTTTAGTTAATCATTCCGTTGAGTTGCAGCAATTACTAATCAGTGTATAACATGATGTAATCCGAAACCCAGCTTGTTGGTACTTTTATTCAGCCGTTGCTAGAAGTTGCAATACTTACTAGTCAGATACAATTGTCGCAAGCGACAACCAAACAAGCAATGGTGGGCAGTATTAATTAGCCATTCCGTTGTAGTAAAGCTGATTACTAGTCATTATAAGTCAAATTTATAGCAGTAAACTTTAGTTATGCTTGTCTATGATCGAGAAACTGTGCTCCAAGTCGTCCATATCCGCGGACACGGCTTTCAGAAAGTTTTACCCGGCCGGGGTGCACCAATAGCAACACACACTCGATCAACCTCGGAAAAACCAAATCAAAACCCAACGAGGCCTTCACGACAAAGCAATCACAAGATTCGAAATATTTGGGGCCACCTTAAGTAGAACCCGAACGGAGTAGGCAAGCTCCGAGACGGCCTCAAGGTCTGTGGGGACGGTGAACGATGGGAACCCCAACGGGCTTGTCGACACCATGAATCGTGCCACTATCCTAAACAAAGATTAGTGCACCTCATAATCGTAAATAAACAAGAAAGCATGGCATAAGTACAGGATAGTAATAAAACCTCAAACTAGTTTGTGGCCCCAAGAAATAAGACGGAATCAAGCTCTGGCTGAGGGGGGTCCCATATACATCCAGGATGTGGATAGAGCGATAAAACAAGGAACAGGAATCAAGTACTCGGGGTCTTACGGACACAAGTATGCTCGAAAACCAAATATTATCTATCACCCAATCGATGCCTCTGCTTAGTCAATTTTAGTTGTTAAACAGAAATTAAAGTGAACAGTAAGTAAAACTAGAATCATCTCCAACATCAACATGCGGCAATACATCAACAACGGTGGCATTGACGACACACATCAGCACTTGAGCAAGCAACTACGACGCGCAAGTCCAACTATCTACCAAACAACAGGTAATAGGATGTGTCCAAGGCAATATAGGGCTGCAAGGTATATCACGGGTACGGAAACTAAAGCATCGCAACACAGATAGCAATAGATCAACAGGAGGAAATAAAGCACTATAAAAGTAAGATAGGTAGAAAGGGGGAGATGCTCGCCTGAAAACATTGTAGAAAGGTTCATCCGAAGATCGGGGCGACGCTCACATCAACTCAACGGCCTTATCCGCGAAGAACCAAAACACTAGAAGAAACACCGGATGCAATATTTAATACACGGCAAAAGATCGGCATGATGCATGCATGATGGATGGCATGGCAAAGGTGCGATGCAATTAGGTCATATTAAGTGGAACCGGGGTCCCGACAATTAATTAAACGGTTCAAGTTATTTAGCTACCCCGCAATTAAATGTTGTTATAACAAGGCAAGATAAGATACCGGTTCGCTACACAAGTTTAAATGAGGCCAATATAAGGCTAGATTTGCCCGCATATGGGCCCCATATTTAATTAAGAGGTGAATCGGCATAAGGCCCCCAAACCAATGACATGCATGCGAAATGACAATTAAACATGCAACAAGTTGTTATGTTATAAAATAGGGTTCAAGGAAAAGGGTCACACATCAGAGGGGGCTCGACGATCTTGGGGGTCCGGGGTCCGGGGTCGGTCTCGGGGTTCGACGGATCTGGGGTTCGGGGTTCGACGGATGCGTTCTCGGATACCGGGGGTAGATCTTGTGGAGTCCGGTAAGCCGGACTTGGTTCGGTGTCGGGGCGCAGATCTTGTCGCCTGTGGTCTTCGGGATCGGGGTCTCGATCTCATGCCGATGATCTTGGCATCCGTGTCCGGGGTTCTTGTCGGGTTCGCGTCATCGAGTCGAACTTGACGTCCGGGGAAAGGTACTTGTCGTATCCACGGGATCATGCCGCTTGGCATCCGTGTAGGAGACCTTGAGGTTGATGGCGAACTTGGCGTCCGAGGTACAGCCTTCGGGTTGGACTCGGGTTCGACGGTCGCCCGGGACGGTCTTGATGTCGATGGAGAACTTGGATCCAATCCGTGGTCAACGAAGATCTTGTCGACGCCAATGACCTTGTCCACTTTTCGCCTCGTTCACGGAATGTTCGATCGCAGCCCGGTGGATTGTAACACCATTTTCAGCATCGTACCGCGTCCATCACCTTCACATCTCAGACCGAGCAACCTCAACACATCAACACGCACACGCCACGGCAAGGGCTCAAAGGGAGCAGTCGACGGTGGCACGCGTGCTTACGGCGCGGTGAGCAGCCCACCAGCGGCTGGCGGCGGCGTTCATGTGGCGGGCAGACGCCGGAGGGGAACGGCGGAGGCGGCGAAGGAGAGAGGCGGCGAGCGCCGGGCGCGAGGCGGGCGCGCTTCGGGCGGTCGCCAGCGGCGGAAGCCGGCAGAGGCGGGGCGAGAGAGCCGGGAGGTGACGGGCCAGACGGTGGTTGGGCGACGGCGGCCGGGCGAGACGCTGGACCGGGTCGAACGTGGCGGCGGCTCGCGCTCTGGCGAGGTGAGGCGGGCTCAGTACGCGGGCGGCCTTGGTGGCTCCCGGCGATGAGGCTCGCGAGAGGAGGTGCGCCTGAGGGGAAGTGGGAAGCGACGGCACAAGTGGGGCTTCGAGGGAGAGGAAGGCCTTGAAGCTGTGGCAGGCGCCAAGTGAGGGCGTACCAAGGCCCCGGCGCAGCGGGTGAGCGGGTGGGGAGGAGAGAACAGTGGTGGAGGCGGTTGGGCGTGGGTCCAGTGGCGATGGGTTGGTGGCCGTTGGGTCACGCTGGGCCCGGTGGGAGAGCATGCGTGGGGGGCAGTGTGTGTGGCAAGTGGGGTCCAGGGTGGGGAGAGGGAGAGAGAGTGGCTGTGAGGGAATTGGGGTGGGCTAGGACAAGTGGCATGTGGGGATTGGGTGAGGGTTAGGGAGAGGGTGAGGTGGCGCAAGCCCATAGGTTGGGGTGAGGTGGCCAGGGTGGGTTGGGTAGCTTTTTAGGTGGGTTTAGAATTAGATGGGGCTGCAGGTTGGACCGATTTAAAAACAGGGGTGGTCGTTCGGGTCTACTCGGCCCGTTCGACTGCCCCTACTAAAACAAATTAAAACTTTTATTTAATTTCATTGGGCCGTTTGCAACCCGAAAGCAACAAACAAATTAACTCCGGAGCCCCGGGTTTTGGCGTTTGAATAAGATGGGGTGTTTAGAAAACAAAGACGGGTTTTGCAACCATAGTTTTAGCAAACAATGCATGATGATGACGATGCAATGCACAAATTCAACGCGATTTTCTAGTAGTGGTTTTGCGGGATGCCACAGTCATCGAGAACGTTTGGTCCTTATAAGTATTTCCACCGACTTGTCCTTTGCTAAGAAAGGATTGGGCCACTTGCTGCGTTTGTTCGCTGTCTTTATTACTTGTACTTTATTTTGTTGCTTTATCTGAAAACCCCTAAAAATCCGTTTGCTAAGTATTTATAGAGATTTCCTGCTCCATACCACTAGTCAACACCTTGTGCTCCTCGTTGGGATCAACACTCCTATTTATCGAAAGTACTACGATACACCCCCTATACTTGTGGGTCATCAAGAATATTTTCTAGAGCCGTTGCCAGGGAGTGAAGCGCTATTGAAGAGTGGCACTGGTAAAGAAAACTTCTACTCTGAGTATTTATTTTTGTTTCTTTTTGTTGCTTTGTTTCCAATATGGATAACCCACTTGGTTTTCTGTTTGGGAAAACTACTACCGCTGTTAGGGTAGTAGATGAATCACCACCTGTTGAGATAGATACTTTTAAGATACCTATAAGTATTGTTGATCGTGTTATGGATAATTATTATTTAGGGGATGGAACTGTTCATCCTGTTGATCATTTGCTTTTTATCCATTAATTATGCGGATTGTTAAGTGTGCAGGTATCACAACCCAATTGAAGAAGAAGTTACTCTCTATATCCTTGAAAGGAGAGTCAAGAATGGTATAAGCTGTTGAAGAATGGACAATCCATGGAATGGGAGGAAATGGCTTCTCTCTTTTATTCTAAATTATATCCTCCTAGTGAGATTCATAAGGATAGAAATATGATATATACCTTTTGGCCTCGTGATGGAGAGAGTACAGCTCTAGTTTGGGGGAGATTGAAGCTACTTATGCTTAAATTTCCTATTCATGAACTCCCTAACAATATTATTATCAATATTTTTTATGCTAGGCTTTCTCTTCATCATAAAGATTTACTAGATGCTTCTTGTGCTGGATCATTCACACATATCAAGGAAGAAGCTAAATGGGATTTATTAGACCGTATTCAAGAAAACCCTGAAGCTTGGGAGAATGGCAAAGGAAGAAAGTCAGTTATAAACTATGATTATGAATGCATTAAATCTTTTATGGGAACTGATGACTTCCATGATATTAGCAATGAGTTTGGTCTTGATTCCCAAAGTATTGCCAACTCTTTTAAGGCCTTTTCCTCTTACATAGAAATTCCCAAAAAGAAGTGGAACAAGTACCATGCACCTTATAAATATGTTGTTAATCATGTTCCTGTTAGAAGTGTTGAAGTTTGTACTACTAATCATATTGTGCCTGAACCTTATGTTGAGAAAATACCTTTCCCGGCTAAGGTAAATGAGTATTCTATGATGATTAGTGCAGATAATAAAGGTACTAAGAAAACTGTGGAGCCTGATGAGCATTTGAAAAATGAACCTGTGGTAGATATTATGAAAGACCCTTTCGCTAGAAATATAGAGGGTGATCACATTGTCTTCTGTGAAGATGTTTCTAATATTGTCTCTCATCTTAAAATTGGTGATCATTGCTATTATGGTTTATGTGATATTGGTGCTAGTTCTAGTGCTATTCCTTATGAGATTACAGGGAAATTATGCATGAAATTGGTCCTTGTGAGCTTGAGGACATTGATGTGGTTATTCACCTTGCTAATAAGGAAACCATATGCCCTATTGGTATTGTGAGAGATGTGGAGGTTCTTTGTGGTAAGATTAAATATCTGCTGATTTTCTAGTCCTTAATTCAGCAGCTAGCAAAACTTGCCCTATCATTTTTGGTAGACCTTTCTTGAACACTTGTGGAGCTATTATAGATTGTAAGAAGGAGAAAGTTTTACTTAAGTTTGATGGAGATTCTTATGAGTTTAACTTTTCCAAATTTGCTAAAGCTCCTTGTGAAAACAACTTGCCTAATAAAGATTTCAGGATGGAACAACTTGCTTCTATTGATCCGGTTTATGACCTTGGACCTCTTTTTGGTGATAGTAAGTATGCTCATTCTGATGATAGAGTTGTTTCCTATCACGGTTATATTGTCAACTTTACTCGAAGTGCTAATGAAAGTTATTATGAGAGAGGGAAACATGGTTTTATGCATCTCAATAATGTTAAGTTTCCCTGTTTTATGTTAAAATCTTTGAAGTTGCATTTGTTTTGTCTTCCTATGCTAATGGCTTTTTGTTTCAACAATTTGTTTTCTCATGATACCCCCATGCATAGGAAGTGGGTTAGACTCAAATGTGTTGGTTATTTGCTTCTTGATGCTCTCTTTCACTCCGGATATATATATCCTATGTGAGCATCTTTGAAAGTTTCAAGCCTAAAAGGCATTAAAGAAAAGTACTTGTTGTGAGATAACCCAAGAGTTTGGTTGAGTCTTGGAAGTTATTACCTCTGTAATAACCGCTCCTTATCCTTTTTGTTTTGGTTTTTGTGTCAAGTTCAACTACTTTTGAGAAGTGGAGGAGTTGTGAAAAGAGGCTGTCTTGGGACAGATTTTTTGTGCTGCATTGTAAAAATTCGTGAGGGAGCTCAGTACGTCGGATGGAGTTGTATTTGTCTAAGCTTGTTATCCAAGTTGTTACCCAACTTTCATCAGTTTTGCACTTTTTGATTTGAGAAACAGAAGGTTTTCGAAAAAATCAATCGTTACCTGTTGGTCTGTTTTGATAGATTTCTGTTATCAATTGCATTTGCCTCTTACAAGAAGCCTTTGTTTTTATGGATTTCAGTTGAAGTGTGAACCTAAAGGTTTATTGTTTTTGCTTACACTAATGTTGCCGTTGAAGTTTGTGTATTGCCTTGTGGGAAAAGGAATTTCCAGGAGAAGGAGAAAACGAGTCTGTAGAGTTCGTCTTTGATTAGGTAAAAGTGGTGAAAACAGAAGGTTCGTGAAATCCCTATATTTTTATATTTTTGATGTTTTTATTACATAAGGGAAGTTACGAGATGGAACATAGGAAGAACCGGAGGCCGGGGTGGCCTCACCCACCCCGGGCGCGGGCTCCAGTTGGCCACGCCTGGAGGGGGTGTGAGCCCCCCGAGCTCCGTCTCCTCCTCGTTTTCGTATCACCACCTTCCTTATGCATTGAAACTTCGTAATATATAACCCCCCCCCCGGATCATCCGAGGTTCGTGCATCGTGTTCTTGTCGTGTTTTCGTTTCAATATGTTTCTGTCAGGAAATCTTCTCAAGTTTAGAGCACCATGGTCTCCGCCAACGACAAAGGCAAGAAGCCCATGGAGGAGATAAAGTTGGAAGAACAAACCGTCGTAGGGACAAGGGCAAGGAAACCTACTTTTGTAGGAGCAATTAACACTGGACGTGCTGTTTCTCGTAACATGGGAGGATCACACCGCTCCACTTCAGATCCTTCCCGAAGGTGGAATCCCTTCAAACCACTGACGAGTTTTGTGATAAGTACCATGATTTGAGAATGAAGGCGGATATGCTTCAAGAGACGAATAACAGGCTTCATAAGATGCTGGAGGATTTTCTGACCCTAAAAAAGGGAACACCACCACCGAATGAGTAATTCGTCATCAGGTTTGGCATCCCCTTAGCTTGTTCCAAGCTTGGGGGTGTCGCGGTATCACCACCATTATCTTTTATCTTCTACCTTTTTAGTGGATTCATGTCTTTGGTAGAGAGGTTATCTTATAGTTTGGTTTGCATATGGAAGTATCCCTTGGTGTGAGTACCTTTATGGAATATTATTGAGAAGTTTCATCTTTTACTTTTTTCACTTCTTATTTTAGTTTTGCAATCTCTATTATATGATGGATCTTGTTGATCTGGCATCACTTTGGGAGCATCAAGTAAATCTAAATTGGTTTTGGCAAACCGAGCTCTGGTCAGTAGCAACACTTTTTGAGGTTTGAAAGAAAACGATAAAAAAGCTTACAAGTATTTGTATCATTTATTTTCTTTCTTGTTGGCTCATAAGCTCGGTATTCTTTATTTAAGATCTTTTGTGTCTTCAAGGAAGATTGCATGTTTGGCTTTATCACTTGTAGGTTTGCTTGCTTATTTCAACTCTTTTGCTTGCTACCCAGCCTTACTAGCCAAAACCTGTTTTGAGAAGGCATACTTCTCATGTTTCCAACCCCTTTGAACCAAAACTCGTGCCATTTGTGTCCACTATATCTACCTATTAGCATTTGCTATTCCAAGCAAATTCTCAAGCTTCATCTATCTTTCGAATTAAAAAGTATTTTGTTATGTGAAAACTAGTTAGTAAAGCTCTCACGAACTTGATGGCACACCTTATTTTCTTGCCCCTAATAGACTTGAACCATTGTTTCATCTAAGTTGTATATGCTTGCATCTATACGTTGGAATTAGCAAAACCGTGTTGTCACGGGGAACGCTTTCAACATTGCACCTGTACGTTGTACATAGTTGATATCATGCTCTTTTGTTTGCGGATGTTGACGGTGTGAAATAAAGAGGGAAATTGTAAGTCCATGGAGTGATGTATGTGTATTAGAGAAACACCTGGGCCGCTAGCCCAAGCCATTCCTAATCATGGTGGAAACTTGCAGCGGCACCATAATGAGCATTTTGTGAAGTATCCTCAATAAAAAGCTATGCACATAGTAAATAAAAAGATCGCTGAGATGCTCATTGTCTTCTTGCCTTATCATTTTGGTTATGGGATAGCTCCTGTACCATGTGCAAGGGGTACCCCGTTGGCGGTTCTTTATGATACACATGTACTTACAATTACAAGAACTTATCGGTGACCAAAGTTGAGTAGCATGAGGAGCGGCCCTCGTACTCAAGGGACATGAGATTGCCAACTTATATTTCGTCAAGCATATACTCCATCCTTGTTCACTTTAACCTTAATCATCTCAAGATGCCTATGATAGGGGCAATGAGGGCTCAAAGCTAGTAAGTACCATAATATTTTGGAAGCTCTTTATGACTTGAAATCCTTGCTTCCCTCTGTGAAGGGACCTTTCTCCTATTTTCTAAGTTAAGTAAGTAAACCCACTTCCTCTCTATCTCCAACAAGCATTTGAGTTGTTGTGTTGAAAGCATTCATATGGTGATTTATTCAATCATGTTATTTATCTTCCTTGTTTGCACAAGACTCTTATCTATTGAGTATTACTTTGAAAGCCTTCATTTTGAAAAACCTTTTTGAGCAAAGAGTACTCCTATTTTAAAACTTCTTCAAACGCTTTATTTGTGAAACTATTTGCCAGCTGTTCTCTGACCAAGAACAGAGTTTACTAATTCCAATTATGATTTATCTTTATGCATCTCTATTGTGACTCCTGTACTTGTTGAGAGCTAATTTATATAATGGTGAGTTGCTTTCTTCTATGAGTTGTGTAATGGTAAGTGTGATGCTTCTTGTCCGTATTCTTTTATCGACACTTCACTCCATAAACTGTGGACATGTTATCGAAGTTCGGTTTAAGGGGACAAGCGAAGGTCTAATCTTGGGGGATTTGATACGTCCAATTTGCATCACTATTCTATATCATAATTTGCCTCTATTTATTGATATATGTCTTATTATGAGGTGTTACTTATGTCTTTTCCTCTGTTTTTGCATGTTGGATGATTCTTGGAGGATGGACTGTCAGAGTTAGGTTTCTAATGGAAAAAGAGGTGTGTTGATGCAATTTCGCGAAGATCATAAAAATACTAGAAATATATTGGAAAATTATATTTTCCCAGAAGACGGAGGAAGCCAGAAGCGGAGGCTCACCTGGGCCACAGGGGGCCCACACCCCTAGGCGCGGTCCCACCTTGCCCCGCGCCTAGGGCAGGTGTGGCCCACCTGGCCGGCTCCCGACTCCGCCCTCTCGCCTATATATTTCTCACGGAACCCTAATACCAGGAGATAGAACACAGAAAGATTTCCGCCGCCTATGCGGGGCGGAAAACACATAGAGAGAAAGAGCTCTCCGACAGACAGATTTCTGCCGAGGAAATTCCTTCCCGGAGAGGGGAGACCGTCACCATCAACACCGTCATCAAGCTAGGCTTCATCGGGATCATCATCATCATCCACCCCATCATGTCCACCAGCACCATCATCACCACTCCGTCCTGATGTAACAATCGTGTTGGATCTTGCATTAGTTCTTAGAGGAAACTTTCCCGGTGTTGATTAATATTATAGTTGATGCTTGTGAGTGGAACCATTGGATTATTTTTTATGTTCAGATTGTTATCCATCACCATATCATCTTTGATATTGATCCATATGATGTCTTGTGAGTAGTTCATCTAGTTCTTGAGGACATGGGAGAAGTCATGTTGTTAGTAGTGGATTTGTGTTGAGATATTATTCAATTGTTCAGTATTTAAGTTGTGGTGCTATTCTTCTAGTGGTTTCATGTGAATGTCGACTACATGATACTTCATTTATGGGCCTAGGGGAATGCATTGTGTATTTGGCTACTAATTATGGGGTTGCCGGAGTGACATAAAACTGAACCCCCGTTAGGACACCATTGCACAAGGGAGTGTAGGATATCAAAGTTTAAGGTTGTGGTTAGGTTTATATCTTAATTACTTTCTTGTAGTTGTGGATGCTTGCATGGGGTTTAATCACAAGTGTGTATTAGTCCAGGTAAGGTCGTTACATTAGCACAGGTTCACTCACACAACACTTACAACACCAAAGAAGGGTACTCAGCTATTTGAAGCGAAAGCACTTGACAGAATTCCCATGTGTCCTCGAGAACGTTTGGTCCTTATAAGTATTTCCACCGGCTTGTCCTTTGCTAAGAAAGGATTGGGCCACTTTCTGCGTTTGTTCGTTGTATTTATTACTTGTACTTTGTTTTTTTGCTTGATCAGAAAACCCCTAAAAATATGTTTGCTAAGTATTTACAGAGATTTCCTGCTCCATACCACGAGTTAACACCTTCTGCTCCTCATTGGGATCGACACTCCTATTTATCTAAAGTACCACGATACACCCCCTATACTTGTGGGTCATCAATGCATGCATAATATGGGCATATTATCATAAACTATGCCTTGATTCTAGCAATAACATTGGTCATTTGACCCAAAAGTCAGGAAACCTCGAATGAGATAGGTCATTTTGTGAAGGTTTTTTGACACATAATCAATATACCAAGTTTGATATTTTTTTCTTGCAACTATGACACATAATATGACACCACGCGAAGGTTTCGCATTGTTTCGATTATTTTTGAATTTCTTATGCCTGTTTTAAACTATCGACAGACTTTGTCGAATGGCGGGTATAAAAATTCTTAGCTCAGGGACGAGCCTCTTTAAACTTGCATTGGATATATGATAAAATAGCATACTGTGAACCTAAAAATGATTTTTTGTAAAAAATCATGAACATTACATCATGTACCTGCAGTTCATATCTGACCCACTTCCTACCGATTTGGCAGGAATTTGTCTTTTTTACCAGGGGTGGACGAAAAGGTTTGATATCTCCTTATTGGGACATTGTCCATTTAAGGTGGTCTACTATTTTTGAAAAATGGGGTGGTAGCATTTTGAATTAGCCATTTGGTGGTTGCTTCACAAAACCCCTTGCGCTTGGAAAATAAAAAATGACTTTTTGGTGCTAAGAAAAGGAAAACCTCCTCGTGCAACATTGTTATACACATGCATGCACAATATGGGCACATTATCATAAACTATGCCTTGATTTTAACCATAGCATTGGCCATTTGATCCGAAAGTCAGAAAACCTCGAATGAGATAGGTCATTTTGTGAAGGTTTTTTTTTGAGACATAATCAATATAACAAGTTTGATATTTTTCCTTCCAACTATGTCACATAATATGATACCACGCGAAGGTTTCTCATTGTTTGGATCGTTTTTGAATTTCTTATGCCTGTTTCAAACTGTGGTCAAAACGACGGTCATGAAGATTCTTATGTCGGGGCCGAGCCCCGCTAAACTTGCATTGGATCTCTGATAAAATAGCATATTATGAACTTAAAAATAATTTTTAATAAATCATGAGCATTAGATCATGTACCTATAGTTTATACCTGACTCACTTCCTATCGATTCAGCATGAATTTGTCTTTTTCACGAGGGGTGGACGAAAAGGTTTGAGATCCCCTATTGGGACATCGTCCATTTAAGGTGGTCTAGTATTTTTGAAAAATGGGGTGGTACAATTTTAAATTAGCCATTTGGTGGTTGTTTCACAAAACCACCCGTTTTTTACGCTCGGAAAATGGAAAATGACTTTTTGGTTCAACAAAAAGGAAAACTTCCTCCTGCGACATTGTTCGCTATTCCATGATGCACATGCATGCATAGTATGGGCACATTATCACAAACTATGTCTTGATTCTAGTAATAACATTGGTCATTTGACCCGAAAGTCAAGAAACCTTGAATGAGATAGGTCATTTTTTGAAGGTTTTTTGACGCATAATCAATACACCAAGTTTGATATTTTTCCTTGCAGCTATGTCACATAATATGACAAAGCGAAGGTTTCGCATTGTTTCTATCATTTTTGAATTTCTTATGCCTGTTTTAAACTATCGACAAACTTTGTCGAATGTCCGGTGTAAAGATTCTTAGCTTGGGGCTGAGCCTCTCTAAACTTGCATTAGATCTCTGATAAAATATCATATTATAAACCTAAAAATTATTTTTGTAAAAAATCATGAGCATCAGATCATGTACATGTAGTTCATAAATGACCCACTTCCTACCAATTCGGCAGGAATTTGTCTTTTTACCAGGGGTGGACGAAAAGGTTTGATATCTCCTTGTAAAGTGGTCTAGTATTTTTTAAAAATAGGGTGGTAGCATTTTGAATTAGCCATTTGGTGGTTGCTTCACAAAATCCTCTTTTTGCGCTCGGAAAATAGAAAATGGCTTTTTGGTGCTCCGAAAAGGAAAACTTCCTCCTTTACCATTGGTATACACATGCATGCACAATATAGGCACATTATCACAAACTATGCCTTAATTTTAGACATAACATTGGCCATTTGACCCGAAAGTCAGGAAACCTCGAATGAGATAGGTCATTTTGTGAAGGGTTTTCTGACACATAATTAATATACCAAGTTTCATTTTTTTTTCTTCCAAGTATGTCACATAATATGACACTACGCGAAGGTTTCACATTGTTTCGATCATTTTTAAATTTCTTATACCTGTTTTAAACTATTGTCAAAACGGCAAGCATGAAGATTTTTATTCAACATAAATATCTAATATTTAAGTGTAGATGGATAGATCTTATTTTTCTGCAAATTTTGATATATTATTTGTATTTTTCTGAATTAGAATGATTTTTTTATGATTTTCCTAAGAGTAATGTGATAAAAGGGGAAAAGGAAAAAAAGGACTTTGCCATATCTAGTGCGGAATACATGCGACAAATGCCCTTTGCCGTATATACCGTGGAATACACACGACAAAGGACCTGCGAGAGCACACCGCAAAGAGGCTGCCGTCTGCAGCCGCTAGCTCCTCCCCGTCAAGTGGATCTGTGGGGTCGCGGGTCCCATCTTGTTGTCGTGACGACACGTATGCCATGTGCCACTGTCGACTTTGCCGAGTGTGTTTTCTTCCTCGTGTTTCTTTGTGGATCTTTGCCGTGTATATTTCTTTGCCGCGTTCCTCAAGCTGTGACTCAAGCTCCCCAACACGATCAATAGCTAGCGATACTCAAGCTGTGACTGCATCACGAAACACATTCACTTGCTTAACTGATTCGACACCACATGTCCCAAATGTGCCACTTATTATTCATCTCATGTACGTAGAAAATTTATTTAACCGCCTGCCTTACGTGCAGGGGCTTTTGCATTATATATTCTTAAAGTCACCTTATTCATCAAATCCATAAATTATAAAGCAAATGTTCCTCGTCTTGCGTTTCGATCCGTCCTGTTCAGAAGGTGATGGAGTAGGCCGGCGATTTGTCCGGGTTGAAGAGCCCAAAGTGCCTCTCCGTCTCAAGCCCGGTCTTCTTGTCCTCGTTGAACATGGCAAATATGTATGTCTCGATCGCTCCGGACCTCTTGGGCGTCCCCTGCCCGACATGGTTGATCAGGTTCTGGTTGTATGTCTGCGCGTTTTCTGTGGTGGCCGCTGGGTCGCCGGCGGACGGCCACCCGCTCTCTGACACCACAATGCCGACGCTCGCAGCCCCGGCGCTCTCGAGCGCGGAGTACGTCGTGTCCACGAACGCGTCGAACAGGTTCTGGTACTGGTTGCCGTTGTCGTCCGTCACCACCGTGCCCGGCGCGGTGAAGAGGGCGTAGTCGAGGTGGATGTTGGTGGTGTCGCCCTTGTAGGCGAAATAGGGTATATATTTGCGAGCAGCGGCGCGCCGGTGCTGGCGAGGTACTTCGCGATCGGCGGCATGTGGGAACCGGACTTAGAGAAGGTGCCGTGGAGGGAGGGAACCCGGTGGTGACACCGGAATGAACGGCCGTGGACACCTTGATGCCGGCGAGGCCGGCTTTGGACAGCGCATTGTTGACGTTCTGCATGGCCGGAAGGATGTCCTGCGTGTTGCCGCCTTGGTCGGGGACCTCGTTGCCGACGGCGATGTACTTGATGTTGAGGCCCTTGTGGGACTGGATGTTGGCCTGGACCCAGGAGTCCGCGTTGGCGGCGCTGGCAGCGAGGAAGCTGAGCTGGTCGTTGCCGGTGTCGATGAGGAGGTCGATGTTGCTGCCGCTTAGGGCCTGGAGGATTTCGTCGTTGACGTTGTAGATGCGCATGCCGCTGATGCGGTTGGACTGATACAGCTGCACCACCTCGCTCGCCGAGGGCAGGTTGTCGCCGTTCACGCCGTACCCCACGCCGATGGACTGGACAGCTGCCGGGATGGCGGCGAGCACGCCGAGCGCCAGCGCCACCGCGAACATGGAGGCAGCAGCACGATGATGCCCTGCCATCTCCACTGATCTGCTTCGTGCAACCACAAAGAGTACTATATATCTAGCTGGAAAGCTTTGTAGTTTATCAGCTATATGTACTTTTTGCATGGATTGCACCAAGAATTCAGCCCCTATATATACACACGCACTATCGCACGCCTAGTAATTGGAGGCACTTTTTTTAGAGACACTATTTGTAACCACCTCTAATTATAGTTTTTTGTGGTACTTTGAAAAATAGTGTCTTAAATTGTGAGCTTTTAGAGTCAATTTTTAATATGCCACTAAAAGTTAAGCCTTTAGAGGTAATATCAATAATGCCTCTAATATTTTAAAAAATAGAGGCACAGTCTAGTGACTCAATGTTGAACTATTTGTGACATTTTTCTTTGTGCCTCAAAAGAACAGTTCTTTTTTTTAAAAGAGTATATATTAATATCATGGGAATACCAATTACACCCAGCCTCTGCAACAACGCATGTCCTAGCGGCTCTACGGATGCACACAACCCAGAAAAAAAAAGAATTACAAAAAAAGAAAAGTCCCGCTATAGAGAACTAGTCCACAAAGTAACGACGGTGACATCATCAGAACAACACCAGAAGTCCTCCACTCCAATAACAACGCCTTCAAGAAGGAAACAGTGCCCAAGCGCCGTTGTTGTTCGATCAAAGATCATAGGTTTTCATCCTGGAGAAAGTCCTTGCTCACAAAACAATGCCTTTAACAAGGTCATTGCCAGGCACAACCAGTTAAGGCTAGACCTTGGATTTTCACCCTGCAAGATAAGACCGGGAACTCCCCTGTGTTGTCTTCCGCACCAACGTCGTTGCAACGAGTCCCAGATCACGCAGCGAGATCTCCGTCGCCAAAAGAACAAATATCACCATCGCTATCCTCATATTTCCGCTATTCTGATATTCTCCGCATCTCACTTCACCATGGCTCTAAGAATGACGCTTGGTGGGAACAAACAACAGAGCTTCGCAACGCTCCCGCTGGAACCAAACGACCAGAAAAACAAGGTGCGTACGACCGAATACCTTCCGATCCAGCAATCTCCAGGCATGATACGCCCATGGGAGTTCGTCGGCGGAGCCTTCCGGAACCCGCCTCTCCAGACCAGATCAACAAGGGCAGACATCAAGCAGATCTTCGTCTTTGTGCGGAAGAAACCAAAGGACCACCACCTTTATTAGATCCGACACGATCCCCACACCGCCGGCCGATTTCCGGAGAACGGATCGAGCAGACAATTAGGGAAAGAGAGCCGATCTAGGACTTCCAACGGATTCCCATCGCCGGCACCTCCTCCACCAGATTGCCACCCGCACCACTCCGGCAGAGGCCGCCGCCTCCAGATCCGATCTCTCACCGCCGGCCGGAGCCATGATGGCGAGGGGACCCCATCCAGTGCCGGCGAACTCCATCCCACCACCGCTCGCCAGCTCGTGCCGCCGTGCGCCAGACCCCGATCGCCGCGCCGGAGGCAGCCCATGCGCGCGTCACCGAACCCTCCCGAGGACCTCCACCCACACGCTCAAGAGGGATGCGAGGAGAGGCCCCGCGCCGCCGTCGTCGGTCGCAGTGGCTTTGCTCGACGGCTTCCTCCGACGGCGGCGCGGGGGAGGAGAGGGACCGGCGGCTGGGGACTAGGGTTTGGAGGACGCCCCCGAGTCGCCCTGGACGAGAGCGGCCAGGGGGTAGGCCCGTGTAGTCTCTGTGTGCTCCAAAGAACAGTTCTTTTAGAGGCACTATTTATCAAAGTGCCACTAAAAATATAATTTTTGAGGCACACATAAAAGTGCCACAGATGCTTTGCCTTTAGTGGCACTCAAATGTGTCTCTAATGGTTGACCAATTGTGACACCATTAGTCGTGTCTCAAATGGATAATTTTTTGAGACACACATACTACCGCCTCTAATGTTTTGAAAAATAGAGACACAATTTAGTGTCTTAAAGTTGAACTATTTGTGTTATTTTCGATATGCCTCAAATGAACAGTTCTTTTAGAGGCACTACTTGTGAAAGTGCCACTAAAAGTATTCCACGCCGCCGCGAACCAGCGCCTCAAAAGAGCAGTTCTTTTAGAGGTAATATCAATAATGCCTCTAATGTTTTAAAAAATAGAGACACAGTCTAGTGCCTCAATGTTGAACTATTTTTGACATTTTTCTTTGTGCTTTAAAAGAACAGTTCTTTTAGATGCACTATTTATCAAAGTTCCACTAGAAATATATTATTTGAGGCACACATAAAAGTATCACAGATGGTTTGCCTTTAGTGGCACTCAAATGTGTCTCTAATGGTTGACCAATTGTGGCACCATTAGTTGTGTCTCAAATGGATAATTTTTTGAGGCACACATGCTACTGCCTCTAATGTTTTGAAAAATAGAGACACAATTTAGTGTCTTAAAGTTGAACTATTTGTGTTATTTTTCTATATGCCTCAAAAGAGCAGTTATTTTAGAGGCACTATTTGTGAAAGTGCCACTAAAAGTATTCCCTCAGTCCATAAAAGGATGTCGGAGGTGTCAATTTGCAAAAATGCCCTTGTAAAAATTCCGACCAAACCCGTAGTCCTTGGTCGTCATCCTCTCTCGCTCGCTTGCTTCCCTCACCTCGCCGGCCGATGTTGCTGTTGCCCTCTCCTCCTAGCCCGCCGCCGCCGACTGCAAAGACGCCACGCCCAAGGTCGGTTTTTTGGTCTAGCCACCGCCTCCTCCTCTCTCCATAGCGCCCACGGACGTGGATCCCGCCACCTACGCCCAAGGTCGGATATTTGGATCGATCGCGACCGAACCCTGAGCCCGTGGCGTGTTGGTCCGCCGAGTCCTAGAGCTCCAGGGGCTTGCCTAGAGGCTTTCCCCGATGGCCGCCACCAACCTCTGCATCCCCAACCTGCTAGCTTTATGTGGTAATTTAAAATCGGGATTTTGAAATTAGGTGATATATGTGGTAGGCTCCTGATGAAATTGGGGCTCCCTAGTTGATGAAATTGGGTGATTTATCTGTTAAGCTCTTGATATCTGCAATGAACTAAATTTCATCTGCCTGACGTTGCAATGCACTTAGACGGCTCCAAGCGTGAAGCTGGAGCAGGAGCCGGGGTCATACTGACCTCCCCGCAGGGCGACAAGATGAAGTACGTCCTTCGGATGAAATTCTGAGCTTCCAACAACGAGGCCGAATACGAAGCCCTCATCCACAGCATGAGGATGGCGAAGATCTGCGCGCAACGCGCTGGTCATCTGGTGACTCCAACCTCGTTGTCCGGTGACAATGAGCGAGTCTGGCACACGCCGAAAACATGATCGCGCACCGCACACTCTACAACGCACTCGAAGGAGAATTTGACGGCTGTGAGCTTCGGCACGTTGGAAGAGAAAGCAACGAAGAAGCCGACAGACTCGCCAACATCGGCTCCACCTGCGCAAAGGTACCACCAGGTGTGTTCCTCGAACAGATCTGCGTGCCATCCATCAAGCGGAAATTCCCCAAGGGATCACCCGAAGAAGCAGAACACTCGGGGGCTACGCTACCCGAAGGTCATGAAGGACCCGAAAAACTAGACACAGAGGTCGCCATGGTCAACCTGATGCAGGTCATGGCAGTCGAAGAAACCTGGACGCGACCGTACCTCCAGTTCTTGATAGATGGAGAACTGCCTGACAGCCCAACGGATGCCCGACGCATATCTCGCCGGTCAAAAGCCTTCACCATCATCAACGGTGAGCTGTACAAGCGCAGCATTACGGGTGTACTATAAAGGTGCGTCACCATCAGTGACGGAAAACCATCCTCCAAGACATCCACGAGGGCGTCTGCGGCCATCACGCAGGCAGCCGCTCCCTTGTCGCCAAAGCTCTACGAGCTGGATTCTACTGTCCAACGGCCATGAGCGACGCAAAGGACATCGTCCGAAGATGCAAGGGGTGCCAAAGGTTCGCCGACAAACCACATGCACCCGGGTCAGAGCTCAGGCCCATACCTATAGCCTGGCCCTTCGCTCAATGGGGCCTCGACATGATCGGCAAACTGCTAAGGTCCTCGAAAGGGGGGCACGTCTACCTCCTGGTTGCAGTCGAAAAATTCACCAAGTGGATCGAGGCCATGCCGGTCACTAACCAAAAGGGCAAAACTGTCATCAAGTTCTTTGAATCCATTGTCTACAGGTTTGGCGTACCGCATAGCATCATCACCGACAATGGATCAAACTTTATCTCCAAAGAATTCCAAGACTTCTGCGAAGGCCTCGGAATCAACATCACATACGCCTCGATGGCACTCCCGCAAACGAACGGGCAGGTGGAAAAGGCCAACGGCCTAATCGGCGTTGGCATCAAGAAGCTCCTCATGAGCCCACTCGAGCGAAAAGCTGGAGCCTGGACGAAAGAGCTACCATCCGTCCTATGGAGCTTGCGTACCACGCCAAACAGCTCCACATGCTACACGCCATTCTTCATGGTGCACGGAGCCGAAGCCGTGCTACCAGCCGAAGTACGCCACCAGGCCCCCCGGGTCGTCGCTTACAGTGAAGACGAATCCACGGCTGCACTCGAAGACGCCGTCGACACACTTGACGAGGCACGAGACATAGCAGCAGCTCGATCAGCGGTGTACCAGCAGAGTCTCCGCAACTACTACAGCCGACGGCTGCGCCCAAGGTCCTTCGTCGAAGGAGACCTCGTCTTGGACTCAAGCAAGAGCGACCGAAGAAATTCGAGTCACCATGGGAAGGACCCTACATCATCACCGAAGTCATCCCAGGTGGCGCATATCGCCTCAAGCACGTGGAGTCTGGAGTCGCATACTCCAACACATGGAACATCGCACACTTGCGACGATTCTACCCCTAGCTACCTACCCCTTTACTTTCAATAAGGCTATTCAGCCAAGGCTACTCAGCCTAACAATGTACCTCCTCCATTACGATATAAATAAATCTAAGTGTCTCGCCCCAAAAATTTTGTTTTCGTATTCGCACTTTTACTTCATGCTACAAACGCACTCGGGGGCTCCCCCTACCTCACGATTTCGTCGACTAAGGATAACACGTGCACACCTGAGTACCTGACCATGTCAGGCTAACAAAAAGGACATGTACGCGAACAAAGCACTACGTGCCAAAACAAACAACAGCCAAACCTTTATAACAAAGGGCACAACACGCCAGTCAAATATATACAAATTTTACATCTATCTCTTTTACAGGCACTACCTATTCTGAAGAATAACCTAAGCACGCTGCTCAAACAGATCTATGATCTCTTCGGCGTACTGCCCTACAGCCGCGTAATGCGGACGCATATCCCACACACCACCATCTGGTCGAGGGGGTGGTCCAGCCGCTACAACGAACAGATCTACATCAGGGCGATGCAGCCTAACAAGAGACAATGCAGCCTTCACTCCCGCAACGTGCTGATGCCGAACCAACTCCTTGACATGATTCATGTTCCGAAACTTCGACAGAACACCAGAAAGGGTCGTCGGTGCAGCATCCAACGGAAACATCACATGCAGGACCGACGCGAGCGAAGTCTGCACCTGACGAAGCACCCGCGACACTTGGTGAACGCAATCTTGCACAGTCGCAAGGAACATAGCACGATCACGATCCATCCAGAAGAACCCGCCGGCTTCCATGTCCTGTTGAGTCAAGCAATTGACCCAACAGCAACACGCTCCTTCTCCTTCCTTGGAGCAAGGTTAGCACCTGCAATACTTGAACAAAAGTAAGATGCAATGCTAGCAGGCGCATCTGAAGAAATAGGCAACATCTCGAAGAAACTTACACTGAAGCTGCTCGGATAATCGAAGCAATTCCGCCATCAAGTACTCCTCTCTGGCAGCACCGCGATCCGCCTTGGACTTCCAAACGTCGGCATGGCCACGCACCCCAGGCAACTCCTTCTCGAGACTATGAACACAGTCTCAAAGAAAAGAAAGTTGTGATGAATCATCTAGGGAGGGCCGCAGCCGCGCGGCAGGCGAGGTGTCAACGGGATCAGCACCCGAAGGACCCTAGATCAGCAAAAAGGCAAAGACATGAACACTCAGACGAAGAAGCACACAACTCAACAAATTCATTAAATGCATCAAAATCCACTACGTGGCACAAGGATCTGTTCATCAACATAATTACAACAAAAGAGACTACAACTATCCTACAGCTACAACGCCTAAAATGTGGCACCCTGAGTAGCCTCGGAGCCGGATTGCCTCGCCTTGGCTTCCCCCTGCTGTCGTAGTGCGTACTCGGCCAGCAGATCAATCAGCTTTGGCCCATATCTCTTACAGCGAGCAGAATAGGTACCGAAGGCTAAATCTGATCCATCCGCAGTCGTCGGCATCTGGGAGGTTATCCGGGGAAGATCCAGCTCCGCTCCAGCCGCCAAAGCCATTGCCAGCCCGACGGATGCGCCGATGCCCTTCTGCTTGCGCTTGTACACCGCAGGTGCTTCGGCTGACAATGCCTCCACCAGAGCGTCAACATCATCAAGGGTTGCGCCCTTGGGGACAAGCTCCTTGTAGAAGCGTCCAAGGACCTCCTTGGCCTTGGCGAGCGAGTTGACGACGGTGCTGCGGCGATCTTCGACCGCCGCAGTAGCATCATCCAGAGCACTCCCGTGCTCCAGAGCACCACGGTCAAACTCGATGCCTGCGGCATCTGAGACAATAAAGAGAAGAAATGAGCGAAAGCACCGCAGACGAAAGACAAGAAACCCAAAAAAGACGCAAGTGAAGCTACTCACCCGAAACAGCTTTGGTAGCCGCCATGAGCTTTCCAGCCACCCTTTCACGCGCAGTCGCAACAGTGGCAAGCTGCTCCTCGCGATCCGTGGCCTCCCGCTGCAGGCGCTCCTTAGCCTCGGCCGTAGTGGCCAGCTCCATCTCGAGGCTCTCCTTCGCACCAACGGCGGCCTCGTCCTTCTTCTCCGGTTGACCGAGGCTCTTTTTGAGAGCATCAATCTCACGAAGGGAGGTGTTGTGCTCCTCTGCATTCAAAAAATACAAGCGTCGGATAGCAGGACACGAGTACACGAAGAAGCAAACATCAAGGCATAACACTACCTTGAAGTTGTTTGAGGCTAGCCTCCAGCACCAGGTGCTCCTGCACCAGTCGCTTGGCATCCTGCACAAAAGTCTGCAGGAAGACGACCTACTAGTCAGGAAAAGGACTCGGGGGCTACGCCCAACAGAAAAGAATAGAAGCAAAATACACACACGAAAATGCTCGGGGGCTCCCCCCGAGACTCGAAGGAAGAACAAAACAAGAAAACTCTTTTACAGATGCTCGGGGGCTCCCCCCGTGGCAGGAGACAGAACTACTTACATGATCCGATGGCGACACCAAAGGTCCACTAGCAAAATTCTGAGGCGCAACGACCTGAACCTCCTGCGGAGGTGGGTTCGGAGCAGCGCCCTCAGAGGTAGCCACCGTCTGAGGAGGAGACGCGAATTTTGACTCCCCCATCATCTCCTGAGCACCATCGCTAGAGGAGTCGTTGGAAGAGTGCCTATACATGGACAAATCAGTACAAGTACAAAGTAAACAGTAAAGAAAACGCAGTGCAGAGGAAACTTACGAGTCAAGCTCGCTCAGGTTGAAGACAGGAGGGGTCCTTCGGACCTTCTTCTCCTCTTTCTTCTCTTCCTTCTTTTCTTCCTTCTTCCGCTTCGCTGGCGGGTGCGGCGCTACAGCCCGCACGGGAAGGGCAGGAATCGGAGAGGAAGAGCCTCCATGCCCACCACTGTGACGTTCAAGACACAGTGGGTTCCTAGGAGTCGGAGGAGTCGAAGCATCCGAAGACTCGCTGGAGCTTCGTGATCGTTTGCGAGTGTGGTCCTCGCTCGACTCGTTGGCATCTTCAGCCGGAGACCGTGCCGATGGCATCTCGGACATGGAATCCACCACATCATTATCCGGAGCATCCGGATATACTTCGGGTAATGGAGGCGACATGCCCGGCACCTTGAAGCTCTACACGAAGAAAAGAAAAATTTGTTAGCAAACAAATGAAAAAACAATGCAGTCAAAAATATCGCTACGCGCACGGATCTACACCTGTGGAACAGGAAGCGAAGAAGAAAACGGAGGAGTCAGCGACTTCCCCGGGATATCTTCTCCAGCCTTGAACTTCAGCAGCGAACGAAGGGCCCTGTCGAGATCTTCCTGGGAGAATTTCTCAGCCGAAACCCTCGTCGGATCACGCCGGCCAGCATAGAGGAACATCGGTGCATACGGCTTGGAGTGGCTGCACCCGACGCTCGAGAAAAGTGCGGATAATATCCACACCGTTCACTTCCTTCTCCGGAATCAACTGGAGATCCTCCACTCGACGATAGAGAGCCTCTATCTCCGCCACCTCGCCATCCAAGATCTTGTTTTTCCAGGACCTTTTCGGCTCGATCTTTTGGGAGGGGTCGAAAGGAACAAGACCAAAATCCTGCCCCGGCACTACGGAGTCGCGAATATAAAACCATCGCCTCCGCCAGTACTGGACAGATTCAGACATGGAAAAAGAAAAGAAAAGCAGATTGGGCTTGAGGGAGATGATGCAACCCCCAATGGGGTAAACACCATCCGAACCAGATTGCCTCTTCACGGAATAGAGTTTCCGGAAGAGGCCAAAGTGCGGCTCAATACCGAGCCAGCACTCGCAGAAAGTGATAAAACAAGCAACGTGAAGAAGATAATTGGGGGAAAGATGGTGCAATTGGACACCGTACAGAAAAGGCAGTCCACGAAGGAAGTCGTGGACTGGGAAGGAAAACCCGCGAATGAGAAAGGCGAGGAACATAACCCGAAACCCAGCGGGGGGACGGGGGATTACCTCATTGCCTGGGAGTTTGACGACCTCCCTATCCTGCGGGATCAGGCCCTTTCATGGCTTCGGGATCACTCTCCCGCGTCTCCGATCACCGCCAGCCACCGTCGGTGACACGGGTGGCGGCGACATTCTTCTTCCCTCCAGCAGCGCTGGTACCAACCGCAGATGAAGCCTTCTTAGACTTCCCCATCGCGGTACGGCGGCGCCGGCGGCGAGAGCGCAGGATGGAAGATGGAAATGTGAAGGGATATTCCAGCGCGCAACAAGAACTCTCAGAGAACAAGGAAGCAGTGAAAACGAGAATAGATGCGGTGAAAACAAACTGAAGTTTTCCCCAATGATTATAAAGACGAAGACGTTGCACGACAGTCTTCCATCGAGAAGACCTAACGCCAACGGCAGGATCTGGCCATACACGTGTCAGCATCTCAACGAACCGTCGCTAACACGCCGTCCACTACGCGCGGAAATAGAGGTGACGCCGTAACTATCTCCACGCCGCGCGTGACCGGTCAATTCAAGGTCAGACAGTGGGACTCATGTTCATCCAGTCAAGTCATCTCTGGCGCAGCAGGCGCTTGAGGTCATCGATCGTCAACACTGACGTCATCAAAAGCTACACTAGCAATAGCTACAATTTCTTCGGCTTCAAAGCTAAGAGTACTTACTCGAATCTACGATTCAACTAATTACTCGGGGGCTACTCCTATCAGGAGCGCTGGCCGCGCACCCGAAAGAGGAACAACATGTTTTAGCATCGAACTATTTCTTCGAGTCCTACGTCGAGTCTACGACTCCACTACGGACTCGGGGGCTACTCTCTTAGGAAGGACGGATCTAAGCATCCGAAAAAATTGTGTCCCACAGACCCGATACTGAACAACGACTGAATTAAAAGTCTCCGCTCGAGTCTACGACTCGAACAGACACTCGGAGGCTACTCCCATAGGGAGCGCTGATCGTGCACCCTATAAATTCTTCGACTGTGATCCTTCGGATCAGTATGCAAAAAACTTTTCGGCAACTCTGCCCTAATTAACGCTAAGTGAGCAATGTCCTCCTTGGCCACCCGAAACACCTCCGCGGTGATAAACATTCGGATGCTGTGTCTACGACACAAAGATAAAGACCTACAGATACCATCTGATGGCCTGGCAACGCACATGACTGCGCTCTGCTAGTAAAAATCCGTGCCAACAGGCGCGATGAAAAATCCCGACGGACGCGTTGGGTACATCAATTAAATTCACTGGAATTCCACTCCTGTAAGTCCTCCGCGGCCTGAGTCGAATTACGCCAGCATATGTTCCAGGTTCGAGTTGAGGGACTCGAGCCTGAAGAAGATCGTGTTGTTTCGTCCTAAGACAGTTAACTGACCCTGATCCGTCGGGTGAGTCAGGCACACGCATCAACAATCCCTACACCTGAACTATTGAAATACATAGTCACACCCGAAGGATTGAAGAGTCCTCAGCCGAATCTACGATTCGACTGATCACTCGGGGGCTACTGACATGGTTATACCCCGCGGGTACATGATCTCAGCATACCTGGTCCAGCCCAAGGAAGGCCCACGACAAATATACGCCGGCCCATGAAGACTTTCGGGTGGCCCATGCCCATGACGCCTTCGGATCCTTGGAGAACAAGACTAGAGTAGATAGGAAATTTAAAGGGGTAAAACCCTAGAACTTGTAACCGACTAGGTCTATGCCCGGGACCTGCCTAAGTCTATATAAAGGCCAGGAGGGCACGACCTAGATCTCTCGACTCATACTTCCGCATACACACCTCCACGCCAGATTGCATCTGCGCACCCCTGTAATCACCGGTTCCGCCGTAATCAAGAGCAGACAAGCAGGAGTAGGGTTTTCCCTCCGGGGGCCTGAACCTGGGTAAACCTCGTGTCCCCGTGTTGCTTGTTTGCTAACCGTTCCGCGATCTCCAGCATCCCCATCTTCTCCAAAACCCAAGTCCATAACAATGGACATTGACGAGATCAAACCTCGTCACAAGGCGCTTCTTCTTTGTATGAATCATGGCCTGTGCACGTGTCACAAGGCCTGCTTCCACATCATCCACCCCGGCCCGTCCCTGGCCGCCTCTACTCCGAGTGCGTCGTCACCATCGTCGAGCGCATCCAGGTAGCCGAATCCTATCAATACCACCATCGTTATCAGCCCCGCCTTAATCTGTGGATAAGTTGTTTGTGTAAGAACTATTATTGATGTTTTGCTGCAATTGTGCACTCCCTAGACTGCAATTTTTAGGTCACTGGACACTTCCTAAATTTGTAAATAGTTCAGGTAATTGAGAATCATGAAACTGTTTTTACTCAAGCTACATGAGCAAAACCTTGTAAATGCCGGCAATACATTAGTTCCTCTGACAGAGAGGTAAATGGATTTTAGTTTAGCTTGAGATATATTTACTGAATTTTCAGAATATACATTGAGAATATAGCGGCCCTTAAGTTGAGAATATATGTTTACTGCATTTTTGGAATGTGTGGCATGTACATACACAACCAATCAGTACATGGGCTTTCTAAACCTGAAGATGAGCTACAGTAATACATCGGCTTTCTAACTGAAGTTAAGCAACAACAGTACCTAAAATTAATGGACAAGTGTATGTCTACTTCTCAAATTCTAGTTGTCATATTGGTCCTTTCTCATGGCTTCTTTGCCGTTACAAATTGTGTGGTAGTGGAGTATGTTTACTTCCCATAAAGAGGTTGTTCATGCTTGCATTTTTTCACTCTAAAACCTGAAGTATTGCTCAAGAAATGGTTATTACCAAGTTTCTGAAACTGAAAAATATGGTAAGCTACTTTCATAATTCAATGTGGTCACTTAACATAATTTGTTAACTTTGGCCACTTAACATAATTTTACGTGCCTCAGTGTGGAGCGTTCTTGGTTTGCATTGATAACATGGCATGTCTTCCTAGCCACTTTGTTTTCTGACAGTTGCGTCTCATGGAATGCGTTGAACACTAGATACTTGTGTTTTCTTTTGCACAGAAAATTCTCCAAATCCACATTAGCACATTGATATGCAATAGAAAGTATCTTTGCAAGTATTTTAACCGTCCTCAAAGTTTTTTTTGATAAAAACACCTATACAATAAGAAAATTAAGAAATCGCCGTGTCTAACATGGTCAGTTAATTCTACCAGAAAATATTCTACTCCACTATAGACTGACATGACACTAGACAAAATATTGATATTCTTTGAGAACTCTTTAAAATATTGATATTCTTCTCCACATTGATAGTCTTTGATGTCATATATTCCTAAAGTCAATGGCGTCAAGTCTATAGATAGGTTATATTGTGGTTCTGGTAGTTGTAAACTAAATATGTAAATCTGATTCAGATCCTTCAATGTTATAAATCCTCTCATTTTCTTGAATAATGGGAAACTGGAAAAAATTCTGAAATAAGGACCATGGAAACTGATAAGTTAACGAGGAAGGTTTTTCTGAATGAGTGAATCACTAAAGAGCCAAGGCCAGATTCATAGCTACTTCTCTGAATGAGTGAAATAAGGAGACTATGTTATCTGCTAGACCAAGTTAAAGATTTCATGCTAATTGTGAAACTACTTATATGCTTAAGTTTGATACGATTACATGCATTATTTGATCTTCAGGTTCATGCAATAGACGGTGTCCTGATGTCCTGATATCCTAAAATCTGTCTTTTTAAATATTCAAGTATGTTAGTTCATAAGGACCAAAAGGCACCATGTTGATGTCTGGTTGCAAGGCTGCAGATAGCTAGGGCTCTATGTTGGTGAGTATCACTTGGTTTGGTTTCCAAGTTATGAAGAGTTCAGCTTGTTGCTTTTGTATTGTACAATTGAGTAGCTACTGATATGCATCTTATGATCACCTTCATAAGAGGGTGTTGGGTTCACATTAATATGGGATCCCGTCATGTGTCGCTCATTGCATGTGTACTGAGTTTTAGCTTTATTGCATTGCTTGTCCAACTTATTTGTTTATATGTTATTATTTGCAGGTTGAAGAACTATTTAAGGCAAAGCCATATACAGCTAATTTAGAGACGGTGAAGTCGATCCTCAAAGTAAGAACCCCCTTGAACTTTTATACAACTCAGTATGATAGCAATACATTTGCAATCAAACGCACTTGTATAAATCTACTAACATTTCATATTTGCCTTGAACTAGGATCAAGAAAGACAACTTATGGATGCACTTGTTAAACTCTCTGAAGTATCATTTGCTTGCAGTATTGGTTAAGAAACACTACATGTTGCTGGCTTGTTGCATCTTCTGGTATTGCCAAATAATGATTCTACAATCTACATCTTGCACTTAAGTAGACTGTTGCTAACTCAACTCTTTTCCATGGGTTGTGGTAGCATGTTATCTGCTAGATCTAGTTAAAGATTTCTAGAGCACTAGTGTTTGTGAGGTTATTTTGGAAAACGTACAGTTAATTTGTGAGGTTATTTTGGACAGTGCACTAGTGTTTATTGAGCAGTAGTTTCTAGAACTCAATTGAATCTTTAGTGATGTTCATATCTGATAGTGCTTTAGTGTTGTTTATAACTTAAATGGAGCTTGTGGGGAGATCATTGATCATATATCTTTCTTACCCATCACGCTACAACTGTCCACTCTCCTACATGAAACATGTTGCTATAAGTTTATTGAGTAGATGTTGACTTACTCTAACATCTACTCCATCAGTTCTTCGTTGACGGCGCCTCCAACCTGCTCCTGTCACCTCTGCCCCGACCTCCTCAAGCAGCTCTGACCAACAACCACGACCCCCCATCCGTCCCGCATCACCAGCTCAAGAGGTCATCACACATCCGTCCAGGGCATGTGTTGTTGTTAACCCCGTCACCCATGTGTGCAGCGAGGAGCAGATCCAACCACTACATCACACAACCATGGAGTCCAGATTGTGACCCACGGAGCGGCCGCGTGCGTGGGCGTTTAGATCGGTCGTCCCCTCCGCCAAGGTGTAATTACCGCGCACCCCTATCCCAGCCGGCGCCTTGCGCCACCATGACGGCCACCGAGCTTCCCCGGTCGAGCTCGAGGAGCAGAAAATTGAGGTGACCCCCCTTTCGCCCACTCTCCATTTTGCTTATAGCACTACACCAAGTTCTGTTTCAGAGTTATCATCATGGTTTTAAAGACGTCGTCTAGGTGACGCTTGGGCGTCCAGGCGCTCCTCCTCCACCTTAAAAAAATGGGCGCCTTAGGCGCCTAGGCGTCCAAAGCGCCCGCCTAGGTGTCAGAGCGCCCCTGCATCGCCTTATGACGCCTTAACGCCTTAAAAACCATGGTTGTCATCATCTTCTTGTTATTGTCGCTAGCCCATTTCTATGCTTGGAAGTTGTAACTATCTTTGGCATATGTATATACAGATTCGTTGGCATGTGTTATGGACACATCTATCTTGATTCTCAAGAGATCCCATGGGTTTAGATTCAGTTGCAGCTTTTAGAGATTCAGAGTGTTGTCGTGCTATGTTTGTAGCAAACTTAGGTCTGGCTGATCTTTTTTAGCAATGCTGAGGTCCGATTTCCTTTGTCAAGAAACAACAAAACTCAGTATGGTTGTGGCGTTAGAATCCTGTTTGTTTACCTAAACCAGTAGCTATATTCTTGGCACCATGAAACAACTCTCCCTTTCCAGCCAGCACATCAAGGCCGGCACTAGGCGTGTGTGGGGCTCCCAGGCGTGCAGGCCGGGGATCTGATTCGTGCGACTCAAAGGAAATTACTGTTTTACAATGTTTTTATGAACCAATAGATAATGAACTGTAGTTATTCATCCAATTTACAAGGTGGCTGCTGGTTTTGGCCAGGTGATTGTTGATCTGGTCGTTATTCAAACGTGGTAGACAAACTTGACTATACCGAGGCAAACCAAAGAATTAATCATTTATTGGCATGTCCAGGGATCATGGTAGCTATTTGTTGGCATATTAAGTTACATATCCGGGGACCATACTATTTGCATGTTTATTAAATTTTATATCCATGGATCTTAGTTGTTTTTTTTGTCTGATTATTAAGTTACATATCCAAGTATCATAGTTGTTTTTGCTTCTAATTAAGTGGCATATCCAGGGTTCTTAGTTGATTTTTTATTTTCTTATTAAGTTGCATATCTAGGGGACATTTGTTGCTTTTTGTCTGCTTATTAAGTTGCATATCACTAATGCTTCTTAGTTGCTTTTTATGTCCTCACTAAGTCGCATATCCAGGGACCTTAGTTCCTTTTTGTTTCTGATTATTAAGTTGCATATCCAGAAATCAAAGGGTTATCATTTTTTACAAAGCTTATCAACATAACAAGATTGAGAATGGCTGAAGTAGGAGAACCAAAGGGTTTCATAAACTAATTATTTCACGAGATTGCAGGTATGAGTTTCTCTGCATCCAACCCAGTCCTTTGTTTCACTCATTTTTGTACTCGAAAGACGAAACAATGTAGCGGTTTGATGCATCAACCCTATGTGACCCATACACGTATTGATTATCAGGAGCCACAAGACATTGGCTGTGGATGCCAAATGATCAAAGAGACTAGTCAGCATCACGACACAGCTGAATTTGTTGACTGATCTTGCGTGCTTAGTATTAGTTCTCTTGAATTTATGATGCAAGGGTGGAATTAGGCCTGGAAAGTTACATCCGTTCGACGCTAAAATCGTTAGAATTAGGCCTGGAGCAGTAGGGATTCTCTTAGGTCAACTCCAACGCAGCCCATAACGGACATCGGGTCTGATTCGGTCTGGCGGACACAGACCACCTCCCAACGAGCCACCGCAAATCTTTTTTGACGGACGGGCATTTCGATCGACTCTCTCTCAATCCCCTGACGCGTGATGCCGCTGGCGCATATGCTGCCCGGCGATCCGGCCACCGCCGGCCAAGTCTGCCGTCGCTGCTAGGTTGCTCGGCTTCGCCCCATTCTCCTTCACCTTTCTCCCATATCCGCGGTGCTTCTCAGCGCCTCCACGCAGCCCCGCAGCAAACCCCTAAATCTGATCGCCTTCGGCTGCCGCGCAATCAACAACCACTGCTCCGGCTGCTATCCGTCGACGACTACGGCCTCCTCCTCACCGATCTCAAGTCCCATCCCGAACCTAGGCGGGGTGCTGCTGTTGCTGCCTCTAGGGTTTGGAATTTTCAATTCTTTAAGTCCTTTTTATATGTGAGTTCGTTTTTCTTAAAGTAAAATAATAAGTAATTAGATGATTGTTTATCTTGCTTTCTATTATTTTATCTGTGCTTTGTTATTTTTATTTGATTTTTTGGGTTAACTCTATTTGAATACTTAATAAAATCTAAAAAGAAAAAAAAGAGAAAAAATAGGAATCCTAGGCTTATTGGGCTTAGCCCATTTTTCTACACGGACCGGATCCACCTGGTCCAACCGGACCAGAGGCCTCCCTGGACCGACCCTCCTCTCAACCCCGTCTCTCTCTCACACACACACAATCGCACGCACGGACACAATTTCTCCCCCTCTCACGATTCAACTCTGCCGCGATGCACCGCCGCTCACCCCTTCTAGCCACCGCCACTGCTCCACCACTCGCCACCGCTGCTCTGCCACTCGCTGATGCTAATCCTCCATGACGCCTCCGACGTCATCCCATCACCACCACCAGGCTAGCACGCCTCCTACTCGAACCCTGCACAAGCCCTAGCTTGTGGTTTGGCTCGGCTTTCAGCGCTACTTCCCCTACCTAGCACCTCCGGCTACTCTCCGACCTCGCCTACCCCGACGAACTCAAGCCCCTGATCGAGATCCAGGTGGTGCTCCTAATGGCCTTGGCCTCCTGCACCGTGGCGCAGTGGTAGACTGCAGCCGCTCCACCCTTCTACCTCGACTTCGGCTACCACAACTACTTCCCTACCTTAGGTATAATTTTCTACTGTGACCAGCCCTCGAGCTGAGGAACTTCTATGTTTAGAATTTAGGTTTAGGCATATAAACCGCAAGTTTCATATAATCCGAGATTATATAGCAGATGGAGATCTGAAGATTAGCAAAGTACATACAGATCTAAATGTCGCAGATCCATTGACTAAACCTCTTCCACGTGTAAAACATGATCAGCACCTCAGTGCCATGGGTGTGAGATTGTTGCCAAATGTAAACTAGATTATTGACTCTAGTGCAAGTGGGAGACTGTTGGAATTATGCCCTAGAGGCAATAATAAAGATGTTATTATTATAATTCTTGTTCATGATAATGTTTATATTCCATGCTAGAATTGTATTAAGCGGAAACTTTAATACTTGTGTGGTTTGTGGACAACACCGTGTCCCTAGTATGCCTCTATGGACTAGCTCATTGATTAATGATGGTTAAGGTTTCCTAACCATGGACATGAGTTGTCAATTAATAATGAGATCATATCATTGGGAGAATGATATGATGGACAGACCCAAACTAAGCGAAGCAATTAGATCGTGTCATCGTGTTCGTCTTTGCGAAGCTTTTCTTATGTCAAATATTGTATTCCTTAGACCATGAGATAATACAACTCCACGTATCGGAAGAAAGCTTTGAGGTCATCAAACGTCATCCTATGAGAGGGTGATCATAAAGGTGTCTCTCAGGTGATCGGAAATTATCTGTTGGGTTGTATGTATCGAGATGGGATTTGTCCCTCCCAAGTCGGAGAGATATACTTCGGGCCTACTCGGTAATCGATATCAACACCGCTTGCAAGCATGTGGTTAAGGAGTTAATCACAAAGTGATATCGGATTACGGAGCAGTAAAGTACTTGCCGTGAACGAGATTGAACTAGGTATGACGGTACCGACGATCGAATCTCGCAAGTAAAATATCGGCGAAGGGAATATATATATGGGATTGATTGAATCCTGGCATCGTGGTTCATCCGATATGATCATCGATGAATGTGTGGGAGTCAATATGGGTGTCCAGACCCCGCTGTTGATTATTGATAGAAGATCATGTCTGCATATTCTCGAACCCGCAGGGTCACACACTTAACGTGTCTCGACGCTAGGATAGATTGGATGATTGGTTTATGAGTTTTTGTTCGGAGTCTCGGATGGGATCCGGGACATTACGAGAGGTTCCCGAATGGTCCGGAGAATAAGATTCATATAAGGCAGTGCAGTTTTTGGAGTTCGGAATTGTTCCGGGTTAATCGGTATTGTGCCGGAAGCTTCTAGAACCTTCCGGAAGGGGACCAACGTGGACCCACCTTCCGGGAGGGGGCATGGGCCTATGAGGGAGTGCCCTGGCCGCATTGGGCCAGGGGCATAAGGCCCATAGCCGCCAAGAGGGTTTTAAACTCGAGATAGAGCTTCTAGAAGGGGTTTCCTTGCCCCCACCTCCTCCTTGGGGCCGCCGGTTTGGCTTGGGGGAGGGGCTAGGTTGCAGCCGACCACCCCTCTATATAAAGAGGGCTGGGGGCGCACCACCCCTTACACCTTCCCCTCCAAGAGCTAGCCGTCCTGCTGCCCTCCTCTCTCTCTCCCTCCCGACTGCGTGTAGGCGAAGCCCTGCTGCAGAAACTCTCCACCATATACACCACACCGTCGTGTTGTAGATCCAATCCGTCTCTGCACAATACTTGCTGGACCGAGGAAGGAAGAGACGTGGAGGTGCTGCACGTGTGCATCTCACGGAGGCACCGCCACTTGTGGTGCTAGATCGGATCGGATCGCGAGGAGGAGAAGCGAGTACGACTACATCACCCACGTTCCGACGAACGTTCCGCTGTGCGAATATTCAAGGGTATGAAGATCTAATCCAATCTCTCTCGTTGTTTGCATATCCTAGATTAGATCTTGGCTTTCCCTCTGTTCGCATCCGTAGAAAATTTTGATTTACTATGCTGCGAAACCCTTCATCTTCATCCAACCATCCAAAGTCAATGATCTTTAGAGAATCGAAGGAGGAGACCTTGATCTACATCTTCACCAAGAGAGATCTTCATTTCCCCCTAATTCACTTGAGGGCCCCCAAGCTCTAGTGTTTCATTGGAAACCCTAACTTTGATTTGGTTCTTACAAGCTTGTCTTGACATCTTGCTTGTATTTCGGAGCCTCCAATTAAGTTGTGGATGTGTGCCCCGAACTTGTTGTAAAGGTGCCGGATTCCACCTCGAAGGTTGCCGATATAGTGGAAGGTGGATCGAGCCCGTTGGGGTGAGGTTCATCGGAGAACAAGGGAGGCCTCTCGTGGCGTTGGTGGTTTGAAACCACACCCTCTCCAAACGTAGACGTACTTACCCTCAAAAGGAAGGAACTACGGGAAACAAATCCTTGTGTATCCTGAAGGGAATATGCCCTGAGAGGCAATAATAAAGTGTTTATTATGTGTATTCCAAGTATATGATAGATGTTTATTTGCATGCTATAATTGTATTAATACGGAAACGTTAATACATGTGTGTTTAATAAACAAACAGAAAGTTCCTAGTTATGCCTCTCTCATAAACTAGCTCGTTGATTAACAAGATGATCAAGGTTTCCTGATCATGGACATTGGATGTTGTTAATAACGGGATCACAACATTAGTGTAATGGGGTGATGAACATTCATCCGAAGTATAGCATTACGATCAAAGTCATTGAGTTTATATTGCTATAACAACTTACGAAGTGATCCTAATCCTTAGACCATGAGATCATGTCAATCACTAACACCAGAAGAGTTTCTTGATAACATCAAACGTCACACCGTAACATGGTGATTATAAAGATGGATTCAGAACTAATAAAGTGTTATGTTGAGGCTCATGGATCGAGAGTGGAATTTGTTCATCCCGATGACGGATAGATATATTCTGGGCCCTCTCGGTGATATCACATTGATTAGCTTGCAAGCAAGTGATTTGATCACTAGAATGTTATATCACAGGAACGAGAAAAGAGTGCATGTCGGTAACGAGATCAAACTAGGTATGGAGATACCGATGATCGAATCTCGTACATGTAATATATCGTGAAACAAAGGGATTAAGATACTAGCATAAAAGGTTCCGACGATCACAAGAAAGTCATCGTTGAATGTGTGGAGTCGATGGGTCTCCGGATCCGCTTCGATTATTGATCCGAGAGGGGTCTCGATCATGTCCGCATTATTGACGAACCGTAGGGTGACACACTTAAGAGACCGACATCCAATTGGAGCAAATGTTTCATGCCGAAAAGAATGAACAAGCGCGAATTTATTTCACTAGATACAAACAGGTTTTGTGAAATTGCATAAAGTGGTTATGCATGTGAAATAGAATTCTAGCAAGGGGTTATTTGTGAATGTTTGTCATTAAAGTAATTGACAAAATTCTGAATAAAATAAAAGAGTTTTATTTAATGAGAGTTTGCATTAAATTTGGTGGAAATTTAATGGGAATTTGAGTGGACTTTTGAGTGGAGGGATTTTAAAGGGCATTTTGTGAGTGGAGTGTCCACCACATGAATGAAGGAGGAGGGGCAGCCCCATGGCGTGCCACCCCTTGGGTGCCCCCTCCTCCTATAAAAGGAGCCCCCCTCCTCACTTGTCTCTCACACCTCCTCGTGAAGGATCTCTCTCCCCCTCTAGAATTTATCCCCCATGGTCTCGGACTAGAGAGATACATGTTCCCGACGGCTATTCGGCAAGAAAGAGTTGTGCTTCCGCTGCATCGCTGGAGCGAGGAGGCGTAGGTTGCTCGGTGCCTCGAACGTGTGTGCGAGCACGGATGCGCTGCTGATTTGCGGCGCTAGGACTTCCTCTCGATCTTGGGATCGGCAAGAGATCGTCTACATCAACCACGAGTTGAACTCGTTAAGCTTTGTCGGTCTTCAAGGGTATGTTCTCTACGGATATACATCCGCCCGTTGTTTGTATCTAGTAGATAGATCTTGGTATATAGTTCACATCGTAGGAAATTTTTTGTTTTCTATGCTGCGAACCCTACATATCCGTGTCCACTTCTTTGGTTACTTCTATCCTTTACCGCACTTTACTTACTTGTTCTTGCTTAGTGTTGTAATAATCATTGCATGGTTGACATATAGGTAAATTCACCATAGTTGCACAATCTAGAGAATTTACCTTTCTTGTCAAGCCCTAATTTAAAAAAGAATAAAATTTGAAGTAGCACCTATTCACCCCTCCCTCTAGGTGCCCATACGATCCTTTCAACTTCCTTATATATGCAGTTGCGGCTGGCTTTGCTACCTCCATTGCAACCCAATGTTTTTGAAACACATACGGGTTCCATGAGTAAGCAGCATCCCAAATATGATCATCAAACACCTTTCCATGGAACTTCTTCTTGAAGTTTCTCACCAAGTGAAACATACATTCTCAATATTTATCCTCTGGGAACACTTATTTTACCCCTGTCATCACTGCCTGACCAGCATCAGTACATATAACTAAACCCGCTGGTGATCCTATGGCACGCCTAAGTAATTGCATGAACCATATACAATTTTCATAAACCTGCATTCCTCTCTCTCATCCTCGCTATCATCCTTTTGCACATAGTCTGTGTCCTTCTTTTTATCAGAAAAAATAACCACATTTAGAGGCATAGGCTCTTTCTCCAAATATGCATTATCCTCATCAATACCAACATGTTCATTCTTAGGTATTGGGTTGCGAAGATAACTATCCTTATCTTGATCTATGTTTTTTATGGTTCAATATGCACTTCACTATCCTCATAATACTCAATGAATGGCTCATATGGTTCAGCAGGATCGCAATATGCAATGAACATTTGCACAACCTTTTTCTAGGAGTGTTTCTCAAACATAGACACCAGCTCTTGGTCAGAATGTACCTCTGGATATATTTTCAACACATCATCATAGTATTGAAAATGTGCAACTTCCAAACATCATGGCGGGTACTCATCTAGGACTTCTTCAAGCAAATCCTTATAATTTGTCAAGTCACTGTCAATAAATTTCTCAAAACAAAATGATTTAATTTCTTTTCTAGAATTTTTGGGTTGGGGAATCAAATTTATTTTCAACAAATAAGTTGAATTTGATCCATCATGTGAATGCAAATCAGAACAAGTTTATTTGAGTCATCTATCACGATAGTCATCTACGCAAATAAAAGCACGAAGCAACCCGACCCTAGAGGTGCACCCATGGCGTTGTCATGGCCGCCGCTGCCATGCATGTGTAGCTCATGCGTCACAGTATGTGCATGTCGTGCTCAGCGTTTCTCGAGGCCGCCGTGCATGTGCCGCCCGAGGCTTCTATGCCTGTGATGCCTGTGGCCATCGTGGCCTGTGGCCATCGTGCCTGCGTCGCCCTCTGCCGCTGTGCCTGCACCGCCCGTGGTGGCAGTTCCTGCGTCGCCCTCCGCCGCCATACATGCGCCACGATGGCCATTCATGCATCGCCCGAGGCCACTGCGTGGCCGCACGCGCTGCTTCGCCCTCCGCCGATGTGCATGCGCCGCCTGCGTGGAGGCTGCTCGCGCCGCCCGCCGTCATGTCAGCCCGCCCGCCGCCATCACCAGCCGCCGCCACTCCGGGCTAGGGTTGAGCATGGATTCTCTTCTTTTTTGTGGGCATGGTCCAGACCGACGGAGTATTCTGATGTATTCGCACGAATCGCACGCAAGGGTAATTTGGTCCATTTAATCAATTGACCGGAAAAACTATAATGTAACACACGACAGTGTCAATTGAGTAAATATAACAAGTTTAGGTGTTAAAATGGGAAGAAAATTTTTACTAGTGTCAAATAGGGAAGCAAGTTTTAAGCAAGTGTCTAATAAGGAATTTTCTTTTTAACCTAACTATGCTTAATATTAGATCAAATTACACTCATGGTCAAACTTTCCCTTTAGTCACCCATCATAACACTACTTGATACCTAGCACGCTTAACTTATTCGTTCCTTCCGAATGAGCTCCTGAGAAATGAAATCATACCTTGTCGATAATACTTTCATACCGATTCTATTAAATCTTGGACCATGATGTCACACATCTCAATTTTAGATTCTAATCAATTGTTTAAGTAGACAATAATGAATAAGTAATAATAATCTTGAATCCGAATATTTTTCTATTTAATATAGAATAATTTATATATTTAAATCCGTAAATCGGAATTTGACACATAAAATATCTAAATCAAACAGAAAAATGAGAGGAATCAAAATATGACATCCATATAATCTTGTGAACCTAAAAATGATTGATGAACCTTATCACATTGTTTCAATCTTTTTGGATTTTTTATGCCCGTTTCAAACTATGGTTAAAACGGCGGGCATGAAGATTCTTATCTCGAGGCTGAGCCTTGCTAAAGTTGCATTGGATCTCTGATAAAATAGCATATTGTGAACCTAAAAATGATTTTTTAATAAAACATGAACATCAGATTATGTACCTGTAGTTTACATCTGACCCACTTCCTACCAATTCAGCAGGAATTTGTCTTTTTCACCAGGGATTGACTGAAAGTGTGGAGATTCCCCTATTGGGACATTGTCCATTTAAAGTGGTATATTATTTTTCAAAAATGGGGTGGTAGAATTTTGAATTATCCATTTTGTGGTTGCTTCACAAATCCCCAATTTTGTGTGCTCGGAAAATGAAAAATGGCTTTTTGATGCGACGAAAAGGAAAAGTTCCTCCTGCAACATTGTTCCCCATCCCTTGATATAGATGCATGCATAATATGGACACATTATCACAAACTATGCCTTGATTTTAGCCATAACATTGGTCATTTTATACGAAAGTCAGGAAACCTCGAATGAGATAGGTCATTTTCTGAAGGTTTTTTTGAGACATAATCAATATAAAAAGTTTGATAATTTTTCCTTCCAACTATGTCACATAATATGATACCACGCGAAGGTTTCGCATTTTTTGGATCGTTTTTTAATTTCTTATGTCCGTTTCAAACTATGGTCAAAACAGCGGGCATGAAGATTCTTATCTCGGGGTCGAGCCCCACTAAACTTTCATTGGATCTCTCATGAAATAGCATATTGTGAACCTAAAAATAATTTTTTAATAAATCATGAGCATCAGATCATGTACATGTAGTTTATACCTAACCCACTTCCTATCCATTCATCAGGAATTTGTCTTTTTCACTAGGGATGGACGTAAAGGTTTGAGATCCCCTATTGGGACATTTTCCATTTAAGGTGGTCTAGTATTTGTAAAAAATGCGGTGGTGGAATTTTGAATTAGCCATTTGGTGGTTGTTTCACAAAACCACCCGTTTTTCGGTCATAAAATGGAAAATGACTTTTTGGTTCGACGAAAAAGAAAACTTCCTCCTGCGACATTGTTCTCCATTCCATGATACACATGCATGATACCTCCAATTTGCATCACCATTCTATATCATAATTTGCCTCTATTTATTGATATATGTCTTATTATGAGGTGTTACTTATGTCTTTTCCTCTGTTTTTGCATGTTGGATGATTCTTGGAGGATGGACTGTCGGATTCAGGTTTCTGATGGAAAAAGAGGTGTTTTGATGCAATTTCGCGAAGATCAGAAAAATACCAGAAAAATATTAGAAAATTATATTTTCCCAGAAGACGGAGGAAGCCAAAAGGGGATGCGTAGCTGGGCCACAGGGGGCCCACACCCCCTAGGCGCGGGTCCACCTTGCCCGCGCCTAGGGCAGGTGTGGCCCACCTGGCCGGCTCCCGACTCCGCCCTCTCGCCTATATCTTCCTCACAGAACCCTAATACTAGGAGAGAGACCATAGAAAGATTTCCGCCGCCTCTGCGGGGCGGAAAACACCGAGGGAAAAAGAGCTCTCCGGCAGACAGATTTCTGCCAGGAAAATTCCTCCCCGGAGAGGGGAGATCATCACCATCAACACCATCATCAAGCTAGGCTTCATCGGGATCATCATCATCATCCACCCCATCATCTCCACCAGCACCATCATCACCACTGCATCCGATGTAACAATCGTGTTGGATCTTGCATTAGTTTTAGGGAAACTTTTCTGGTGTTGATTACTATTGTAGTTAATGCTTATGAGTGGAACCATTGGATTATTGTTTATGTTCAGATTGTTATCCATCACCATATCATCTTTGATCTTGATCCATATGATGTCTTGTGAGTAGTTTGTATAGTTCTTGAGGACATGGGAGAAGTCATGTTATGAGTAGTGGATTTGTGTTGAGATATTATTCAATGGTTTAGTATTTAAGTTGTGGTGCTATTCTTCTAGTGGTGTCATGTGAACGTTTACTACATGATACTTCACCATTTATGGGCCTAGGGGAATGCATTGTATATTTGGCTACTAACTGTGGGGTTTCCGGAGTGACAGAAACCTGAACCCCCGTTAGGACACCATTGCACAAGGGAGTGTAGGATCTCAGAGTTTAAGGCTATGGTTAGGTTTATATCTTAATTACTTTCCTGTAGTTGCAGATGCTTGCAAGGGATTTAATCACAAGTGTGTATTATTCCAAGTAAGGTCGGTACATTAGTACAGGTTCACCCACACAACACTTACAACACCAAAGAAGGGTACTCAGCTATTTGAAGCGAAAGCACTTGACAGAATTCCCATGTGTCATCGAGAACGTTTGGTCCTTATAATTATTTACACCGGCTTGTCCTTTGCTAAGAAAGGATTGGGCCACTTGCTGCGTTTGTTCGTTGTCTTTATTACTTGTACTTTGTTTTGTTGCTTTATCTGAAAACCCCTAAAAATCCGTTTGCTAAGTATTTACAGAGATTTCCTGCTCCATACCACTAGTCAACACCTTGTGCTCCTCGTTGGGATCAACACTACTATTTATCGAAAGTACTATGATACACCCCCCTATACTTGTGGGTCATCAAGAATATTTTCTAGCGCCGTTGCCAGGGAGTGAAGCGCCATTGAAGAGTGGAACTGGTAAAGAAAACTTCTACTCTGAGTATTTATTTTTGTTTCTTTTTGTTGCTTTGTTTCCAATATGGATAACCCACTTGGTTTTCTGTTTGGGAAAACTACTACCGCTGTTAGGGTAGTAGATGAATCACCACCTGTTGAGATAGATCCTTTTAAGATACCTATAAGTATTATTGATCGTGTTATGGATAATTATTATTTAGGGGATGGAACTATTCATCCTGGTGATCATTTGCTTTTTATCCATGAATTATGCGGATTGTTTAAGTGTGCAGGTATCACAACTGAACAGGTGAAGAATAAGTTACTCTATATCCTTGAAAGGGAGAGTTGAAGAATGGAATAAGCTGCTGAAGAATGGACAATCCATGGAATGGGAGGAAATGGATTCTCTCTTTTATTCTAAATTATATCCTCCCAGTGAGATTCATAAGGATAGAAATATGATATATAACTTTTGGCCTCGTGATGGAGAGAGTACAGCTCAAGTTTGGGGGAGATTGAAGCTACTTATGCTTAAATTTCCTATTCATGAACTCCCTAACAATATTATTATCAATAATTTTTATGCTAGGCTTTCTCTTCATCATAAAGATTTACTAGATGCTTCTTGTGCTGGATCATTCACACGTATCAAGGAAGAAGCTAAATGGGATTTATTAGACCGTATTCAAGAAAACACTGAAGCTTGGGAGAATGGCAAAGGAAGAAAGTTAGGTATAAACTATGATTATGAATGCATTAAATCTTTTATGGGAACTGATGACTTCCGTGATATTAGCAATGAGTTTGGTCTTGATTTCCAAAGTATTGCCAACTCTTTTAAGGCATTTGCCTCTTACATAGAAATTCCCAAAAAAAGAAGTGGAACAAGTACCATGCACCTTATAAAGATGTTGTTAATCATGTTCCTGATAGAAGTGTTGAAGTTTGTACTACTAATCATATTGTGCCTAAACCTTATGTTGAGAAAATACCTTTCCCGGCTAAGGTAAATGAGTATTCTATGATGATTAGTGCAGATAATAAAGGTACTAAGAAAACTGTGGAGCCTGATGAGCATTTGAAAAATGAACATGTGGTAGCTATTGTGAAAGACCCTTTCGCTAGAAATATAGAGGATGAGCACATTGTCTTCGTGAAGATGTTTCTAATATTGTCTCTTCCTAAAATTGGTGATCATTGCTATTATGGTTTATGTGATACTGGTGCAAGTTCTAGTGCTATTCCTTATGAGATTTATAGGGAAATTATGCATGAAATTGGTCCTTGTGAGCTTGAGGACATTGATGTGGTTATTCACCTTGCTAATAAGGAAACCATATGCCCTATTGGTATTGTGAGAGATGTGGAGGTTCTTTGTGGTAAGATTAAGTATCTGCTGATTTTCTAGTGCTTAATTCAGCAGCTAGCAAAACTTGCCCTATCATTTTTGGTAGACCTTTCTTGAACACTTGTGGATATATTATAGATTGTAAGAAGGAGAAATTTTACTTAAGTTTGATGGAGATTCTTATGAGTTTAACTTTTCCAAATTTGCTAAAGCTCCTTGTGAAAACAACTTGCCTAATAAAGATTTCAGGATGGAACAACTTGCTTCTATTGATCCGGTTTATGACCTTGGACCTCTTTTGGTGATAGTAAGTATGCTCATTCTGATGATAGAGTTGTTTCCTATCACAGTTATATTGTCAACTTTACTCAAAGTGCTACTGAAAGTTATTATGAGAGAGGAAACATGGTTTTATGCATCTCAATAATGTTAAATTTCCTGTTTATGTTAAAATCTTTGAAGTTGCATTTTTTGTCTTCCTATGCTAATGCCTTTTTGTTTCAACAATTTGTTTTCTCATGATACCCCCATGCATAGGAAGTGGGTTAGACTCAAATGTGTTGGTTATTTGCTTCGTGATGCTCTCTTTCACTCCAGATATATATATCCTATGTGAGCATCTTTGAAAGTTTCAAGCCTAACTTAAAGGCATTAAAGAAAAGTACTTGTTGGGAGATAACCCAAGATTTTGGTTGAGTCTTTGAAGTTATTACCTCTGTAATAACCGCTCATTATCCTTTTTGTTTTGGTTTTCGAAAAAATCAATCGTTACCTGCTGGTCTGTTTTGATAGATTTCTGTTATCAATTGCATTTGCCTCTTACAAGAAGCCTTTGTTTTTATGGATTTCAGGTGAAGTGTGAACCTAAAGGTTTATTGTTTTTGCTTACACTAATGTTGTCGTTGAATTTTGTGTATTGCCTTGTGAGAAAAAGAATTTCCAGGAGAAGGAGAAAAGGAGTCTGCAGAGTTCATCTTTGATTAGGTAAAAGTGGTGAAAACAGAAGGTTCGTCAAATCAATATATTTTTATATTTTTGATGTTTTTATTACATAAGGGAAGTTACGAGATGGAACAGAGGAGGAACCGGAGGCCGGGGTGGCCTCACCCACCCCGGGCGCGGGCCCCAGCTGGCCACGCCTGGAGGGGGTGTGAGCCTCCCGAGCTCCGTCTCCTCCTCGTTTTCGTATCAGCACCTTCCTTATGCATTGAAACTTCGTAATATATAACCCCCGGATCACCCGAGGTTCGTGCATCGTGTTCTCGTCGTGTTTTCGTTTCAATCTGTTTCTGTCAGGAAATCTTCTCAAGTTTAGAGCACCATGGTCTCCGCCAACAACAAAGGCAAGAATCCCATGGAGGAGATAAAGTTGGAAGAACAAACTGCCGTAGGGACAAGGGAAAGGAAACCTAATTTTTTAGGAGCAATTAACACGTGCTATTTCGTAACATGCGGGGATCATAGCCTCCGTTCGGACTTGAGATCTGTCACGAGGCGGTGAAGCCCTTGAACCACGACTAGTTTTGTGATAAGTAACATGATTTGAGAATGAAGCGGATATGCTTCAAGAGGCGAATAACGTGCTTCATAAGATGCTGGAGGATTTTCGACCCTAAAGGGAACACCACCACCAGAAGGAGTAATTCATCATCGGTTTGGCATCCCTTAGCTTGTTCCAAGCGTGGGGGTGTCATGATATCACCACCATTATCTTTTATCTTTTACCTTTTAGTGGATTCATGTCTTTGGTAGAGGTTATCTTATAGTTTGGTTTCCATGTGGAAGTATCTCTCCTTTAGGTGATTATCTATGTATCCCTTGGTGTGAGTACCTTTATGGAATATTATTGAGAAGTTTCATCTTTTATTTTTTGCACTTCTTATTTTAGTTTGCAATCTCTATTATATGATGGATCTTGTTGATCCGCATCACTTTGGGAGCGTCAAGTAAATCTAAATTGGTTTTGGCAAACCGAGCTCTGGTCAGTAGCAACACTTTTTGAGGTTTGAAAGAAAAAGGTAAAAAAGCTTACAGGTATTTGTATCATTTATTTTCTTTCTTGTTGGCTCATAAGCTCAGTATTCTTTATTTAAGATCTTTTTGTGTCTTCAAGGAAGATTGCATGTTTGGCTTTATCACTTGTAGGTTTGCTTGCTTATTTCAACTATTTTGCTTGCTACCCAGCCTTACTAGCCAAAACCTGTTTTGAGAAGGCATACTTCTCATGTTTCCAACCCCTTTGAACCAAAACTCGTGTCATTTGTGTCCACTATATCTACCTATTAGCATTTTCTATTCCAAGCAAATTCTCAAGCTTCATCTATCTTTCGAATTAAAAAGTATTTTGTTATGTGAAAACTAGTTAGTAAAGCTCTCACGAACTTGATGGCACACCTTATTTTCTTGCCCCTAATAGACTTGAACCATTGTGTCATCGAAGTTGTATATGCTTGCATCTATACGTTGGAATTAGCAAAACCGTGTTGTCACGGGGAACGCTTTCAACATTGCACATGTACGTTGTACATAGTTGATATCATGCTCTTTTGTTTGCAGATGTCGACGGTGTGAAATAAAGAGGGAAATTGAAAGTCCATGGAGTGATGTATGTGTATTAGAGAAATGCCTGGGCTTCTAGCCTAGGCCATGCCTAATCATGGTGGAAACTTGCAGCGGCACCATAATGAGCATTTTGTGAAGTATCCTCAATAAAAAGCTATGCACATAGTAAATAAAAAGATCCCTGAGATGCTCATTGTCTTCTTTCCTTATCATTTTGGTTATGGGATAGCTCATGTACCATGTGCAAGGGGTACCCCGTTGGCGGTTCTTTATGATACACATGTACTTACAATTACAAGAACTTATCGGTGACCAAAGTTGAGTAGCATGAGGAGCGTCCCTCGTACTCAAGGGACATGAGATTGCCAAGTTATATTTCGTCAAGCATATACTCCATCCTTATTCACTTTAACCTTAATCATCTCAAGATGCCTATGATAGGGGCAATGAGGGCTCAAAGCTAGTAAGTACCATAATATTTTGGAAGCTCTTTATGACTTGAAATCCTTGCTTCCCTATATGAAGGGACCTTTCTCCTATTTTCTAAGTTAAGTAAGTAAGCCCACTTCCTCTCTATCTCCAACAAGCATTTGAGTTGTTGTGTTGAAAGCATTCATATGGTGATTTATTCAATCATGTTCTTTATCTTCCTTGTTTGCACAAGACTCTTATCTATTGGGTATTACTTTGAAAGCCTTCATTTTGAAAAACCATTTTGATCAAAGAGTACTCCTATTTTAAAACTTCTTCAAAAGCTTTATTTGTGAAACTATTTGCCGGTGTTCTCGACCAAGAACGAGTTTACCAATTCAATTATGATTTATCTTTATGCATCTCTATTGTGACTCATGTACTTGTTGAGAGCTAATTTATATAATGGTGAGTTGCTTTCTTATGAGTTGTGTAATCGTAAGTGTGATGCTTCTTGTCTATATTCTTTTATCAACACTTCACTCCATAAACCCGTGGACATGTTTCTGAGTTCGGTTTTGCTTGGGACAAGCGAAGGTCTAAGCTTGGGGGATTTGATATCCAATTTGCATCACTATTCTATATCATAATTTGCTCTATTTATTGATATATGTCTTATTATGAGGTGTTACTTATGTCTTCTCCTCTGCTTTTGCATGTTGGATGATTCTTAGAGGATGGACTGCAGGCAGCTTTTCGATGGAAAAAGAGGTGTTTTGATGCAATTTGCGAAGATCATAAAATACTGAAATATATTGGAAAATTATATTTTCCCAAAAGACGGAGGAAGCTGAAGGGGAGGCTCAATGGCCACGTGGGGCCCACCTTGCCCGTGCCTAGGCAGGTGTGGCCCACTGGCTCGACTCACTCTCCGCATATATCTTTCTCACGGAACCCTAATACCAGGAGATAGACCACAGAAAGATTTCCGCCGCCTCTGCGGGGCGGAAAACACCGAGAGAGAGAAAGAGCTCTCCGACAGAGAGATTTATGTCGGGTAAATTCCTTCCCGGAGAGGGGAGATCGTCGTCATCAACACCGTCATCAAGCTAGGGTTCATCGGGATCATCATCATCATACACCCCATCATGTCCACCAGCACCATCATCACCACTCCGTCCTGATGTAACAATCGTGTTGGATCTTGCATTACTTCTTAGAGGAAACTTTCCCGGTGTTGATTACTATTATAGTTGATGCTTGTGAGTGGAACCATTGGATTATTTTTTATGTTCCGATTGTTATCCATCACCATATCATCTTTGATATCGATCCATATATTGTCTTGTGAGTAGTTCGTCTAGTTCTTGAGGACATGGGAGAAGTCATGTTGTTAGTAGTGGATTTGTGTTGAGATATTATTCAATTGTTTAGTATTTAAGTTGTGGTGCTATTCTTCTAGTGGTGTCATGTGAACGTCGACTACATGATACTTCATTTATGGGCCTAGGGGAATGCATTGTGTATTTGGCTACTAATTATGGGGTTGCCGGAGTGACAGAAAACTGAACCCCCGTTAGGACACCATTGCACAAGGGAGTGTAGGATCTCAGAGTTTAAGGTTGTGGTTAGGTTTATATCTTAATTACTTTCTTGTAGTTGCGGATTCTTGCATGGGGTTTAATCACAAGTGTGTATTAGTCCAGGTAAGGTCGTTACATTAGCACAGGTTCACCCACACAACACTTACAACACCAAAGAAGGGTACTCAGCTATTTGAATCGAAAGCACTTGACAGAATTCCCATGTGTCCTCGAGAACGTTTTGTCCTTATAAGTATTTCCACCGGCTTGTCCTTTGCTAAGAAAGGATTGGGCCACTTTCTGCGTTTGTTCGTTGTCTTTATTACTTGTACTTTGTTTTGTTGCTTTATTAGAAAACCCCTAAAAATTTGGTTGCTAAGTATTTACAGAGATTTCCTGCTCCATACCACTACTCAACACCTACGCTCCTCATTGGGATCGACACTCCTATTTATCGAAAGTACCAAGATACACCCCCTATACTTGTGGGTCCTCAATGCATGCATAATATGGGCACATTATCATAAACTATGCCTTGATTCTAGCAATAACATTGGTCATTTGACCCAAAAGTCAGGAAACCTCGAATGAGATAGGTCATTTTGTGAAGGTTTTTTGACACATAATCAATATACCAAGTTTGATATTTTTTCTTGCAACTATGACACATAATATGACACCACGAATGTTTCGCATTGTTTCGATTATTTTGAATTTCTTATGCCTGTTTTAAACTATCGCAGACTTTGTCGAATGGCGGGTATAAAATTCTTAGCTCGGCTGAGCCTATTTAAACTTGCATTGGATATATGATAAAATAGCATCATGAACCTAAAATGATTTTTGTAAAAATCATGAACATTAGATCATGTACTGCAGTTCATATCACCCACTTCCTACCGATTTGGCAGGAATTTGTCTTTTACCGGTGGACGAAAAGGTTTGACATCTCCTTATTGGGACATTGTCCATGTAAGGTGGTCTACTATTTTGAAAAATAGGGTGGTAGCATTTGAATTAGCCATTTGGTGGTTGCTTCACAAAACCCCTTGTTTTTGGCTCTTGGAAAATGAAAATGACTTTTTGGTGCTACGAAAGGAAAACCTCCTCTCGCAACATTGTTATACACATGCATGCATAATATGGGCACATTATCATAAACTATGCCTTGATTTTAACCATAGCATTGGCCATTTGACCCAAAGTCGGAAAATCTCGAATGAGATAGGTCATTTTGTGAAGGTTTTTTGAGACATAATCAATATAACAAGTTTGATATTTTCCTTCCAACTATGTCACATAATATGATACCACCTTGAAGGTTTCTCATTGTTTGGATCATTTTGAATTTCTTATGCCTGTTTCAAACTATGGTCAAAACGAAGGTCATGAAGATTCTTATGTCGAGCCCCGCTAAACTTGCATTGGATCTCTGATGAAATAGCATATTGTGAACTTAAAAATAATTTTTTAATAAATCATGAGCATTATATCATATACCTATAGTTTATACTTGACTCACTTCCTATCGATTCAGCATGAATTTGTCTTTTTCACGAGGGGTGGACGAAAAGGTTTGAGATCCCCTATTGGGACATCGTCCATTTAAGGTGGTCTAGTATTTTTGAAAAATGGGGTGGTACAATTTTAAATTAGCCATTTGGTGGTTGTTTCACAAAATCACCCGTTTTTTACGCTCGGAAAATGGAAAATGACTTTTTGGTTCAACAAAAAGGAAAACTTCCTCCTGCGACATTGTTCGCTATTCCATGATGCACATGCATGCATAGTATGGGCACATTATCACAAAATATGTCTTCTAGTAATAACATTGGTCATTTGACCCGAAAGTCAGGAAACCTTGAATGAGATAGGTCATTTTTTGAAGGTTTTTTGACGCATAATCAATACACCAAGTTTGATATTTTTCCTTGCAGCTATGTCACATAATATGACAAAGCGAAGGTTTCGCATTGTTTCTATCATTTTTGAATTTCTTATGCCTGTTTTAAACTATCGGCAAACTTTATCGAATGTCCGGTGTAAAGATTCTTAGCTCGGGGCTGAGCCTCTCTAAAGTTGCATTAGATCTCTGATAAAATATCATATTATAAACCTAAAAATTATTTTTGTAAAAAATCATGAGCATCAGATCATGTACATGTAGTTCATAAATGACCCACTTCCTACCAATTCGGCAGGAATTTGTCTTTTTACGAGGGGTGGACGAAAAGGTTTGATATCTCCTTGTAAAGTGGTCTAGTATTTTTTAAAAATAGGGTGGTAGCATTTTGAATTAACCATTTGGTGGTTGCTTCACAAAATCCTCTTTTTGCGCTTGGAAAATAGAAAATGGCTTTTTGTTGCTCCGAAAAGGAAAACTTCCTCCTTTACCATTGATATACACATGCATGCACAATATAGGCACATTATCACAAACTATGCCTTAATTTTAGCCATAACATTGGCCATTTGACCCGAAGGTCAGGAAACCTCGAATGAGATAGGTCATTTTGCGAAAGTTTCTGACACATAATCAATATACCAAGTTTCATATTTTTTTCTTCCAAATATGTCACATAATATGACACTACGCGAAGGTTTCACATTGTTTCGATCATTTTTAAATTTCTTATGCATGTTTTAAACTATTGTCAAAACGGCAAGCATGAAGATTTTTATTCAACATAAATATCTAATATTTGAGTGTAGATGGATAGATCTTATTTTTCAGCAAATTTTGATATGTTATTTGTATTTTCTGAATTAGAATGATTTTTTATGATTTTCCTAAGAGTAATGTGATAAAAGGGAAAAAGGAAAAAAAGGACTTTGCCATATCTCTAGTGCGGAATATATGCGACAAAGGCCCTTTGTATATACTATGGAATACACGACAAAGGACCGGCGAGCACACCGCAAAGAGGCTGCCGTCTGTACCGCTAGCTCCTCCGTCAAGTGGATCTGTGGGGTCGCGGGTCCCATCTTGTTGTCGTGACGACACGTATGCCATGTGCCACTGTCGACTTTGCCGAGTGTGTTTTCTTCCTCGTGTTTCTTTGTGGATCTTTGCCGTGTATATTTCTTTGCCGCGTTCCTCAAGCTGTGACTCAAGACATTGGCCGTGGATGCCAAATGATCAAAGAGACTAGTCAGCATCACGACACAGCTGAATTTGTTGACTGATCTTGCGTGCTTAGTATTAGTTCTCTTGAATTTATGATGCAAGGGTGGAATTAGGCCTGGAAAGTTACATCCGTTCGACGCTAAAAATCGTTAGAATTAGGCTGAAGCAGGGATTCTCTTAGGTCAACTCCAACGCAGCCCATAAGCGGACATCGCGGGTCCGATTCGGTCGCGGACCAGACCACCTCCCAACGAGCCACCGCAAATCTTTTTTTTGACCGGACGGGCGCATTTCGATCGACTCCTCTCTCAATCCCCTGACGCGTGATGCCGCTGGCGCATATGCTGCCCGGCGATCCGGCCACCGCCGGCCAAGTCTGCCGTCGCTGCTAGGTTGCTCGGCTTCGCCCCATTCTCCTTCACCTTTCTCCCATATCCGCGGTGCTTCTCAGCGCCTCCACGCAGCCCCGCAGCAAACCCCTAAATCTGATCGCCTTCGGCTGCCGCACCGTCAACAACCATCGGCTGCTATCCGTCGACTACACGGCCTCCTCCTCACCGATCTCAAGTCCCATCCGAACCTAGGCGGGGTGCTCATTGCCTCTAGGGTTTGGAATTTTCAATTCTTTAAGTCCTTTTTATATGTGAGTTTGTTTTTCTTAAAGTAAAATAATAAGTAATTAGATGATTGTTTATCTTGCTTTCTATTATTTTATCGTGCTTTGTTATTTTTATTTGATTTTTGGGTTAACTCTATTTGAATACTTAATAAAATCTAAAAAAGAAAAAAAGAAAAAATAGGAATCCTAGGCTTATTGGGCTTAGCCCATTTTTCTACACGGACCGGATCCACCTGGTCCAACCGAACCAGAGGCCTCCCTGGACCGACCCTCCTCTCAACCCCGTCTCTCTCTCACACACACACAATCGCACGCACGGACACAATTTCTCCCCCTCTCACGATTCAACTCTGCCGCGATGCACCGCCGCTCACCCCTTCTAGCCACCGCCACTGCTCCACCACTCGCCACCGCTGCTCTGCCACTCGCTGATGCTAATCCTCCATGACGCCTCCGACGTCATCCCATCACCACCACCAGGCTAGCACGCCTCCTACTCGAACCCTGCACAAGCCCTAGCTTGTGGTTTGGCTCGGCTTTCAGCGCTACTTCCCCTACCTAGCACCTCCGGCTACTCTCCGACCTCGCCTACCCCGACGAACTCAAGCCCTGATCGAGATCCGGTGGTGCTCCTAATGGCCTTGGCCTCACTGCATGGCGCGGTGGTAGATCCGCCTCACCCTTCTACCTCGACTTGGCTACCACAACTACTTCCCTACCTTAGGTATAATTTTCTCTGTGACCAGCCCTCGGTGAGGAACTTCTATGTTTAGAATTTAGGTTTAGGCATATAAACCGCAAGTTTCATATAATCCGAGATTATATAGCGGATGGAGATCAAGATTAGCAAAGTACATACAGATCTAAATGTCGCAGATCCATTGACTAAACCTCTTCCACGTGTAAAACATGATCAGCACCTCGATTGCCATGGGTGTGAGATTGTTGCCAAATGTAAACTAGATTATTGACTCTAGTGCAAGTGGGAGACTGTTGAATTATGCCCTAGAGGCAATAATAAAGATGTTATTATTATAATTCTTGTTCATGATAATGTTTATATTCCATGCTAGAATTGTATTAGCGGAAACTTTAATACTTGTGTGGTTTGTGGACAACACCGTGTCCCTAGTATGCCTCTATGGACTAGCTCATTGATTAATGATGGTTAAGGTTTCTAACCATGGACATGAGTTGTCAATTAATAATGAGATCATATCATTGGGAGAATGATATGATGGATGCACCCAAACTAAGCGAAGCAATTAGATCGTGTCATCGTGTTCGTCTTTGCGAAGCTTTCTTATGTCAAATATTGTATTCCTTAGACCATGAGATAATACAACTCCTGGTATCGGAAGAAAGCTTTGAGGTCATCAAACGTCATCCTATGAGAGGGTGATCATAAAGGTGTCTCTCGGTGATCGGAAATTATCATTGGGTTGTATGTATCGAGATGGGATTTGTCCCTCCCAAGTCGGAGAGATATACTTGGCCTACTCGGTAATCGATATCAACACCGCTTGCAAGCATGTGGTTAAGGTTAATCACAAAGTGATATCGGATTACGAACGAGTAAAGTACTTGCGTGAACGAGATTGAACTAGGTATGGCGGTACGACGATCGAATCTCGGCAAGTAAAATATCGCGACGAAGGGAATATATATATGGGATTGATTGAATCCTGGCATCGTGGTTCATCCGATATGATCATCGATGAATGTGTGGGAGTCAATATGGGTGTCGCACCACCCTGTTGATTATTGATAGAAGATCATGTCGCATATTCTCGAACCGCAGGTCACACATAACGTGTCTCGGCGCTAGGATAGATTGGATGATTGGTTTATGAGTTTTGTTGAGTCTCGGATGGGATCCGGGACATTACGAGAGGTTCCCGAATGGTCCGGAGAATAAGATTCATATAAGGCAGTGCAGTTTTTGGAGTTCGGAATTGTTCCGGGTTAATCGGTATTGTGCCGGAAGCTTCTAGAACCTTCCGGAAGGGGACCAACGTGGACCCACCTTCCGGGAGGGGGCATGGGCCTATGAGGGAGTGCCCTGGCCGCATTGGGCCAGGGGCATAAGGCCCCATAGGGCCCAGCCGGCCAAGAGGGTTTTAAACTCGAGATAGAGCTTCTAGAAGGGGGGGTTTCCTTGCCCCCCACTCCTCCTCCTTGGGGCCGCCGGTTTGGCTTGGGGGAGGGGGCTAGGGTTGCAGCCGACCACCCCTCTATATAAAGAGGGCTGGGGGCGCACCACCCCTTACACCTTCCCTCAAGAGCTAGCCGTCTGCTGCCCTCTCTCTCTCCCTCCCATTGCGTGTGGCGAAGCCTGCTGAAACTCTCCATATACACCACACCGTCGTGTTGTAGATCCAATCCGTCTCTGCACAATACTTGCTGGACCGAGGAAGGAAGAGACGTGGAGGTGCTGCACGTGTGCATCTCACGGAGGCACCGCCACTTGTGGTGCTAGATCGGATCGGATCGCGAGGAGGAGAAGCGAGTACGACTACATCACCCACTTTCCGACGAACGTTCCGCTGTGCGAATATTCAAGGGTATGAAGATCTAATCCAATCTCTCTCGTTGTTTGCATATCCTAGATTAGATCTTGGCTTTCCCTCTGTTCGCATCCGTAGAAAATTTTGATTTACTATGCCGCGAAACCCTTCATCTTCATCCAACCATCCAAAGTCAGTGATCTTTGGAGAATCGAAGGAGGAGACCTTGATCTACATCTTCACCAAGAGAGATCTTCATTTCCCCCTAATTCACTTGAGGGCCCCCAAGCTCTAGTGTTTCATTGGAAACCCTAACTTTGATTTGGTTCTTACAAGCTTGTCTTGACATCTTGCTTGTATTTCGGAGCCTCCAATTAAGTTGTGGATGTGTGCCCCGAACTTGTTGTAAAGGTGCCGGATTCCACCTCGAAGGTTGCCGATATAGTGGAAGGTGGATCGAGCCCGTTGGGGTGAGGTTCATCGGAGAACAAGGGAGGCCTCTCGTGGCGTTGGTGGTTTGAAACCACACCCTCTCCAAACGTAGACGTACTTACCCTCAAAAGGAAGGAACTACGGGAAACAAATCCTTGTGTATCCTGAAGGGAATATGCCCTGAGAGGCAATAATAAAGTGTTTATTATGTGTATTCCAAGTATATGATAGATGTTTATTTGCATGCTATAATTGTATTAATACGGAAACGTTAATACATGTGTGTTTAATAAACAAAGCGAAAGTTCCTAGTTATGCCTCTCTCATAAACTAGCTCGTTGATTAACAAGATGATCAAGGTTTCCGATCATGGACATTGGATGTTGTTAATACGGGATCACAACATTAGTGTAATGGTGTGATGAACATTCATCCAAGTATAGCATTACGATCAAATTCATTGAGTTTATATTGCTATAACAACTTACGAGTGATCCTAATCCTTAGACCATGAGATCATGTCAATCACTAACACCGAAGAGTTTCTTGATAACATCAAACGTCACACCGTAACAGGGTGATTATAAAGATGGATTCGTAACTAATAAAGTGTTATGTTGAGGCTCATGGATCGAGAGTGGAATTTGTTCATCCCGATGACGGATAGATATACTCGGGCCCTCTCGGTGATATCACATTGATTAGCTTGCAAGCAAGTGATTTGATCACTAGAATGTTATATCACGAACGAGAAAAGAGTGCATGTCAGATCGAGATCAAACTAGGTATGGAGATACCGATGATCTAATCTCGTACATGTAATATATCGTGAAACAAAGGGATTAAGATACTAGCGTAAAGGTTACGATCACAAGAAAGTCATCGTTGAATGTGTGGAGTCGATGGGTCTCCGGATCCGCTTCGATTATTGATCCGAGAGGGGTCTCGATCATGTCCGCATTATTGACGAACCGTAGGGTGACACACTTAAGAGACACCGACATCCAATTGGAGCAAATGTTTCATGCCGAAAGAATGAACAAGCGCGAATTTATTTCACTAGATACCGAAAGCAGGTTTTGGTGAAATTGCATAAAGTGGTTATGCATGTGAAATAGAATTCTAGCAAGGGGTTATTTGTGAATGTTTGTCATTAAAGTAATTGACAAAATTCTGAATAAAATAAAAGAGTTTTATTTAATGAGAGTTTGCATTAAATTTGGTGGAAATTTAATGGGAATTTGAGTGGACTTTTGAGTGGAGGGATTTTAAAGGGCATTTTGTGAGTGGAGTGTCCACCCACATGAATGAAGGAGGGGAGGGGGCAGCCCCCATGGCCGGTGGCCACCCCCTTGGGTGCCCCCCTCCTCCTATAAAAGGAGCCCCCCTCCTCACTTGTCTCTCACACCTCCTCGTGAAGGATCTCTCTCCCCCTCTAGAATTTATCCCCCATGGTCTCGGACTAGAGATACATGTTCCGACGGCTATTCGGCAAGAAAGAGTTGTGCTTCCACGCTGGAGCGAGGAGGCGAGGTTGCTCGGTGCCTCGAACGTGTGTGCGAGCACGGATGCCGCTGATTGCGGCGCTAGGACTTCCTCTCGATCTTGGGATCGGCAAGAGATCGTCTACATCAACCACGAGTTGAACTCGTTAAGCTTTGTCGGTCTTCAAGGGTATGTTCTACGGATATACATCCGCCGTTGTTTGTATCTAGTAGATAGATCTTGGTATATAGTTCACATCGTAGGAAATTTTTTGTTTTCTATGCTGCGAACCCTACATATCCGTGTCCACTTCTTTGGTTACTTCTATCCTTTACCGCACTTTACTTACTTGTTCTTGCTTAGTGTTGTAATAATCATTGCATGGTTGACATATAGGTAAATTCACCATAGTTGCACAATCTAGAGAATTTACCTTTCTTGTCAAGCCCTAATTTGAAAAAGAATAAAATTTGAAGTAGCACCTATTCACCCCTCCCTCTAGGTGCCCATACGATCCTTTCAACTTCCTTATATATGCAGTTGCGGCTGGCTTTGCTACCTCCATTGCAACCCAATGTTTTTGAAACACATACGGGTTCCATGAGTAAGCAGCATCCCAAATATGATCATCAAACACCTTTCCATGGAACTTCTTCTTGAAGTTTCTCACCAAGTGAAACATACATTCTCAATATTTAGCCTCTGGGAACACTTATTTTACCCCTGTCATCACCGCCTGACCAGCATCAGTACATATAACTAAACCCGCTGGTGATCCTATGGCACGCCTAAGTAATTGCATGAACCATATACAATTTTCATAAACCTGCATTCCTCTCTCTCATCCTCGCTATCATCCTTTTGCACATAGTCTGTGTCCTTCTTTTTATCAGAAAAAATAACCACATTTAGAGGCATAGGCTCTTTCTCCAGATATGCATTATCCTCATCAATACCAACATGTTCATTCTTAGGTATTGGGTCATAAGATAACTATCCTTATCTTGATCTATGTTTTTTATGGTTCAATATGCACTTCACTATCCTCATAATACTCAATGAATGGCTCATATGGTTCAGCAGGATCGCAATATGCAATGAACATTTGCACAACCTTTTTCTAGGAGTGTTTCTCAAACATAGACACCAGCTCTTGGTCAGAATGTACCTCTGGATATATTTTCAACACATCATCATAGTATTGAAAATGTGCAACTTCCAAACATCATGGCGGGTACTCATCTAGGACTTCTTCAAGCAAATCCTTATAATTTGTCAAGTCACTGTCAATAAATTTCTCAAAACAAAATGATTTAATTTCTTTTCTAGCATTTTTTGGGTTGGGGGAATCAAATTTATTTTCAACAAATAAGTTGAATTTGATCCATCATGTGAATGCAAATCAGAACAAGTTTATTTGAGTCATCTACTGCGTATAGTCATCTACTGCAAATAAAAGCACAGAAAGCAAACTGACCCTAGAGGTGCACCCATGGCAGTGTCATGGCCGCCTGCCGCTGCCATGCATGTGTAGCTCGCGGCCGTTGTGCATGTGCCGCTCGCGGCCGTGCCTGTGCCTCTCGAGGCCGCCATGCATGTGCCGCCCGAGGCTTCTATGCCTGTGTTGCCTGTGGCCATCGTGGCCTGTGGCCATCGTGCCTGCGTCGCCCTCTGCCGCTGTGCCTGCACCGCCCGTGGTGGCAGTTCCTGCGTCGCCCTCCGCCGCCATACATGCGCCGCCCGCGATGGCCATTCATGCATCGCCCGAGGCCACCGTGCCTGCGTCGCACGTGGGTGGCCCGCGCTGTTCGCCCTCCGCCGATGTGCATGCGCCCTGGAGGCTGCTCGCCTCCCGGCCATGTCAGCCCGTCTCCATCACCAGCCGCCGCCACTCCGGGGCTAGGGTTGAGCATGGGATTCTCTTCTTTTTTTTGTGGGCATGGTCCAGACCGATGGGAGTATTCTGATGTATTCGCACGGTAACTGCACGCAAGGGTAATTTGGTCCATTTAATCAATTGGTATCGAAAAACTATAACAGAACACACGGCAGTGTCAATTGAGTAAATATAACAAGTTTAGGTGTTAAAATGGGAAGAAAATTTTTACTAGTGTCAAATAGGGAAGCAAGTTTTAAGCAAGTGTCTAATAAGGAATTTTCTTTTTAACCTAACTATGCTTAATATTAGATCAAATTACACTCATGGTCAAACTTTCCCTTTAGTCACCCATCATAACACTACTTGATACCTAGCACGCTTAACTTATTCGCTCCTTCCGAATGAGCTCTGAGAAATGAAATCATACCTTGTCGATAATACTTTCATACCGATTCTATTAAATCTTGGACCATGATGTCACACATCTCAATTTTAGATTCTAATCAATTGTTTAAGTAGACAATAATGAATAAGTAATAATAATCTTGAATCCGAATATTTTTCTATTTAATATAGAATAATTTATATATTTAAATCCGTAAATCGGAATTTGACACATAAAATATCTAAATCAAACAGAAAAATGAGAGGAATCAAAATATGACATCCATATAATCTTGTGAACCTAAAAATGATTGATGAACCTTATCACATTGTTTCAATCTTTTTGGATTTTTTATGCCCGTTTCAAACTATGGTTAAAACGGCGGGCATGAAGATTCTTATCTCGAGGCTGAGCCTTGCTAAAGTTGCATTGGATCTCTGATAAAATAGCATATTGTGAACCTAAAAATGATTTTTTAATAAAACATGAACATCAGATTATGTACCTGTAGTTTATATCTGACCCACTTCCTACCAATTCAGCAGGAATTTGTCTTTTTCACCAGGGATGGACGGAAAGGTTTGAGATTCCCCTATTGGGACATTGTCCATTTAAAGTGGTATATTATTTTTCAAAAATGGGGTGGTAGAATTTTGAATTATCCATTTTGTGGTTGCTTCACAAATCCCCAATTTTGTGTGCTCGGAAAATGAAAAATGGCTTTTTGATGCGACGAAAGGAAAAGTTCCTCCTGCAACATTGTTCCCCATCCCTTGATATAGATGCATGCATAATATGGACACATTATCACAAACTATGCCTTGATTTTAGCCATAACATTGGTCATTTTATACGAAAGTCAGGAAACCTCGAATGAGATAGGTCATTTTCTGAAGGTTTTTGAGACATAATCAATATAAAAGTTTGATAATTTTTCCTTCCAACTATGTCACATAATATGATACCACGCCAAGGTTTCGCATTTTTGGATCGTTTTTAATTTCTTATGTCCGTTTCAAACTATGGTCAAAACAATGGGCATGAAGATTCTTATCTCGGTCGAGCCCCACTAAACTTTCATTGGATCTCTCATGAAATAGCATATTGTGAACCTAAAAATAATTTTTTAATAAATCATGAGCATCAGATCATGTACATGTAGTTTATACCTAACCCACTTCCTATCCATTCATCAGGAATTTGTCTTTTTCACTAGGGATGGACGTAAAGGTTTGAGATCCCCTATTGGGACATTTTCCATTTAAGGTGGTCTAGTATTTGTAAAAAATGCGGTGGTGGAATTTTGAATTAGCCATTTGGTGGTTGTTTCACAAAACCACCCGTTTTTCGGTCATAAAATGGAAAATGACTTTTTGGTTCGACGAAAAAGAAAACTTCCTCCTGCGACATTGTTCTCCATTCCATGATACACATGCATGATACCTCCAATTTGCATCACCATTCTATATCATAATTTGCCTCTATTTATTGATATATGTCTTATTATGAGGTGTTACTTATGTCTTTTCCTCTGTTTTTGCATGTTGCATGATTCTTGGAGGATGGACTGTCGGATTCAGGTTTCTGATGGAAAAAGAGGTGTTTTGATGCAATTTCGCAAGATCGTAAAAATACCAGAAAATATTAGAAAATTATATTTTCCCGACGGAGGAAGCCAAGGGATGCGTGGGTTGAGGCCCACACCCCCTAGGCGCGGGTCCACCTTGCCCGCGCCTAGGGCAGGTGTGGCCCACCTGGCCGGCTCCCGACTCCGCCCTCTCGCCTATATCTTCCTCACAGAACCCTAATACTAGGAGAGAGACCATAGAAAGATTTCCGCCGCCTCTGCGGGGCGGAAAACACCGAGGGAAAAAGAGCTCTCCGGCAGACAAATTTCTGCCAGGAAAATTCCTCCCCGGAGAGGGGAGATCATCGCCATCAACACCATCATCAAGCTAGGCTTCATCGGGATCATCATCATCATCATCCACCCCATCATCTCCACCAGCACCATCATCACCACTCTGTCCTGATGTAACAATCGTGTTGGATCTTGCATTAGTTTTTAGGGGAAACTTTTCTGGTGTTGATTACTATTGTAGTTAATGCTTATGAGTGGAACCATTGGATTATTGTTTATGTTCAGATTGTTATCCATCACCATATCATCTTTGATCTTGATCCATATGATGTCTTGTGAGTAGTTTGTCTAGTTCTTGAGGACATGGGAGAAGTCATGTTATGAGTAGTGGATTTGTGTTGAGATATTATTCAATGGTTTAGTATTTAAGTTGTGGTGCTATTCTTCTAGTGGTGTCATGTGAACGTTTACTACATGATACTTCACCATTTATGGGCCTAGGGGAATGCATTGTATATTTGGCTACTAACTGTGGGGTTTCCGGAGTGACAGAAACCTGAACCCCCGTTAGGACACCATTGCACAAGGGAGTGTAGGATCTCAGAGTTTAAGGCTATGGTTAGGTTTATATCTTAATTACTTTCCTGTAGTTGCAGATGCTTGCAAGGGATTTAATCACAAGTGTGTATTATTCCAAGTAAGGTCGGTACATTAGTACAGGTTCACCCACACAACACTTACAACACCAAAGAAGGGTACTCACTATTTGAAGCGAAAGCACTTGATGTAATTCCCATGTGTCATCGAGAACGTTTGGTCCTTATAATTATTTACACCGGCTTGTCCTTTGCTAAGAAAGGATTGGGCCACTTGCTGCGTTTGTTCGTTGTCTTTATTACTTGTACTTTGTTTTGTTGCTTTATCTGAAAACCCCTAAAAATCCGTTTGCTAAGTATTTACAGAGATTTCCTGCTCCATACCACTAGTCAACACCTTGTGCTCCTCGTTGGGATCAACACTACTATTTATCGAAAGTACTATGATACACCCCCCTATACTTGTGGGTCATCAAGAATATTTTCTAGCGCCGTTGCCAGGGAGTGAAGCGCCATTGAAGAGTGGAACTGGTAAAGAAAACTTCTACTCTGAGTATTTATTTTTGTTTCTTTTTGTTGCTTTGTTTCCAATATGGATAACCCACTTGGTTTTCTGTTTGGGAAAACTACTACCGCTGTTAGGGTAGTAGATGAATCACCACCTGTTGAGATAGATCCTTTTAAGATACCTATAAGTATTATTGATCGTGTTATGGATAATTATTATTTAGGGGATGGAACTATTCATCCTGGTGATCATTTGCTTTTTATCCATGAATTATGCGGATTGTTTAAGTGTGTGTATCACAACCGAATGTGAAGAATAAGTTACTCTATATCATTCAAAGGGAGAGGTGAAGAATGGAATAAGCTGCTGAAGAATGGACAATCCATGGAATGGGAGGAAATGGATTCTCTCTTTTATTCTAAATTATATCCTCCCAGTGAGATTCATAAGGATAGAAATATGATATATAACTTTTGGCCTCGTGATGGAGAGAGTACAGCTCAAGTTTGGGGGAGATTGAAGCTACTTATGCTTAAATTTCCTATTCATGAACTCCCTAACAATATTATTATCAATAATTTTTATGCTAGGCTTTCTCTTCATCATAAAGATTTACTAGATGCTTCTTGTGCTGGATCATTCACACGTATCAAGGAAGAAGCTAAATGGGATTTATTAGACCGTATTCAAGAAAACACTGAAGCTTGGGAGAATGGCAAAGGAAGAAAGTTAGGTATAAACTATGATTATGAATGCATTAAATCTTTTATGGGAACTGATGACTTCCGTGATATTAGCAATGAGTTTGGTCTTGATTTCCAAAGTATTGCCAACTCTTTTAAGGCATTTGCCTCTTACATAGAAATTCCCAAAAAAAGAAGTGGAACAAGTACCATGCACCTTATAAAGATGTTGTTAATCATGTTCCTGATAGAAGTGTTGAAGTTTGTACTACTAATCATATTGTGCCTAAACCTTATGTTGAGAAAATACCTTTCCCGGCTAAGGTAAATGAGTATTCTATGATGATTAGTGCAGATAATAAAGGTACTAAGAAAACTGTGGAGCCTGATGAGCATTTGAAAAATGAACATGTGGTAGCTATTGTGAAAGACCCTTTCGCTAGAAATATAGAGGATGAGCACATTGTCTTCTGTGAAGATGTTTCTAATATTGTCTCTCGTCCTAAAATTGGTGATCATTGCTATTATGGTTTATGTGATACTGGTGCAAGTTCTAGTGCTATTCCTTATGAGATTTATAGGGAAATTATGCATGAAATTGGTCCTTGTGAGCTTGAGGACATTGATGTGGTTATTCACCTTGCTAATAAGGAAACCATATGCCCTATTGGTATTGTGAGAGATGTGGAGGTTCTTTGTGGTAAGATTAAGTATCTGCTGATTTTCTAGTGCTTAATTCAGCAGCTAGCAAAACTTGCCCTATCATTTTTGGTAGACCTTTCTTGAACACTTGTGGATATATTATAGATTGTAAGAAGGAGAAAGTTTTACTTAAGTTTGATGGAGATTCTTATGAGTTTAACTTTTCCAAATTTGCTAAAGCTCCTTGTGAAAACAACTTGCCTAATAAAGATTTCAGGATGGAACAACTTGCTTCTATTGATCCGGTTTATGACCTTGGACCTCTTTTTGGTGATAGTAAGTATGCTCATTCGATGATAGAGTTGTTTCCTATCACAGTTATATTGTCAACTTTACTCAAAGTGCTACTGAAAGTTATTATGAGAGAGGGAAACATGGTTTTATGCATCTCAATAATGTTAAATTTCCCTGTTTTATGTTAAAATCTTTGAAGTTGCATTTTTTGTCTTCCTATGCTAATGCCTTTTTGTTTCAACAATTTGTTTTCTCATGATACCCCCATGCATAGGAAGTGGGTTAGACTCAAATGTGTTGGTTATTTGCTTCGTGATGCTCTCTTTCACTCCAGATATATATATCCTATGTGAGCATCTTTGAAAGTTTCAAGCCTAACTTAAAGGCATTAAAGAAAAGTACTTGTTGGGAGATAACCCAAGATTTTGGTTGAGTCTTTGAAGTTATTACCTCTGTAATAACCGCTCATTATCCTTTTTGTTTTGGTTTTCGAAAAAATCAATCGTTACCGGGTCTGCTTTTGATAGATTTCTGCTATCAATTGCATTTGCCTCTTACAAGAAGCCTTTGTTTTATGGATTTCGGTGAAGTGTGAACCTAAAGGTTTATTGTTTTTGCTTACACTAATGTTGTCGTTGAATTTTGTGTATTGCCTTGTGAGAAAAAGAATTTCCAGGAGAAGGAGAAAAGGAGTCTGTAGAGTTCATCTTTGATTAGGTAAAAGTGGTGAAAGCAAGGTTCACAAATCAATATATTTTTATATTTTTGATGTTTTTATTACATAAGGGAAGTTACGAGATGGAACAGAGGAGGAACCGGAGGCCGGGGTGGCCTCACCCACCCCGGGCGCGGGCCCCAGCTGGCCACGCCTGGAGGGGGTGTGAGCCTCCCGAGCTTCGTCTCCTCCTCGTTTTCGTATCAGCACCTTCCTTATGCATTGAAACTTCGTAATATATAACCCCCGGATCACCCGAGGTTCGTGCATCGTGTTCTCGTCGTGTTTTCGTTTCAATCTGTTTCTGTCAGGAAATCTTCTCAAGTTTAGAGCACCATGGTCTCCGCCAACAACAAAGGCAAGAAGCCCATGGAGGAGATAAAGTTGGAAGAACAAACTGCCGTAGGGACAAGGGAAAGGAAACCTACTTTTTTAGGAGCAATTAACACGTGCTATTTCTCGTAACATGCAGGGGATCATAGCCTCCGTTCCAGACTTCAGATCCTGTCCTGAGGCAGTGGAAGCCCTTCGAACCACTGACTAGTTTTGTGATAAGTAACATGATTTGAGAATGAAGGCGGATATGCTTCAAGAGGCGAATAACAGGCTTCATAAGATGCTGGAGGATTTTCTGACCCTAAAAAAGGGAACACCACCACCACCGAAGGAGTAATTCGTCATCAGGTTTGGCATCCCCTTAGCTTGTTCCAAGCGTGGGGGGTGTCGCGGTATCACCACCATTATCTTTTATCTTTTACCTTTTTAGTGGATTCATGTCTTTGGTAGAGAGGTTATCTTATAGTTTGGTTTCCATGTGGAAGTATCTCTCCTTTAGGTGATTATCTATGTATCCCTTGGTGTGAGTACCTTTATGGAATATTATTGAGAAGTTTCATCTTTTATTTTTTGCACTTCTTATTTTAGTTTGCAATCTCTATTATATGATGGATCTTGTTGATCTGGCATCACTTTGGGAGCGTCAAGTAAATCTAAATTGGTTTTGGCAAACCGAGCTCTGGTCAGTAGCAACACTTTTTGAGGTTTGAAAGAAAAAGGTAAAAAAGCTTACAGGTATTTGTATCATTTATTTTCTTTCTTGTTGGCTCATAAGCTCAGTATTCTTTATTTAAGATCTTTTTGTGTCTTCAAGGAAGATTGCATGTTTGGCTTTATCACTTGTAGGTTTGCTTGCTTATTTCAACTATTTTGCTTGCTACCCAGCCTTACTAGCCAAAACCTGTTTTGAGAAGGCATACTTCTCATGTTTCCAACCCCTTTGAACCAAAACTCGTGTCATTTGTGTCCACTATATCTACCTATTAGCATTTTCTATTCCAAGCAAATTCTCAAGCTTCATCTATCTTTCGAATTAAAAAGTATTTTGTTATGTGAAAACTAGTTAGTAAAGCTCTCACGAACTTGATGGCACACCTTATTTTCTTGCCCCTAATAGACTTGAACCATTGTGTCATCGAAGTTGTATATGCTTGCATCTATACGTTGGAATTAGCAAAACCGTGTTGTCACGGGGAACGCTTTCAACATTGCACATGTACGTTGTACATAGTTGATATCATGCTCTTTTGTTTGCAGATGTCGACGGTGTGAAATAAAGAGGGAAATTGAAAGTCCATGGAGTGATGTATGTGTATTAGAGAAATGCCTGGGCCGCTAGCCTAGGCCATGCCTAATCATGGTGGAAACTTGCAGCGGCACCATAATGAGCATTTTGTGAAGTATCCTCAATAAAAAGCTATGCACATAGTAAATAAAAAGATCCCTGAGATGCTCATTGTCTTCTTTCCTTATCATTTTGGTTATGGGATAGCTCATGTACCATGTGCAAGGGGTACCCCGTTAGCGGTTCTTTATGATACACATGTACTTACAATTACAAGAACTTATCGGTGACCAAAGTTGAGTAGCATGAGGAGCGTCCCTCGTACTCAAGGGACATGAGATTGCCAAGTCATATTTCGTCAAGCATATACTCCATCCTTATTCACTTTAACCTTAATCATCTCAAGATGCCTATGATAGGGGCAATGAGGGCTCAAAGCTAGTAAGTACCATAATATTTTGGAAGCTCTTTATGACTTGAAATCCTTGCTTCCCTCTATGAAGGGACCTTTCTCCTATTTTCTAAGTTAAGTAAGTAAGCCCACTTCCTCTCTATCTCCAACAAGCATTTGAGTTGTTGTGTTGAAAGCATTCATATGGTGATTTATTCAATCATGTTCTTTATCTTCCTTGTTTGCACAAGACTCTTATCTATTGGGTATTACTTTGAAAGCCTTCATTTTGAAAAACCATTTTGATCAAAGAGTACTCCTATTTTAAAACTTCTTCAAAAGCTTTATTTGTGAAACTATTTGCCAGCTGTTCTCTGACCAAGAACAGAGTTTACCAATTCCAATTATGATTTATCTTTATGCATCTCTATTGTGACTCATGTACTTGTTGAGAGCTAATTTATATAATGGTGAGTTGCTTTCTTCTATGAGTTGTGTAATCGTAAGTGTGATGCTTCTTGTCTATATTCTTTTATCAACACTTCACTCCATAAACCTGTGGACATGTTTACTGAGTTCGGTTTTTGCTTGGGGACAAGCGAAGGTCTAAGCTTGGGGGGATTTGATACGTCCAATTTGCATCACTATTCTATATCATAATTTGCTCTATTTATTGATATATGTCTTATTATGAGGTGTTACTTATGTCTTCTCCTCTGTTTTTGCATGTTGGATGATTCTTAGAGGATGGACTGCCAGAGCCAGGTTTCTGATGGAAAAAGAGGTGTTTTGATGCAATTTCGCGAAGATCATAAAAATACCGGAAATATATTGGAAAATTATATTTTCCCAAAAGACGGAGGAAGCCAGAAGGGGAGGCTCAGCTGGGCCACAGGGGGCCCACCTTGCCCCGTGCCTAGGGCAGGTGTGGCCCACCTGACCGGCTCCCGACTCCGCCCTCTCGCATATATCTTTCTCACGGAACCCTAATACCAGGAGATAGACCACAGAAAGATTTCCGCCGCCTCTGCGGGGCGGAAAACACCGAGAGAGAGAAAGAGCTCTCCGACAGAGAGATTTATGCCGGGTAAATTCCTTCCCGGAGAGGGTAGATCGTCGTCATCAACACCGTCATCAAGCTAGGGTTCATCGGGATCATCTTCATCATACACCCCATCATGTCCACCAGCACCATCATCACCACTCCGTCCTGATGTAACAATCGTGTTGGATCTTGCATTAGTTCTTAGAGGAAACTTTCCCGGTGTTGATTACTATTATAGTTGATGCTTGTGAGTGGAACCATTGGATTATTTTTTATGTTCCGATTGTTATCCATCACCATATCATCTTTGATATTGATCCATATATTGTCTTGTGAGTAGTTCGTCTAGTTCTTGAGGACATGGGAGAAGTCATGTTGTTAGTAGTGGATTTGTGTTGAGATATTATTCAATTGTTTAGTATTTAAGTTGTGGTGCTATTCTTCTAGTGGTGTCATGTGAACGTCGACTACATGATACTTCATTTATGGGCCTAGGGGAATGCATTGTGTATTTGGCTACTAATTATGGGGTTGCCGGAGTGACAGAAAACTGAACCCCCGTTAGGACACCATTGCACAAGGGAGTGTAGGATCTCAGAGTTTAAGGTTGTGGTTAGGTTTATATCTTAATTACTTTCTTGTAGTTGCGGATTCTTGCATGGGGTTTAATCACAAGTGTGTATTAGTCCGTAAGGTCGTTACATTAGCACAGGTTCACCCACACAACACTTACAACACCAAAGAAGGGTACTCAGCTATTTGAAGCGAAAGCACTGATGTAATTCCCATGTGTCCTCGAGAACGTTTTGTCCTTATAAGTATTTCCACCGGCTTGTCCTTTGCTAAGAAAGGATTGGGCCACTTTCTGCGTTTGTTCGTTGTCTTTATTACTTGTACTTTGTTTTGTTGCTTTATTAGAAAACCCTAAAAATTTGGTTGCTAAGTATTTACAGAGATTTCCTGCTCCATACCACTACTCAACACCTTCTGCTCCTCATTGGGATCGACACTCCTATTTATCGAAAGTACCACGATACACCCCCTATACTTGTGGGTCCTCAATGCATGCATAATATGGGCACATTATCATAAACTATGCCTTGATTCTAGCAATAACATTGGTCATTTGACCCAAAAGTCAGGAAACCTCGAATGAGATAGGTCATTTTGTGAAGGTTTTTTGACACATAATCAATATACCAAGTTTGATATTTTTTCTTGCAACTATGACACATAATATGACACCACGCGAATGTTTCGCATTGTTTCGATTATTTTTGAATTTCTTATGCCTGTTTTAAACTATCGACAGACTTTGTCGAATGGCGGGTATAAAAATTCTTAGCTCGGGGCTGAGCCTATTTAAACTTGCATTGGATATATGATAAAATAGCATACTGTGAACCTAAAAATGATTTTTTGTAAAAAATCATGAACATTAGATCATGTACCTGCAGTTCATATCTGACCCACTTCCTACCGATTTGGCAGGAATTTGTCTTTTTTACCAGGGGTGGACGAAAAGGTTTGACATCTCCTTATTGGGACATTGTCCATGTAAGGTGGTCTACTATTTTTGAAAAATAGGGTGGTAGCATTTTGAATTAGCCATTTGGTGGTTGCTTCACAAAACCCCTTGTTTTTGGCTCTTGGAAAATGAAAAATGACTTTTTGGTGCTACGAAAAGGAAAACCTCCTCGTGCAACATTGTTATACACATGCATGCATAATATGGGCACATTATCATAAACTATGCCTTGATTTTAACCATAGCATTGGCCATTTGACCCAAAGTCAGAAAATCTCGAATGAGATAGGTCATTTTGTGAAGGTTTTTTTTGAGACATAATCAATATAACAAGTTTGATATTTTTCCTTCCAACTATGTCACATAATATGATACCACGCGAAGGTTTCTCATTGTTTGGATCATTTTTGAATTTCTTATGCCTGTTTCAAACTATGGTCAAAACGAAGGTCATGAAGATTCTTATGTCGGGGCCGAGCCCCGCTAAACTTGCATTGGATCTCTGATGAAATAGCATATTGTGAACTTAAAAATAATTTTTTAATAAATCATGAGCATTATATCATGTACCTATAGTTTATACTTGACTCACTTCCTATCGATTCAGCATGAATTTGTCTTTTTCACGAGGGGTGGACGAAAAGGTTTGAGATCCCCTATTGGGACATCGTCCATTTAAGGTGGTCTAGTATTTTTGAAAAATGGGGTGGTACAATTTTAAATTAGCCATTTGGTGGTTGTTTCACAAAACCACCCGTTTTTTACGCTCGGAAAATGGAAAATGACTTTTTGGTTCAACAAAAAGGAAAACTTCCTCCTGCGACATTGTTCGCTATTCCATGATGCACATGCATGCATAGTATGGGCACATTATCACAAACTATGTCTTGATTCTAGTAATAACATTGGTCATTTGACCCGAAAGTCAGGAAACCTTGAATGAGATAGGTCATTTTTTGAAGGTTTTTTGACGCATAATCAATACACCAAGTTTGATATTTTTCCTTGCAGCTATGTCACATAATATGACAAAGCGAAGGTTTCGCATTGTTTCTATCATTTTTGAATTTCTTATGCCTGTTTTAAACTATCGGCAAACTTTGTCGAATGTCCGGTGTAAAGATTCTTAGCTCGGGGCTGAGCCTCTCTAAAGTTGCATTAGATCTCTGATAAAATATCATATTATAAACCTAAAAATTATTTTTGTAAAAAATCATGAGCATCAGATCATGTACATGTAGTTCATAAATGACCCACTTCCTACCAATTCGGCAGGAATTTGTCTTTTTACGAGGGGTGGACGAAAAGGTTTGATATCTCCTTGTAAAGTGGTCTAGTATTTTTTTAAAAATAGGGTGGTAGCATTTTGAATTAACCATTTGGTGGTTGCTTCACAAAATCCTCTTTTTGCGCTTGGAAAATAGAAAATGGCTTTTTGTTGCTCCGAAAAGGAAAACTTCCTCCTTTACCATTGGTATACACATGCATGCACAATATAGGCACATTATCACAAACTATGCCTTAATTTTAGCCATAACATTGGCCATTTGACCCGAAGGTCAGGAAACCTCGAATGAGATAGGTCATTTTGCGAAAGTTTCTGACACATAATCAATATACCAAGTTTCATATTTTTTTCTTCCAAATATGTCACATAATATGACACTACGCGAAGGTTTCACATTGTTTCGATCATTTTTAAATTTCTTATGCATGTTTTAAACTATTGTCAAAACGGCAAGCATGAAGATTTTTATTCAACATAAATATCTAATATTTGAGTGTAGATGGATAGATCTTATTTTTCAGCAAATTTTGATATGTTATTTGTATTTTTCTGAATTAGAATGATTTTTTTATGATTTTCCTAAGAGTAATGTGATAAAAGGGAAAAAGGGAAAAAAAAAGGACTTTGCCATATCTCTAGTGCGGAATATATGCGACAAAGGCCCTTTGTCGTATATACTATGGAATACACACGACAAAGGACCGGCGAGAGCACACCGCAAAGAGGCTGCCGTCTGCAGCCGCTAGCTCCTCCCCGTCAAGTGGATCTGTGGGGTCGCGGGTCCCATCTTGTTGTCGTGACGACACGTATGCCATGTGCCACTGTCGACTTTGCCGAGTGTGTTTTCTTCCTCGTGTTTCTTTGTGGATCTTTGCCGTGTATATTTCTTTGCCGCGTTCCTCAAGCTGTGACTCAAGCTCCCCAACACGATCAATAGCTAGCGATACTCAAGCTGTGACTGCATCACGAAACACATTCACTTGCTTAACTGATTCGACACCACATGTCCCAAATGTGCCACTTATTATTCATCTCATGTACGTAGAAAATTTATTTAACCGCCTGCCTTACGTGCAGGGGCTTTTGCATTATATATTCTTAAAGTCACCTTATTCATCAAATCCATAAATTATAAAGCAAATGTTCCTCGTCTTGCGTTTCGATCCGTCCTGTTCAGAAGGTGATGGAGTAGGCCGGCGATTTGTCCGGGTTGAAGAGCCCAAAGTGCCTCTCCGTCTCAAGCCCGGTCTTCTTGTCCTCGTTGAACATGGCAAATATGTATGTCTCGATCGCTCCGGACCTCTTGGGCGTCCCCTGCCCGACATGGTTGATCAGGTTCTGGTTGTATGTCTGCGCGTTTTCTGTGGTGGCCGCTGGGTCGCCGGCGGACGGCCACCCGCTCTCTGACACCACAATGCCGACGCTCGCAGCCCCGGCGCTCTCGAGCGCGGAGTACGTCGTGTCCACGAACGCGTCGAACAGGTTCTGGTACTGGTTGCCGTTGTCGTCCGTCACCACCGTGCCCGGCGCGGTGAAGAGGGCGTAGTCGAGGTGGATGTTGGTGGTGTCGCCCTTGTAGGCGAAATAGGGGTATATATTTGCGAGCAGCGGCGCGCCGGTGCTGGCGAGGTACTTCGCGATCGGCGGCATGTGGGAACCGGACTTAGAGAAGGTGCCGTGGGAGGGAGGGAACCCGGTGGTGACACCGGAATGAACGGCCGTGGACACCTTGATGCCGGCGAGGCCGGCTTTGGACAGCGCATTGTTGACGTTCTGCATGGCCGGAAGGATGTCCTGCGTGTTGCCGCCTTGGTCGGGGACCTCGTTGCCGACGGCGATGTACTTGATGTTGAGGCCCTTGTGGGACTGGATGTTGGCCTGGACCCAGGAGTCCGCGTTGGCGGCGCTGGCAGCGAGGAAGCTGAGCTGGTCGTTGCCGGTGTCGATGAGGAGGTCGATGTTGCTGCCGCTTAGGGCCTGGAGGATTTCGTCGTTGACGTTGTAGATGCGCATGCCGCTGATGCGGTTGGACTGATACAGCTGCACCACCTCGCTCGCCGAGGGCAGGTTGTCGCCGTTCACGCCGTACCCCACGCCGATGGACTGGACAGCTGCCGGGATGGCGGCGAGCACGCCGAGCGCCAGCGCCACCGCGAACATGGAGGCAGCAGCACGATGATGCCCTGCCATCTCCACTGATCTGCTTCGTGCAACCACAAAGAGTACTATATATCTAGCTGGAAAGCTTTGTAGTTTATCAGCTATATGTACTTTTTGCATGGATTGCACCAAGAATTCAGCCCCTATATATACACACGCACTATCGCACGCCTAGTAATTGGAGGCACTTTTTTTAGAGACACTATTTGTAACCACCTCTAATTATAGTTTTTTGTGGTACTTTGAAAAATAGTGCCTTAAATTGTGAGCTTTTAGAGTCAATTTTTAATATGCCACTAAAAGTTAAGCCTTTAGAGGTAATATCAATAATGCCTCTAATATTTTAAAAAATAGAGGCACAGTCTAGTACCTCAATGTTGAACTATTTGTGACATTTTTCTTTGTGCATCAAAAGAACAGTTCTTTTAGAGGCACTATTTATCAAAGTGCCACTAAAAATATATTATTTGAGGCACACATAAAAGTGGCACCATTAGTTGTGCCTCAAATGGATAATTTTTTGAAGCACACATGCTACTGCCTCTAATATTTTGAAAAATAGAGACATAATTTAGTGTCTTACAATTGAACTATTTGTGTTATTTTTCTATATGCCTTAAAAGAGCAGTTCTTTTAGAGGCACTATTTGTGAAAGTGCCACTAAAAGTATTCCCTCCGTCCATAAAAGGATGTCGGAGGTATCAATTTGCAAAAATGCCCTTGTAAAAATTCTGACCAAACCCGCAGGTTGGATCCATTCGCCGACCAAACCCTGAATCCCGTGAGCGTGTTGGTCGCCGCCCGAGTCCTACAGCTCCAGGGGCTTGCCTAGAGGCTTGTCACAAGGCATGCTTCCACATCATCCACCCCGGCCCGTCCCTGGCCGCCTCTGCTCCGAGTGCGTCGTCACCATCGTTGAGCGCATCCAGGTAGCTGAATCTTATCAATACCACCATCGTCATCAGCCCCGCCTTAATCTGTGGATAAGTTGTTTGTGTAATAACTATTATTGACGTTTTGCTGCAATTGTGCACTCCCTAGACTGAAATTTTTAGGTCACTGGACACTTCCTAAATTTGTAAATAGTTCAGGTAATTGAGAATCATGAAACTGTTTTTACTCAAGCTACATGAGCAAAACCTTGTAAATGCCGGCAATACATTAGTTCCTCTGACAGATAAGTAAATGGATTTTAGTTTAGCTTGAGATATATTTACTGAATTTTCAGAATATACATTGAGAATATAGCGGCCCTTAAGTTGAGAATATATGTTTACTGCATTTTTGGAATGTGTGGCATGTACATACACAACCAATCAGTACATGGGCTTTCTAAACCTGAAGATGAGCTACAGTAATACATCGGCTTTCTAACTGAAGATAAGCAATAACAGTACCTAAAATTAATGGACAAGTGTAGCTAATTTTGTGTTAGTGGAGTATGTCTACTTCTCAAATTCTAGTTGTCATATTGGTCCTTTCTCATGGCTTCTTTGCCGTTACAAATGGTCAATTGTGTGGTAGTGGAGTATGTCTACTTCCCATAAAGAGGTTGTTCATGCTTGCATTTTTTCACTCTAAAACCTGAAGTATTGCTCAAGAAATGGTTATTACCAAGTTTCTGAAACTGAAAAATATGGTAAGCTACTGTCATAATTCAATGTGGCCACTTAACATAATTTGTTAACTTTGACAACTTAACATAATTTTACGTGCCTCAGTGTGGAGCATGCTTGGTTTGCATTGATAACATGGCATGTCTTCCTAGCCACTTTGTTTTCTGACAGTTGAACACTATATACTTGTGTTTTCTTTAGCACAGAAAATTCTCCAAATCCAAATTAGCACATTCATATGCAATAGAAAGTATCTTTGCAAGTATTATAACCGTCCTCAAAGTTTTTTTTGATAAAAACACCTATACAATAAGAAAATTAAGAAACCGTCGTGTCTAACATGGTCAGTTAATTCTACCAGAAAATA